>JAWHQI010000045.1:11170000-12370000 GCA_033032865.1 Dactylorhiza incarnata
TATGGAGTCTATGAGGTTGAATAAAGTTTAGAAATTAGTTGAGTTACCCAAAAGTTGCAAATCCATTTGTTCTAAATGGGTGTTTAAGACCAAGAAGAATTCTAAAGAAAATGTCAAGCGGTTTAAGGCCAGACTGGTAGCCAAGAGATTTACATGGAGAGAAGAGATCGATTATAATGAGACATGTTCTCCTATTTCCTCTAAAGGCTTATTTAGAGTAATAATGACGCTAGTAGCTCATTACGATTTGGAGTTACACCAGATTGAAGTTAAGACCACATTCTTGAATGACGATTTTGATGAAGAGGTCTATATGGTACAACCAGAGGGATTCAAGTCTAATCAACTTGTATGTAAGCTCAATAAATCCATATATAGTTTAGAGCAAGCCTCTAAGGAGTGGTATTTGAAATTTGATGTGATCGTCACTTCATTCGATTTTGTTGTAAATAAGGTAGATCGTTGTATATATCGTATAATTAATGGGAGCAAATTCATCTTCTTAATTCTTTATGTTGATGATATTTTACTTGCGAGTAGTGATTTAGGATTTATGCATGAATCTAAGTAGTTGTTGTCCAAACACTTTGACATTAAAGATCTTGGTGAAGCATCTTTTGTTTAAAGTATCGAGATCATTAGGATAAATCTCGTTATTCATTAGGACTCTCTCAAATAGCTTACATTGAGCGTGTGTTCGACAGATTTAACATGCTCGAATGTAAAGTTGGTGAAGTGTATGTGTTTAAGCGTAATAAGTTAAGCTTGTCGCAATGCCCCATGAATGATATTAAGAGAGAGCATGTGATAGAAGAGGGGTCCTTTTTATTGCCTTGGAGCTAGTGCCTGCGCTAGCGCTACCGTCAGCACTATCCTGGATTAGGAAACATTCTCCTCATGCGTATCTTCATTCCAAGGAAACCATTCCAAAAATCCGCGCAACCGCCAACACTATTCTCTACCACCTGGCGATATCGCCTTCTATACTTGCCACATGAACTTGCCTAATCAGAGCTAGCGCCCGGGCTAGGTTCTACCGCCGACGCTAGTGGACATGTTGGAATTCTGGCTTCAAATTTGGGGGCAACCTTCATATGTTATCCTTGAGTCACATGGATTTGTTTCCTGCACACTTAGACACACAAGATCAAATACATAATCATGCGGAAGACCATGTTCCAACAAACTCCCTCTTTTGATAATAACAAATCCATTTGTTGGAACCTTAGTTTTTTATTTGAGTCGTGATCCATCTTTATATTTATTATGTGATCGATGAAATCCCATTAAAACTATACAAGTTCTCTGGGTTCGACAAATGCCTTACTGGGTTCGACGAACGCCTTCCTGCGATCGATGAAATATATTCAATCTGCGTTCGACGAACAGCTCAATATCTTTGCGGTCGACGATCCAGCCCATCTCAGCGGTCGACGAAAAGCTGCATTCGACGAATCTTCAATAGAAGCTCAGGTCGATGAATTAAATGTTCAGAACGACGAACTTCAAGCTCAGATCGATGAATTATTATTATCTGATATTATAATATCTCATTTCTTAGATCGACTAATATTTCAATATCTGATAAAGCAATATTTTGATTAAATTTTATTTATATATTGCTGCCTTTCTTCATTTGTATAAATTTTTAAATATAGTCGTTGCAGCGCAATAAATATTATAGCTGTTGCAGAAGCATTAAATATTATAGCCATTGCAGAAAAGCAAAAAACGGCAATTTATCTTCTCGAGGAAATTAAAGAGACATTAACTCTTTCCTTTGTCGGGAAAGAATTCAAAATAGCCTGAAATCCTTCTCCAGATTATATATACAGAGAGAAGAGCAAAGAAAAAAAAGAGAAGGATTATACAGATACAGGAAGAGAGAAACAGAAATAACAGAGAAGCAAAAAGAAGAAGCAGATCTACAAAGTTCTTAATAAGAACAACATATATTATTCATCTTCTTTTTGCTAACTCTTCTCTGCAAAACATCTTCATCCTGAGACACCAATCAAGATCACTTGCTCAGGGATCTTAATTGAAGAAGAAGAAGAAAAGAGTTACAGCATTCAAAAGAAGAAGCTTCCTCACCTAAACATCAACACTAATCAAATCAGGGGGAGCTCTTCAACATCATCAAGATCCACTCTCAACAACACCATTTGGATCTCTAGAGTCTTCTTAGAAAGGGAAGAACAATATATTTTCTATTTTCTTTTACCTGTATAAAGGGTTATAACTCCCTTCAAAAGTTACAGCCATTGGTGGCAGGGCACCTGATCAAAACACTGTAGTTGGGTTAGAGCACCTCAAAAGCTCACTAGGTGTGTGGACACCTGATCAAAACTCACTTGGTGGCAGGGCACCTAATCAATAACCTGTAGTGGATTCCTACCAAGTGTGGTAGAAGAGTAGATGTACCCAGTTGATTGGGGAACTACTATATTTCTTTGTGTCGTCTGTGATGCTTGGCTTATATTTTATTTCTTGTTGTTGTGCTGTGATATCTGTGATAAGTATTGTAGTTAAATAACTCACTCTGTGTTATACATATTTTTATATATCACAATTTTGAAATAACCCAAGAAGTTTTAATTTAAGAACTAACCTCACTTTCAATTGGTATCAAAGCGTGGTTGATTATATCAATCACTTTCAACTGATATTCAATTGACTTTCAACAAACTCCCACTCTCAACTGATATTCAACTGACTTTCAACTGATATCCTTGAGTCACATGGTTTTGTTTCCTGCACACTTAGACACACAAGATCTAATACACATAGGATTTGTTATTCTCAAACGTAGGAGATGCGGAAAACAATGTTCCAACAAACTCTCCCTTTTGATAATAACAAATCCATTAATGATATATCAATGCATTAATACATATGGCATGATGGAACCTACTTGTGTGAGTGTGAGAGTGATGACTTAGGATAATTATCATTTTCGGTATTTAGAATTGTTCTTCCTAAATACATGCTCCCCCAATGTGAATGCTCACCTTTTCTGTAATCTATCTTCTTAATTATTAGTCATGTTAGTTTTCCCATTTGATAGCGATTATTATTTATCATGTTAGGTCTCCCCCTTTTGTTATTAGCAAAAGTGGGTAAGGAAGCAAGAGACATAAAAAGAGGATTTTTGATAAAAGAAAAAAGATAAGGCATGATCGAGCTTTTAGAGGAAATGAAATGATAAGGAGTTTTGAGAATAAAAATTTTCATAGAGATAAATCAGAATTTTTAGCATAAAAATGATATGCGTGTTAAAACGACCAATATAAATTTTACCAAGTAAGTCTACCACTTGTTAAATGAAAGGAATATTAAAATTCAAATGATGATACACACAAAAGAAAAGACTTTAAGTAAGCATGAAAGCGCAAGGTAAAAAAGTATATGGTAATGATGCGGAAGACTTATAGAAATACAAGAAACATCTTTTTGTAATCATGATGATTCATAAGAAGAAAATATGAGTTTAAGTCCCAAAAAGCAAGATAATTTGTAAATCATTATTCATTTAAAATCATTAAGTTTGACAATAAAGTAACCAAGCATGAAAGAAAGATATCACAGAGAGACTACTACAATGTTATTTTAATTCACAAATTGAAAACATATCAAACATTGTAGATAGCATGCTAGATTATCTAGTGCATATGTATATATAAAGAGTGGTGTAAAATTTGCATTAGGATCCAATACTCATGAGAAGAAGTGTTATGGAAGATAATGATGTGCACTTGTTAAATGAAAGGAATATTAAAATTCAAATGATGATACACACAAAAGAAAAGACTTTAAGTAAGCATGAAAGCGCAAGGTAAAAAAGTATATGGTAATGATGCGGAAGACTTATAGAAATACAAGAAACATCTTTTTGTAATCATGATGACTCATAAGAAGAAAATATGAGTTTAAGTCCCAAAAAAGCAAGATAATTTGTAAATCATTATTCATTTAAAATCATTAAGTTTGACAATAAAGTAACCAAGCATGAAAGAAAGATATCACAGAGAGACTACTACAATGTTATTTTAATTCACAAATTGAAAACATATCAAACATTGTAGATAGCATGCTAGATTACCTAGTGCATATATATATAAAGAGTAGTGTAAATTTTGCATTAGGATCCAATACTCATGAGAAGAAGTGTTATGGAAGATAATGATGTGCACATAAGTGTATTTTGAAGAGAGTAAACAAATGATTTAATCAAAAATACAAGACATATGTAGAGTAAAGTGCACAATAAAACACAAATAATTTTACTTCCACAGACTTTAATGCACATAGAAAAGATGTACAACTACCAAGGTGCTCTGCACATACAATGCTCATTAAGACTTATCATGGTGCAAAGTAGTGTTTGGGGATCACACACTTTATTATTCAATATTGATATATTTTTTGTTGTGATCGAGTGTATATAAGAATAAGTGGTGTAAAAAAGAAACTAGGGTTTGCATAAGACACTTTACTATTCTTTCCAAGGTGCTCAACCTCACAATGTTCATTAAGACTTATCAGGAGGTTCAAGTAGTGCTTGGTGGAGTTATCTTTGTCAATTTATTTCATGATTTTTTTGTACAAAGTTCTCTGAATACACTTGTTTTGCAAACCAATATAATTTTGAAAGCACAACCACTTTTCTTAATTATTAATAGTGCAAATAAAAGTGGTGTAGGTAAGATACTTGTGCAATTTTAATTCATTGTACAATTACAATTCACAAGAAAGCATTCTTAGATTAAAAGCACATGTAGACTTTGCCCAAATAAGTGTGTGAATAAATATCATTATCAACCATAAAACATTTACTCATACTTAGAGACATGCTAAGCTTGGTTCTACACCACCTTTTCATTACAATGGATGCACATATGAGTAGATATATCAAAGCATGATAAAGACAATGTTCAAAGTAGTTTTGAAAAGATTAATTGCAACATTGTAGAAGGCCTAAATGATAGATTAAACCATGCTTGATATTAACAATAAAGCCCATACAGTTTTTTTTTCTGTATTTTGAAAAATAATTTTTATTTAAAGTTTGAACTCATAAAGTTGATCTTGGACTTCCCGAGGTCAACCCTGTGAGGGGTTTGCACCGGTACTAGGAGATGTGATGGGATGACATCCCAAATCTCCCTTTTGCAAGATACATGTAAATAGAAAAATTAAGTTCAAAAAATAATTTTTGATAATTCATTATTTTATATTTTTGCATATTGAAATAGAAATCAGACAAATAAACAAAGAAAGGAGGAATAAAATAATTTTTGCAATTTTGAATTTGTAACTTTTTGTTTATTTTAATTTTTCAAAAATCAACCAATGGAAGAAATGCAAAAATAAGTAGTACATATAAAAGAAAATATTTTTATTCATTTTTCAAAATTTTAAAAGCTCAGAAATTAGGAATGTCGAGCTAGCGCGGGTGACAGTGAGCAAAATATTGAGATTTTGAAAATTTTGCTTTTTGATCTTGATGAAGTGTCCAAAGATTAGTTTCATGCAAAAATTTCAGAATTTCTGGAGATCTCTAGATAGTGCAAATTGCATAAATGTTAGCGTTTTCTTATATGACTTGACTAAATGAACAACGCAGTATACCAGGGGGAGCTTCCATCAACTCAGGAGGAGCTTCTAGAAGATGATCTACTTTTAAATGAAGTATCAAAGATTGCTAAAGATGTTGCTGTCTCTGCTGAAATGAATACACAATCTCAAGGGGAGCCTCCCAGAGAAGATCACATTCATCAAGAAGCTGAAGAAGAAAATGAACCTCTAGCATTTTCTCCAAGAAAGGGTATACCACAAGTATTCTCAAGAAAGAGGAAAACTCTAGACAAAGAACAATGAAGTCCAAGTATTCTGTAAATATGAACACTCTGCATTATAACATCTGGAGCACACAGCTGTGTTGAACAATATAACTACTTGACAATATATGATATGGTATGTGATCCCATTCATTTATGTTTTTATTGTCTAGTATATCTTGTTAGTATTTTAATTGATGTCAAAGTATGAGTAAAATCACATTAAACAATCTGTAAAATTTGTTAAGACAAATAGGGGGAGATTGTTGGGAAAAACTCCTTGTGATTTAACTTAACAAATTATTTATAGGTGATTTTACTTCCTATGAGTATTACCCTCATTGTATAGAAAGGGTAAAATGGTCATTAGATATCCTAGGATGTCACACTCATCTTGGAGTGTCAAGGCAAAGTCAAGATAATCACAAAGTCAGCCAAGTTAAGACTTGCGTCAAATGAAAGTCGATGTAACTTCGACTTGATGTTGACGCAACTCTGACTAGAAGTCCAAGCAACTTAATCTACCTATCGAAGTATAAGTCAAGTCGACGCAACATCGAAAGAGTCTCGGTGTAGGAAGAAGAGTTTGTCGAAGCTATTATTGAAGTCGACACAACTTCTATTTTAACTCGACGCAGAAGATGAAGTCCAAGTTCAAGATACCAACTCGACGGATATGTCAAATGGTATTTGAAAGAATATAAGGTTTGTAGTCTAAGTCACCTAGAGGGGGGTGAATAGGTCTTTTAAATTTTACTTGATTAGCTTTAGCTGTTTTCAGAGTTGGTTCAAGCAAATCAGCAAACACAGAAAGCACACAATAATTTATAGTGGTTCCCCAAAGACAGTGTGTCTATGGGTAGTCCACTTTCCCCCTCCACCCTTCTAACTGTGTGTTAGACAGGGCCAACTTCTCCAAACTCGACTCAAAGAGCTTATAGCACAAGTTCCTCAGAACTTCCCAGATCAAGAATGATCTTACCTCAGTACACAAGTCCCTACAACTCAGAGCTATCACCAGCTCCTACCTCAGGCACAGCTGCCCTACAAACTCAGAGGATAACACCTCCTATAGCTCAGACAATAATGTCCTACAACTCAGACCTCTCCCAGGTCCTACCACTCAGAGGACTCCTCCTCCTACAGCTCAGACCAGCTCCTGGTCCTACCTCAGGCTGTTAAGCCCTACCTCAGATCTGCTCCAGATCCTACACTCAGGCCTTCAGCCCTACAGCTCAGAACCCTCAGGTTCCTACAAACTAAGACCAAATGGTCTTACAGCTCAGGCAAGATGCCCTACAGAGAAATGATTTAGAAATTTATTCTACAGTAGAGGTACTCTCCTGTAGATCCTGCACTGACTGTGCTTCCTGTTGCTGAAGATGTTGATTAGAGCAACTAACTTGATCTTCCTCTTCGACCGAGTGATGGAAGATCGCCTTGCTCCTTCTTGCAAAGGAGCTCACTTTCTTTCTCTATTATCTTTGTTGAAACCGAGACTTGCGAACAAGACTTGGTCTCTGTGGAGTTCGGGGCCCTCAGCTAGCCAAGGGGCGACCAATCCTTACTCCTACCAAGGGAGAGCTCTAGGTTGAAGGTGTTGGAACTAGGAACTGGACCAAGGGCTTAGTGAGGAGGTCCCGCCACATACCCGGAAGTTCCCTAGGAACTTCCCCTCCCAAGCCACTACTAAGCTTGGGCACCACTGGAGGCTCTCCTCACCACCTAGAGAGACTTGAGGAGAGAGAGAGAGAGAGGGAGAGAGTTAGCCTAGAATGAGATCCCTCCAAATGGTGCCCCCTTGGTCCTATTTATAGGATTTCTGAAGTTAGGCTACAAATAGCCGAAACTGGACTGCGAATAGCCAAAACTGGACTGCGGATAGCCAAATCCCGCCGTTCCACGGCGCTAAACGCAGACCGAATGCCCGCCTGGCTCGCCCCCAACTAGGCGTGAGGGCGAGATAAGCTCGCCCCTTCTTTGGACGTGGGGGGGCGAGAGGGGGGCTCGCCCCTCCTCCTCTCGCCCCTCAATGTTGGGAGCGGGGGCGAGCCCCCGAGCAGTAGCCCGGGCTCGCCCCCCCCCCCCCCCCCCCCCCCCCACCCCCCTTGGTTGGGAACGGGGGCGAGCCCCCGGGCAGCAGCTCGGGCTCGCCCCCCTTAGCTGGGAAACGGGGGAAAGCCCCCGGGCAGCAGCCCGGGCTCGCCCCCCTTAGCTGGGAAACGGGGGCGAGCCCCCGGGCAGCAGCCCGGGCTCGCCCTCCTTGGTGGGGAGCGGGGGCGAGCCCCCGGGCAGCAGTCCGGGCTCGCCCCCCTTGGATGGGGAGCGGGGGAGAGCCCCCGGGCAGCAGCCCGAGCTCTCCCCCCTTGGATGGGAAGCGGGGGCGAGCCCCCGGGCAGCAGCCCGGGCTCGCCCCCCTTGGTGGGGAGCGGGGGCGAGCCCCCGGACAGCAGCCCGGGCTCGCCCCCCTTGGATGGGGAGCGGGGGCGAGCCCCCGGGCAGCAGCCCGGGCTCGCCCCCCTTGGATGGGGAGCGGGGGCGAGCCCCCGGGCAGCAGCCCGGGCTCGCCCCCTTGGCCTCCACCTCCCTTCCTGTATGGGTCAATGCTACCGTGATGCTCCGATGAGCCTTCGGGAGTATGCTCGGCGAATATCGGGGTTGTACACATCCGCGCCACTATTTCTCAGCAACGACGCATTGTTGAGGCCAGGTCTTGAACTCGCAACCTCCTTGATAAGGAGTTTTCAAACCACTCCTCATCACCAATTGAGCTTGTGTTGAAACCGAGACTTGCGAACAAGACTTGGTCTCTGTGGAGTTCGGGGCCCTCAGCTAGCTGAGGGGCGACCAATCCTTACTCCTCCCAAGGGAGAGCTCTAGGTTGAAGGTGTTGGAACTAGGAACTGTACCAAAGGCTTAGTGGGGAGGTCCCGCCACATACCCGGAAGTTCCCTAGGAACTTCCCCTACCAAGCCACTACTAAGCATGGGCACCACTGGAGGCTCTCCTCACCCCTAGAGAGACTTGGGGAGAGAGAGAGAGAGGAAGAGAGCTAGCCTAGAATGAGATCCCTCCAAATGGTGTCCCCTTGGTCCTATTTATAGGATTTCTGAAGTTGGGCTACAAATAGCCGAAACTGGACTGCGAATAGCCAAAACTGGACTGCGGATAGCCAAATCCCGCCGTTCCATGGCGCTAAACGAAGACCGAATGCCCTCCTGGGATTTCCCCCCGACTAGGCATGGGGGCAAGAGAAGCTCGCCCCTTCTTTGGATGTGGGGGGGCGAGAGGGGGGCTCGCCCCTCCTCCTCTCGCCCCTCAATGTTGGGAGCGAGGGCGAGCCCCCGGGCAGCAGCCCGGGCTCGCCCCCCCTTGGTTGGGAGCGGGGGCGAGCCCCTGGGCAGCAGCCCGGGCTCGCCCCCCTTAGCTGGGAAATGGGGGCGAGCCCCCGGGCAGCAGCCCGGGCTCGCCCCCCTTAGCTGGGAAATGGGGGCGAGCCCCCGGGCAGCAGCCCGGGCTCGCCCCCCTTGGTGGGGAGCGGGGGCGAGCCCCCGGGCAGCAGCCCGGGCTCACCCCCCTTGGATGGGGAGCGGGGGCGAGCCCCCGGGCAGTAGCTCGGGCTCACCCCCCTTGGATGGGAAGTGGGGGCGAGCCCCCGGGAAGCAGCCCGGGCTCGCCCCCCTTGGTGGGGAGTGGGGGTGAGCCCCCGGGCAGCAGCCCGGGCTCACCCCCCTTGGATGGGGAGCGGGGGCGAGCCCCCGGGCAGCAGCCCGGGCTCGCCCCCCTTGGATGGGGAGCGGGGGCGATCCCCCGGGCAGCATCCCGGCCTCGCCCCCCCTTAGCTGGGAAACGGGGGCGAGCCCCCGGGCAGCAGCCCGGGCTCGCCCCCATTAGTGGGGAGCGGGGGCGAGCCCCCGGGCAGCAGCCCGGGCTCGCCTCCCTTGGATGGGGAGCGGGGGCGAGCCCCCGGGCAGTAGCCCGGGCTCGCCCCCCTTGGCCTCCACCTCCCTTCCTGTATGGGTCAATGCTACCGTGATGCTCCGATGAGCCTTCGGGAGTATGCTCGGCGAATATCGGGGTTGTACAATCTTCTTCTTCTTATTCAGTGAGCAGGAGGAAGAAGATGAGAGCTTCAGCCGTCAATGTAACAGTTGATCTATTCGTCACACAACGGATGATCGGGGGAGATGTTTCAAATGTGCCCTAACACTTCCTTTTATACATCTCTAATCTTCAACGGCTCTTAGCTGATCTGTTGAGAGGCATGGGAGAAGCTGGTGGACCCCACATAGCTATCCTGCAACTAGTCCTAGCCGAAGATCCCTGATGATTACTTGGGCTTCTTCTTTTTGTTTTATAAATAAAAGATAACCTTTATGTTAAGAGTTTAGAATTGGCGGATATTTTCGAAGAGTCTCGCAAGTACTCCTACTTTGAGAAATTAACCGTTATCCTATCGAAGGATAGAAGTAGCGATCTTTTTCTTCTTTCGGAATATTGACAATTACGCTTCGGCTACAATGCCGAATTCTATTGAATTGAATAGTAGAAAAGGAGAGTTTTGCACTAAATGAGTTTGAAAAGCTGTGTTTGAATTTTTAGTCCAAATTAATCATTTGATAAAGGCAAGTATACCTTATCGCAAGTAATACAGGATATTTTTAGAAAATATCGGGATCGTATATTTCCGCGGGTCGTGTTGATTATGCTACTTCGAGGGACGAACTATTATTTTATCGGAATAATATTTTTAGTTGATTTAACTAGAGTTCTAAATGATAAAATGCGAAAGATGATTTAAGCGATTTACTAGAGTTCTAAGTGATGAGAAATATAGCGCGCGACGTCGAATTACCTTGAGACGAAAATAGATTTTTCGTAGAATTAAAAGTGATGACTTTTCAAAATATTAAGATGACTTGGCCGTGGAGGTTCCATAATTATGAACGCTCCTCTCTCGAGGGTACACCCACCTGAGATTATGAATATTCGACCGAACTCTCGTTCTACAATCGAATGTTCTTAATACTCGCTTTATGTTGCGAACCCCGCTATTGGGTTTTTATTTCCAATTCGGGAGAGTTACCTCGTCCTCTCTCGAGGGTAGAGCGCACTTCTCTTTACCCGTGAGTGATCAGTCCGTACACACGAGCCTCTCGGCTAACTAGGTACGAAAACGGAAATGAAAACCACACATCGATTATGTGGCTCCACTCAACGTGATTCTCGGGTAAACCTTAAGCGTTAATTATTTTAGAAAGAGATGTTTTAATTTTTATAGAAAAACTATTTTTGTGTCTCAATGCTCTTCGACGTCGTGCGCTAAAGGAAATTAGCCACTCATCGGAATGGAGACGGCATTATCGGTTGAAAAATACATGTTTGATAATTAAAGCGGATATAAGCGGATAAAAAGGAAATAAAAAGACTTATATAAAAACAGTAATAATATCCGTCCCAACCACCTTAAACAAGTGCTAAAAAGTTCTTAGCCTCTTATTTAAGAAGGGGGTGGTATAGAAATGAAAAGACTTATAAAGGTGCAGAAATAATATCCGTCCCAACCGACTTAAATAAGTGCTAAAGTAAATTAGCCTCTTATTTGAGAAGGGGGTGGTATAGAAATGAAAAGACTTATAAAGGTGCAGAAATAATATCCGTCCCAACCGACTTAAATAAGTGCTAAAGTAAATTAGCCTCTTATTTGAGAAGGGGGTGGTATATAGCAGTTATATAAAGACTGAAATAAAAACTAAGCTACAAAAAAGGAAAATACTATCTCATACACGCACACACTCTAAAAGAAACTGAAAAAGAAAGCGTTTAAAATGAAAGCGATAAAATAAGGCGAAAAAGAAAACGATAAAACTATTTTATGAAAGCTTGTAAATCTAAGCTATGAAAACAGTAAACCTAGATTATGAAAGCAATAAAACTAACTATAAAAGCAATAAAACTAAATTATGAAAGCAATAAAGCTAAACTCATACACGCACACACACTAACATTAATAAAAAGAAGATGATCCAAATGAGAAAAACATCATTTTATTTCTGAAATCAGCATTACAACTAGACTAGGAAGACGAAAAAACTACAAACGAACTTAAACTGAAATGCAGAAGAGAAGCTCACAATCACTCAAAAGAACTCACAATACAACAAAAACCACTCAAAATTTGGATGAAAATAACTTCAGCCGAGCCCCTCTATTTATAGGGAAAATTTGAGTTTTACACGCCCTAGGTCACGGGCGTGACTTGAATGTCACGGCCGTGACTTAGGGCGTGACATTTGCTCGGCTGTATTCGCCGCCTTCTGGAAGGTCTGGCCGTCAAACATGGCTGCACACGGGCGTGACTTGGTATGTCACGGGCGTGACTTGGTGAGTCACGGGCGTGACTATGGGTGGCTGATGTCGGCAGCATGGGTGCGGCTTCGAGACGTGATGCGCTGGCGGCTCACGGGCGTGACTCTGCTGGAACACGGGCGTGACTTGTAGAGTCACGGGCGTGACTTGATCAACTCTTCGAGATTTCACCTGAAAACGGCTGCCAGCTGGAAATTTGGCTTTTAAAATTACACGCCCTTGGTCACGGGCGTGACCTCGGGCGTGACTTGAGCGATTTGTCGGGATTTGATCTGAATTGAGCCGTCCCGTTGATATTTGATCTTTAAAATTACACGCCCTTGGTCACGGGCGTGTCTGAGGGCGTGACCTGTGACAATTTTGCAAAAAATTGCAAAAACAAAAATAAAACTAAGTTAGAAACCAGAAATAATAAAGAAGCAATTTATTCATTAATTTACATAGAAAATTCACAATATTAATTAAAACTATACTAATACTTATACCAAAAATACATATTTTTTATTACTTATCAAATACCCCCATACTTAAGCTTTTGCTATTCCAGGGCAAAAGTAAGAGAGATCTATACGGGATTAACATAAGTTCTAATTTTTGGCTATCGTTTTATTTTAATCATAAGAGACTGAAAAATAAAAATTCGGAGTAATAAGAGTTAAGTCCTAAATTATGCAAATGATTTAAGTAGAAGAAATGTCCTGGCCAAAAGACTTCTTAATTAACCAAATAGCAAACAAAATTGCAATCATTAGTAAACGAGATTAGATCGAAATTATAATAACCTTTGTTTAAAGAAACATAAAGGAAAAATATAAGTTACTAATTATGCTCTCAAATGATTTTTTGAATTAAAACTAGAAACAATAATTTGGTTAAGGGAAAAGGGGGTAAAAAGCCTTGGCAAATAGAAGAGTACTTGGATTAGGGGTGATGAATTGTATCATCTCACCCCTCTTATAAAGTTTCCTTTGACTCCCATCGTTGGTGTACGAGGGACGGGGGAAAATTGACCTTTTTAATTAACCCAATGCCTGTGTTTACGGAATTTGCAATTCCCATTGACATAGGATTTCTTTTAACAAATATTGGGTGCCTATGTTTACGGAATTTTTGTATTCCCATTGACATAAGATCTTTTTTTTTTTTCTTCTTGTGTTTTTGCCATGCTAAATTGGTGTATACGAGGGGTTTTCAAGAGAAATTCTAGAATAATAAAAAAAAGTTTTGAGAGCAACCTTAGTAAGTTGAATATTCCTAGATTCCTGAAGACATAAAGTAGGGATAATTGCAGTCTAAAGTTGTTTTGCTAACATAATACACATGTCTCTATTTTAGCTAGTAGAAGTAGTGCTTGATAACAAAGCCTCTATTTAAATTAAAAACACAAGATATTCTTTAAAACTTAACCCCGAACGTTTAAATCTATCGATCTTAGATAAACAAACAAATAGTAAAACTAGCGATTATGAAAATCCACAAACATATACTCTCGAAACTAAATGCTTTAAGAATAAAAGTAAAGTAGGGTTTATTATTTTTGGAGTTTTTTCTTTTTTTTCTTTTTTTGTTTTTTTGTTTTTTGTTTTTTTTTTTTTTTTTTTTTTTTTTTTTTTTTTTTTTTGAAAACGGGAAATACACCCCCATACGTAAAACCCAACATTGTCCCCAATGTTGTAATGTAAGTATGAAGAAGGGAAAATAACAATGCAATATATACAAAAGGAAAAAGGAAGCAAAAAGGCTTCCCTGAAGTAAAGCTGGCAGGGTCGGAAGAAACCCTGCAAAAATAGAGAAAAAGCATAATAAAAATATTAGATAAATATGGGGTGCCTCCCACGAGCGCTTTGTTTACCGTCGCGTAGCTTGACGCATTTGGCGTGGTGAGATTATAAATTGGGGAGGGTTAAAGATTCTGTGTGTCCGTCCACCGGATCGCCCGCAAGATATAGTTTTAAACGGTGGCCGTTGACTTTAAAATCGCCTTTTTCGGGGTGAGAGATAAGAACGGTCCCATACGGCCAAACCGCTTTGACTGCAAAGGGGCCGGACCAGCGGGATTTGAGCTTACCCGGAAAAAGACGAAGACGTGAATTATAAAGAAGGACAAGATCGCCCGGCGCGAAAGTTTTTGGAAATTTAATTTTTCGATCGTGGTAGAACTTAGAACGCTCCTTATAAAATTTATTACTCTCATAAGCGTTCGCACGCCATTCATCGAGTTCATTGAGTTGGAATTTCCTATTCTCGGAGGCTAAGTTTGAATCGAGATTTAAAAATTTTAAGGCCCAAAAAGCGCGGTGTTCTAATTCTACCGGTAAATGGCACGCTTTGCCGTAGACTAATCGATAGGGCGTACAACCGATAGCGGTCTTGTATGCCGTACGATACGCCCATAACGCGTCGTCGAGTTTTGAGGACCAATCCTTCCTATTTAAAGAGACGGTTTTTTCCAGAATGCGTTTTATCTCGCGATTTACTACCTCTACTTGGCCGCTCGTTTGGGGGTGATAGGCGGTGGCGAGCTTATGCGTGACGCCGTATTTAGATAAGATTTTTGAAAACTGGGCATTGCAGAAGTGCGTGCCCCTATCACTTACTATTGCACGGGGCGTGCCAAAGCGAGAAAATAATTTTTTTAGAAAATGGACGACGACTCGCGCATCATTGGTGGGCAGAGCTTGCGCTTCCGCCCACCTAGATACATAGTCGACCGCCACTAAGATATAGCGATTATTAAAAGAAGGAGGTAGGGGGCCTACAAAGTCTATGCCCCACAAATCGAAAATTTCGCATTCTAAATAAAAATTTTGGGGCATCTCGTCACGACGGGAGATGTTACCCGACCGCTGGCAGCTATCGCATATACTCACAAAAGTGTGAGCATCCTTAAAGAGAGTGGGCCAATAAAAGCCTGACTCTAACGCTTTCCGCGCGGTCCGGTTGGCTTGATAATGCCCTCCAGCCGGCCCCTCATGGCAGTGTCGCAATATTTGCGCACCCTCCTCGCTGGAAACACATCTTCGTATCACTTGGTCTGCGCAGACTCGAAAGAGAAAGGGGTCCTCCCAAAAGTAGTTTTTTAAGTCAGAGAAGAATTTCTTCTTCTGCTGAGTCGAAAAATCTTTTGGAAGGACCCGCGCGACTAAATAGTTCGCGTAATCTGCGAACCAAGGGGTAGAAGAAGTTTTGGTATTATTTATGATGAAAAGGCGCTCCTCAGGAAATCGATCGTCTATTTCGGGTTCGACAAGCGCTTCTGCGACGGGGTGTTCTAAACGTGAGAGGTGGTCGGCTGCTAAATTTTCAGCCCCCTTCTTATCCCGGATCTCTAAGTCAAATTCCTGTAAAAGGAGGATCCATCGAAGTAAGCGAGGCTTAGCATCAACTTTGGCCAAAAGATATTTCAAGGCGGAGTGATCAGTGAAAACAATTACATGTGAAAGGGTTACGTAGGGTCGGAATTTATCAAAAGCAAAGATGACGGCGAGAAGTTCCTTTTCCGTTGTGGTGTAGTTAGCCTGTGCGGCGTTGAGTGTGCGAGAAGCGTAATATATTGGATGAAAATATTTATTTACGCGTTGGCCTAAGACAGCTCCTACTGCGATATCGCTCGCGTCGCACATAATCTCAAACGGAAGAGACCAATCTGGCGCCACCAGAATTGGAGAATTGATAAGTTGCTTTTTAATAAAATTAAACGCCTCTACGCAGGCCGTGTCAAAAATGAATGGGGAATCTTTTTCCAGGAGGTGAGTTAGCGGTTTGGTTATTTTTGAAAAATCTTGAATGAACCGCCGATAAAAACCTGCGTGGCCAAGAAAGCTTCTAATTGATTTGACGTTCGAAGGAACAGGAAGTTGTTCAATTATAGCGACTTTGGCCTTATCGACCTCCATCCCCTTGGAAGAAATTTTATGGCCGAGGACTAAACCCTCTCGGACCATGAAGTTGCATTTCTCCCAGTTCAAGACTAAGTTTGTCTCCTCGCACCGTTGGAGGACTCTATCTAAATTTTTTAAACAATTTTTAAAAGAGTTTCCAAAGACGGAGAAGTCATCCATGAAGACTTCCATTATGTCTTCTACTAGCTCGCCAAATATTGCCAGCATACATCTTTGGAATGTAGCTGGCGCGTTACAGAGGCCAAACGGCATCCTCCGATATGCGAAGGTGCCGAAAGGGCAAGTAAAAGTCGTTTTTTCTTGGTCCTCGGGTGAAATAGGGATTTGGAAAAATCCCGAGAGACCATCAAGGAAGCAATAAAAAGGGTGACCGGAGAGACGCTCTAAGATTTGATCAATAAACGGTAACGGAAAGTGGTCTTTTCTGGTGGCATCGTTTAGTTTTCTGTAGTCGATGCACACCCTCCAACCCGTAACAGTACGAGTCGGGATTAATTCGTTATTCGTGTTTGCCACGACCGTTATACCGCCCTTTTTCGGGACGACTTGTACGGGGCTTACCCACGTACTGTCGGAAATAGGATAGATAATCCCCGCATCAAGGAGTTTAATAATTTCAGTCTTAACGACTTCCCGCATGTTCGGGTTAAGTCGTCGTTGAGGCTGAATTGTTTTGCGGGGGTTTTCTTCGAGAAAAATTTTGTGGGAGCAGAATGAGGGGTTAATTCCCCTGATATCGGAAATTTGCCATGCAATTGCACGGCGATGTTTAGATAAAACTTCAACCAATTCGGATGTTTCTGAATCAGTTAAAGTAGAAGATATTATAACCGGAAGCTTTAAGTTCGCGGCTAGAAAAGCATATTTTAGATGGTCGGGGAGTTGCTTAAGCTCCAAGACCGGAGGTTCTTCGTAGGAAGTGGAGATTTTTAAATCTTTCGAGTCGAAAGGCTCGAAAGGCGAATCTGGCGGTAATTCTTCTAAAGGAGGTTGATTCGCCAGATCCGAATCGTCTATCATTAAGGATAGCAATTCTGAAAGAGAAGAACACTCGTCCACAAACGCGGATTCCAAATTGAAACAGGAATCATCATTCGATAGTGAGTTCCGCATGGAGGGGTTGATATGTAAAGTAACTTCGTCGTCTCCAACTCGAAGGAGGAGGCGACCGTTACTGACATCGATTAACGCACGGGAGGTTGCGAGAAAGGGGCGACCGAGGATGATGGGTACCTCGACGTCCTCCTCTATGTCCAGGATGACAAAGTCTACCGGGAAGATAAACTTGTCAACCATGACCAGAACATCTTCCGCTACCCCGATTGGGTACTTTACCGAGCGATCCGCGAGTTGGATGCTCATTTTTGTCGGACTCGGGACGCCTAAATTGAGTTTTTTGAAAAGAGAAAAAGGCATCAAATTGATGCTGGAGCCTAAGTCTGCAAGAGCGTACTTTATTAACATATTGCCAAAGAGACACGGGATGGAGAACCGTCCCGGGTCGTTTAGTTTTGGCGGCAATTTGTTAAGGAGAACAGCCGAACATTCCGCATTAAGGGAAACACGCGAAACATCCTCGAGTCGCTTTTTATTAGAAAGCAACTCTTTAAGATATTTCGCATATTTCGGCATTTGGGAGAGTGCCTCGCAGAAGGGGACGTTTATTTGAATTTGTTTTAAAATACGCAAAAATTTTTGATAATTTTCGTCCTCCTTCTCTTTATTAATTTTAGACGGGTAAGGAATTCGAGGACTCGAAACATTTGGCACAACCGGAGAAGCTGGAGCAATTAGAATCGAAGAAGAGGGTGGAGGGGTCGGAGGCGAAATGCATACCTTAGGCTCAACCCGCAATGGGGAGACGACCTCCTTGCCGCTTCGAAGGGTTATAGCGTTGGCATTTTCCCTTGGGTTTGGCTCTGTATTCCCTGGTAAAGCTCCGTATGGCCGCTCGGAGACCATCTTTGCAAGTTGTCCAACCTGGTTTTCCAAGCTTTTAATCGATCCGGTAAGATTCCGGATATTTGAATCGTTGGACGCGATGTACTTAGACAAAATATCTTCGAGCGGCGAAGGTTTTGGAGGAGGAGGCTGGAATCCCTGCGGAAATCCTTGCGGAAATCCCTGAGGATTCATATTTGGGGGCCTCTGAGTATTGTTAGGATTGCTCCAGGAGAAATTAGGGTGGCTCCTCCAACCTAGATTATAAGTATTACTATACGGGTTGTTATTAGGGTTGAAGGGGGGCCTAACCGGATTACCGAGGTAATCCACCGATTCTTCGATTACGTTATTATTATTATTATTATTATTCCAAGCGGGAGTGGAGGAGGAAACAGTCATCTCTGCCACCTGCTTACTTAGCCGCTCTACCTGTGAGGCTAAGAAAGTAGTGGCGTCCACTTCAAAAAGACCAGCCGGTTTAGTAGGACGCGACCTTGGCACGTTCCATTGGTACGCATTCATGGCCATTTCGTCGATCAGAGCTTGAGCGGTCTCTGGGGTTTTGTTGTTTAACGTTCCCCCGGAAGCCGCATCAATCATCTGCCGTGTAGAAAAATTTAAACCATTATAAAACGTTTGGACCTGTAGCCAAGTTGGTAGCGCGTGATGAGGACACCTACGCAAATATTCCTTAAAACGCTCCCAAGTCTCATAAAGAGACTCGGAATCGAATTGCACAAAGGATGTGATATCCGTGCGTAGTTTTGCGGTTTTTGACGGAGGAAAATACTTAGTTAAGAAAAATTCCGTCAATTGGGCCCACGTGGTTATGGACCCTCTCGGAAGAGAAGTCAACCATGATTTGGCCTTTGACCGTAGCGAAAATGGAAATAAGCGTAAACGAATGGCGTCATCAGTGACGCCATTAATTTTAAAGGTGTCGCATATTTCTAAAAAGTTTGAAAGGTGCTGATTTGGGTCCTCATCTGGCAAACCGTCGAACTGAATCGACTGTTGTACCATTTGAATTATGCTGGATTTTATTTCAAAATTATTATTATTAACTGACGGGCGAGTAATACTGGATCCTGTATCTTCCAAATTCGGCCGGGCATAATATGCCATGGTCCGGGCCGGGGCCGCATTTGGAATTGGATCGCCCATATTTACAGTATCTCTGATTGACTCTTCGGGGGTTTCGAGTAAGTTTTGATCACGAGATCGGATGCGCTCACGAAGAGTGCGCTCGATTTCGGGGTCAAAAGGAATAGTCGAATCGTCCGAGGAGTTTCCTCGGGTCATAAATTAAAAAACAATATTTTTGGATTTTCTGTTTTATTATTATTATATTTTTTTTTTTTTAATATAAGTTTTTATATTTATATAATTTTTTTTATTAGTTTTGTAACCTCTTTTTTTTTTGTGCCCTTTTTTTTTTTTTAATATATAGATAAGGAATAAAATTAATAGCAGTTCCTACTTTCAAATAACAACACAAAGGTCCCCGGCAACGGCGCCAAAAACTTGATGATTACTTGGGCTTCTTCTTTTTGTTTTATAAATAAAAGATAACCTTTATGTTAAGAGTTTAGAATTGGCGGATATTTTCGAAGAGTCTCGCAAGTACTCCTACTTTGAGAAATTAACCGTTATCCTATCGAAGGATAGAAGTAGCGATCTTTTTCTTCTTTCGGAATATTGACAATTACGCTTCGGCTACAATGCCGAATTCTATTGAATTGAATAGTAGAAAAGGAGAGTTTTGCACTAAATGAGTTTGAAAAGCTGTGTTTGAATTTTTAGTCCAAATTAATCATTTGATAAAGGCAAGTATACCTTATCGCAAGTAATACAGGATATTTTTAGAAAATATCGGGATCGTATATTTTCGCGGGTCGTGTTGATTATGCTACTTCGAGGGACGAACTATTATTTTATCGGAATAATATTTTTAGTTGATTTAACTAGAGTTCTAAATGATAAAATGCGAAAGATGATTTAAGCGATTTACTAGAGTTCTAAGTGATGAGAAATATAGCGCGCGACGTCGAATTACCTTGAGACGAAAATAGATTTTTCGTAGAATTAAAAGTGATGACTTTTCAAAATATTAAGATGACTTGGCCGTGGAGGTTCCATAATTATGAACGCTCCTCTCTCGAGGGTACGCCCACCTGAGATTATGAATATTCGACCGAACTCTCGTTCTACAATCGAATGTTCTTAATACTCGCTTTATGTTGCGAACCCCGCTATTGGGTTTTTATTTCCAATTCGGGAGAGTTACCTCGTCCTCTCTCGAGGGTAGAGCGCACTTCTCTTTACCCGTGAGTGATCAGTCCGTACACACGAGCCTCTCGGCTAACTAGGTACGAAAACGGAAATGAAAACCACACATCGATTATGTGGCTCCACTCAACGTGATTCTCGGGTAAACCTTAAGCGTTAATTATTTTAGAAAGAGATGTTTTAATTTTTATAGAAAAACTATTTTTGTGTCCCAATGCTCTTCGACGTCGTGCGCTAAAGGAAATTAGCCACTCATCGGAATGGAGACGGCATTATCGGTTGAAAAATACATGTTTGATAATTAAAGCGGATATAAGCGGATAAAAAGGAAATAAAAAGACTTATATAAAAACAGTAATAATATCCGTCCCAACCACCTTAAACAAGTGCTAAAAAGTTCTTAGCCTCTTATTTAAGAAGGGGGTGGTATAGAAATGAAAAGACTTATAAAGGTGCAGAAATAATATCCGTCCCAACCGACTTAAATAAGTGCTAAAGTAAATTAGCCTCTTATTTGAGAAGGGGGTGGTATAGAAATGAAAAGACTTATAAAGGTGCAGAAATAATATCCGTCCCAACCGACTTAAATAAGTGCTAAAGTAAATTAGCCTCTTATTTGAGAAGGGGGTGGTATATAGCAGTTATATAAAGACTGAAATAAAAACTAAGCTACAAAAAAGGAAAATACTATCTCATACACGCACACACTCTAAAAGAAACTGAAAAAGAAAGCGTTTAAAATGAAAGCGATAAAATAAGGCGAAAAAGAAAACGATAAAACTATTTTATGAAAGCTTGTAAATCTAAGCTATGAAAACAGTAAACCTAGATTATGAAAGCAATAAAACTAACTATAAAAGCAATAAAACTAAATTATGAAAGCAATAAAGCTAAACTCATACACGCACACACACTAACATTAATAAAAAGAAGATGATCCAAATGAGAAAAACATCATTTTATTTCTGAAATCAGCATTACAACTAGACTAGGAAGACGAAAAAACTACAAACGAACTTAAACTGAAATGCAGAAGAGAAGCTCACAATCACTCAAAAGAACTCACAATACAACAAAAACCACTCAAAATTTGGATGAAAATAACTTCAGCCGAGCCCCTCTATTTATAGGGAAAATTTGAGTTTTACACGCCCTAGGTCACGGGCGTGACTTGAATGTCACGGCCGTGACTTAGGGCGTGACATTTGCTCGGCTGTATTCGCCGCCTTCTGGAAGGTCTGGCCGTCAAACATGGCTGCACACGGGCGTGACTTGGTATGTCACGGGCGTGACTTGGTGAGTCACGGGCGTGACTATGGGTGGCTGATGTCGGCAGCATGGGTGCGGCTTCGAGACGTGATGCGCTGGCGGCTCACGGGCGTGACTCTGCTGGAACACGGGCGTGACTTGTAGAGTCACGGGCGTGACTTGATCAACTCTTTGAGATTTCACCTGAAAACGGCTGCCAGCTGGAAATTTGGCTTTTAAAATTACACGCCCTTGGTCACGGGCGTGACCTCGGGCGTGACTTGAGCGATTTGTCGGGATTTGATCTGAATTGAGCCGTCCCGTTGATATTTGATCTTTAAAATTACACGCCCTTGGTCACGGGCGTGTCTGAGGGCGTGACCTGTGACAATTTTGCAAAAAATTGCAAAAACAAAAATAAAACTAAGTTAGAAACCAGAAATAATAAAGAAGCAATTTATTCATTAATTTACATAGAAAATTCACAATATTAATTAAAACTATACTAATACTTATACCAAAAATACATATTTTTTATTACTTATCAATCCCACCGCCCTACTTTTTCGTAGAGAAGGACTGCGCTCAACAAACGTGGAACACTCTACGTCCGACGAACCAGCTGTTCCCTGCGATCGACGATCTTGCTAGCTCAGTGCTCGACAAACTTGCCTTCTGTGTCTTCTCAGCGGATCCACTGAGACGGCTCCTCATCTCAGCGTTTGTCGAACAGCGTTCAGCGTTCGACAATCTTTCCTAGTGTGTCTTCTCAGCGGCTTCAGCTTTGATCTCGTCTCAGCGGTTTCTGCTTCGACCTCATCTCAGCGGTCGACGAACGGCGTTCAGCGTTCGACGAATGTCGAGCCCAGTTTGATGACCACGCTGATTCCCAGCGTATAATGAACTTCTCAGCGGAGGCACCTTCTTCTCAGCGAATACGCTGAGACGGCTCCTCGTCTCAGCGGTTTTGCCCCCTCGTCTCAGCGGTTCGGCTGAGACAAAACTTCATCTTTTGGAAGATGATTTCTCCACATCTAAGGGCATGTTTAGCCCTTCCTTTTGAGTCACCTGCACCTGTATATCTTACATAAGTATAGCTCATCAAATACAATATGTCCTTAGCATTGAGAGTGATGCCTCTTCAAATCAAGGTACTATTGAGGGCAATATACCCAACAGTATTCGACATAACGTTAACATCTGAGTTCATTCAGAGCTGAGAACTATTTCGAAGCCACTTCAATAAGAATTCAAATGTGCATCGATAAGAAGGAAGTCAATTTGACGATACATCGACATCTGAGTTCAGAGCTAAGAAGGAATTCGAAGCCTACTCTGATAAGAACTCAGAGGTGCGTCGATAAGAAAGGAATTTAATTCGACGCTACGTCGAATATAGTCTAAAAAGGAAGCTTTCTCGGTTGCCCTTATAACACCTTTTCAGAAGGACCACCAAGCTAAAGACAGTTCTCCAACGCCATGATTATTTCCAAGAATGGAATGGAGTACTCCAGGACACAGCAAAAACATTCTTGGAAGGTATTCATAGTTGATGGATGGGTCGGGATCAAAAGAGGAAAGGAAAATCAAAGGTCCAATAAGAATTGTTTTTCAGGACAATCTAAATGGAGAAAGAAATTCAAATACCAATCATACACAATAAGTATGCAGGAGAAGAGAAGAAATATAGAGCATTCATAACATTATTCATACTGTCGAATAGGGCCTCTTCTCTTCCTCCCTTCTCTAACCCTAAGACAGCAATACAAGTGCTCTCTCTACACATGAAAGATAGATAGCTGCTCCTTCATCATCATCATACAACAGTTAGATTACAAGAAGTACTTAGAGAAAAGGATCTGAAAATAACCCTTGCAAATCATCACAATCATAAGCAAGGGTTCATCATCAATAGATCCAGTGAAAGAAAAATAGAAGTTGAAGTTCTTGAGAAATTGCTTCTGAAGAATTCTGAGAATAGAATTCTTATCTTCATCTTCTTTCTTTTTTCTTTCTTATTCTTCACACTATAAAAGAGTTTTATTAATCCCTCTTTCAAAGGATTCAGTGGTTCTAAGAGTCTCCATATCAAAAGACTCAGTGGTTCTAAGAGTCTCTTTATCAAAAGACTCAGTGGTTCTAAGAGTTTTCTTATCAAAAGACTAAGGCACAGGTTGTGCAATCCTACCAGGGAGGTAAAAGAGAGGAGTACCCACATTTTGGAGAACCTCTATAAAAATCCTTATGTCATCTGTGTGTTGATTTTCTTTGTTGTCCCTTCTTTAAATTTTCTGCGTTTATTTCTTTTCAGCAATCTGTGTTTACTTTATTCTATCTTAGGATTGCTGAGTGCATAATACTTAGTATTTTTATTGTGTGTGCATTATCAAGATAGAAAATATTTAAATCTCTATTCACCCCCTCTCTAGAGAATACTCAGAGGCACACTGTGCACTTTCACTATTGATCTTCACTTCATTTAATTCACCCGTTAATTCAAAAAACACTTTATAATTAATCTTCATCATTCATAATAAATAAAGTTTGTTTACAAACATTAAGTAATTCTATGTGTAATATCGTTAAGTTTAGATATGTACACATTTTTTTACGACTAATCATACTTCAGTTAATATACTTGAAATTAGTGTTGGTTTCAAGCATAGGGTTTTGGGCCATTTTATTTGATTAATAAAGCCTAAAATCTGTCTCCACAACACATTCAGATATCATGTGATACTAATTCAGGTTGAGACATATGCGTTCATTGAACACCTAAAGGGTTTCTTGCTAGCACAGTTTATTGTATTCATTAGAGAAATCATTGACCATCGAGTAGGACAATGATGAGATCACAACTTAAGTATGTTTTTCCAACTCAATATAACCATATTGTGCCCATGTTGACTAAGTTCGTAACCAACTGTGACCATGGAAGGTTCTGTGTCACTCAATGATGCGGTTGCCGCCATGAATCATAGTGAAGTGTTTGGTTAGACTGGATTGACGCGTGGAGTGTGCTCTTACTGTTGCGTGGAGGTACCCTTAAGACTAGTGAAGATTTTTCGGAGCGTTATTAGTTATGATAAAAATAAGTCCAAGTTGGAGAATGTTACAAAATTTTATATTCCAATAATTAATGTGGACTTATTTATATTGAGACGTCCGAATATATCTGTACAAGCCATATTCTTCGAGGGTATGACTCATTTAGGCCACGTGGTCAAAAGTCAAAGTCAAAGACAACCAACAATTCACAAGGGCATTCAATCAAGATGCGAGTATCAAGATTACTTGCCTCTAGGTGGTGACTATCAGCAACATCTCACCAAGCGTGGTCAAGGTCCTTCCTAAGTGGAGAATATCAACACCGTCTTGCCAAGCGCAGGAGAGATCCTTCAATAGTCGTCCGTTCACTAGGTCCAACTATCCAAACTCGCAAGGGCCAAGTATAGTCGCCTGCATCCCCCTTTATAATTTGTCTATAAATAGAACCCCAGGGGTACCAGGAATGACACTTGTAAAATCAGAGATCACCCCCCTCCCACCAAGGCGAGATTCTCATCAAGCCAGTGTCTTCCTAGTACTAAGCTCATCCATCTGTGGTCGTGAAGGGAAAATTTTTACTTAAACTTCTGGGTAAGTTGCGGGACCTCCATGCTGAGGCTCCCTGGTGTCTGTTTGTTGTCTCTCTCTTCCTTCTTCATGCTAGCCTTCAGATCCAAATCGCTGGAGCATGGAATCAGTTGCCTTTAGCTGCACATAGGTCTGAACATTTGGAGCTAGGATTTTCCTGGCTTCAACACTTTGGTGCGGTGAGCGTGGACCATAGTCGGAGGAACAAAGTTCTGTGTTGCAGGCGAGATAGTGTAAGGAGGTGAGCAGGAAAGGGCATGTGGAGACTCGGCGGGCAGAAGCAAGTTTGTGAGGAGGTCTGACTTCAAAGAGTTTGCGAGGTGGATTGAAGATATCTTGCGAGAGGCTCTAGTTCCTCGCGCCGAGGTCACCGCAACCTCTCCTCTCTGCGAGACCCCATTAGAAGAAGATGCGTCATCCAGGAGAGCAAGGAAGGAAGCGATGGCAGAGGATCTGGAGTGACCGGGGCATTCACAGTATTACCAAGTGAGCTTCTAGAGGATCAGATTTTAAGAAGTAGGGTATCCGGCGAGGTTTCTAGATACTCGCGTGGGTGTCGAGTATAGTGTTGTTACTCGCCACATAGAAGATCATCGCCAGGGTGGAAGAAGCCCTTTTTATTGTGAGGTGCTAGCCACCCCAGTCCCGGAGGGGTTCAAAGAGCCTGCCCTCAACTACTACTCTGGGAGGGATGATCCGTTATGTCATCTTCAGTGGTTTGAGGATGTGGTTTCCATCTGGAACATGATAGACGCTTTCAAATGCCGATTCTTTGCGATCACCATCCAGGGAAAGGCAATAGACTTGTTCCACCAGTTGCCGGCCAGGTCCATCTACTATTTTGAAGACATGTAGAGATGGTTGATGATGAGGTTTGCCACATCCAAGAAGAGAAAGAAGGAGGGTACTGCCCTCTTCTATCTAGTGCAAGAAGTGCATGGGACATTGGGTCAGTGCATCAACTAATTTCAGCAATCTGTGTTTACTTTATTCTGTCTTTGGATTGCTGAGTGCATAATACTTAGTATTTTTATTGTGTGTGCATTATCAGGATAGAAAATCTTTAAATCTCTATTCACCCCCTCTAGAGAATACTCAGAGGCGCACTGCGCACTTTCACTATTGATCTTCACTTCAATTAATTCACTCGTCAATTCAGAAAAACACTTTATAATTAATTTTCATCATTCATAATAAATAAAGTTTGTTTACAAACATTAAGTAATTTTATGTGCAATATCGTTAAGTTTAGATATGTACACATTTTTATATGACTAATCATACTTTAGTTAGTATACTTGAAATTTGTATTGGTTTCAAGCATAGGGTTTGGGGCCATTTTATTTTATTAATAAAGCCTAAAATCTGTCTCCACAACACATTCAAATATCATGTGATACTAATTCAGGTTGAGACATATGTGTTCTTTGAAAACCTAAAAGGTTTCTCGCTAGCATGGTTTACTGCATTCATTAGAGAAATCATTGACCATCGAGTAGGACAATGATGAGATCACAACTTAAGTACGTTGTTCCAACTCAATATAACCATATTGTCTCCATGTGGACTAAGTCCGTAACTTATTGTGACCACAGAAGGTTTTGTGTCGCTCAATGATGCGGTTGCCGCCCTGACTCAAAGTGAAGGGTTTGGTTAGACCAGATTGAAGCGTGGAGTGTGCTCTTACTGTTGCGTGGAAGTACCCTTAAGACTAGTGAAGATTTTTCAAAGTGTTATTAGTTATGATAAAAATAAGTCCAAGTTGGAGAATGTTACAATATTTGATATTCTAATAATTAATGTGGACTTATTTATATCGAGACGTCCTAATATATTTGTACAAGCCATATTCTTCAAGGGTATGACTCAGTTAGGCCATGTGGGCAAAAGTTAAAGTCAAAGGTCAAGTCAAAGACAACCAACAATTCACAAGGGCAATCAATCAAGATGCAAGTATCAAGATTACTAACCTTTAGGTGGCGACTATCAGCAGCATCTCACCAAGCGTGGGCGAGGTCATTCCTAAGTGGAGACTATCAACACCATCTCGCCAAGCACAGGAGAGATCCTTCAATAGTCGTCCGTTCACTAGGTCCAACTATCCAAACTCGCATGGGCCAGGTATTGTCGCCTGCATCCCCCATTAGAATTTGACTATAAATAGACCCCCAGGGGTACCAGGAATGGCACTTGTAAAATCAGAGATCACCCCCCCCCCCCACCCCACCAAGGCAAGATTCTCATCAAGCCAGTGTCTTCCTAGTACCAAGCTCATCCATCTGTGGTCGTGGAGGAGAAGTTTTTACTTAAACTTCTGGGTACATGGCGGGACCTCCCTGCTGAGGCTCCCTGATGTCTGTTTGTGTCCTCTCTCTTCATTCTTCACGCTCAAAATCAGTAGCCTTCACTATGCATAGGTCTTAACATTTGGATCTAGGATTTTCCTGGCTTCAACACTTTGGTGCGGTGAGCATGGACCGCAGTCGGAGGAACAAAGTTCTGTGTTGCAGGCGAGATGGTGGAAGGAGGTGAGCAGTAAAGGGCAAGTGGAGACTCGGCGAGTGGAAGCAAGTTTGCGAGGAGGTATGACATTGAAGAGTTTGCGCGGTGGATTGAAGATACCTTGCGAGAGGCTCTAGTTCCTCGTGTAGAGGTCACAACAACCTCTCCTCTCCGCGAGACCCCATCAGAAGAAGATGCGCCATCCAGGAGAGCAGGGAAGGAAGCAATGGCGGAGTTTCCAGAGCGACAGGGGCATTCACAGTATTAGCCAGTGAGCTTCCAGGGGATTAGATTTCGAGATGTGGAGAATCTGGTGAGGTTTCTAGATACTTGTGCGGGTGGCAAGTATAGTGTTGTTGTTCGCCGCATAGAAGATCATCGCCAGGGTGGAAAGAGCCATTTTTGTTGTGAGGTGCTGGCCACCCCAGTCCCAGAAGGGTTCAGAGAGCCTGCCCTCAACTACTACTGTGGGAGGGATGATCTGATCCATTATCTTCAGTGGTTTGAGGATGTGGTTTCCATCTGGAACATGACAGACGCTTTCAAATGCCAATTCTTTGGGAAGACCTTCCAGGAAAAGGCTATAGACTGGTTCCACCAGCTGCCGGCCAGGTCCATCTACTATTTTGAAGACCTGCAGATATGGTTGATGATGAGGTTTGCCACGTCCAAGAAGAGGAAGAAGGAGGAGACTTCCCTCTTCTATCTAGTGCAAGAAGTTTATGGGGCGTTGGGTCAGTGCATCGACCGCTTCCAGGAAGAAGTCCCAGACATCCAATAGGTGGATGGCTTCACCCTTCATCTGGTCCTATCTTTCAGTCTGAGAGAGGGACTCTTCAATCTAGAAATCAGCAGGGATCCACCCCTATCCTACGAAGAACTTATTGAGAGAGCCAATAAGTTCGCTCAGTGGGAGTCGACGAACCAAGGATTCCTGGCAAGGCTCACTAAGTTGACCAGGGAGGAAGACAAGGAAGAGGAGAAGGTCCCAGTGCAGGAAAAGAAGATGGAGCCCAGGGAGCAGGAGAGGAGGCAGCAAGACAGAGGGAAGGAGCCGAGGAGGAGAGAAGAGCTGAGAAGGCCGAAGGGGCCGAGGAGGCAGGAAATGAAGAGGCCATTTTTGGCCCCGGAGTGGCGAGAGGAGGAAAGGAGGTACTAGGTACCGGAGCATCGACAATCGTGGAGACAGGCGGGAAGGCCCTTGCAACCAGGCCAGGGAATAAGTTTCTCTCCGGAGGGGAGGAATCGTGATGAGTAGGATTTATCCGTATTTTAATTATATTATTTAGGTTAATTTTAATATAAAATTGTAAATATTATTTATATTTTGGTTAAAATCATTTCTTTTGCAATTTATGTTCTAATTATAGTTGTATTTTTGTTTTGCAGATTTTCTGGAGATTTTGGTCAAAATTCATAGTACACGCCCTAGGTCACGCCCGTGACCAAGGGCGTGTAACTTTAATATAAGGCCAGAAGCTGTTTCCGCGCATATGAGGTTGTCCACAGCAAGTCACGCCCTCAGTCACGCCCGTGACCCATGGTCACACCCGTGACCAAGGGCGTGTAAAAATAGAATCTTGCCAGCGGTGATGCCATCGAGAAGAGGAGCTTCCGTCGAGAAGTTGACCCAAGTCACCGATGCAAAATAGTGATTACACACCCCAGGGTCACGCCCGTGACCGAGGGCGTGTAACCCCAAAATTTCTCTTATAAATTCGGAATCTCATTTCCAGCAAAGCATCCTCCTACCCCCTGCCCATTTGGGCTTTTCTTGTACAGATTTTTCTTATTCTCATATTTATGTTTAGTTTTTAATTAATGTAATTTTCTTTATTTAATTTTTTGTAATTTCATTTCATTCAAGTTAGCCTAGTTTGAATTCAATGCAATGTAACTTAGTTTAATTTCATGTATCTCTCTTTGTATGTAATGAAAAATTAAGCTTCCTTTAATTTTTGGAAATGTCTTTCTTCCTCTTAATTCTCTTCTCTTAATTTTTCTTTTAGCAAGTATTTAGTTGTTTTGATTTTTACTAGCTTTGATTCGAATATATCTTTTCCTTATTATCATTTCTTCTCCCCTTAGATTTATTCTTGAAAATTAATGATATCGAGTTCATATGCCGGTTATGAATTTCGGTATTTGTTTTCGTATTCTAGTTAGCCGAGAGACTCGTGCATATGAATCGATCACTCGAGAATAAAAAGAGTTGCATGCACCCCTCGAGAGAGGATGACGTAAATCTTCTGGATAGGAGTCAAATCCTATAGTGGGATTCATCTCGTTAAAGCGAGTATTAGGCATTTCGGTTATAGGGTGAGAGTCTGACCGATCAACTTAATATCAAGTGGGCGTATTCCTCGAGAGAGGTGCGTTCATAAACTAGGAATCTCCACGGTAAAGGTTTAGAGTTGAATGCTAATATTTATCTTTTTATTTTATTTCAAAGCTAGTTTTAATCAAGTTTGTTTTTCATTATTTTATTTAGTTCTCTTTTAAACTAGTTTTAGTTATTAACTCTTCTTTTTAATATTGTCTCCGATAAAATAATAGTTAGCTTTCTCGAAGTAGAAGTACTCGACATACCCGTGTGTAATACGACCTTGATATTTTTCTATAATATCCTATACCATAAACGATAAGGTACGCTTGCCTTCATCGGATATAGAATTGGAGAACATCATTAATTTTCATAAATCCGTAAACAATAATTTTTATATCAAGTTTTTGGCGCCGTTGCCGGGGATATTTTGTCGATATTTTTAAAGGAGAAAACACTATTACTTTTATCAAAAATTCAAAAAAATTAATAAGTAACTTTTCATGTTTTATTTCTTTTGATTTTGTGTTTTGTTTTAGGGTTTAAAAGAATTTTTGTATCAAGTTATCGAGGTGGTCGTCCGTCTCCAAATTAGGGACGTACTTCTTTTCCTCTCCTTGTTGCTTTTCTTTCATAATCATGCTTTTTTTAATTGTTCTCAATACTTAGCTTTCAACATTAGAGACAATGTTGAATTTTAAGTATAGGGGTGTATTTCCCTTTCTTTTTAAATTATAAAATCGTAGAAAATTTCCAAAAAAAATTAAAAAACCCCAAAATTCCAAAAAATATTGTTTGTGCATAGTTATTTTCTTTTTGTACATAGCGTATTTCCTTTTGTGTTGTCTTTTACAAAAAGAAAAATTACCTTTTTCAAAAAAAAAACTCAAAATATTCAAAACAATTTAGAAAATAGAATATTAATTTCTTGGAAAGGGACGTTTGGGATATCATCCCATCACACCTCCTAGTACCGTTGAGAACCCTTCACGGGGTATACTTCAGGAAGTCCAAGAATTAACAAAAAAAACTAGCCTTTTTAGTTTATGTTTATCGTTTTTATTGTTTATCTAATATCAAAAATACAAAAAAGATAATATCAAAAATCGAAAAAAAAGATAATATCAAAAAAAAAGATGATATTAAAAATTTCAAAAAAAAATTGATGAAAACATAGAAAAGGCCCAAAAATATAATAAGCCCTTACTTTGGTTTTTGTTATTTTCCAAAATCATTTTTTATGAGCTTATTTATAAGCATTTATATTTTTTTGTTTTTAATTTGCTAATCATTTATTCTATCATGGTTTGCTAAATCTAATTTTTTGTTTAAGTGATTTAGTGTTAAGAAATATATTATGATTTTAATTTGATTAGAGAAACTTTTTTAGCATTTATTCTCCTTTATTTTAAATAGTTTCAATTCTGTAGTAATTGTGCTTAACACCTTTAGATTTTAATTATTTCTACCTCATGCTTTTAGAATCTTAAGAAAGTTTAATTTACTAAAATTTTCTCACAAAATAATTAAATTTATAAGCTAGAATTTTTTCTCTGCCAAACCCCTTTGATGGCATAAAAAGTGTTTTAAAAGATCATATGTCATGGGAATAAAAGGATAAAATTCATTATTCCCTAAACATATGCACCCAAAATTATTTTAAAAGATTATATGGCATGGAGTAAGAGGATAAAATTCATTACTCCTAAACATATACATTTTGGGTTTTTATTAGAAGAGAATTTAAAGAAAAAGAAAAAAATTTATATAGAGAGGTGAGAGGATAAAATTCATCACCTCCATTCTAAGATCTCTTCTTATGCCAAATTTTATGAACTCCCCCCAAAACCAATATCTTTGATCTAGATTTAAATTAAGTTGTGGAGAGAGCAATATTTAGTAGGTTACCTTTTCCTTTAATTTCTTTCAAAGTTATGGTTTTTATAATTTTAAATCTAATTTTGTTTACAAATTACTCAATCTTGTTTACTAGTTATTATTTTTGAGAATTCTTGGCTAAATATTTTTCTCGTATTATTCTAATTTCATAATTTAGGACTTAATTCGTTAATCCTTAAATTTTCTTTTTAGCTTACTTGTGATTCAATAAATTTTTAGTTTTAATTAAAAATTTGATTTAAATGTCTTATAAATATTTCTCATACTTTTGCTCTGGAATAGCAAAAGCTTAAGTATGGGAGTATTTGATGAGTAGGATTTATTCGTATTTTAATTATAGTATTTAGGTTAATTTTAATATAAAATTGTAAATATTATTTATATTTTGGTTAAAAATCATTTCTTTTGCAATTTCTGTTCTAATTATAGTTATTTTTTTGTTTTGCAGATTTTCTAGAGATTTTGGTCAAAATTCATAGTACACGCCCTAGGTCATGCCCGTGACCAAGGGAGTGTAACTTTATTATCAGGCCAGAAGTTGTTTCCGCTCATTTCAGGTTGTCCACAATAAGTCACGCCCTCGGTCACGCCCGTGACCCATGGTCACGCCCGTGACCTAGGACGTGTAAAAATAGAATCTTGCTAGCGGTAATGCCTTCGAGACGAGGAGCTGTCGTCGAGAAGTTGACCCAAGTCACGCCCATGACCCATAGGTCACGTCGGTGACTTTCGCGCGTGATCCCTGCTTTCTACCACGCCGAATTCAAGCCCATGCTGTATTGATTGAAGTCGTCTAAGTACACGCCTGTGACCCAAGTTACACGGGCGTGTAATGTCCAACTTTCTCCCGCCGTCACGCAAGCTCCACGCCGCCGTCCCAACCGATGCAGAATAGTGATTACACGCCCCAGGGTCACGCCCGTGACCGAGGGCGTGTAACCCCAAAATTTCTCCTATAAATTCTGAAGCTCATTTCCAGCAAAGCCTTCTCCTGCCCCCTGCCCATTTGGGCTCTTCTTGTACAGATTTTTCTTATTTTCATGTTTATGTTTAGTTTTTAATTAGTACAATTTTCTTAATTTAATTTCTTGTAATTTCATTTCATGCAAGTTAGCCTAGTTTTAATTCAATTCAATGTAACTTAGTTTAATTTCATGTATCTCTCTTTTTATGTAATGAAAATTTAAGCTTCCTTTAATTTTTGCAAAATCTCTTTCTTCCTCTTAATTCTCTTCTCTTAATTCTTCTTTTAGCAAGTATTTAGTTGTTTTGATTTTTACTAGCTTTGATTCGAATATATCTTTTCCTTATTATCATTTCTTCTCCCCTTAGATTTATTCTCGAAAATTAACAATATCGAGTTCATATGCCGGTTATGAATTTTGGTATTTGTTTTCGTATTCTAGTTAACTGAGAGGCACGTGCATACAAATCGATCACTCGAGAATAAAAAGAGTTGCTCGCACACCTCGAGAGAGGATGACGTAAATCTTCTGGATAGGAGTCAAATCCTATAGTGGGATTCATCTCGTTAAAGCGAGTATTAGGCGTTTCGGTTATAGGACGAGAATCCAGCCGATCAACTTAATCTCAGGTGGGCGTATTCCTCGAGAGAGGTGCGTTCATAAACTAGGAATCTCCACGGTCAAGGTTTAGAGTGAATGCTAATATTTATCTTTTTATTTCATTTCAAAGCTAGTTTTAATCAAGTTTGTTTTTCTTTATTTTATTTAGTTCTCTTTTAAACTAGTTTTAGTTATTAACTCTTCTTTTTAATATTATCTCCGATAAAATAATAGTTAGCTTTCTCGAAGTAAAAGTACTCGACATACCCGTGTGTAATACGACCTCTATATTTTCTTTAATATCCTATACTATAAACGATAAGGTATGCTTGCCTTCATCGAATATTGAATTGGAGAACATCATTAATTTTCATAAATCTGTAAACAATATTTTTATATCAAGTTTTTGGCGCCGTTGCCGGGGATATTTTGTCGATATTTTGAAAAGAGAAAGCACTGTTACTTTTATCAAAAATTCAAATTAATTAATAAGTAACTTTTCATGTTTTATTTCTTTTGATTTTGTGTTTTGTTTTATGGTTTTAAAAGAAATTTTTGTATCAAGCTATCGAGGTGGTCGTCCGTCTCCAAATCAGGGACGTACTTCTTTTCCTCTCCCTCTTCTTTTTCTTTCATAATCATGCTTTTTTTATTGTTCTCCATACTTAGCTTTCAACATTGGAGACAATGTTGAATTTTAAGTATGGTGGTGTATTTCCCTTTCTTTTTAAATTATAAAATCGTAGAAAATTTCCAAAAAAAATAAAAAAACCCCCAAAATTCCAAAAAAATTTTGTTTGTACATAGTTATTTTCTTTTTGTACATAGTGTATTTCCTTTTGTGTTGTCTTTTACAAAAAGAAAAATTAGCTTTTTCAAAAAAAAATTAGAAAACTCAAAATATTCAAAACAATTTAGAAAATAGAAAATTAATTTTTTCGAAAGGGACGTTTGGGATATCATCCCATCACACCTCCTAGTACCATTAAGAACCCTTCACGGGGTATACTTCGGGAAGTCCATGAATTAACAAAAAAAAATTTAGGCTTTTTAGTTTATGTTTAGCTTTTTTATTGTTTATCTAATATCAAAATTACAAAAAAAAAAGATAATATCAAAAATCCACAAAAAGATAATATAAAAAAAAAAGATGATATTAAAAATTTCAAAAAAAAATTGATGAAAACATAAAAAAAGCCCAAAAATATAATAAGCCCTTACTTTGGTTTTTGTTATTTTCCAAAATCATTTTTATGAGCTTATTTATAAGCATTTATATTTTTTTGTTTTTAATTTGCTAATCATTTATTCTATCATGGTTTGCTAAATCTAATTTTTTGTTTAAGTGATTTAGTGTTAAGAAATATATTATGATTTTAATTTGATTAGAGAAACTTTTTTAGCATTTATTCTCCTTTATTTTAAATAGTTTCAATTCTGTAGTAATTGTGCTTAACACCTTTAGATTTTAATTATTTCTACCTCATGCTTTTAGAATCTTAGGAAAGTTTAATTTACTAAAATTTGCTCTCAAAATAATTAAATTTATAAGCTAGAATTTTTTCTCTACCCCACCCCTTTGATGGCATAAAAAATTGTTTTAAAAGATCATATGTCATGGGAATAAGAGGATAAAATTCATTATTCCCTAAACATATACACCTAAAATTATTTTAAAAGATCATATGGCATGGAGTAAGAGGATAAAATTCATTACTCCTAAACACATACATTTTGGGTTTTTATTAGAAGAGAAGTTAAAGAAAAAGAAAAAAATTTATATATAGGGGTGAGAGGATAAAATTCATCACCTCCATTCTAAGATCTCTTCTTATGCCAAATTTTATGAACTCCCCCAAAACCAATATCTTTGATCTAGATTTAAATTAAGTTATGGAGAGATCAATATTTAGTAGGTTACCTTTTTCTTTAATTTCTTTCAAAGTTATGGTTTTTATAATTTTAAATCTAATTTTGTTTACAAATTACTCAATCTTGTTTACTAGTTATTATTTTTGAGAATTCTTGGCTAAATATTTTTCTCATATATTCTAATTTCATAATTTAGGACTTAATTCGTTAATCCTTAAATTTTCTTTTTAGCTTACTTGTGATTCAATAAATTTTTAGTTTTAATTAAAAATTTGATTTAAATGTCTTATAAATATTTCTCATACTTTTGCTCTGGAATAGCAAAAGCTTAAGTATGGGAGTATTTGATGAGTAGGATTTATACGTATTTTAATTATAGTATTTAGGTTAATTTTAATATAAAATTGTAAATATTATTTATATTTTGGTTAAAAATCATTTCTTTTGCAATTTCTGTTCTAATTATAGTTGTATTTTTGTTTTGCAGATTTTCTGGAGATTTTGGTCAAAATTCATAATGCACGCCCTAGGTCATGCCCGTGACCAAGGGCGTGTAACTTTAATATCAGGCCAGAAGCTGTTTCCGCGCATTTCAGGTTGTCCACAGCAAGTCACGCCCTCGGTACGCCCGTGACCCATGGTCACGCCCATGACTAAGGGCGTGTAAAAATAGAATCTTGCTAGCGGTGATGCCTTCGAGACGAAGAGCTATCGTCGAGAAGTTGACCCAAGTCACGCCCGTGACCCATAGGTCACGCCCGTGACTTTCGCGCGTGATCCCTTCTTTCTTCCGCGCCGAATTCAAGCCCATGATGCATTGATTGAAGTCGTCCAAGTACACGTTCGTGACCCAAGTTAAACGAGCGTATAATGTCCAGCTTTCTCCCGCCATCACGCAAGCTCCACATCGCCGTCCCAATCGATGCAGAATAGTGATTACACGCCCCAGGGTCACGGTCGTGACCGAGGGTGTGTAACCCCAAAATTTCTCCTATAAATTCTGAAGCTCATTTCCAGCAAAGCCTCCTCTTGCCCCCTGCCCATTTGAGCTCTTCTTGTACAGATTTTTCTTATTTTCATGTTTATGTTTAGTTTTTAATTAATGCAATTTTCTTAGTTTAATTTCTTGTAATTTCATTTCATGCAAGTTAGCCTAGTTTTAATTCAATGCAATGTAACTTAGTTTAATTTCATGTATCTCTCTTTTTATGTAATGAAAATTTAAGCTTCCTTTAATTTTTGCAAAATCTCTTTCTTCCTCTTAATTCTCTTCTCTTAATTTTTCTTTTAGCAAGTATTTAGTTGTTTTGATTTTTACTAGCTTTGATTCGAATATATCTTTTCCTTATTATCATTTCTTCTCCCCTTAGATTTATTCTCGAAAATTAACGATATCGAGTTCATATGTCGGTTATGAATTTCGGTATTTGTTTTTGTATTTTAGTTAGCCGAGAGGCTCATGCGTATGAATCGACCACTTGAGAATAAAAAGAGTTGCACGCACCCCTCGAGAGAGGATGACGTAAATCTTCTGGATAGGAGTCAAATCCTATAGTGGATTCATCTCGTTAAAGTGAGTATTAGGCATTTCGGTTATAGGACGAGAGTCCGGCTGATCAACTTAATCTCAGGTGGGCGTATTCCTCGAGAGAGGTGCGTTCATAAACTAGGAATCTCCACGGTCAAGGTTTAGAGTTGAATGCTAATATTTATCTCTTTATTTCATTTCAAAGCTAGTTTTATGCAAGTTTGTTTTTCTTTATTTTATTTAGTTCTCTTTTAAACTAGTTTTAGTTATTAACTCTTCTTTTTAATATTATCTCCGATAAAAAAATAGTTTGCTTTCTCGAAGTAAAAGTACTCGACATACCCGTGTGTAATACGACCTTGATATTTTTCTTTAATATCATATACTATACACGATAAGGTATGCTTGCCTTCATCGGATATAGAATTGAAGAACATCATTAATTTTCATAAATCCGTAAACAATAATTTTTATTTCAAATCACGATCGATAGGAAAGGCGTCAGGAGGGAGGACTCAGAGAAGCGATGGTTGTTTCCCTTCACGACAACGTACATAACTGGAGGAACAGCCGAAGGAGGGATCAGGTGGAGGAGATCCCTCTATACTGTGAGCTACACCAGGTGGAGGGACACGGAACGATGGCCTGATCCAATTTTTGGGAGGCCGGGAGAAGGCTGGGTGCAAGAACGGGAGGAGAACAATAGAGGCAAGAGATCCCGGTAGAGTCGGTGGTGGGTCAGGCACCCGTCTAAAGGAGGAATGAGGACCGGCTTGACCAGGGAGGAGGAGGTGGAGTAGGAGTAATCCACAGAGGAGCGGGGCTCAGAGTTTCCCGCAAGGCCAGTCTCCACCAAGTCTACAGCAGGAGCGTCGCTTCGACCTCCCAAGTGCTTCCCCCACCGGATGAGATCGCCTTCTTCGAAGAGGACAAGCTGGGGAATGAGAACCACTTTCATGATGCCCACGTGATTCAGGCGGCCATCGAGGACTTCACCATCAACCGAATCCAGATAGACAACGGGAGTTTGGTTAACACCATTTTCAAGAAGACATTTGATGGGTTGGAGGTGGAGGCAAGCAGGGTGATAACCTCAGATGGGCCTCTCTTCGGTTTCTCAGTTGAACGGAATGAGGCGGAAGGGGGTGGAAGGAGGAGTGGAGCTGCAGGTGACCCTCGGCGGCAATTCAACTAAGTGCTAATTCGTCAATGTAGATGCGTCAAACTGTTACAGCGCGATCTTCGGCAGTGCACTCATCAACACCTTCAAGTTCGTTCCATCCTCCTACCATCAGTGCTTGTGCAGGTTTTGTATCTGAGATCCAGTATTCATGCTGGGTCTCAAAGGTTGTAATGGTAAAGAAGGCCACTGGGGCTGGAGGATGTGTGTCAATTTTTGGTTGTTGAATAAAGCTTGCCCGAAGGATTGTTATCCCCTGCCTCGAATCGACGCGCTGGTTGATTCAGCCGTCGGTTATTCTGTGATGAGCTTCCTTGATGTCTTTTCAGGATACCACCAGATCCGGATGCATCCTCCCAATTGCCGCGATGTATCCTTCATCACTGGAGATGGCTGTTGCAACTACAAGATGATGCCTTTCGGGTTGAAGAACGCGAGGGCTACATACCAGCGAATGATGGATCAAGTCTTCAAAGAGCCAAAGGGGAGGAACCTGGAGGTGTACGTGGATGATCTTTTGGTCAAGAGCAAGAGCGTCCAGGAGCATGTCACAGATCTGGAGGAGACCTTCGCAACTCTCCGAAGATTCAAGATGAGGCTCAATCCCGCCAAGTCCGTGTTTGGGGCAAGAAGAGGGAAGTTCTTGGGACATATCCTCACCCCCGAAGGAGTAACTAACTTTGACAAGGTCAAAGTTATCGTCGAAATGTCATCGCCGAAGAGCATCAGTGAAGTTCAGAGGCTGACTGGAAGGATGGCCGACCTTAGCCGCTTCCTAACAAAGGTGGGAGAGAAGTGCTCTCCATTCTTCAAAACACTCTGAAACAATCATCAATTTGAGTGGACCAAAGAGTGCGAAAATGCCTTTGAAAAGCTGAAGCAGCAGCTAACCCAGACACCTCTCCTCCAAGGCCCAAGGGAAGGAGAAGACCTACTGATGCACAAATCTTAGCACACCGCTATAGGCGGTAGGAAGACTGCGGCACGGAACGGCAGTGTACCGATCATTCAAGTAATATAAAATGTGGGAGTGAATCCCCAAGTATCGATCTCGAAGAAACACAGTAAGGTGGAGTTTACTATTGAGAAAGGACTTGAGATTGAAGTCCTTAAGTCGGATGGGTTGCGGAAACGAGGGGTTTTGGTTTGTGGAAATAAAGAGAAAATACTACAACTACTCCTATGCAATACCGCTATGCAATGCTTCGTGAGGCGGGATGGAGACTAGGCAGGCCTTGAGCGCGCTGCTTCGCAAGGGTGGATGGATGAGTAGGCAAGCGGAATCGAACTGTGCAGGCCTAGAGTGCACTGCTTCGTTAGGCGAATGGATTACACGGGCTGCTATGCCACGCTTCGCTAGGCGGATGGACGAGTAGTCTTACGGAATGAGGGTCGCAAGAACCTCGTCGATAAGCACGCCACTAGCAATTGCTAGTGCAGCACACGAACGTGACAGTGGGATGGAGGATGGAATGGGGCGCACCTCACTCACACATATAAACAAAATATAATTTCACATAGACATGAAATTACTTATATAACAAGGTTTATAGTGCTCATCATCAAAATACAAGAGATCTACTAACTACAACTACCAATACAAAGATAGGGAGAGATTGAAATCGACCGAATCCGAAGTCTTGTTGAAGATTCACGGTTGGAATCGTTGGGTTGTCAATCCGCATCCAAGCTCAGTCCTCAACTGCGTCCGGGGTATAGAAGGCTGTCACTACCCTCCAATTGCCCGTCTTCTTCGTGTCACGATCCGAAACCGACCTAGCTTCCTTCTCCTTGGATCTTGGTGGATGTAGGGTTGAATCCCTCTCCTTAGAGCTTGAGGATGATGGAGGAGGCCCAAAGGGATGAAACCTCAGTGGAGATGGCAAAAATGGCGCAGCTGTACGGCGTTTCCTGCGCTTTTATAATAAACTGGCAGAATTTTGGGCACGCACGGTCGAACGCACGATCGTGCGCTGCCCGTGCGATAATTAATGATAAAAACTGGTGTGAAGACGAAGCTGCGCCGCCCGTGCGATTTACTCACGCACGGGCAAATCCGCTCGTGCATCAAAACGCACGGGTAAATTCAGAAAAGCTAAAAACAGGAAGAAACAGGCGTCTGTGTGTTTGACTCACGCACGGGCAATTCCGCTCGTGCGTCAAAACGCACGACCAAACTCAGAACTCCCGTTTTCTGCCCAGATGAGAACGCACGACCACAATCGTCCGTGCATCAAGGAAACGCACGACCGTGCGTTGCACACAATCATGAATTCTGGGGGAAAACTGGATGATCCGACCACCTGTAATATAAACCAACAAGCTGGGGAACATACCACCAGCACACAGAAATATATATTAACAATAAAATAAAGACATGGGGAGCACCATGTGCTTACCCCCAGCAGAATAGTGTGCAATTGCACACCAAAACGGGCCCAAAGAGTGCACTTTGTGAAGAAATGTGTTCAAGTGAAATATAAGCAATAAAGGACTAAAAGTGAAGTACATATGCATGAAAATAAGCACAGATGAGTCCAAATAAGTGTATATAAATTGGACTCATAACACCCCCAGACTTACCTGTTTGCGCGTCCCGAGCAAACCACTCTCGACGGTCGGGAAAAATAAGGGTTAGAAAGGTGATTGTGGCTAGGAGTAATATGCGAAATCAAATAATCATGTGCATAAAACTCTCATAGAAGAAATTTCTACTATGCAAAGTAATTTACAAATATCTAAAATAGTAAATAAGAGATTAGTTTACTCAAAAGCTGAACCAAGTGTGATCTGCCAGTCATGTGTAGGGAGAATGTAGAGACGCGCTCAGACGAGTATTTCAAAAAATACGGGATACGGAACTAACTCCACTGAAATCCATCGGTGTCGAGAGCCATAAGCTCGCACTTTCGCACTCTCTCCACAGCATTAGGTAAAACTACACACAAGTCAATAGGGCTTTCGGGTAAATATGTGGCTTAGGTTGCGGTAGGATATACAATGATAAACTCGGAGGCTGACGCACCTAACACATTTGAGCAATAGAATTTGTAAACCCCGACAACAAATAAAGCTGATTTGTTCATTGCCAACACCCAATATAAAGTAATTCCTATCAAACAATTCAGAATTTCTGAATTAGAATATAAAGCTCAGTTTTTTTTTCTTTTGAAGCGCGATCTTTTCAATTTTCAGCTCACTAATACTTTTTTTTCAACTTAAGCAAACCAAATGTTAAATCCATAAATAACAGCACAGCACAATAATCAGTCATACTATAAAGCTCGAAACATGTGCATATACAGGTTTGGTAATCTTGGCTTAAGCGAGAGCGGTGGAGCTAAATAGAAAAGGTGGGATAGGCACAAAATTTATTAGCAAGGGTGAATTTCTGCTTTTGGCTCAAAGCTCAAACGGTCCAAAGAATGGCCTACATCATGCTAATGTGTTAGAACTACCCGGTGCCTATGTTTCGAGAGTCGCTAGGGGCGAGTTCTTAGCCACTGAGAAAGATAACTCTTTCTCTCTACTCGAGAAATATGAATCTAGCGTTCGATACCAACTCACCTACACTACCGGTAGATCGGCACAGGCTCATGCTTTGAGTGAAATAAAACTCTAATTACTAGATTAGATAAGAATAAAGATACAAAGCATGAAAATAGAAATTACTTCTACACAAAATTCTATGCGCAACATGAGTATTCGATTAGAACACTACTGGAGTCAACATCATACTCCAAACCACAATTCCTAGCTAATACAATTGACTTCCCGGCTCCATTCCAAAAGGAAATTTGGCACGGTAGCACTCGCAAGTAAGTGCATGCAAAGTGGGTGCAGTGTGTGCGTGCCACATAAAAATTGATAAACTGAAATAAATCGGAAGCTAAAATAATAATACTACCGGAATGCGCGCGTGCGTGCACGTGCATGGTTCTCACTCTCCCCCAGACTTACATGAAAGCAGAATCTAAAATATGATTCATTAAACATTAAACTAAGGAGAAAAGGGAGAGTGTACCCCACGCTCAGAAGTGATCATACCGGAAGATTGGCGTTAATCTCGAATTCAGCTTCAATGGGTCCGCCATAGATGTCGCCATACCTGCAAAATGACATCTCCACACACGCAAAAACAAAAGTAATACAGCAAAATTGGGTCATCTCCCATAAGCCCTTTTGTTTACCGTCCTTAAGGTGGACCAAATACCTATATTAAGCAGTTTATAAAGTCTAGGAATACGCAAAAGTTAATAAATCCTAATTATTATTACAAGCTCAAAATAAATCAGCTATAAGCTGATTTGAAGTAGTAACAACTAATGAAAGAGAAAGGTCCGGGGACCTGGTAGTAGGGGCGGAAATTAAGTTGGATGCTCGGCATCCAACCCCAAATCTCCTCCTTTTTCGCTCTCTTCTTCTCCTCCAGTATTATGTCTTCAAAGAAGAACCGCTTGCCCCCTTGTAACCAATCCTCAAAGGGAAGAACCAACGATGATGAGGAAACAAGATGTTTCTTCATTGTACCTTCCTCATCCCGCCAGGCTTTCGGCTCTTTTATGCATAAGGTCTGATCAACCGGAGGAGGGGCATCCTGCATCCTTGTACATAAAGAAAGGGGGTCAGGAAATAAATTGGAAGAAAAACTAAAAGAAATCTCATCTGAGGGGATAATCCCGGCTTCATCCCCCATAGGGTGCGGCAAAGACAAACTGATGATATCATCAAAGATTTCACTAGACTCAACAGCGCACGCAATGGCCTCCTCTATCACTTGGACTTCCTCGCACAGGACCGAAACGTTTGCTTCAGCATAATCGAGACTGCCCTCCTTCATGAGAGTGGGCACGACACCACGCAGGTCTGCAACATCCTACAAATTGACCTAAATGACAATATCAGAAATAGATGTAGATTCATGTGTAGTGGGAGAAGACGTGCCACTTGAGAGTTCGGGCTCACTCTCCACACAAGGGCACAAATCCACGCAAAGTGGTACGTGAACCGAAGAGGTATGGGGGGTCGCATCAGAAATAGAGTCATGAGGGGCACTGATGCACGTGTCGATTCCAGAAACTTCAAGCAGTGAAGGTGGAAGGGACACGTAACCAGAGGAAGGAGCTGTGTTCGCCGAATTTGAGGATGGGATGATCCGGATATCCGGCTCATCGTCATCTGCCAATTGGCGAAGATAATCCGCACAGTCCTTCAAGGCGTGCTCTCTACTTTTGCAAAATAAACACTGCTTTACCGGCTTTGCAGGCACCCAAGGTGTGGTAGCCGCGTAATAGTGCGACATCGGAGGCGCAGTAGAGGAGCCAAAAGATTTATGGGACCCGTACGATTTCTGAACAACACCATACTCTTTGGGACACCTATCACTGGCGTGGGATGTGTCCCCACACCAACGACATCGGATATTCAAATGTGCCAACATGATATAGAAGAAGAAATTAGCATGAAAAAGAGTAAATTAAAGAGAATAAAAGACCCAATCGAAAACAATCAATTCACAACCAAAATCTCATCACGCCTGCACTCCACGGCAACGGCGCCAAAAACTTGATGCGCAAATCTTAGCAAACCGCTATAGGCGGTAGCAAGACTGCGGCACGGAACGGCAGTGTACCGATCGTTCAAGTAATATGAAATATGGGAGTGAATCCGCAAGTATCGATCTCGAAGGAACACAATAAGGTGGAGTTTACTATTGAGAAAGGACTTGAGATTGAAGTCCTTAAGTCGGATGGGTTGCGGAAACGAGGGGTTTTGGTTTGTGGAAATAATGAGAAAATACTACAACTACTCCTATGCAATGCCGCTATGCAATGCTTCGCGAGGTGGGATGGAGAGTAGGCAGGCCTTGAGCGCGCTGCTTCGCAAGGGAGGATGGACGAGTAGGCAAGCGGAATCGAACTGTGCAGGCCTTGAGCGCACTGCTTCGTTAGGCGAATGGATTACACGAGCTGCTATGCCACGCTTCGCTAGGCGGATGGACGAGTAGTCTTACGGAATGAGGGTCTCAAGCACCTCGTCGACAAGCACGCCACTAGCAATTGCTAGTGCAGCACACGAACGTGACGGTGGGATGGAGGATGGAATGGGGCGCGCCTCATACACAAATATAAACAAAAGATAATTTCACATATACATGAAATAACTTATATAACAAGGTTTATAGTGCTCATCTTCAAAATACAAGAGATCTACTAACTACAACTACCAATACAAAGATAGGGAGAGCAAGAAATCGATCGAATCCGAAGTCTTGTTGAAGATTCACGGTTGGAATCATTGGGTTGTCAATCCGCGTCCATGCTCGGTCCTCAACTGCGTCCGGGGTAGAGAAGGCTGTCACTACCCTCTAATGGCCCGTCTTCTTCGTGTCACGATCCGAAACTGACCTAGCTTCCTTCTCCTTGGATCTTGGTGGATGTAGGGTTGAATCCCTCTCCTTAGAGCTTGAGTATGATGGAGGAGGCCCAAAGGGACGAAACCTCAGTGGAGATGGCGAAAATGGCGCAGCTGTACGGCGTTTCCTGCGCTTTTATAATAAACTGGCAGAATTTTGGGCACGCACGGTCGAACGCACGATCGTGCGATGCCCGTGCGATAATTAATGATAAAACTGGCGTGAAGACGAAGCTGCGCCACCCGTGCTATTTACTCACGCATGGGCAAATCCGCCCGTGCGTCAAAACGCATGGGTAAATTCAGAAAAGCTAAAAATAGGAAGAAACAGGCGTCCGTGCGTTTGACTCACTCACGGGCAATTCCGCTCGTGCGTCAAAATGCATGACGAAATTCAGAACTCCCGTTTTCTGCCCAGATGAGAATGCACGACCACAACCGTCCGTGCGTCAAGTAAACGCACGACCGTGCGTTGCACACAATCATGAATTCTGGGGGAAAACTGGATGATCCGACCACCTGTAATATAAACCAACAAGCTGGGGAACATGCCACCAGCACACAGAAATATATAATAACAACAAAATAAAGACATGGGGAGCACCATGTGCTTACCCACAGCAGAATAGCGTGCAATTGCACACCAAAACGGGCCCAAAGAGTACACTTTGTGAAGAAATGTGTTCAAGTGAAATATAAGCAATAAAGGACTAAAAGTGAAGTGCATATGCATGAAAATAAGCCCAGATGAGTCCAAATAAGTGTATATAAATTGGACTCATCACCTACTCCTCTACTTGGGAGTAGGGGTGGAGGAGGAATGTTCTATGCTTGTCAGAGAGGAAGGGAAGAAGCAGCTGCTCATCTACAATGTAAGCCGAGTACTAAAGAAGGCAGAGCTGTGGTACCCCATCCTCAAGAAGCTAGCTTTTGCCTTGGTGATGTCGGCGCAGAAGCTCCGGCCTTATTTTCAAGCCCTCTCCATCTGAGTCGTGACAGATCATCCACTCCAAAATATCCTAGAAGGAGTGGATCATTCGGGAAGGCTGGCAAAATGGTCGATAGAACTCAGTGAGTTCGACATTTCCTTCTCGCCCCAAGTGGCGATAAAAGCGCAGGCAGTGGCGGACTTTCTAGCTAACCTCTCGGGGGATGTGGGAAAAAGTGAAGGCCCTTAAATCTAATTTCCTGGAAGATGTTCGTGGATGGAGAATCAGGCAAAAGCTCTGTGGGAGTAGGCATCTTGCTTGTCAGCCCACAGGGAACTAGGATCAAGAAAGCAGTAGAGATCCTCCTCCCTGTCATGAGCAATCAAGCGGAATACGAGGCTATAGCGGCAGGCTTGCTTCTCGCCAAGGAGTTAAGAATCTGGGACATCCAAGCTTTCACTGATTCGATGGTGGTCGCTTCGCAGATCCGAGGAGAGTTTGAAGTGTGTAATTCCATCATGCAGAAATACCTGATAAAAGTTAAAGGCTTGATTGGAGGCTTTCAGTCCTTCGTCGAGCACGTGCCAAAAGAGGAGAATTCGGCGGCAGACCGCTTGGCCAAGTATGGTCCGAGGGACGGAGGAATAATCACCGAGTTGTTTCGACCATCCATCGAAGAAGGGGAGATGATGGAGATCGAGCAGCGCCCTTTTTAGATGGATCCATTCACAGCATTCCTGACTACCGGTCAGATCCCAGCGGACGACGAAGATCAAAGGAAGTTCAAATATAAGACGGCCTACTACTTACTACATAACGGGGAGTTATATCGCAAAACCATCTCAGGCCCTCCAGCAAGATGCGTCTCAGAAACCAAAGTACCTCGAGTGTTGGAAGAGATCCATTCCCGAGAATGCAGGAACCATTCAGGAACCCACACTCTTGAGCAAAGAATCCTAAGACAGGGCTACTTCTGGCTAACCATCTGAAAGGATGTCGAAGCTTTCTCGAAGAGGTGTCAGAAGTGTCAGTTATTTGTCCCTCACCAGTTTTATCCAGCTCAGCAGCTTCGTTCAATCATGGCCCCTTGGCTATTCGCCATCTGAGGAATGGATTTGATAGGACACTTCCCCCAAGCTAGTGGTCAGAGGAAGTTTGTTTTCGTCATGATCGACTACTTCTCCAAATGGATCGAGGCCAAGGCTTTGGCCAAGACAATATCTCAAATCGTGAAAAACTTTATCTGTGGGGAGATTCACTTGAAGGTTCGGGATTCCTCTTGCCATTGTCACGAACAACGGTCTATAGTTCGATAGCCTGGAGCTGACCGACTTCTGCCGTCAGCTGGGAACTGATATCTGATTCTCTTCAGTGCATCATCCTCGGGGCAATTGGCAAGAGGAGACCGCCAACAAACTAATTATCAACCTCTTGAAGAAAAAGTCGAAAATCTAAAGGGGAACTGGGCAGAGCAACTCCCCTTTGTCCTATGGTCTCTGAGGAGCACTCCTAACTCAGCTACATGGGAGACTCCCTTCAAGTTATCTCACAGATCAGAAGCTCTCATCCCAGTAGAGTTCGAGGTCAGGAGCCCTAGAGTGGTTGCGTAGGAAGAAGGAGGCGAGGAGTGGCAGCTAGAAAATGAAGAAGTTCAAAGACTCTCTCTCGACTACATCGAAGAGCTTCGAGATCTTGCCACGGCTAGGCAGGAGGAGATTAAAAGGAGGATGGTCAAGCAATTTGACAAGCACGTCTGCATCAAGCAGTTCCAAGCGGGCGATCTCGTCCTAAGGAAAGTAGATGCGGCAGGGAGAGAGGCCGCTATCAGAAAGCTCAACCCAAACTAGGAAGGGCCCTTCATCGTCCATGAGTCACTGACTGTCGGAGGATACCGCCTGCAGAGTCATGAAGGGGAGCTGCTTGGGATACGTGGAGCGGTGATGACCTGAAAAGGTTCTACACTTGATAGGAATGTATATACCCCTCCTCGATATATTTATTTTGTATTAAATGAATTCCCCGCCCCCCTGAAACATGGGATGGTCAGAGTCCTTCTTCTCTTTCAACAAGTGTCTTCAACAAAAAAGAAAAAAAGAGTAGGTAAAATCGACCTCTATGATGGGTTGGGAAATGGGCCTCCGACTTGACTCTCGTAAGACCCAGTATGGGTGATAGGACGGTGCACCGGGATAGAGAGTTTTCTTAAGACCAAGCCTCTGCACTAACAGTCGAGATCAGCCCCCCTAGCACATTGGCTGAATGACCCACCGATTACATTTCTCATCTGACTGGAGAGATTACTATAAAAGAGTCTGGACGTCGATCCCCTAACTCGGCGAAGGGATAGTCGATTTCACTAACAGAGGGACCCTTGCATAAAGGTGTCGCGGAAAGAGCTAAATGCTAGCAGAAAAATAATATCCAAATAGTCATTTATTCTTGTCATATAAATTAGTGCGGTTAACCCCCTCTGATTGTTGAATAACATGATGATGACACTTCAAGGACTGAACACCCAAAGTAGGATGGAGGCCTCACAGTTGTGCGTCCCCTGGGACCCCCCCCCCCCCCCCCCCGACTGCCATTCCCTACTTAATGATTATCTCGGCGTTTTGCAGCAATGTAAGATGGAACCTTGTGGTTGTGTGTCCTCTTGGACCCCCCGACCGCCATTTCCTACTAACCTTTCGTTATATATATATACACACACACACTCTTAGGTATCTCACCAGGCTTGGTAGAAACATCGGGAGTGTGTATCCTATGGGGCCCCCAAGCGTCATCTCCAGATATCTACAACCTTGGAAGAAAGCAAGAGCTCATATGGGTGAGTATAAGTGCAAGCAGGATGGTACGAGCATGCGAGTATTATACTATGCGAGTTTGCTGGTAGGCGAGTATAAGGAGTCGGGCGATTATTACAAATACCCCTCCAAGCCGCATCCATCTCGCCAGCAATTACTTTGCGCCTATGATCCTAGTGAGCATTCAACATATTCGCGTCTATGATCCTAGCGAGCATTCAACGTATTCGCGCCTATGATCCTAGCGAGCATTCAACGTATTCACACCTATGAGCCTAGTGGCTATCACCACAACACTGTAAAAAGTACGAACAAGCGATATAGGTATCTCAAAATTTTGTATTAATCGCAGAAGACAATATTACAATCACTCTCTCGGAGTTACAAAAGATGATCAGTACGTTGATAAAGATTAGCTCGGTGATGGAGCGTAATCTGAGGAATCAGACGACCCTTCATCCTCGCCCATGATGAGTCCCAATTATATACACATTTTTGGACTCATCTGGGCCGATTATTTAGTCAAAGCACTACACTTTAGACATGTTTTCATTCATATTTGATAGTCGTCTATTATTCCACGCTAAGTGCACTTCTAGGCCCATTTTTGTGTTTTTTCATGTTTATCATTCTTACTGTCTTTCATGCTGTGTTATGTGCCACTTTCAGTGGTTTTGATTAGTGTTTATGCTGGAACAGGGGGCGTGCAGGTGTTCCCGGTACAAATCTGTATTGGAACACTGCGCACGATCACTGGTTCTATTGCGCACGACCACTGATCATGCGCCACCGACCATGCGCGTTCATTTGCGGCCCAAAATAGCATTCTGAATTTGGTCATGCATTTTTATGCACGGTCGTGCATTTGGTCGTGCGCTTTATTATTTTCTGTAAAGTTGTCTTGCAGGTTTTCGGCCACAGAGCGCACGACCACCAACTTCCAGTGCGCACTACAACTGTTCGTGCGCCACTGATCATGCGCCCTGTATTCTATAAATACGCAGTCCGGGAAATTAGGTCGGACGATATTCCTGCTCTGCCGTTTTCGAGCGTTGTTCGCCTCTTCCGCCCCATGCATCATCTTCCACCACCAGGAGGTGCTCCGGGACTATTCTTCACGCCTATATTGAGCCCGGAGATCCTCTAGGCCTCCTCCATCATCCTCAAGCTCTAAAGAGAAGGATCTAGCTCTACATCCACCATTATCCAAGGAGAAGAAACCTCGGTCGTGCGGCTGGATCGTGACACAAAGAAGACAGGCCATTGGAAGGTAGTGACAGCCTTCTCTACCCCGGACCCAGTTGAGGACCGAGCTTGGATGCGGATTGACAACCCAGCGATTCCATCCGTGAATCCCAACGAGCCTTCGGATTCGGTCGATTCCTCACTTGCTTCTTCTTTGTATTGATTGTTGTAATTGTTAGATCTTTTGTATTTTGATGATGAACACTATAAACCTTGCTATATAAAGTTATTTCATGTCTATGTGAAATTATCTTTTGTTTATATGTGTGTACGAGGTGAGCCCCCATCCATTTCCCATTCCGCCATCGTGTTCGTTCGCCGCACTAGCAATTGCTAGTGGCGTGCTTGTCGACGAGGTGCTTGCGACCCACATTCCGCTAGCCTACTCGTCCATCCGCCCTTGCGAAGTAGTGCGTTCAAGGACTATGTAGTTTTCCATCCCGCCTGGCGAAGCATTGCATAGCGGCATTGCATAGGAGTTGTTGTAGTTATTTTATTTTATTTTTCATAAACCAAAACCCCCCTTTTCCGCAATCCATCCGCTCGAAAGGACTTCAATCTCAAGTCCTTCCTCAATAGTTAACTCCACCTAAATGTGTTCCTTTGAGATTCAATACTCGGGGATTTGCTCCTCGTTTTATTTTACTTTAATGATCGGTACACTGCCGTTTCATGTCACAGTCTTGCTACAGCCTATAGCGGTGTGCTAAGATTTGCGCATCAAGTTTTTGGCGTCGTTGCTGGGGAACATAGACGTGTGAGTTTTCTGGAGAGGGAGAATCTGAGAGAGAAGCCCTTCCATTTGTGTATTGTATCCTGTTTGTTTTATTTCTTCTTATTCTGTTTTACTGTTTATATTAGGTTGCTCTAGTAAATTTTTGTTCGGTGTAGTATTTTGCACAATAGTGTTTTCCATTTGAATCTTGTTATCTTCACACAATGTGGGCCTCTTTTAATATTCGTTGCCATTTGTGTGGATATATATCTCACGCTAGTGATAGATGTCCAAAGGGAGATAATGGCCCTAGCACTCATGGCCCATTATATGGAGCACCGACTTCGTCTGGTACTCCATTTGTTGCGCGGAAGTCCTATGGCAATTCTGCTGCGCCTTTACCGTCATACTTCTTTTCAGCTTCAGCACCTGCTGTGCCAAAGAAGCCTGCAAGGCAGTGCTTATTTTGTCAGAGCACGGATCATGCTTTGAAGGATTGTGTTGTTTAACTTCGCCAATTGGATGAGGATGATGAACCGGATATCCGGATTGTCCCGACTCCTACTTCTGGCAGCACACCTTCAACATTTGGTTATGTGCCCATATCACCTTCATGCTTTGAAGGGGATGATATGGACACATCCACCAGATGTGTGGCTGATCTAGGCTCTGACATGGCTGAGCCCATCTCCCCTGTACATATATCACAATGCATGGATTCGATTCTTTGTGAGGAATCGGTGCTTGACATTTATCCAAGCACCATTCCTCCCCCTATTGTGCATACTACTATACTCGTCTCTGACGACATTGTTGATGATGTGTCACAAGATAAGGCTGGCGATCTAAGTATTATGCATGTTCCTATGGAGGAGGACAACCTTCTAGGTGAAGAGGAGTTTTCCTCAGCACTAGTGGAGGAAGTCCAAATCTTAAGCCTGGCCACTGTTGATCCCGCCGAATCTTGTAGCATTGATGACAATGCTGACATTATTTTACTTTCCCAACCTGAAGGGAGTGAGACCGGGATCACTCCCCCGATTGATTTTTATTCATGTTCTTCTTCTTGTTTATTTCTTGATCCCCTTTCTCTATCTGAGCCTGTGCGGGTTGAGTCTTCATAGGTACCCCATGAGGACTTGGAGCATGATGCTCAAGTCAATGATGAGAGCATCCTCTTATGTGAGGAGGTTGATCCCCCCTCCGTAGAGGAAGCTCCACTCATTGCCTTCTCCTCCTGCTGCCTCCTTAGAGATGATACCTTGCTGGGCAAGGATTTATTTTGTGGTGAGACGAGTTAGGACCAGCTCTCCTCCTCTTCTTACTTCCTACTCCCGCTACCTGTGTTCAGCAGGTATTTTTATTTAGGTAGGGGAGTAACTGTTCTGTCGCCGTATCGGTACCCGCTACCGACACGCATATTAGAACAGTTACCTGTTCATTTCCTTTTCCATACTCCCATTAGATAGAACTGTTTTAAATTTAAATAAGTCGTGCTGGGAAGACAATAACCCCAGTAGTTATCATGAATAGTAAATATACGCATTTTTCTATATAATTTTTAGTATAATTTTAATTAGATTTGTAAATAATATATGTAAATTAATGAATAAAATGTTTGTTTTTGTTATTTTTGTTTTTAACTTAGTTTTATTTTCATTTTGTAAAGTTTCTGTAATTTTCTTAAGTCACGCCCTAGGTCACGCCCGTGTCCAAGGGCATGTTCGCTAATCCCTAACATTTTCTTCTCTGTTCTTTTTCCACCTCAAACATCAAGTCACGCCCTCGGTCACGCCCGTGACCGAGGCCGTGTACCATGGTCACGCCCGTGTTGGATATCCATCCCAGATTCCAGCCACTTGAAGCATTTCATCCAAAAAATCAAAGTCACGGCCGTGACATTTCAGACACGCCCGTGACCCTCAATTCCTTCCAGAAGAACAAAGGACACGCCGCCCGTCACGCCCAGCAGCCGACAGCACAATGCCGACATCGAACACGCCCGTGTTCCCTGGAACACGCCCGTGTACTTCCAAGTCGCCGGTCAAGCCTTCCAGATACCTGCCTGGATCCAGCTGTTCTGGCTATTCGCACCCCAAGCCGTGTCACGCCCTCAGACACGCCCGTGTCCGAGGGCGTGTAATCCAAAAAAATTTTCTATAAATAGCCAGATTCAGCTGAGTGCAAGGGTTCAAAATTTTGGGAGCTTCTCTTAAGGTTTTGTTCCATTTTGCTGATTTTTGGAGTATTGTAATTTTTGTAATTTTGCACTTTCTCTCTCTAGTTTTGTAACCCCTTTTTTGATGGAAATAAATTAAGCTTGTTTTGTAATTATTGTCTCTCTTTGTTTTAGTGTGTGTGTGTTCTCTTTTTGTTCTTTTTCTTTTTATTTTTAGTTTTATGTAATTTTTGTTAAGTTGTCATTTTAATTTGGGTGTGTGTGTGTATGAGTGTAATTTTCTTGTTTTTAGTTTTGTTGTAATTTTTAGATGATTTCATATTAGTGTGTGTGAGTGTAGGAGGTTAATTAGTTTTTTTTTGTTTTGTTTTGTTTTCATTTGTACTTTTTACTTGCTTTTTGCTTTTTTGTAAGTGTGTGTGTGTGTATGAGAGTAGATTTTCTTTTCTTTTTAACTTAGTTTCATTATTGTTGTGTGTGTGAGTGTATGAGTTTAGATTTGTTTTATTTTAATTAGATTTCATTAACGTAGAGTGGGTGTGTGTATGAGTATAAAGTTTGCGCCTTTTTTGTAATCGAATAGTTTCCATTTCCGTCACGCATTTATTTCCCGCCTATCCGTTTGGATAGGACTTGCTCACGCATTTATTTCCTGCCTATCCGTTTGGATAGGACTTGCTCACGCATTTATTTCCCGCCTATCCGTTTGGATAGGACTTGCTCACGCATTTATTTCCCGCCTATCCGTTTGGATAGGACTTGCTCACGCATTTATTTCCCCTCTACCTATTTGGGTAGGGAATGCATTTCTTTAATTTCTGCAATTTACAGCTTTCATTTTAATTCTGTAGAGTGTGTGCGTTTTCAATTAGTGCGTCTTTTGTTTTTAATATAATCGCTTTTTGCTTAATTCCGCTACCCGCTCAATCGCTTATTATCGCCGTAGTTATCATTATCGTTTTATAAAACCCTAAAAAATTCTAAGCAAAACTACTTTTTAAATTAACGTTTTCGTTCTTTTTCTTTTCATCGCTTTTCTTGGTTTTTGCTAAACGCACACCAAGCCCGCGATAGTTATCATTTTCGTCACTAGCTTTTCTATAAAATCATAAAAATCAATTTCAAACCCTTTTCGATAAAATAATAGCGCGTTCCTAAGAAGTAGAAATAATCGATACGACCTTGGAAAAATACGACCTTGATATTTCAAAAGAAATATCCTATACAACTATCGATAAGGTCCACTTGCCTTTATTGATTTTAGTCCGGATAATTACATAAACCCAAAAGCTTTCTCTCTAAAGCACTTCTTAAAAAAACTCTCTTTTAAAAACACTAAAAAATTTGTTGCAACACCTCTTTGGTTGTTGCAACTAGCTCAAGGTAAAAGAAGTTTTAAAACGCTCTTAACGAATTGTTGCAACTACTCAAAAAATTGTTGCAACAATAATTTCAAAAAGCTTTCAATTTTAATTTCAACATAAAGCCCTTTTTCAATCCTTTCATTTAGCCTTCAGAGGACGCGGCCGAGGAGTAATCCTCGATATTTCGAAAGAGAAAGAGTCCGTTACTTCTATCCTTCGATAGGATAACGGGTAATTCCTCAAAGTAGAATTACTCGCGGGACTCTTCGAAAACGTCCGCCCAAGGTTGAATCGAAAAGAAAGAAAGAGTTTTCTTCTCTTTCTTCTCTCTTTCAAAGAGAGAGACAAAAAGGTATCAAGTTTTTGGCGCCGTTGCCGGGGACTTGTGTCGTTATTTTGAAATAGGAAACGCTATTAATTTTATCTTATATTTCATCTCTTTTTCTATCTAAAAAACCAAAAACTAAAAAAAATATACTATCTAAGTAAAGAAAAATAAAAAAAAAATTATATACATATATTTTTCAATTTTCCTTTTTTACATATATTTACGAATATAGCTACATATATTTTCATATAAAAGCCCCACAAAAATCAAACCACAAAAAATATATATTTATATATTTTACTTAAGTAAAGAAAAACCCAAAAAAATATATTATTCTCTTTTACTTATTTTCCTTTCTTTTTCATCTTTGTAAAAATATTTCTAAAACAAAAACATCAAAAAAAAATCTATAAAAAGAAAAACAAGAAAACTCTTTCTTCCAAAAAAAAATTAATTAAAGAATAGTGTATGACCCGAGGAGAATCTTCGGATAATCCAATTTTACCTTTTGATCCCAAAATCGAGCGCACGCTTCTAGAGCGCCGCCGATCTCGTAATCAAAATCTACAAATAGCTCCCGAAGAATCCGCCGGCGATATACATATAGGCGTGATGGGCGATCCTAATCTAAATGCGGCCCCACCGAGGACCATGGCCTATTATGCTAGGCCAAATTTAGAGGATACAGGATCGAGCGTCACCCGCTCCGCGGTAGCTAATAATAATTTCGAAATCAAATCCAGTATAATTCAAATGGTACAACAGTCGATTCAGTTCGACGGTTTGCCAGATGAGGACCCAAACCAACACCTTAATAATTTTTTAGAAATTTGCGACACCTTCAAGATTAATGGTGTCAGCGATGACGCCATTCGCTTGCGCTTATTTCCCTTTTCCCTGCGGACAAAGGCGAAATCGTGGTTGACTTCTCTTCCGAGAGGGTCCAGAACCACGTGGGCCGAATTGACGGAGAATTTTCTAACTAAATATTTTCCTCCGTCAAAAATCGCTAAATTACGCACCGATATCGCATCCTTCATTCAATTCGATTCCGAGTCTCTCTACGAGACTTGGGAACGTTTTAAAGAATATTTGCGTAGGTGTCCTCATCACGCGCTACCAACTTGGCTTCAGGTACAAACATTCTATAACGGCTTGAATTTCTCAACGAGACAGATGATCGACGCAGCCGCCGGGGGAACGTTAAACAATAAAACCCCGGAGGCCGCTCAAGCTCTGATCGAAGAAATGGCCATGAACGCATACCAATGGAACGTGCCAAGGTCGCGTCCTCCTAAACCGGCTGGTATTTTCGAAGTGGATGCCACTACTCATTTAGCCTCGCAGGTAGAGCGGCTAAGTAAGCAAGTGGCGGAGATGACTGCTTCCTCCTCCACTCCCGCTTGGGCTAATAATCCTAATAATAATAATAATAATAATTTTCATAATCCAAATAATAATAATAATAATTTTAATAATCTTAATAATAATAATCTTAATAATAATAATCTTAATAATAATATTAATAATAACAATAATTTAAGCGAGGAATCGGTGGATTACGTGGGCAATCAAGTGCGGGCGCCCTTCAACCCATATAGTAATAACTATAACCCGGGTTGGAGGAGCCACCCGAACTTCTCCTGGAGTAACCCTAATAATGCGCAACGCCCTCCACCTGCGATCCCGCAAGGATTTCCGCATGGATATCCCCAAGGATTTCAGCAGGGTTTTGCGCCTCCTCCTCCAAAACCTTCTCCGCTCGAGGAGATTTTTGCAAAATACATGGCATCCAACGACGCAAATAACCGGAATATAACCGGATCGCTAAAAAATTTAGAAATGCAGGTTGGCCAGCTTGCAAAAATGGTCTCCGAGCGGCCACTTGGAGCACTACCTGGGAACTCGGAGCAGAACCCGCGTGAAAATGCCCACGCCATTACCTTACGCAGCGGCAAGGAGGTCGACTCCCCATTGTGGGTTGAGCATCAGGTAACTGTTTCACCTCCGACCCCTGCACCCTCGTCTTTTATTTTATTAGATACGGAAAAATCATTAGCGTCGGGCGTCTCGAGCCCGCAAATTCCGTACCCCGCAAAACTTAATAAAGAGAAGGAGGACGAACATTACAAAAAGTTTTTACAAATTTTTAAACAAATTCAAATTAACGTCCCCTTCTGCGAGGCACTCTCTCAGATGCCGAAATACGCGAAATACCTTAAGGAGCTCCTTTCTAATAAAAAGAAGCTCGAGGGTATTTCGCGTGTTTCCTTAAATGCGGAATGCTCGGCGGTCCTACTTAATAAATTACCGCCGAAACTAAACGACCCGGGAAGGTTTTCCATCCCGTGCCTATTCGGCAATTTATTAATAAAGTACGCCCTAGCGGACCTGGGAGCGAGCATCAATTTGATGCCCTTCTCCCTCTTTAAAAAACTAGATTTGGGTGTTCCCACCCCAACAAAAATGAGCATCCAACTCGCGGATCGCTCGATAAAATATCCTATCGGGGTAGTGGAGGACGTTCTGGTCAAGGTTGACAAGTTTATCTTTCCGGTAGACTTCGTCATCCTCGACATCGAGGAGGACGCCGAGGTACCAATTATCCTCGGTCGCCCTTTCCTCGCGACCTCCCACGCATTAATTGATGTGAGTAACGGTCGCCTCCTTCTTCGGGTAGGGGACGACGAAGTTACCCTTCTTATTAATCCCTCGATGCGAAACTCTTTATCGAACGATGATTCCTGCTTTCACTTAGAATCCGCGTTCGAGGATGAGTGTTCTTCGCTTTATGAATTACTCGCTTTAAATTTAGATGAACCGGATTTGGTGGGCCTCGCCCCTTTGGACGAGCTACCGCCAGATTCGCCTTTCGAATCTTTTAATTCTAAAAGTTTAAAAATAACAACTTCTTACGAAGAACCCCCGGTCTTGGAGCTTAAGCCACTCCCCGACCATTTAACATATGCTTTTCTTGCCGCGGACTTAAAACTCCCGGTTATTATTTCGTCTTCTTTATCTGATTCGGAAACTTCTGAATTAGTTAAAGTTTTGTCCGCGCATCGCCATGCAATTGCATGGCAGATTTCGGATATTAGGGGGATAAATCCATCTTTTTGCACACACAAAATCTTCTTAGAAGATAATTCCCGCAAAACCATCCAGCCTCAGCGGCGACTAAACCCAAATATGCGGGAGGTCGTTAAGGCTGAAGTAATAAAATTAATGGATGCGGGGATTATCTACCCTATATCCGACTGCACGTGGGTTAGTCCCATTCATGTCGTGCCTAAAAAGGGCGGTATAACGGTAGTGGCAAATGAACATAACGAATTAATTCCAACTCGTACTGTTACGGGTTGGAGGGTGTGCATCGATTACCGAAAATTAAATGATGCCACCCGCAAAGACCACTTTCCGTTACCGTTTATCGATCAAATTTTGGAGCGACTATCGGGTCATCCTTATTATTGTTTTCTCGATGGTCTATCGGGATTTTTACAAATTCCTATCTCCCCCGAAGACCAGGAGAAAACAACCTTTACGTGCCCCTTCGGTACCTTCGCGTACCGAAGAATGCCATTCGGCCTCTGCAACGCGCCAGCTACATTTCAACGATGTATGATGGCGATCTTTGGAGAGCTCGTAGAGGATATTATGGATGACTTCTTGGTTTTTGGAAGCTCCTTCCAAAACTGCCTCCAAAATTTAGATCGAGTCCTCCAACGATGCGAAGACACGAACCTGGTTTTAAACTGGGAAAAGTGTAATTTTATGGTTCGAGAAGGCTTAGTTCTCGGGCACAAAATTTCTGAAAGAGGGATAGAGGTCGACAAGGCCAAGGTCGAAATAATTGAAAAACTCCCCGCGCCCTCAAATATAAAATCAATCCGTAGTTTTCTTGGCCACGCGGGTTTCTATAGGCGGTTTATTCAAAACTTTTCCAAAATAACAAAACCGCTAACCCACCTCCTGGAGAAGGAATCTCCATTTATTTTTGATAACGCGTGCGTAGAGGCATTCAATGCCATAAAAAATAAACTTATCCATTCTCCCATTCTGGTGGCGCCCGATTGGACCCTTCCGTTTGAGATTATGTGCGACGCGAGTGATATAGCGGTAGGGGCCGTATTAGGCCAACGCGTTAATAAATATTTTCATCCTATCTACTACGCATCCCGCACGCTCACGGCCGCACAGGCTAATTACACGACAACGGAAAAGGAACTCCTTGCCGTCGTCTTCGCCATAGATAAGTTTAGGCCCTACGTCACGCTTTCAAAAATTATAGTATTTACCGACCACTCCGCCCTAAAATATTTATTAGAAAAAATGGACGCTAAGCCCCGCCTTCTTCGATGGATCCTCCTATTACAAGAATTTGATTTAGAGATCCGCGATAAGAAGGGGGCAGAAAATTTAGCGGCCGACCACCTTTCTCGTTTAGAACACCCAATCGCGGAAGCGCTCTTCGAACGGGAAATCGATCAGAGCGTCTTTTAGCTTTAAATAATTTAAAAACTTCTCCCTCGCCTTGGTTCACAGACTACGCCAACTATTTAGTTGCGCGGGTGCTCCCGAAAGACTTTTCAAAACAGCAAAAGAAGAAATTCTTTTCTGATTTGAAAAATTACTTTTGGGAGGACCCTTTCTTATTTCGCGTCTGCGCGGACCAAGTCATGCGGAGATGCGTTTTGAGCGAGGAGGGTGCGCAAATTTTGCGGCACTGCCACGAAGGGCCGGCCGGGGGGCATTATCAAGCCAACCGGACCGCGCAGAAGGCGCTGGAGGCGGGCTTTTATTGGTCCGCTCTCTTCAAAGACGCTCACACTTTTGTGAGCGCATGCGATAGCTGTCAACGGTCGGGTAACATCTCTCGTCGCGACGAGATGCCCCAAAATTTTTATTTAGAATGCGAGATTTTCGATTTATGGGGCATAGATTTCATAGGCCCCCGACCTCCTTCATATACAAATCGCTACATTTTAGTGGCGGTCGGCTACGTATCTCGTTGGGCGGAAGCGCAAGCTCTCCCCACCAACGATGCGAGAGTCGTCATCAAATTTCTTAAAAAATTATTTTCTCGCTTCGGTACGCCCCGTGCGATAGTGATAGGGGTACGCACTTTTGCAACGCCCAGTTTGCAAAAATATTAACCAAATATGGCGTCACGCATAAACTCGCCACCGCCTATCACCCCCAAACGAGCGACCAAGTGGAGGTAGTAAATCGGGAAATCAAAGGCATATTAGAAAAAACAGTTTCAACTAATAGGAAGGATTGGGCACTTAAATTAGACGACGCGCTGTGGGCATATCGTATGGCGTACAAGACCGCAATCGGTTGTACGCCTTATCGATTAGTCTACGGCAAGGCGTGCCATTTGCCCGTAGAATTAGAGCACCGCGCTTTTTGGGCGTTAAAACTCTTAAATCTCGATCATAATTTAACCGCCGAAAACCGGAAATTCCAATTAAACGAACTCGATGAATGGCGTGCGAACGCTTACGAGAGTAATAAATTTTATAAGGAACGCTCGAAATTTTACCACGACCGAAAAATTAAATTTCCAAAATCATTTGCGCCGGGCGATCTCGTCCTCCTATATAACTCACGTCTTCGTCTTTTTCCGGGGAAACTAAAATCCCGTTGGTCCGGCCCCTTTCAAGTGAAAGAGGTTTGGCCATACGGGACCATCCTTATCACCCACCCGGAAAAAGGCGACTTAAAAGTTAACGGTCACCGACTAAAACTCTACCATGCGGGGGATCAACTGGGAGGGAAGCTAAATTCCATACCCCTCCCCCACCTCTGAAAAGATCGTACCCCGCCAACGCGTCAAGCTACGAGACGGTAAACAAAGCGCTCGTGGGAGGCACCCCCATATTTATCCAATTACGCTCTTTTATTGTTCTTATTTAATTTCAAAAATAAAACCAAAAAAATAAAAAATAAATAAAAAAACTTAAACAAAAATAATAATAATAATAAATAAATAAAAAATAAAAAAAATAATAAAATTAATAATTATGCATATTTTAAATTATCATTCTTTTTCAAAAAAGAAACATAAAACAAAATAAAATAATGCAAAAACTTTAAAACAAAAATCAAAAAGAATTTTGGGAATTTTAAGATAAGACAATAGGAAGTTTCTCAAAGTAGGATTACTCGACAGACCCGATAGGGGATTTTTGTCGATATTTCGAAACGAGAAAACCCCGTTGCTTTTACCTTTTTATTTCTCTTCTTTCTTCCTTGGTTTTTATCTTAAAGCCTTTTCTTTATATTACCTTATTTTATCTTTCTTAAAATTTAGATATATTTTAAAACATGCATATTTTAAAATTAAAACCAAAACAACAACAAAAATACATATAATATAAATAATAACATAAAAAGATGATAAAAATTTATTTTTATCATACCAAAAAATATATTTTTTTTTACTTCTTGTATTCGTGTTTTGTACATTTCGAAAAACTAAAACAACCCCAAAAAAAAACAATTTTGTATATATTCGTGGAGTTTTTTTTTTGTAACTATCCTTGTATATATTTTTTTCTATTTTGTAATTAAAATCTTCATCCTTTTTTTGTAAATATTTTCGTTCCTCACACTTACCTTCAACATTGAGGACAATGTTGGTTTTAAGTATGGGGGCGTATTTTCCTCTTTTTGTAATTATTTTTGCCCCTCCCATATTAGAAAAAATCCAAAAAAATCTTTAATTAACTTAGAAAAAAATTAAAAAAAAAATTTATATAAATGTTTTATGTTTATGTCTTTTATTTGTATATAAAAATCCTTATTTATAATAATAAATCAAAATCCAAAAAAATGATGAAAAATGTACTTAAAAATTTGTTATAACAAAATTCATTTTGTCAAAACACCAAAAATGTTTTTCCTTCTCTCTCTTTTCTTTTCTTTTCCTTTTTTTTCTATTAATGTACATATTTTTAACAAAATTAAAAAATCAAAAAAATGAGATGAAAAAAAAATTTTCTTAGAAAAAAAAAATTCAAAAATATTTTGTATGTATTTTTACTTTTCTTAATTTTTGTCTTCCTTCTTTTTTAGTATTTATATATGCATTTTGTTATAAAGAAAATCAAAAATAAAAAAATATATCATATCTTAAAAAACTTCAAAAAGAAAAATGATGAAAAACTTATCAAAAATCCAAAAATAAAATAAAACCCCTACTTAGCTTTTTGTTATTTCCAAGGCTAGGTTAGTTTTATCTTTAAGCGTTTTTCATTATTTATGATTTGCTAAAACAATTTTGTTTATTTCATAGTTTGGAAAATTTAAATCGAGGAATTTTTAGTGTTAAAGAAAATCTTGCGATCTTAATTTAATTTGAGAACAGAATTTTTAGCACTACCTCGGGTTTACCCTAAATAGATTCCTTTTTGTATTATATTGGCAAAACATCTTTAGATTCAATTATTCTAACTCTAAACTTGTGAAACTTTAGGAATGTTTTTAATCTACTAAACTTGCTCTCAAAAATCTTTTTTTATTAATCTAGAATTTCTCTTGAAACCCCCCTTATAAACACCCCTTAGCTTGGCATAAAAATAATAAAAGTATGAGTTTTAAAAGAAATCCTGTGTCAATGGGAATAAAGAGATTCCGTAAACACAGGCACCTAATATTGTTAAAAGAAATCCCGTGTCAATGGGAATAAAAAATTTAATAATTCCGTAAACACGGGCATTGGGTTAAGTTTAGAAATGATTTCAATTCTCCCGCGTAAACCAACGCTGGGAATCAAAGCAAAGGCCACCAAAAAGGTGGGGTGAGAGGATAAAATCCGTCACCCCTAAATCCAAGCACTCTTCTTTTTGCCAAGGCTACCTCTTTTCCCCTACCCCTTAGCCAATAAAATTGTACCTAGATTTTAATTTAAAAAAGTTTGAGAGAGCATAATTAGTAGGCTTTATTTATTCTTAAAAACTTTCTTAAAAAAGGTTAAAGTTTTATATAATTCTATTCTAATTAAAAGGTACCAAAGACTGCAATAATCGACGCTATTTAGCTAACTTTAGAAGTCTCGCTAAAAATTTTTCGCTCTTTTTAAATTACTTTCATAGTTTTGGACTTACCTCTTTAAATACCCTAAATTTATTTCGATCTTACTTTTGATTTAATAAAAACTTTAGTAAATTAGAAATTTTATTAAACGTCATATAGGTATCCCTTACTTTTGCTCTGGAATAGCAAAAGCTTAAGTATGGGGGTGTTTGATGAATAGTAAATATACGCATTTTTCTATATAATTTTTAGTATAATTTTAATTAGATTTGTAAATAATATATGTAAATTAATGAATAAAATGTTTGTTTTTGTTATTTTTGTTTTTAACTTAGTTTTATTTTCATTTTGTAAAGTTTCTGTAATTTTGTTAAGTCACGCCCTAGGTCACGCCCGTGTCCAAGGGCGTGTTTGATAATCCCTAACATTTTCTTCTCTGTTCTTTTTCCACCTCAAACATCAAGTCACGCCCTCGGTCACGCCCGTGACCGAGGCCGTGTACCATAGTCACGCCCGTGTTGGATATCCATCCCAGATTCCAGCCACTTGAAGCATTTCATCCAAAAAATCAAAGTCACGGCCGTGACATTTCAGACACGCCCGTGACCCTCAATTCCTTCCAGAAGAACAAAGGACACGCCGCCCGTCACGCCCAGCAGCCGACAGCACAATGCCGACATCGAACACGCCCGTGTTCCCTGGAACACGCCCGTGTACTTCCAAGTCGCCGGTCAAGCCACCCAGATACCTGCCTGGATCCAGCTGTTCTGGTTATTCGCACCCCAAGCCGTGTCACGCCCTCAGACACGCCCGTGTCTGAGGGCGTGTAATCCAAAAAAATTTTCTATAAATAGCCAGATTCAGCTGAGTGCAAGGGTTCAAAATTTTGGGAGCTTCTCTTAAGGTTTTGTTCCATTTTGCTGATTTTTGGTGTTTTGTAATTTTTGTAATTTTGCACTTTCTCTCTAGTTTTGTAACCCCTTTTTTGATGGAAATAAATTAAGCTTGTTTTGTAATTATTGTCTCTCTTTGTTTTAGTGTGTGTGTGTGTTCTCTTTTTGTTCTTTTTCTTTTTATTTTTAGTTTTATGTAATTTTGTAATTTTTGTTAAGTTGTCATTTTAATTTGGGTGTGTGTGTATGAGTGTAATTTTCTTGTTTTTAGTTTTGTTGTAATTTTTAGATGATTTCATATTAGTGTGTGCGAGTGTAGGAGGTTAATTAGTTTTTTTTGTTTTTTTTTGTTTTCATTTGTTCTTTTTACTTTCTTTTTGCTTTTTTGTAAGTGTGTGTGTGTATAAGAGTAGATTTTCTTTTCTTTTTAACTTAGTTTCATTATTGTTGTGTGTGTGAGTGTATGAGTTTAGATTTGTTTTATTTTAATTAGATTTCATTAACGTAGAGTGGGTGTGTGTATGAGTATAAAGTTTGCGCCTTTTTTGTAATCAAATAGTTTCCATTTCCGTCACGCATTTATTTCCCGCCTATCCGTTTGGATAGGACTTGCTCACGCATTTATTTCCCGCCTATCCGTTTGGATAGGACTTGCTCACGCATTTATTTCCCGCCTATCCGTTTGGATAGGACTTGCTCACGCATTTATTTCCCGCCTATCCGTTTGGATAGGACTTGCTCACGCATTTATTTCCCCTCTACCTATTTGGGTAGGGATCGCATTTCTTTAATTTTTGCAATTTACAGCTTTCATTTTAATTCTGTAGAGTGTGTGCGTTTTCAATTAGTGCGTCTTTTGTTTTTAATATAATCGCTTTTTGCTTAATTCCGCTACCCGCTCAATCGCTTATTATCGTCGTAGTTATCATTATCGTTTTATAAAACCCTAAAAAATTCTAAGCAAAACTACTTTTTAAATTAACGTTTTCGTTCTTTTTCTTTTCATCGCTTTTCTTGGTTTTTGCTAAACGCACACCAAGCCCGCGATAGTTATCATTTTCGTCACTGCTTTTCTATAAAATCATAAAAATCAATTTCAAACTCTTTTCGATAAAATAATAGCGCGTTCCTAAGAAGTAGAAATAATCGATACGACCTTGGAAAAATACGACCTTGATATTTCAAAAGAAATATCCTATACTACTATCGATAAGGTCCACTTGCCTTTATTGATTTTAGTCCGGATAATTACATAAACCCAAAAGCTTTCTCTCTAAAGCACTTTTTAAAAAAACTCTTTTTTAAAAACACTAAAAAATTTGTTGCAACACCTCTTTGGTTGTTGCAACTAGCTCAAGGTAAAAGAAGTTTTAAAACGCTCTTAACGAATTGTTGCAACTACTCAAAAAATTGTTGCAACAATATTTTCAAAAAGCTTTCAATTTTAATTTCAACATAAAGCCCTTTTTCAATCCTTTCATTTAGCCTTCAGAGGACGCGGCCGAGGAGTAATCCTCGATATTTCGAAAGAGAAAGAGTCCGTTACTTTTATCCTTCGATAGGATAACGGGTAATTCCTCAAAGTAGAATTACTCGCGGGACTCTTCGAAAACGTCCGCCCAAGGTTGAATCGAAAAGAAAGAAAGAGCTTTCTTCTCTTTCTTCTCTCTTTCAAAGAGAGAGACAAAAAGGTATCAAGTTATCTTACCTTTCTTGCAATGTTAGTTTATCTAGTTTGTTTAGTTAGTTTTACTTTATTTTAGTTTGTATATTTTCTTTTGTTTTTGCGGAGCTCACCCATGCAGGTTCTTCTTCTGGATGGCGGATGCTGCAGCTTTTTCTTAGTTTACACGTCAATCTTCTGGTATGCTCATTTCTGAGCATGGGTAACGTTTCTTCCCCTAGTCTTTTATTTAATTTTCATGGTTACGTCATTTGTGTCTATTGCTTAGATTAAGTCTGGGGGAGAGCCATTATGTGTTACCCACTGCGCGTGCACATATCATTTGCATACTAGAAGTATATTAATCTCATTTATTTAGTATTGTTCATCTTCACAGCACACCACAACACCCACTTGAGCACGCGCTTATTTGTCTTTGCGTCTCGAGTAAATATTCTTTTTCCGTGTGATTGAAAGATCATGATGCTGGCATAGGATTGAGTGGCGGAGTAACATGTTGACTCTAGCAGTGCTCCTAGTCGAGTGCTCGCATCTCGTGTTGAAATTCTTGTAGAATTAGCTTTTTCTCATGCATTTAGTTTTATAATTTTCCAATTGCGTGAATACTGTTTATTCTACTTGTATTTCGTGAATCCAGTTGAATCTGATGATAGTGTAGGTGTGTGTGTAGACGATCGCTAGTGATGTATTGCTCGAGTCGGGAGGAAGGATATTCTTTCTCGGTGGCTAAGAACTTGCCCCTAGCAACTCTCGAAGCATGGGTATAGGTTATTTCATTTGTGCAAGTGTGATATGGGCCATTCTTTGGCCCGGTTGAGCCTTTGCACCATCCCTAAACGCTCTATCCTTTCTTAGCCCCTATGTGCCTAATCCCTACCATTTGATCCAGCTCCACCTTCAATTCACCAAAGCCAAAATGACTATCCTAATCGCACACCAAATTCTGAGCTCAAGCAGTTTGTGCATTTAAAAGTTGGGTGTTGATGTTGTGTATATTTGTGGTTGTGGTGGGAATGCGTTATTGAAAATACAGCTGCGTTTGTTATTATATGTGCAAAGTTATAATTTAAAAAAAAAAGAAAAGAAAAAAAAATGTGAAAAGAAATTAAAGTAAAAAAAATGTGTAAAGCAATGTATTTGGGAATAGGTGGTGTACACACCACATAGTTTCATGTTTAAGTCTGGGGGTGTGGTGTACACATTTTTTTTATTATTGTCGGGATAGTGTTTTTATTGCGAGCCCATTTGGGTTAGGTGTGCTAAGCCCCCATGCTTATCATTGTTTACCGCACCGTAGCCTAAGCCTAAATGATAACCTAAAAGTCCTATTGATTCGCACTCTAAACGTAACTAGTGTCGTGGAGAGAGTGTGAATGGGCAAGCTTATGGACACCGTCATTGATGGATTTCTTTGGAGTTTGTCCCAACCCTCGATCTCTGGCAATATTCCACTTAGTGATCGAGCTACTTTCACCCTACGGGTGATTGAAGGATTCACCACGATTCAAATTATGAGTAGCAATAATAAGTATAAACGCAATTTAGAAAATTCTAATCTATTTCGCATGTTTAAAAGTTTTTCTACTAAAATTTCAACGCACGCGTGTAAGCGAATTCGCATTGTACTTCGCATATTCAATTACTTTGCCAGCTTATGATTTTTCTACTCCACATGGGAGATAGTTTGCTCGGACGCGCAAACAGGTAAGTCTGGGGGTGTGATGAGTCCCAATTATATACACATTTTTGGACTCATCTACGTCGATTATTTAGTCAAAGCACTACACTTTAGACATGTTTTCGTTCATATTTGAAACTCATCTATTATTCCACGTTAAGTGCACTTCCAGGCCCATTTTTGTGTATTTTCATGTTTATCATTCTAACTGTCTTTCATGCTGTGTTATGTGCCACTTTCAGTGGTTTTGATTAGTGTTTATGCTGGAACAGGGGTCGTACAGGTGTTCCCGGTACAAATCTGTACAGGAACACTGCGCACGATCACTGGTTCTATTGCGCACGACCACTGATCGTGCGCCACTGACCGTGCGCGTTCATTTGCGGCCCAAAATAACATTCTGAATTTGGTCGTGCATTTTTACGCACGGTCGTGCGTTTGGTCATGCGCTAATTATTTTTTGTAAAGTTGTCTTGCAGGTTTTCGGCCACAGAGCGCATGACCACCAACTTCCAGTGCGCACGACCACTGGTCATGCGCCACTGATCGTGCGCCCTGTTTTCTATAAATACGCAGTCCGCGAAATTAGGTCGGACGACATTCCTGCTCCACCATTTTCGAGCGTTGTTCGCCTCTTCCGACCCCTGCATCATCTTCCACCACCAGGAGGTGCTTTGGGACTATTCTTCACACATATCTTGAGCCCGGAGATCCTCTAGGCCTCCTCCATCATCCTCAAGCTCTAAAGAGAAGGATCTAGCTCTACATCCACCATTATCCAAGGAGAAGAAAGCTTGGTCGTGCGGCTGGATCGTGACACGAAGAAGATGGGCCAATGGAAGATAGTGACAGCCTTCTCTACCCCGGACGCAGTTGAGGACCGAGCTTGGACGCGGATTGACAACCCAGTGATTCCATCCGTGAATCCCAACGAGCCTTCGGATTCGGTCAATTCCTCACTTGCTTCTTCTTTGTATTAATTGTTGTAATTGTTAGATCTTTTGTATTTTGATGATGAACACTATAAACCTTGCAATATAAAGTTATTTCATGTCTTTGTGAAATTATCTTTTGTTTATATGTGTGTACGAGGTGCGCCCCCATCCATTTCCCATTCTACCATCGTGTTCGTTCGCCGCACTAGCAATTGCTAGTGGCGTGCATGTCGATGAGGTACTTGCGACCCTCATTCCGCTAGCCTACTCGTCCATCCGCCCTTGCGATGTAGTGCGTTCAAGGCCTATGTAGTTTTCCATCCCGCCTGGAGAAGCATTGCATAGCGGCATTGCATAGGAGTAGTTGTAGTTATTTTATTTTACTTTTCATAAACCAAAACCCCCCTTTTTCGCAATCCATCCGCTCGAAAGGACTTCAATCTCAAGTCCTTCCTCAATAGTTAACTCCACCTTACTGTGTTCCTTCGAGATTCGATACTCGGGGATTTGCTCCTCATTTTATTTTACTTGAACGATCGGTACACTGCCATTTCGTGCCGCAGTCTTGCTACCGCCTATAGCGTTGTGCTAAGATTTGCGCATCAGCCCTCGTCAAAAATGTCCGGAAAGATGTCTTCCGTTGTCAAGGACTCATCAGCCGGCGTCAGGGAGCCTCTGACTTGAAGATTGCCGAAGACCAGTGAAAGTGGAGGTTAGATCTTTAATTAACTCTAGAGGGGGGTGAATAGAGTTTTAAAACTTTTCCCTTAATTTTATTGCGGAATTGAAAATACTGATATAAGTATAAGTGTAGCAGAGTGATTTAATAAAGCTAAACAAAATAAATCAGCACAGCACAAAGACAGAAAATAAAACAAACACAGAAGACACAAGGAGCTATAGTAGTTCCCCAATAAATATGGGTACATCTACTCTTCTATCCACTGGTAGAAATCCACTAGGAGGTTGTTGATCAGGTGCCTTCACACCAAGGTGTTTTTGTTCAGGTGTCCACACACCATAGAGCTTTTGATAAGGTGCTCAAAACAAACTAGATTTTTTGATCAGGTGTCTTGCCACCAAGGAGGTAAACTTTTGAAGGGAGTTTAACCCTGTACAAGATGGGATAGAGAGGGGTTTAAATGTTCTTCTCTGTCAAGATGCTGAGAGAAGACTCTAGTGGATGTTGATGTTGAAAAGCTCCATGTCTTATATGAAATTGTTGACAGTAGATTGGCTGGAGCTTTCTCTTGAAAGAAATGATCTTCCTGTAGCTGATAAATCTGAAAGACAAGAATGCTTCTCAGATTGTTTGTTGCTCTTTGGAGATCTGTGCTTGCAGCTGATGACTGAGAGATGAAAGTAAATGTTCTCAGAAAATAAATGCTGCTCAAGGAAGAAGAAGATCTGTATAAGCTTTTTCTGTTGTTCTTCTTTCTTCTTCTTCTTTCTTTTCTGATTCTTGTAGCAAATGACTGAGAGAAGTGTTGATGATGTTCTCAGTATGTAAGAGCTGCTGGAGGAGGAAGATGAAGATCTGTGTTCTTTTGTTCTTCTGTTCTTCCTGTATTTCTTTCTTTCTTTTCTTGTACAGCAAATGTGATCTGTATATTTGCTGTCGTGTTCTAAAACTATAGAATAATAATCTGTTGTGTAAATATATCTGAAAGGATATTTTGAAAACATAAATTTGTTGCGCCGTAAATCTCTTTCCTTTTCCATGAATATGTCCTTTTCCGAGGAATGTCAACGGCTATAATCTTGGAATAAATAAAGGAACAATATTTTCCTTACTTGATCTGATAGAAAGAGCCGTTGCTGTAGTCGATCTGAGTTCAGAGAATGAGTAAATATAATCTTTCTAAAATAAACCTGCTGTAAAGAGAATTTTCGTCGATCTCAAAAATTTTCGTCGAACGCAATATTTAGTTCGTCGGCCTCAAATAAATATTGCTGGAAGAATTAATTTTGTTGAGCTATGGAGAACTTTTGTCGATCTGAAAGTGTTCGTCGAACGCAGACTGGAGTTCATCGAACAGAAGGATTCGTCAACCGCTGGTTCTGGATAGATTCGTCGACCACTGTGCTTGAGCAAAATCATCGACCGCTGAGCCGGGGTCTGTTCGTCGACCGCTGAACCAATCTGTTCATCGACCGCTGAATATAATTTAGTTGAGCATTGCACTTAGACAAATTCTTCGACCGCTGAGACGGGTTCGTCGACCGCTGAGATTTGAGCTGTTCGTCGACCTCTGAACCGCTGAGAAGGCTGGATTTTGTTAAGAGCAGAATGTCGTTCGTCGAACGCAGAACGCAAGCCGTTTGTTGAACGCAGAGAGCATGCCGTTCGTCGAGCGCAGAGAGCAGTTTGTCGAACGCAGTGCTTGAATGATTTCGTCAATCGCAGAGCGTCGTTCGTCGAACGCAGGTAGCCGTTCGTCGAACACAAAATCTGAATGAAATCTTGAGTTCTAACAGCCTAAACTCTTGACCCATAAACTATACATTGGGGTCAACTTTGTCCTTAGTCAACATATAGTGATCCTAGCCCAAATCAGTAATAGGGTTGTTCCAACAATCTCCCTCTATTTGGGTTAGGACACTATTTGACAAAAATTAAAAATAAACAAACAATAATGCAGCAAAAACAACATAGCATATATATATCTGACAGATTTTAAATATTTTATCAGATATAAAATGAATAGTACTCTGAGTTTTGAAATTACATTTCAATAAAAACAGAAATGATAAAAACCTTTTGACATTCTGAAATCTGCTTTCTGAAATCTGATCTGATAATTCTGAATTCTGATTTCTGATTTTGTCTGAACTATATCTGCTATGTTTCAGCTTTCTGAATTTGATCTGAACTGAATCTTTATATTCTGAATATGTTATCTGCTGCTTCTTTTAAATCCAAAACTGTATTCTGAATCTGCATACAAATACTGGAATCTGCTTTCTAATCTGAACAGCTTTATAATTCTGATTAGCTGCGCTTGTCATCATGCCCTTTCTGAAGGCATCTCCCCCTGAGAGTGTCTCCCCCTGAGAGTGGAGGTTCTTCAGCATTCTCCTTTTTGCCTAGTTCATAGAATAACTCCCCCTAAGCAAAACACTGCATCAAATGGAGCTTGTTCATAAAAGCTTCTCCCCCTGCCTAGTTTCAGGAAGGCCTAAAGCTAGGCCCCTTGAAGAAGGGACATTTGATGGAGGTAGGGAAGGATGCAAGATTGTCATTGCTATTGTTCCTGCACAATAAAATAGAGATCAACTGCAAAGGGAACTAGAAAGAGAAACAATTCTGTAGGCATTCAGCTAATAAAAATTTGATTAATGATGACAGGCTGAAATAAAAAGAAGGTTCAGAAAACTGGGTTCGATGAAAAATGAGTTTTCATCGATCTCGGTTCGACGAACTTGATGACTTCGTCGATCTCCGTTCGACGAAAAACTTGATTTCGTCGAGCTCAGTTCAATGAAGAGATGGGTAAGTAGAAAACTTAATTTTTTTAACAGATTGAGTCTCCATCTATCATACCTAGCTGATTTATAAAGAAGATATGTTTCTTTTCATCCAAGGGCTTGGTGAAAATATCAGCTCTTTGCAAATCAGTAGAGATGAACTGTAGGCAGATTTTGTTTTTATCCACATTATCCCTAAGGAAGTGGTGCCTAATTTCTATGTGTTTAGTCCTACTATGGAGAACTGGATTTTGTGCTATAGATATTGCACTAGTATTGTCACAAAATATAATTGAATTATTTAAGTTGACACCATAGTCTAGGAGCTGATTTTGTATCCACAATAACTGTGAGCAGCAACTGCCTGCAGCTATATATTCAGCTTCAGTTGTTGATGCAGACACAGATGTTTGTTTCTTACAAAACCAAGACGCAAGCCTATCACCAAGAAACTGGCAAGTTCCTGATGTGCTTTTCATGTCTACTCTGCATCCAGCATAATCTGAATCTGAGAATCCAGTTAATTCAAATTCAGATGTTGTTGGATACCAAAGTCCTAGATTAGGGCAACCCTTTATATATCTCAAAATTCTTTTTAGTAAAATTAGATGAGATTCTTTGGGGTTAACTTGGAATCTAGCACAAATACAAGTAGCAAACATTATATCTGGCCTACTTGCTGTTAAATAAAGTAATGAGCCAACAATTGCTCTATATACTTTCTGATCAACAGGTTTCCCTGATTCATCAGTATCAACAACAGCATTTGAGGGCATGGGTGTTTTCATGGTGGAAGAATCAGACATACCAAATCTTTTCACTAATTCCTTAGCATACTTAGATTGGGATATGAAGATTCCATTTGGAGTTTGCTTCACTTGAAGACCAAGGAAGTATGATAGTTCACTCATACTACTCATTTCAAATTTAGATTGCATTAAATTAGAAAATATTTTGCATAAATTTGAATCAGTAGAGCCAAATATGATATCATCTACATATATTTGAACCAGTAATGTTTGATTTTTATGTATCCTGAAAAATAAAGTTTTATCTACTATGCCTCTACAGAATTTATTCTCTAAAAGAAAACTAGCTAAGGTCTCATACCATGCTCTGGGAGCTTGTTTAAGACCACAGAGAGCTTTCTTAAGCTTAAATACAAAAGAGGAGTGAGTTGGAGAGATGAAACATGGTGGTTGTTCCACATAGACTTCTTCTTTGATTTCTCCATTCAGGAATGCACACTTTGCATCCATTTGATAAACCTGGAATTTCTTGTATGCTGCAAATGCAAGGAAAATCCTGATTGCTTCTAAACTTGCAACTGGTGCAAAAGTTTGATCATAGTCTATTCCTGCTTCCTGTGAGTATCCTTGAGCTACTAGTCTAGCTTTGTTTCTCACAATGTTGCCAATCTACATCTAGTTTATTCCTGTAGACCCACTTAGTTTCAATGACTGGATGATTCTTTGGTCTAGGAACCAATTCCCAAACTTTGTTTGTCTCAAACTGATTGAGCTCCTCTTGCATAGCAATGATCCAGTTGGGATCTTGTTCTACATCTTGTAAGGATTGAGGTTCAATCTGAGATAGAAAACAAGTATGCATCATATTCTGATTTACTTGATGCCTTGTTTGCAAACCTGCTGAAATATCACCAATAATTTGAGATATTGGATGATATCTAACTATGATGTGATCAACAGTTGGAGTGGGTTCAGCAATGATTTCCACTTGGGGAATTTGTTCAGCTGTTATATCCTGTGGAAGATGTTCTGATGTTATCTGATTTGAACTGTCAGCAAAATATGGATGATTTTCTTCTTCACTTTCCTGTTGTACAGGATTTAGAAATCCTTCTTTCTGTAGATCTAATTGATCTAGCTGCTCACATAGTGTAGGTACCTGTAGGTTTTTTATGGTAGAAGAATTCTTCTCCTTGTAAAACATATTAGTTTCATCAAAGGAAACATGCATAGATTCTTCAATTTTAAGAGAAGATTTGTTATAAATCCTATATGCCTTGCTGATTAAAGAATAGCCTAAGAAAATTCCTTCTTCAGATTTTGGTTCAAATTTCCTAAGGTATTTCTTATCATTATTGTGAACAAAACATTTACAACCAAATGTTCTAAAATAGTTAACTTTAGGTTTCTTCCCTTTAAGTAACTCATAAGGAGTCTTACCCTTAAGTTTGTGTATCAAACTTCTATTCAACACATAGTTTGCTGTGCTAACAGCATCTTCCCAAAAAGATAGGGGAAATTAGCATCTACAAGTAATGTTCTTGTTGATTCAATTAGAGTTCTATTTTTTCTTTCAACTACACCATTTTGTTGAGGAGTTCTAGGAGTAGAGAAGCAATGCCAGATACCTTCCTTCTCACAAAATTCTTGCATGAGAAGAGACTCAAACTCAGTGCCATGATCACTTCTGATCAATGCAATATGAGTAGAGTACTCAATCTTTATGCTCTTAAGAAAGTCTGTAAGAACTTTAAAGTTATCTGACTTTTCTCTCAAAAAGAACACCCAAGTGAATCTAGAGAAGTCATCTACAATAACTAGAGTGTAAGACTTCCCCCCAAACTCTTTGTTGCAATAGGTCCAAAAAGGTCCATATGTAGCAAATATAAGATTCTAGGTGAATCACTTTTAGATAATGATTTAAAACTACTTTTAGTTTTCTTGCCTAGATGACATGCCCTACAAAGACCTTCTTTCTTGTATGAACCTGATGGTAATCCTCTAACAAGATTGTCCTTAGATAATTTAGCAATGGTCCTAAGGTTTACATGTCCTAATATCTTATTCCAAAGTTCAGGGTTTGCTTAATTCATTAAATAAACAAATTTCTGATGTAGATGAATTGAAATTTACTAAATAAATATTACCTTGCCTAATAGCTGATAAAACAATAATATTATCAGAAGATTTAATAAGGCATTTTAATTTATTAAAAGTTACCTGATACCCTTCATCACATAATTGACTTATGCAGATGAGGTTGTGCTTCAGTCCCTTGACATAAGCTACCTCTTTGAAGGTGACTTCTCCAACCTTGACTTTTCCATAGCCTTTTGTTTGTCCACAGTTGGAGTCTCCAAATATTACTTTTGGTCCAAGCTTTGCCTTATAGTTGTTCAGGTTGGCCTTATTTCCTGTCATATGCTTTGAACAGCCACTATCCAAATACCATTTTTCATTTATTCATGGACAGCTGTATACCTGCAAAAATAGAAAAACAATCTATTTGTTCCTGACCCAGACTACCTTGGGTCTTTTTGTATTTCCACAAAAATCTAAAATAAAAGACATTTCAGGTTGGTCCCTGTAACCTTGTGGATGATATCACCTTGGAGGTATTATCCATTCAGTGAAAGGATTCTTAGAATATGAAGAATAAGAATTGTTCAGATTTGTTGTATAGTTTTTGTTCGACGAACTGGGCTGAGTTCGTCGAGCGCCATTCGAAGAATGACTGAGATTTCGTCGAGCGCCGTTCATATAATGACTATATTGAAAATCTGTCTTCAGAGTTCGTCGAGCTCCGTTTGACAAAGTGGGTGCATTTCGTCGAGCTCCGTTCGACGAATTCTGCTGAATTCTGCTATTCTCGACAGTCTTACTTGAAATGTTTTTATTTTCATCTACAACCTCTTTGCTCTTAGCAGAGATGAATTTTATGGGTGTAGAGAGTATGTTTTTCTTAATTAGAGGTGGCTCACTTGATGAAGCACCCAAGCCTAGTTTGTTATTAAGTCTAGCATTTACTGTGCTTGTAATGTTCATCAGTTTGATGCTTCTCCCATTTAGGGATTCTTCAAATTTTTAGCTTCAGACAACTTGCTCTCAATGAGAACAATATGTTCCCTGGAGGCAGCCAAATATTTCTTAAGATTTACTTTCTCTTCACTTAAATTATTCATTTCAGCTAGCTTATTTTTGAGTGAGATTATTTCTTTCTCAGATTTTATTAAGTCTAAGAAAAGAACCTTGAATTCATCTTTGAATCCAACTGAAGTAAAATCAAAGTTATATATTACCTGATCTGCATCATCTTCTGCTTCTGATTCTGATTCTTCTTCATCAGAATTGTTGGCTGAGGTATTGATTGCCATCATGCAGAAGTTCTTCTCTTCTTCATTATCTTCATCATCACTAGATGATGATGCATTTCCTGACTCACTGCCTGAGTCATAAATGGCCATCAAACATTGGTCATTTTCTTTTGATTCTTCTTCATCATCTGAAGAACTGGATGACTGTTCTGATTCAGTTTCACTCCAGGTTTCTGCTACAAATCCTCTTCCCTTCTTTTTGTGCTTGTGGGAGGAAGACTTGCTGGATTGTCTTCTTTCCTCTTTTTCAATTCTTTTCTCCTTCTTCTGATTTTATGGACAATCTGGCAGAATATGTACAGGTTTCCTGCAACCATAACAAACAATATCTGTAGAATTTGACTTATCATACCTTGGCTTTTCCCTTGATCTGTAGTCCTTCTTTCTGAAATCCTTCTTGGCCATCTTGTAGGACCTTTTGGCTAGAAGGTTCATGAACTCCTCATCTCTTGGAGCTTTTTCTTCTTCTTCAGCTGCTTTGAAAGCTATGTTCCTTTCTCTCTTTATTATTGGAGATGAAGTCGATTGTTCAACTTCCCTGGATTTGATGAGCTGCTCATAGGATTGGAGCTTGCCCAAAAATGTTTCAGTAGTAATCTCATTGAGGCTTCTCGCTTCCTTGATTGGCCAGATCCTAGAATCCCATGTGCTGGGGAAGCACATTAAGATCTTGTCATTGATCTCAGTGATAGAGATCACTTTATCCAAGGTCTTCAGCTCATTTATTATGAGGCTGCGCCTATTGTACATATCAGCAACACTTTCAGATTCTCCTTTCTTGAAATTCTCATATTGAGAAATGAGGTGGGATCACTTGTCCTTCCTTTCATCAGCAGGTCCTTCAACCATATTGTTGAGAGAAATTCATATTTCTCTTGCTGAGGTGCATTCTGCCACTCTTTGAAAAATGTCATCAGACATTGTTTGAGCCAGAATGTTCATGGCTTTTCCATCAGCACTCCTTTGCTTTTTCTGTGCTTATGTCTATTCAGGAGGTGGGACAGCATTGTTGGTAGTGGTGGTTTCAGCACTAGCTGCTACTGTAGGTGTTGGAGGCCCTGTCAAAATAACATTGAATATTTCTTCATCAATTGAGTTCATATATAACCTAATCCTTGCTTTCCATAGTGCAAACTTATTGAGATTGCACATAGGAGGTCTTGTGCTTGAATACTCTTTGTTTTGTGCCATGAGTTTTTAAACAAAAATAAATAAAATAAAAACTCTGAAATAATTTAAGATCTAATTGATCTTTGTGATTCAGGTGTTAGCCTGTAAAGAATCAATAGCCCTCTGATACCAATTGAAACTGGAGGTTAGATCTTAAATTAACTCTAGAGGGGGGTGAATAGAGTTTTAAAACTTTTCCCTTAGTTTTATTGCGGAATTGAAAATACTGATATAAGTATAAGTGTAGCAGAGTGATTTAATAAAGCTAAACAAAATAAATCAGCACAGCACAAAGATAGAAAATAAAATAAACACAGAAGACACAAGGAGCTATAGTAGTTCCCCAATAAATCTGGGTACATCTACTCTTCTACCCACTGGTAGGAATCCACTAGGAGGTTGCTGATCAGTGCCCTCACACCAAGGTGTTTTTGTTCAGGTGTCCACACACCATAGAGCTTTTGATCAGGTGCTCAAAACTAACTAGATTTTATGATCAGGTGTCTTGCCACCAAGGAGGTAAACTTTTGAAGGGAGTTTTAACCCTGTATAAGATGGGATAGAGAGGGGTTTAGATGTTCTTCTCTGTCAAGACGCCGAGAGAAGACTCTAGTGGATGTTGATGTTGAAAATCTCCCTGTCTGATGTGAAATTGTTGACAGTAGATTGGATGGAGCTTTCTCTTGAAGGAAATGATCTTCCTATAGCTTATAAATCTGAAAAACAAGAATGTTTCTCAGATTGTTTGTTGCTCTTTGGAGATCTGTGCTTGCAGCTGATGACTGAGAGATGAAAGTAAATGTTCTCAGAAAATAAATGCTGCTCAAGGAAGAAGAAGATCTGTATAAGCTTATTCTGTTCTTCTTTCTTCTTTCTTCTTCTTCTTTCTTTTCTGATTCTTGCAGCAAATGACTGAGAGAAGTGTTGATGATGTTCTCAGTATGTAAGAACTGCTGGAGGAGGAAGATGAAGATCTGTGTTCTTCTGTTCTTCCTGTATTTCTTTCTTTCTTTTCTTGTACAACAAATGTGATCTGTATATTTGTTGTCGTGTTCTAAAACTATAGAATAATAATCTGTTGTATATTCTTCCTGTTTTTCCTTTTGAAAATCTGACAGACATTAATTGCAAATCCCTTATATTAAGGAATAAATATATCTGAAAGGATATTTTGAAAACATAAATCTGCTGCGCCGTAAATCTCTTTCCTTTTCCATGAATATGTCCTTTTCCGAGGAATGTCAACGGCTATAATCTTGGAATAAATAAAGGAAATATATTTTCCTTACTTGATCTGATAGAAAGAGCCATTGCTGTAGTCGAACTGAGTTCAGAGAATGAGTAAATATAATCTTTCTGAAATAAACTTGTTGTAAAGAGAATTTTTGTCGATCTCAATAATTTTTGTTGAACGCAATATTTAGTTCGTCGACCTCAAATAAATATTGCTGGGAGAATTAATTTTGTTGAGCTGTGGAGAACTTTCGTCGATCTGAAGGTGTTCGTCGAACGCAGACTGGAGTTCGTCGAACGGAAGGATTCGTCGACCGCTGAGTCTGGATAGATTCGTCGACCGCTGAGCTTGAGCAAAATCGTCGACCGCTGAGCCGAGGTCTGTTCGTCGACCGCTGAACCAATCTGTTCGTCGACCGCTGAATATAATTTAGTCGAGCGCTGCACTTAGACAAATTCTTCGACCGCTGAGACGGGTTCGTCGACCGCTGAGATTTGAGCTGTTCGTCGACCTCTGAACTGCTGAGAAGGCTGGATTTTATCGAGCGCAGAACGTCATTCGTCGAACGCAGAACGCAAGCCGTTCATTGAACGCAGAGAGCATGTCGTTCTACGAGCGCGGAGAGCAGTTCGTCAAACGCAGTGCTTGAATGATTTCGTCGATCGCAGAGTGTCGTTCGTCAAACACAGGTAGTCGTTTGTCGAACGCAGAACTTGAATGAAATCTTGAGTTCTAACAGCCTAAACTCTTGACCCATAAACTATACATTGGGGTCAACTTTGTCCTTAGTCAACATATAGTGATCCTAGCCCAAATCAGTAATAGGTTTGTTCCAACAATCAGGTCGCCTGTAGTGATCGCAATTTCTCATCGAAGGTCGGACCACTCCCGCGCGGACATAGAGAATTCCTTATTCTGGCGAGAAGGACCGGCCTCCACGACAGATGACGTCGCGGTATTTGACTCGTGATCCGGAATGCAGACCTGCGCCGCCTCTAGCGAGGTTTGGCTAGCTCACAGGTCACTTTCCTGCTTGGAGATGGTCTCCGCTGCTGCGAGCTGCTTCTCCTACAAAATTGAAAAGATGCAGTTTATAAAGTTTAAAGAATAGGCGAAGGACGAGCTAGTCAAGAAGTAAAGCGGACTACCAAAATCACCTCGAAATCTTTGCTGGAGGAAGCTTTGGCCTCAGCCTCGACGGCCCTCACTTCGCTCTTGGCTTGGCGCGTCTCTGCCTCCCTGAGAAGCTTCCTGAGGACCTCGTTCTCCTCCTCGGCACCAAGCAGGTTCCGGGCGATTTGATGAGCGAGCTCCGCTTCTCGCAACATCGTGCGCGACCCTTGGTTGGCAAGATAACGAGGAGACGCGTTCCGCAGGAGATTTGTGAAAGGGAACAGTGTGCCTCTGAGTATTCTCTAGTGGGGGTGAATAGAGATTTAAAAATCTTTACACTAAATGTGCACACACAATAAAAATACTAAGTACTATGCAATCACCAAAACCAAAATAGAATAAAGTAATCACAGTAAATATAAACAGAAAACAGCAAACTAGTACAGCTCAGAAATTCAATGCAGAAGACGCGGAATTTTATAGTGGTTCCCCAAAATGTGCGTAGTCCACTCTTCTACCTCCCTTGTATGATTGCACTAACTGTGCCTGAGTCTTTTGATAAGGAGACTCTCAGAACCACTGAGTCTTTTGATAAGGAGACTCTAAGAACCACTGAGTCTTTTGATAAGGAGTTTAACATCCCAACTTTAAAAAGGGGTCTAACTGGTTTACTTGGACCCTTGGAGGAGCTTAGGCCGGGTCATAGAAAACCACAACCCAAGCTCCACCCCAAAAATGGTGGTCATTTAGAGAAATGACTATTTTGGATATCATTGTACTTCGCCACAACACCAAAGTTTTACAATGAGCATATGTGATCCAAATTGACTTCCATCAGTTGCGTTAGACTCGTATGGTCGATACGAGTGCAACAGAACTCGTTCCATTCCAATTTTAGGTCATTTGGCGAAAGTGATCGTTTTGAGTGTTGTAGCGCATCACGACGACGCTATTTTAGTATAGTGAGCATACGTGCTCCAAATTAACCTCCGTCAGTTCCATTAGACTCGTATGGTCGACACAAGTGCAGCGGAATTCATTTCATTCTAATCCGAGGTCATTTGGTGAAAGTGACCATTTTGAGTATCGTAGCACGTCACGACGATGTTATTTTAGTATAGTGAGTGTACGTGCTCCGAATTGACTTCCGTGAGTTGCGTTAGACTCGTACGGTCGATACGAGTGCAACGGAACTCGTTTCGTTCCAATCCGAGGTCATTTAGTAAAAGTGACCATTTTTAGTACTATGTCGCGTCACGACGATGTTGTTTTAGTATAGTGAGCATATGTGCTCTGAATTGACTTCCGTCAGTTGCGTTAGACTCGTATGGTCGATACGAGTGCAACGAAACTCGTTTCATTCCAATCCGAGATCATTTGGAGAAAATGACTATTTTGAGTAATATCGAGCGTCGCAACAATGCCATTTTCAAATGTTAAGCTAGCGTACTCTGAAGTGCATTCTGTCAGTTGCGTTGGACTCGTATGGACGATACGAGTGCAACAGAATTCATTTCACTTAGTTCCGACGTCGTTTAGTCAAGTAAATAAAATTATTGCTTATAAAATTATGCGAAACCTCGAGGTACGTAAACGCTGAATTTCAACCCCGTCACATCAATAATGACTCGACCCTCAACAACTGGGACTCCTAATGACTTTGACCCACATGGGGGACCCACTTAGGGTTGACCTTGGTCAACCCTCCTCAAAAGAGTAATTTTCATAAATTTTTAAACCCTCCACACTCATTCCCACTCAACAAGAACCACAATCCACATGTTTATCCATGATAGGTGGATCAGCTACCATGCACTCATCCCTAGGAAAAGGGAGGGGTAAGATCAAGGCTAAGTTCTTGCTCACCACCTAATCTAATTTAAACCTTCACTTAGCCTAAAAACAAGAAAGTGTAATGAGATATTTTGAAGCCTAACCCATGCAGGTACAGTCAGCCCCTCCTCACCAACCAGCTGTCCTCCCCAAGTTCAACCAAGGTTGGCTAAACCCAACCTTGGATTCCTTAGACGAGAGGAAGGAGAGGGGGAGGGCATCGACAACTTCTATATAAGCCCCCCCCCCCCCAGCTATTAGGTTTACTTGTTACCATTTCAGAAATGATAATACAGCATATCATATATGCGCACCGGAATAAATTAACTAGAACAACCCTAAACAGTTATAAGGAACTTGCGATTTCATAGATTCATGAAATTAAAACAACAGCCACAACACATTGCAGAATTTATACCTGAAGAGGGTTGAGTCTATACTCAACTGAGGTGCTCCAATGGCAGATCCAGAGAACAAAACTTGAGTTCCAAGCGATGAAATGGTTCGGCGCCTCTACGGGAAATCCACATGAGTGTTGGAGAAACCTAGCCTCTTGTCGCACAAGATCTAGGTCGGAGAAGAACTGCTCTATACGTCTCCCACAGACTGCTACGTCTGACGACAGGGAGAGGCGACGGTGGGATCGACCGGTCGGAACACTTCCATCAGATGCCTTGCGGAACTCTTTTGTCGCTCTATTTTTCAAAACAGATCGCCAAAAATAGATCGGGTAATTAGGTTAAAAGAATCGTATTCTTTAATACACCCAGCGAAAAAGATAAGCGTCGGGCGAATATAAATTGGTCGAATACTGCGTTCGATGAACTGTCCAGCATTCGTCGACGCGCTGGCCGTTCGACGAATGCGCTGGCCATTCGACGAATGCGCTACGCTAGCCGTTCGACGAACACGCTACGCTAGCCGTTCGACGAACCGTTCGACGAACACGATACGCTAGCCGTTCGACGAACGCGCTATGCTAGCCGTTCGACGAGCCGTTCGACGAACGCGCTACGCTAGCCGTTCGACGAACCGTTCGACGAACACGCTACGCTGGCCGTTCGACGAACGCGCTACGCTAGCCATTCGACGAACCGTTTGAGGAACGTACTACGCTAGACGTTCGACGAACGCACTACATTAGCCGTTCGACGAACGTACTACACTAGCCATTCGACGAACGCGATACGCTAGCCATTCGTCGAACGCACTTTGAGTTCGCCGAACCTTCTTTAATCTGATCCCTTGTCAACAGGATTCTTCCTCCAATTTCTCCAAGCACTCTTGTGTGTGCGACCCCATAGGATCATATCGCGTTAGTAGTGAGACTAGATATTTGACCACTTCCAGATCACCATGGAAACACCAACACCAGCTATGCAGTCAGGACACTCCTCTCACCCAACTCAGTCAATCCCAAGACACCCCTAGCCGGAGCTCCACCTCGCCGGAATCCTCCCACCCGAGCTCCACCACCACTAATGGTGAATTTAGCCGAGAGCCCCCGGAGACCTCGAAATAATGTGTGAACATCTCCTCTCATTCCTCCCTAACGTTCGGATGTCTCGCATGCGAACTTCGGCGACCGGAGCACCGCTGCCGTCCTCCCTCTCCTCCGTTCTTTTTTTATAAAAAATTAACTCCGGCGGTGGCCGGCGGCGACAGGCCACCGGACCACCGCTGGAGGGAGCGACCGCCCTCGTAGAGTCGGCCAGGGGCAGAGCCACAGCCGGCCGGTGGCCGGACACCGGTGGGGAGAGCCCGTAAGGGGGCGGCGGTGTACAGAAAAAATGATAGGATTTTATATATTTTATAAAATTTTATAATAATATTTATTATACTATTTTTATTTTTCTTGGCCTTATCGAAAGCCCAAATGCAAAAAACTTTGAACATGAAAGTTTCTCATCTCAGTAAGGGCTACCTGCTGTAACATTTTCATAATTTTTGGAAGAGGCTAAGTATTTTTAATAAATAAAATACATCAAATATTTGAGTTTTTGAATTTCCAGAGGGATCAAATGAGATCTGAAAATTTTGAAATAAATATGCGGTGTTCCCAGAGCCCATGTACACCTGTGGTAATTATTTGAGAATTTGCAAAAGTCATTATGACAATTTAATGATTTAATCAAGCTGGTTCATTTACTTGTAAAATTCCAGTGGGAGATTTTCATGACCCACATGACTCAACTTTTTATATAATGTGTATTGGAGTATGTTACAGCTTAGGAAAAATAATCAGATTTTTATATTGATTCTTGATATTTTTCAAGGATTTAATCAAGCTGGGTCTTTTACTTGTAAAATTCCACTGGGAGATTTTCATGATCCACATGGCTCAAATTTTTATATGATATGTATTATAGTAAGACACAACTTAGCAAAAAAATATTCAGATATTACTATGCACTTCTAATATTTGTAAAGATTTAAATGAGATAGAAATTATTGGTTTAATAATATCAGAGGCTTTTACTTTGTTATACAAATCTGGGAAAATCTCTAAATAACAGTGGATCTGGTGATTACCCACTGAAAATGTTTGGGAATTTTTTTGAGGCATTCCTGGTATTTTATGGTTATAATACAATTACCCGAGCCCACTTTAAAATTTCTAGAGGCTATGTAAGACCTCAAAAAGATCTAATATTTTGAGAAGACGATAAATTGCTTTGAAACCCACTACCACATTTTGGTGATTTTGATAGGTGAGCTTATTTTAAATATAAAATTAAGAGCTTATTTGAGGCAAACAAATCATCGAGCTGCAGTTAAAAAATATACTCGAACATCGGAAGTCGCCTCTGTTCGGAGAAATTAAGTAACTCATAATAAGGTTCCTCCAATCTGCTTAAGCCATGTTTAAAAGGCGCAATTAAAACCTATGGTCGGGCCATAATAAAGGGACAGAATTTGGAAGAGACTCCTATGAACGGAGATAGAACAGAACTATCCTCCTATGAACGGAGATGGAACCGAAGCCTCCTATATATAGAGTAAAGGACTACTAACCCTTTTATTCTATTGCACTTTCTTTTACTCTAATCTCGTACTGGTCCCGCTCCTTTCAGTTCCAGTACTTTCAATTCAGTTTCTTTTTCAGTACAACTCCAGTCTCGTACTGGTCCAGTTAATTTTTATGTACTTTCTTTCATTATTGCCTATAATTTAGAGTTTACGTGAAGATGGGGCATTCCTTCAGAGTCAACACTAAATAGTGTCGAACTGGCCGTCGCTTGTAGAGCAGAGCAAACATATAGATGTTTTGGCTTTTCCTTCTTTATTGACTATACTTTAGAGTTGACGTGAAGATGGGACATTCCTTCAGAGTCAACCCTAAATAGTGCCGAACTGGCCGCCACTTGTAGAGCTGAGCGAGCAGATCGTGTTTTGGATTTTCTTTCTTTATTGCCTATAATTTAGAGTTGACATGAAGATGGGACATTCCTTCAAAATCAACCCTAAATAGTGTCGAACTGGCCGCCGCTTATAGAGCAGAGCGGACAGATCGATGTTTTAGCTTTTTCTTATTTATTGCCTATAATTTAAAGTTGGCGTGAAGATGGACAATCCTTCAGAGTCCACCCTAAATAGTGCCAAACTGGCCGCCGCTCTTGGAGCAGAGCGGACAGATCGATGTTTTGGCTTTTCCTTCTTTATTTTCTATAATTTAGAGTTGACATGAAGATGGGACTTTCCTTCAGAGTTAACCCTAAATAGTGTCGAACTGGTCGCCGCTTGTAGAGCAGAGTGGACAGATCGATGTTTTGGCTTTTTCTTATTTATTGCCTATAATTTAGAGTTGACGTGAAGATGAGACATTCCTTCATAGTCAACCCTAAATAGTGCCAAACTGGCCGTCGCTCTTGGAGCAGAGCAGACAGATCAATATTTTGGCTTTTCCTTCTTTAATTCCTATAATTTAGAGTTGACATGAAGATGGGACGTTCCTTAAGAGTCAACCTTAAATAGTGTCAAACTGGCCGCCGCTTGTAGAGCAGAGCGGGCAGATCGATGTTTTGTCTTTTTCTTATTAATTCCTATAATTTAGAGTTGATGTGAAGATGGGACATTCCTTCAGAGTCAACCCTAAATAGTGTCGAACTGGTCGCCGCTCTTGGAGCAGAGAGGACAGATCAATGTTTTGGGTTTTTATTTCTGTACTGAATGTAATCGAGAAATATTCCTACGGGAATATATTGTGGCTTCGAGAAATATTCTTACGGGAATATATTGTGTCTTCGAGAAATATTCCTACGGGAATATATTGTGTCTTCGAGGAATATTCCTACGGGAATATATTGTGCCTTCGAGAAATATTCTTACGGGAATACATTGCGCCTTCGAGAAATATTCCTACGGGAATATATTGTGCCTTCGGGAAATATTCATATGGGAATATATTATGCCTTTGGGAAATATTCCTACGGGAATATATTGTGCCATCGAGAAATATTCCTACGGGAATATATTGTGCCTTCAAGAAACATTCCTACGGGAATATAAATGTGCCTTCGGAAAATGTGCCTTGGGAGAAAGTCGGATGGCCGATGAGTTTTACTCTAAGGCAACCCGCACGACAGACGGTCTGGGAGGGCAACCCGTGCGAAACTCATAGAACTACGTGAGTCTGAGACCATCTGCAAGATGATACGGAGTACGTAGGCGGTGGTCGTGGGAAGACTACCTCGGCCCAAAAAGAGTCCAGATATCCCCTCCCTTATAAATGATATATTATGTCTGATATTAGTAGGGGCTGGATTCTGTTTGTGGTTCTAATAACTTATCATTAGCATAGGTGACATGTGCGGATGAGAGACAGCCCCCATGTGTGGATGAATCCACGGAGCAGGCTACGTCAGGTACAAGTTGTTAAGCCGCGTCCCCTTTTGTTGTGCCCTAACTCAGTGTATCTATATATTGGCAATGAATACTTGATAGATAGGATTTAATGCAGTGGAGATATGGAAATTATTTATACAGGTCTTGATTTTGAGGTTTATGTGATAATTAATCTTCCGCTATAATACTACGTCTTCCGCTAAGTTCTATAAAGTGCACTCTTTGATGATGTCTTCCGCTAGAATACTGCTTCCCTACTCTGTTGGTGTGTAGTGACTTCCGCTTAACACCACCCCTAGGCGTGACAATGAAGTGTTCAAGGATGGGGGTTGGAGAAGCTAGTACCTTCACCCTTCGGGATTGCTTCAGTGTCATGCTAAAAGAGTGGTGTGTGATAAGATCCCCCATTCGGACCGCCGATTTGGGAGGGGGGTCTTACATGGAGACTCTTAGAACCACTGAGTCTTTTGATAAGGAGACTCTTAGAACCAATGAGTCTTTTGATAAGGAGACTCTTAGAACCACTGAGTCTTTTGATAAGGAGACTCTTAGAACCACTAAATCCTTTGGAAGAGAGATTCTTAAAACTCTTTTATAGATGGTGGATGAGAACAATAGAGTGAGAAGAAAGAAGAGAAAAGGATTCTTCAGTAAGAATCCTTCAAAAGCTGTCTCTTTGAATGATGTAGCTTCTGTTTATCTCAGGATCTTAATATGATGAACCCTTGCTTATGATTGTAATGATTGCAAGGGTTGTAAACTTGATCCTGATTCTCTGCACTCTTGTAGACTTGCTGATATGTGTTGTATAAGAAGCAGCACTATTGTTATGATCTTTTACTGTGCAGGGGAGTTGTTCTTTTTGTTCTGTCTTAGGGTTGGTGGAGGAAGAAGAAAAACCCCTATTTCGACAGACAGAATAATGAATCAGTTTCTTGTATTTTTTTTCTTCTTCTCTCAACATACTTATTCTCTATAATTTGAGTTTGAATTTCTTTCTTCTTCTGGGTTGTCCTTAGATGCAATGTCCATTAGACAATTGATGTTTCCTTCAATTTTTGTTCCTGACCCGCCCTTCTGATTTGAATAACTTCCAAGAATGTCTTTGCTGTATTTCTGGAATACTCCATTCCATTCCTGGCAAAAAATGAGCCGTTCGAGAACATATTTAAGTCTTGTAGATCATCTGAAAATGCACCATAATGGACAGCAGAAAACCTTCTATTTTTGTTTGTACTCGACGTTGCGTCAACCTCATCTTTTGTCATATTGACGCACCTCTGAGTTCTTATAGAAGTAGCTTCAAATTCTTTCTTAGCTCTGGCTGAACTCAGATATCGACGTTGCGTCGAGCTCTTATCGATGTATCCGTCGAGTTGAAGAATTGAATTTGAACTTCATCTTCTGCGTCCACTTGAAGTCGAAGTTGCGTCGAATTCAAAGATGGCTTCAACAAACTCTTCCTTCTGCGTCGAGTTCATTTCGAAGTTGCGTCGACTTCTGATATATCTTTGACAAGCTCTATCTTCTACGTCGAGTTCATTTTGAAGTTTTGTAGACTTCTGATATGTCTGCGTCGAGATCATTTTGATGTTGCGTCGACTTCACTTATACTTCGACAGACAGATTGAGTTACTTCGACTTTCAGTCAGAGTTACGTCGGCATCTAGTCAAAGTTGTGTCGACTTCCATTCGACGCAAGTCTTAACTTAACTGAATTTGTGCTTCTCTTAGGCCTAGTCTTGTAACACGTAAGTGAATGAGATATCCTATGACATCTAATGACCATTTTACCCTTTCTATGCAATGTGGGTAATACAATCTAACTGATGAAATCACTTTAAGATAATTTGTTAGATAAATCAAAAGGGTTTTCCCAACAATCTCCCCCTATTTATCTTAACAAATTTTACAATTTGATTAAGTGATTTCAAATAAACTTTGACATAAAATTAAATACAAACAACTATATAGAGACAATAAAGACATTATTGAATGAGATCACAGACCATATTATAAATTGTCAAGTAATCATATTGTTCTTAACAGATGTGTCCTCCTGATGATATAATGTAAAATGTTCACAAATACTGAATATCTGGACTTCACCATTCTTTGTCAGGAGTTTTACTCTTTCTTGAGAAGAACATTGGTTTCACCTTTCTTGCAGCAAATATAGCAGGCTCATTCTCCCCTTCATCAGTCATATCAGCTTCTCTGGGAGTATGATCTTCTTTGGAGGGCTCCCCTTGAGATTGTGCATCCTGTATTATAGTCTGAGCAACCTCCTTAACAATTGTTGATACTTCATCCAGGAGCTGATTTTTTTTCTAAGGGCTCCCCCTGGGTTGATACAAGCATCTCCCCAAGCTCCCCCTGGTTTGATGCAGGTATCTCCCCCTGAGTTCCTGCATGAAGCTCCCCATGATGTAGTGCAAGCTTTTCTTGAGGATTTGCAAGAGGCTCACCCTGGATTTGTGCATCTCCTAAGAGGACATCTGGAATTGCTGCTTGAAATACAGTCAGCTTGTTAGGACTGTTATGATCAGAAGCATCAACAATCTTGTCCTTCTCCTGGCCATCCTAGTTTTCATGACCAATCACTTCCTCCTCATGAAATTTCTCCCCCTTCTGAACCTTACTGACTAGGGAGGTTAAAAATTATGTAGATACCATAGAGGACATAAATTCTTTGAGGTCCAAGAGAGACTTTTTTGATTCCTTCAGTTCACTCTCCATATGTGAGTACTTCCTATTGAACTTTCTATCTTGAGTGGCCAGCAAATCAGCAAATGTGCCAGTAGCCAGTCCTACTACTTTGGATATAATTTGTTCCATATCAAATGAGGGAGGTGTAGAGGCAGAGGGTATGTCAACTGGTGTGTTGGAGATGATAATTGGAGGAATTCCTATTGTGGTGTCATTGATATTTGTTAGATTGTGGATGATAGGAGGTGTGTCAAGTGGAGCTATGGAATCTTCATTGAAGTCTGGGAAATTTTTGGTGAATATGGGATTGTGCTTGATTGTCTTCTGGAGTTGAGAGAGATTGTGGTAGAGGAGTAGAATTGATGTCTGGAAGATTTTCAACTAAGATGGTGGTGGATGGTTGTTGTTGTTGTGGTTGGAGAGGAATCTGTGGTGTGGGTTCTGGAGTTGTATTAGGTGGACTTGAATGGAGATCATGAGCTAGAGCATTATAATTCCCAAGATCTTGAGAGGTTCGTGATGGAGGTGGAGATGGAGGAGGAGAGGTTGGAGCTTGACCAGGCTTCAGAATCTGCCAGGTCCACCTGGAAAAGATCCCAATATTTATTCTCTTAACAGGAGGAACTAACACTCCTTTTGATTTGCATACCATGGGGTAATGATGGAGCAGCACCTGACTCATCATTCTCATATATGCATTTTCTTTATGTGCATATTTATGACCTATCATTTTCATCCTTCCCTAGTTGATCTTTTTGTTGAGGACACGATATCCCATTATCTGGAACTGCTGCTTGGGAATGGCATCATGGGCTGAAATTTTGCATAGGAGCACCTTTTCTTATATATCAGCCAGGAATCTGTACTCTTAATATTGATGGTGTTCTCTTTCCTGAACTGCATAATTTCGAAAGCCTTCCTGGTCTCTTCCCCTGTCAGTTCATCTGAATCACTGCCAGTTGTAAGATCAAACGTTTGACTGAATAATTCCTCTGTTATATTTATATCAGTCTCAGAAATTCTCACATTGAAGGATCCATCAACTCCTATGTGAAGATTGTTTTTGAACTCTGTTAGTTCAACATCAAGGATTTTGCACCTTGTAGAAATCAGCTTTGTTAGGCCGGCAGTATGGAATAAGCCGAGAATGGCTTTGAAGTTATCAAAAGCTGCATTGAAGGAGTCCACATCAACGTCGAAGCTAGAATTGATCTTAGGATGAGCCATTTAATCTGGGATGAGGTACCTGCAAAGAGAAGAGAGAGAGAAAGAGAGAGATAGAGAGAGAGAGAGAGAGAAAAGAATGTAAGAGAGAAAGAAAGCATGAGAGCAAGAGAGAGAGAATTTGAAAGCGTAATGAATTCGACGCCTATGTTGCTTAAAAGAAGATGATTCGTCACAACTTAGGGTTGTATTCGAAGCACCGTCGACAAAGATTAATTGTCTGCGCGCCAAAATGTGTCGATGCAGCTTCTAGAAGTGAAACTGCGCGCGCTTGTCATGTCGATGTTGCGTCATTTAGAACTCGACGCACCTTTGAATTTGAAGAGCAACTATTAAATCGATGTATGCGTCGATATGAAATTGACGCTGCGTCGAATGCTATTCGAAATATCTGTTGCAGATTGCTCTCAAAGCAGGCGACGAGTAGAATTAGACAGTACGTCGAATTCTATTCGACACAACTCTAAATAAACAGATCAATTTTCTTAGAAAGTTCTTGCTGTTTTTCCCTGCAATGATTTTTATTGAAAATAGTAATTATACTATTATTTTCATGAACCAAAGAAAATAATAAGAGAATTCAGTAAGAGATCACTCCCTTTGTTGGATTTAGTTCTTTATTAAGCCCTTAGTTCTTCCTTCCCCCTCTATTTCTTGGGAGGATCATACCTTATCCTGCACAAGTAGCTTAAACATTAGAGGGTACCCAGGTTACCTTGGGCCCTTTGCTTCTACCATTATAAGATTTTATGAAAGAATAGAAGGGTATTTCATGATATCCTTTTGGATGGCAGAGAATGATTTTATCAAATCTAGGTTTATTATTTTGGTACTTGAAATGTGTATAAAATGTATCTAAATATAATAGATCAGCAGAGTGTTTAACAACTTTCTCTTTTATAACACCGTTTTTATTTAGACTCATTGGTTTGTTTGAATTGATTTTCCCTAGAAATCTTTTCTCACAGTTGGAGTTTGCTTTATTAAACATAGTGATTTTATCAGGATTAATATTATCTTGATCCTCAATTATTGCACTCCTCTCACTTGTTTGATAGTCACTGGGTCTAATAAACCTAACTGGATTTTTCCAGGCTGTTCTACTATGGACTTCTGTGTTAGTGGATGGCTCTGCTCCTAAACCTAGGTATCTAAATCTCATAGAGAGATTTTGTGTAATATCTTTGAGCTTTTGACTCCTCCCATTGAGTGAGTCTTTAATGGCCTTTTTCTTTGTTAGCCCCTCCTTTAGTTTTAGGTTTTCATTTTCTACTTCAATTAGTTTTCATTCCATATTGTGAATCTCACCTATCAAATCCTGATTTCTCAAATATAAATCATATTTCTTAAAATCTTCTAACTCTTCCCTAACTGTCTTTATTTCTTTTTGAATTTTAAGATAGTCATTACAGAATTCTTTAAAGCTAATATTAAATTCTTCTGAGTTAAATTCAAAGTTATCAAAAAGACTTACCTGGTCTCCTTCATCATCTGATGAGGAGGAGCTTAACTTTGCTTCAGAGTCACTCCAGGTTTCAGCAATGAAACCTTTACCTTTCTTCTTGTCTTTCTTCCTGAATGACTTCTTCTTCTGCTCCTCTTTCTTGCTGCTCCTGTCCCTTTGTTCTTGTGGACACTCAAGGGCTATATTCCATGGTTTATTTCAGAAGAAGCAGATCACTTCCTTCTTTGGAGTCTTATCAAATCTGGGTTTTGAGCTCCTCTCTTTTCTTCTTGAGTCTTCTATCTTGACCCACTTTCTGAATCTCCTTGCTAAGAGACTGAACATCTCATCTTTAGGAGTGGAGGATTATCCTTCAGCAACCTTCAAGGCAAGACTCCTTTGGATGGGAGTTGAGGTTGTCTCCTTAGCCTCTGTTTCATCCCTGCTCTTAAGTAGCATCTCATAGGATTTGAGCATTCCTAGCAAAGCATTAGTAAAGATCTCTTTATGGCATCTGGACTCTCTGATAGCCCAGATCCTTAAGTCTAATGAGCTTGGAAAGCATATGAGGAGCTTATCATTTATTTCAGTCAGAGAGATCTCCTTATCCAAACCTTTCAGCTCATTTATTATAGAGTTGAATCAGTCATACATTTCAGCTACATTCTCCTCACCTTTCTTTTGAAAGTTCTCATATCTCTTTTGTTGATTGGCAGACAGCAACTTTCTGGAAAATGTCATCTAACATTGTGGAGACCAGAATATTCATTGCCTTAGCATCACATGCCTTCTGCTTCTTCTCGTCATCTGTCCACTCATTCCTTGGGACAGCTTCCTGTGTTGCAAATCCACTGGCATCATGTCTGACTGGAGCTGGGGGAACTGAAATGATAACATCAAAGATGTCTTCATCAATAGAGTTCATATAGAGCTTTATTCTGACCTTCCAGAGTGTAAACTTATTCAAGTTACACAATGGTGGTCTTGTTGATGCATTGTCCTTATATCTCATTTTTCTTTATAAAATAGTTTTAGTTAATTTTAAATAAAGAAATAAGAGTGTGGAGATCTTTTGATCAGGTGTTAACCTCTTGATGATCAACCTGCCTCTGATACCAATTGAAAGTGCACAGTGTGCGCCTCTGAGTATTCTCTAGAGGGGGTGAATAGAGATTTAAAAAATCTTTACACTAAATGTGCACAAACAATAAAATTACTAAGTAATATGCAATCACCCAAACCAAAATAAATAACGTAATCACAGTAAATATAAAACAGAAAATAGTAAACTGGGACAACACAGAAATTCAATGCAGAAGACACAGAATTTTATAGTGGTTCCCGAAAATGTGGGTAGTCCACTCTTCTGCCTCCCTGGTAGGATTGCACCAACTGTGCCGAGTCTTTTGATAAGGAGACTCTCAGAACCACTGAGTCTTTTGATAAGGAGACTCCTAGAACCACTGAGTCTTTTGATAAGGAGACTCTTAGAATCACTTAGTCTTTTGATAAGGAGACTCTTAGAACCACTGAATCCTTTGGAAGAGGGATTCTTAAAACTCTTTTACAGATGGCGGATGAGAACAATAGAGTGAGAAGAAAGAAGAGAAAAGGATTCTTCAGTAAGAATCCTTCAAAACCTGTCTCTTTGAATGATCTAGCTTCTGTTTATCTCAGGATCTGAATATGATGAACCATTGCTTATGATTGTAATAAATGTAAGGGTTGTAAGCTTGATCCTGATTCTCTGCACTCTTGTAGACTTGCTGCTATGTGTTGTATAAGAAGCAGCACTATTGTTATGATCTTTTGCTGTGCAGAGGAGTTGTTCTTTTTGTTCTGTCTTAGGGTTGGTGGAGGAAGAAGAAAAACCCATATTTCGACAAACAGAATAATGAATCAGTTTCTTGTATTTTTTCTTCTTCTCTCAACATACTTATTCTCTATCATTTGAGTTTGAATTCCTTTCTTCTTTTGGGCTGTCCTTAGAAGGAATGTCCATTAGACGATTGATGTTTCCTTCTATTTTTGTTTCCGACCCGTCCTTCTGATTTGAATAACTTCCAAGAATATGTTTGCTGTATTTCTGGAATACTCCATTCCATTCCTGGCAATAAACGACTCATTAGAGAACATATTTCAGCCTTGCAGATCATCTGAAAAAGCACCAGAAAGGACAACAGAAAACCTTCTATTTCTATTTGTACTCGACACTGCGTCGACTTCATCTTCCATCATATCGACGCACCTCTGAGTTCTTATAGAAGTTGCTTTGAATTCCTTCTTAACTCTGGCTGAACTCAGATGTCGATGTTGCGTCGAGTTCTTATCGACGTATCCGTCGAGTTGAAGACTTGAATTTGAACTTCATCTTTTGCGTCTACTTGAAGTCGAAGTTGTGTCGACTTCTATGATGGCTTCGACAGACTCTTCCTTCGACGCCGAGTTCATTTTGAAGTTGTTTCAACTTCTGATATAGCTTTGACAAGCTCTGTCTTTTGCGTCGAGTTCATTTCAAAGTTGCATCAACTTCTGATATGTCTGCGTCGAGATCATTTCGATGTTGGGTCGACTTTACTTATGCTTCGACAGACAAATTGAGTTACTTCGACTTTCAGTCAGAGTTACATCGACATCTAGTCGAAGTTGCGTAGAATTCCATTCGACGCAAGTCTTAACTTTACTGAATTAGTGCTTCTCTTAGGCCTGGTCTTGTAACACTTAAGTGAATGTGATATCCTAGGACATCTAATGATCATTTTACCCTTTTTATACAATGTGGGTAATACAATCTAACTGATGAAATCACTTTAAGATAATTTGTTAGATAAATCAAAAGGGTTTTTCCCAATACTTTGCATCATCGCGCCCGTAGAGGCCGAACATGACGCAAAAGGCATCGTCATTCGGCTCCTCATTCTCGCTCCAGGATGGGAGGCAGGAACTATGGCGGACCTCATTCCTCCCACTGCTCCCCGCGAGGAGAGGCTCGTCCAAGTGGATATTCCGCGCGCCTTGCCCAAAGTTCGGATGGTTCTCAAGGACGCTATCCTCGAGCTCCTTCTACTACTCCTACTCGCTCTTTCGGGCAAGTTCCTTCTTCCTCTTCTTTGACGAAGGCTCGCCCTATCCTCGCCGACCACCAACACAAAGGATCTCGGTCGGATCGTCGAGTTCCGCAAGCGCATCTTCAAAGGGGGATTCCTCCCCAGGATTGTCCTCCTCGGACGCGCTCGCCTTGCGGGAGAAGCGGGGGGAGGGGACTCGCCCTCCGTCTGAAAACGATCAAGGGAACCTGGCGGACGTCTGAAAAAACAAGGGTTAATCACATGAATAAGCATTCTCCTCGCATATTACTTGCTTGTCGCGAGGTTAACTTCTCCTGGCGCGATGTATTCGAGCTGGTCGATGTGTTATCGCCAATAAATGATGTCGAACTTTCTGCTCCACATCTCCCGGCAGAACTCTTTGCGGGCGCCATGCAGGGCAGGGGAGGAACAACCCACCAGGAGGCTGCTAGGGTCGGAAAGGGATGCCTCCAAAATCGTCGGACACAAAGACGAATCGCTCGTTCCAGTGATGAACCTTATTTGAGTTTCCCGTGAGCGAGCAGAGGTGACTAACGAAGTAGATCACCCCATCCTTGGTCGCTCCCAAGTAGAATACCTTTCGGAAGACGACGAGGTCGAACGGGATCCTCTCCGCCCTCAGTAAGCAGAGGAAACCCATGATTATAACGACGCCATTAGTGTTGATCTGCGCCGGTACCCAGCCTAAATAGAGGAGGATCTGACAGAACTCTGGCCAGAGAGGAAGTCGCAGACCCACCTCGATGTGGGAGAGGGGAAAGGCGAGTTTCCCCTCAGCGAAAGAGTTTATCCGCTCGTCCATCGTCGGTAAGCTCGCACGATATCCCTCCTGTAAGAAGCAATGGACGAAGCTCTCCATCTCATCCTGGCGAGTAATTGACTTTTTGAACTTCTTCTCCAGAATTTCCTAGTGTAAGTCAATCGGCGAGCAGCAGCATCATCAAAGGGCGCCATCGAGAAAGAAAGAAACTCGCACGTTATAGTAGAATAATCAGAGCGAGTTACAAAAGCCTACTATTTTCAGCCCCCCCCCCCCCCCCCCCCCCCCCCCACACACACACACACACATATTTATAGACATCGCAAGGGGGGTCACGAGACTCATCGCGGACGAGTAATCACTCAAACTCGCTCAAACTCTTGACAAAATGACTCTCCCACGAAAGATTTCCTAACAGTGTGTGGTCGTCCCTAGCTCGCTGAGCGCGACAAACGAGCGAATCTCTCCATAATACACAGAAATAAAAATTAGAACATCGCAAAAGCAGAAGCAAAGTTGAAATCAAGCGCGAACATACATCAGGTCATTGTCAGAATAATTTAGAATTATTACAGACATTTTGAATGTTGAATTCCCACAAAGAAAAGAAAAGAAAAGGAAGGGGTCGTCTGCCGACGTCCGAGTGATAGTCCTGGAGGATTTTCGCGCCTCTCCAAATTATGGGCATGTCGCCCAGTCCATCCCATCTCACGCGCGAGGCTCATCAGCTCCCTGACCCTCGCCATATACTCCTCGCTGAGGCGGATGTGATCCTCCATGCGAGTAAGGGTCTCGAGGGAGCCCATACTCGCCCGCATGCCACGAAGATCAGCCTGCAGCAAGTCCTGCCGATGTTCAACATCCACCTTCCGTCTATCCAGCTCGTTGATAGCGTAGTATTTGGCCTCCGAAGACTCGAACCGGTGCTCGAACCCCTCGATGTTCGCGATGCGAGCCTCCAGCTAGGATATTCGGTGATTCGCCTCGTACGCCGCCAGCTTGTCGACCTTGGTTTCAAGATCGAGGTATGTGGAGACCAGTTTTGTCTGGAACTCATGCAAAGGCAGGCTGATGGCATCTATGAAGGTGGATCCCGGAGACGTCGCACGACCTAGCAAAGATAGAAGCGAATCATAGGAGTATCTACAAGAAGAAATCAATAGATCACTTATAAGCGAGAAGTACGTGCGCGCGCAGGAGATTCCCTGGGCTGCGGGCGGGGAGAACACATCCGTCGAGGAGTATCTCGTCGGCGTGGTGGGGAAAGGCAGCGAGGTGACTGAGTGCGGCGAGGAGGAGTTCGTCGAGTCCCAGACCGCCCACCTCTTTCATTCCCGCCCACTGGATGAAAGTGCTGGGGCACAATCTCATGCTAATGGGAAGAGGGCCCAGATGGTTGTTCCATGTGCACCTTCCTGCGACATCTACCCTCGCGGATGTCGAAGGCGGAGGCGCAAAGAAGGATCTCCCGCCTCCTCTTCCGCCAGACTCTGGATTGTTGGATCTTTAGGCGCCCTTAGAGGGGGTGAATAAGGGTTTTTAAAATTGATTACAAAAATAGATTTCTATGACACTAGAAATCAAAGGCGAATATAAAAGACTCTTTGGTTTTCTATATCGACACTTCTCACTAAGAACCGATTGGCTTTAGCCGATCTCTGCCCAGATTGAGCCTCAAGCCGATCTAGCCTTTCTATCCACAGAAAGGCCTCGAGCACCCCCTAGATCTAAGCATTAGACCTAGTCGTCAACAACCGTGGCGAATTCCCCCAAAGTCGCACTCGGACCTAGTCGCCAACAACCGCGGCAAAGTTACGAACCGATCACAGAGATAAAGGTGTTACAATATAAAAGACAAATATGAAACTCCTTATGATGTAATCTGAAGGTGACGACGAAGAATCACTGAAGATCGTTGAAGTCAAAACATGCGTTCTTCGCGTTGAGTTAGCGTTGATCCAAGTATCCTTTGATTCCTTCTTTTGAAATTGAATGGAGATCCTTTGTGGTGTGGAAATACGACCCTCACAAATAATTCAGAGTGCTGGAATAGGGCTCATTGGCATGGATGATTGAAGAGAATGAATGCCACCTATGTTGGACATGTGTGTTACATCCCTTTGTTTGAGAATAACAAATCCCAAATTGTATTTGATCTTGCTTGTCGTGTGTTTATAGTGTACAGGAACTATAGAGGCAATACTCCACAGGTAGAAAGCAGCCTGGAACCAACAAACTGAACTAAAGCACTATCGCCATCACTAGAGGTTACTGCAGGCGCTAGAGCTACCGTCAGCGCTAGCGCTACCGCCTGGCGCTAGATCAAGTTCGTGCACAGCGCCACGCCGCCGACGGTTTTGCAACCGCTCTACATGAACGATAGCGCGGACGCTAGGTGATACCGCAGGCGCTAGCACGGAGTTCTATAAAATGGAGTTCTCTTTCTCATTTTTGATTGATCATCCCTGAGAGTCCCTTGCCAAATTCCAGAGTTGTTACTCTGCCGAATTCTCATCTCTCACTCAAAGTCAAAGAAGAATTCTGGATAAGGAAGCCATCATGCTGTATCTGAAGAACGATCGCATCAATCTCGCTTGAGCCACCTCGTTCCTTCATCATCAACTCCAGAAAATCTCATAGAGGGAGTCTTTATTTGTATTATTTCATTCCATTGTATTTTTTGTAGTAAAATCGCCTTGTGTTTGGCGACTGGGACCTTGCGTGGCTTTGGGGGAATTCATCGCGTGTGTTGGCGACTAGGTCTAGGTGATCAGATCTAGGGGGTGCTCGAGGCCATATCCGGGGGAGGATTGGCTAGAGCAGCTTGAGGCCATATCCGGTGAAGGATAGGCTAAAGCCAACCGGTTCGTCGGGATACGAGTCGGTATAGAAAAGGAAAAATTGTTTTACTTTGTACGCCTCAGATTTCTAGCGATATTGATATCTAATTTTTGTAAACACTTTTTTATATAATACAATCATGTCTCTATTGTGTTTACTTGATTTCTTTTATTTGGCACAAATTATAAAATTGCAAATTACAATTGTTTCTTCCTTTAAGCTAAATTGTTATTTCGTTCTAATTTACTTTAAACAATTTTGTAAATTGTCTAAAAATTCAAAAAGAATTTTATTCTCTTATTCACCCCCCCCCCCCCCCCCCCCCCCCCCCCCCCCCCCCCCCCCCCCCCCCCCCCAGGGCGCCTATCGATCCAACAAGTGGTATCAGAGCATAGGTTATTCCAAACGTTTTAAAAAACCAGGAATAATGGCGTCTTAAGATCTCGCTTTTTCCGAGGGACAGGGAATTAGTAGACCTCCACTATTTACTGGGTCAGATTATAATTATTGGAAAAATAGGATGAGATGTTTTCTTGTGACCCTAGATATAGAAGTTTGGAATATGGTAGAAGAGGAATACTCTCCTCGTACAGTTGTAGTTGGAGATGTAATATTAGAAAAACCTAAGGATAAGTGGGATGATAGGGATAAACTTAAATGCAAAAATAACGCCAAGGCCATGAATGCTTTATTTTGTGCGTTAGATAGAAATGAATTTAATAGAATTTCCGCATGTACTGCTGCATATGAAATTTGGAATCATTTGGAAATTACTCATGAAGGTACATCGCAGGTTAAAGATTCAAAGCTTTTCCAACTGGAGTCGGAATATGAAAAATTCCGGATGGATGAAAGTGAAGATGTTGATGCCATGTACACGCGCTTCACCAAGATCATCAATGCCTCCAAAGCTATTGAAAAGACCTTCTCCAACGGCGACTTGGTCTGAAAGATTCTTCGGTCTCTTCCTCCCAAATTCAATCTGAAGGTGACGGCTATCTCGGAGTCGCACAATCTAAGAATGCTCCAAGTTGAGAGCCTCATTAGGAATATCAAAACCCATGAGGTAGAACTCAAAATCCAATATGATGAATACAACAAGGAGCCAAAGAAGAAGGCGTTGGCACTAAAGTCAAAAAAGGAGTGCCAAGAGGATGAGGATGAAGATGAAGAAACCCTTTTTGTAAAGAACTTTTGAAAGTTCATGCGAAATCCGGAAAGGAGAAACACTTTCCGAAAAATTTTCCAAAAGGATGCAAGATGGAAAGGGTCATCTTCAAAGAAGGAAAAGGAGAGCGACGATGAAGAAGAAAGACCTCCACCAGAATGCTTTCATTGTAGGAACACCGGGCATATTCGGAGCCAGTGCCCAAAGTTCTTGAAGGAGAAGAAGGACAAGCGGCACAAAGGGAAGGAGAAGAGGAGGGTGCTAAAAGCTAGAACAAGGGATGACTCCTCCTCTTCCGAAGGATCAAGCGGGTATTCATCAAGCGAAGATGAGGAAGCAAACATGTGCCTCATGGGACATGGAAATGACGACGACAATACCAGTGTCCGCAGTGACACTGAGGTAACTCCTCCCACTTATGATGAACTTTTTAATGAATTTCTTGAAACTTGCAAAGATTTTGATAAAAATATGAAAGATAATATTTTACTGAATCGTGAAAATGAATCTCTTATTAAAGAAAATCAAAAGATTTTCAAAAAATTAATTATTTTAGAAAAGAGAAAGGTTTCTTGCCAAGAGTGTGATCATTCCACTAAAATGGCAAAAGATATTGAAGAGTCTCTTTCTAAAGCCCTCTCTCATGCCAAAACTCTTACAAAAGAGATGGGGGAATTAGAAAGAAAATTAGAAGCCTCTCTTGTGCAAATTAAAAATAATAAGAAAGGTTTTGAAAATAGGTGTGTCATGCTAGTGAAAGAAAATTCATCACTTAAAGCACAAGTTCATGATCTCACCATGGCCATTAAAAAAATTGGAATGGGCCAAAAATCTCTGGATATGATTTTAGGGAACCAGTGTTATGGTTCTGGATATCGAGGTGAGGGCTACCGCCCGGCACTATCCACAAACGCTGGAGCTAGCACCTCATACAAAAATTCAGTAAAAATTTTTCAAAAACCTGTTTCTACTGCAAAGCTGATTCCTTCCAGCAAGAAAAAATTCCAGAAAAGGGTCTCAACCCCCTTTATTTCGTGTGCAAACTGTTATAGTTTTGGTCACATGTCTAGTTCTTGCGGAAAATTAAAACAAACTTGTTGGGGAAATGATTTATCATAACCCCTAAAAATGAGTAGAATATAAATTCTAAGAATGAAAAATTAGTCTAAGTAAATATGCGTCGAATAGTATTCGACGCAACGTCGAAGTGTAGTCGACGTTCCTCTCAGAATGAGTCAAAGTAGCTCTAAACAGAGTTCGACGTAACTTATGTCGACGTAACTCTGACTTCTAGTCGACGTATCTAGTGAAGTCGACGTATCTTAGTCGACGCACCTTCCATATTCTCCTCTCGACGTCCAGCCAGTCTGAAATCGACGCTTCCGTCGAATAGTAATCGACGTACGTCGATTTCTATGTCAAATTCAAAACACGCCAGATTTATTTCCTTCTATCTGTAGATCTGAAATTTATTGAATGATATTATTCTTTTCTAGCTGTTTTGAATCAGTCTTTCCTTCTAAATGATTCTTGGCTAAATTGATTAAGTTTATTATGGATATTATTTGAAATCAGAATGATCTCTTTCCTTCTACAAAAATATTGATTATGAAATCTTTTCTTTCTTACTATTTCTCTGTCTACTAATTGATTATTCTCCTATAGTATTCTTTGAATAAACAGAGCTATAAATAAGAGGGAAGTCGGCAGAGAACAAAAAAGAAGTGATCCACTCCATACATTTGAAATAGAGGAAAAGCTCCCAAGAGAAAAGAGAGAAAAATTGAGAGAAGTGATAGTGTGCTGAAGTCAACAACAAGCCTACTTCTTCTTCTTCTTCTGAAGTCATACTGCTGCAATTTCTGAAAGCTCTCATTGATAAAGAGAAAGGCTTACAATCTCCTTCTCACAATAGAAGAGAGATTTCATTCACTATACTTGTGCTTCTAATCTTCTTGCTAGGAAGAAGATTCTTTCTTGCTTCTATTGTTTCTGTTCTACTTCTTCTTATTCTCATTTCATTTTCAGATTGTGTAAAAGAGTTTTTAGAATCTCTCTTCAAAAAATTCAGTTGTACTAGTTCTAAGAGTCTCCTTATCAAAAGACTCAGGCTGGTTCTAAGAGTCTCCTTATCAAAAGGCTCAGTGCAAGATAGTGAATTCCTACCAAGGGGGTAGAAGAGTGGACTGCCCAAAGTTTGGGGAACCACTATATTTCTGTGTTGTGCTGTGATTTTCTTCTTGCTATTTTACTTTCTTTACTTGCTTAATTCTTGTTGGTGTGTGGGGGAAGCTTAAATCTGTGATTAGTACACATATATATATATATATTTATATATATATATATATATATATATATATTTGTTAACTTTGCACAAAGTATCTTTAAATCTCTATTCACCCTCCCCCCTCTAGAGAATTCTAGTGAGGTTAACTGTGCACTTTCAATTGGTATCAAAGTGAAGTTGATCTAAAAAGGGTAACTCCTTGATCAAAAAGATCCTACCTCATATATATATATATATATATATTTCTAAAAACTATTTTTCACATGGCACAAATCAAAGATTATGCTTCACCACCAATTTGCAACCTTGAAAAGTTTGCACTTTGGAAAACAAGAATTAGGATCTATATGAATTCTATTGATGAAGATTTGTTCAATGTTATTTTGACAGGTCCTCCTAAGCCCTATAGAAAGGACTCAAGTGGTAAAGTGACTCAAACACTTGTCCCAAGGGCTGAGTGGACAGTTGAAGAAAAGAAGGCAGGAACAAGTGATGCAAAAGCTGTGAACATTCTTGTCTCAACCCTCTCTGATGAAATCTTTCAAAAGGTTGTTGACTGTGGATCAGCTAAAGAAATTTGGGAGGCTCTTACAAAGATAGTAGAAGGAAGTGCTGATGAAAGGAAAGATAGAAAGGCTCTATTGATCTCCCAATATGAGAACTTTCAAAAGAAGCATGAAGAAAGCATATCTGAGATGTATGACAGATTCAGTCTGATCATCAATCAATTAAGGAGCTTGGATAGAGAGAGATCTCTCACAGAAATAAATGACAAATTGCTAATGAGTCTCCCAAGTTCATGGGACTCAAGAATAGGGGCAATAAGGGATACTAGAGGACAAAAGGAAATCTCAACAGATGCCCTCTTAGGAAAAAACTCAAATCCTATGAGCAACTACTTAAAACCAGAGAAGAAAAGGAAAGAAGGGAAAACACACCAACCTCCTCAAAAGATAGAAACATTGCATTAAAAGCAACAGAAGAGGAAACTTTTGTTACTGAAGAAGAATTATTCAGCCTCCTGGCTAGAAGATTCAAGAAATGGGTCAGGAAAGATGGATCTAGAAGGAGAGAGTCAAAACCAAGGTGTGATAAGACTCCTACTAAAGAAATTATTTGTTATTCCTGCAGGAAAACTGGACATATTGCTCCAGAATGTCCAGAGAATGCTGAGAAAAAGAAAGATCTTAAGAAAAAGGGGTAGAAGAAAGAAAGTGGCTTCATGGCAGAAGCTTGGAGTGAGACAGATTCTGAAGACAGCACTTCATCCAAAAGTGACAATGAAGAGTCTAAGCAAGAAGATCTATGCTTAATAGCTCTTGGAAGCACAGAAGAAGAATGTATTGCTGAATCATGGAGTGAAACAGGATCAGAAGGAAGCATCTCTTCAACAGCAAATGCAAATAACCTTATTCTCATAGAGGAATCTGAGGATAAGGGAGAGGTAAGCATTTTTGATGAAATAAATTTTCTCTGTGAAGATTTTAAAAATGATTTTGAAAGACTCTGTTTAGATCAACTAAAAGCTAAACAAGAAATTAAGGATCTAAAAGAACAAATTAATATAAGAAAAATAGAGGATACATGTTCAAAAAATTATGAACTAAGGTGTAAAATCTATAAAACAGAAAAGGAAATTGATAGTGCTAAAATAGAAAATCAACTCCTTAAGAAGAAGGTATCCCAGGCAAAAGTTTTTGAAGAATCTATAAAAGTCAGAAGCCAAACACTTAAAGAAATCACTGAAAAACAAATAATCAGACATAAGGATCTAGGGTTAGGAGCTGATCCTTCAACTAGTTCAATACCATCTACCAAACCTGCTTGGATGAGCCCTGTTAAATTCACTAAACCCATCAAATCAACAAACTTAGAAGAAGACTCACAAAATACAGAAGACCTCACCTTCAAAGAGATAAACCACCTTAATGAATCATCATCATACCATTCAGAAGAAGACTCTCAAACTACCTTTGAGAAAGCAACTATGTCAAAAGAAACAAGTTATAAAGAAACAAATCTCCAATCAGAAAAAGGGAAAAATAAAATCTGTGAAGATAAAATTGCGTCGACTTCATATCGACGCATGAATGATAGTACGTCGAATTCTAATCGACGCAATCACTTAGATGCTTCGACCTCAAATCAACGCATGAATAACAGTACGCCGACTTACAATCGACGCAACTACTTCTATGCATCGATTCCAGATCAACACAATCTAGAGAAAGCATCGAATACATATCGACGCAACTCTCAACATACGTCAAATAGATATCGACACATAAAACCTCAGAGCAACTTAAATACAGGACATAACTATTCTTCAAAATCTCTCTATCCTAACCCCCATTCAGGACCCTTTTATCCTGATCAAAACTTCTATCCTAATCAAAACTCTTTTCATAATCAAAATCACTATCCTGATCAAAACTTTTATCCTAATCAACAACTCTATCGTAATCACCATCTCTATCCCTCCCTAAACTCAAATTTCCTTAATCAAAAGACAATTAGGTGTTATATCTGTAATAAAATTGGCCACACTGCAAAAACAATGTTGGCACAATCAATCCAATTATTTATAAAATTAGTCCAAGGCTGACTTAGAAAACCTTAGGAATAGGAAGAAATAACCCCTCAAGAAAACCTGAAATTTTCAGACAAAGTAAAAATCAAGTCGATTCCTTAATCGACGCATCGTCGATAACTAAAAATAATTAATAAACTCGACGTATGCGTCGACTCATATCGACGCATACGTCGATAGGAAACCCTATCAGACTATACCGACGCATACATCGACTTCCACTCGACGCAACGTCGACTTCATGAAAAAGAACGGCAATACTAAAATATTTTTGGTCACATCTACTGCTGTACCGAATAAACCTCGAGTTGTTTCTCGTATCGACGTTTCACCTGACTTAAATAGACTCTTCAGTTAAAATTCTGCACACTCTTGAGCTTCTCTCATCCTTCTCATTTCTCAGTCCAGCCATCTCTTCTTCTCTCTCACTGACCTAAATGGCTCCCAAGATAAACTCTGGTTTCGATATTGATCTTGAATCCTTCCAAGCCACTACCGAAAATTATAAGAGCATCATAGCTCTCTTCACTGAAGTTGGCTTAGACAAACTCATTTCCACAAGATGCAGAATCCTAGAGACAGAACTCACTGAGTTAATGAATCATGTTTAGGTATCTGAGCAAGGAGAAATCACAAGAACACTCTATGAGACACATGTCTTAATCTCAGCAGAACACCTTAGGGACACCTTTGATCTTCCATCAGGTACACAACAAACACTTTTCTATTTCAAATCAAAAGGAAAGCAAATTATTTTCTAAGAATAGCTAAATGAATCTTCATCAACATTCTCTTATCAGGTGAAGAACTTGTGGACCTCACCCCTGAGGAAACCAAGAATCTATTACTCATCGTGAAGTTTTACAAAGATAAACCAATCCACCTGAAGAAAATAGATTTTTCTGAGGAATATAGGCTATTGGCAGACATAGTAGGAAAAGTTCTATTATGCAAGATCTCTGCCCATGATGCAGTGCCCAAGCAGCAACTAAACATCATGGGGGCCCTTGTGCTGAAAAAGAAGGTTGACTGGGCCAGCTGCTTACTAAAAATGATAGGTGATGAGTCCCATTTATATATATATTTTTGGACTCATTTGGGCTGATATTCTAGTCTTTGCACCACATTTTAGGCACGTTTTCATTCATATGTATTATTTCATGCTAGGTGCACTATTAAGCTCATTTCGGTGTGCAATTGCATTCCTTGTTGTTGGGGGTAAGCACATGGTGCTCCCCTTCCCTTCTTTTATGTTTTTCTGATGCTGGACGTGTATTCCCAGCTGTTATATCTTGTATGCAGGTGACCTGATCGTCCCGTTTTCCCCAGAAGTAATTTCTGTGCATATCGCACGGTCGTGCGTTTCCTTGACGCACGGTCAGTTGCAGTCGTGCGTTTGTGTCTGGGCAGAAAATGGAGCGTCGGAGCTTACTCGTGTGTTTGACGCACGGGCAGATTCGCCCGTGTGTGAGTAAAACGCACGGTCGACCTGTGTCTTTGTGATTTCTGAGCGTCGGAGTTTACCCGTGCATTTGAACGCACGGGCGGTATTGGTCGTGCGTGAGCAAATCGCACGGGCGGCGCAGCTTCTTCCCCAAGCCATATTTTATCTGTTAATATCGCACGGTCTGCGCACGATCGTGCGTTCGACCGTGCGTGACCATTTTTCATCATGATTGCTATAAAAAGCAGGAATCGAGGCAGTTAATGAGAGAGCGATTGGAGGTGGACTGGAGCGATTCAGAGAGCGGGAAATCACTTCCTTCCTGCTTCTCTTGAGGGTTGAAGGCTTCCCCTTCATCTCCACCACCATAGAGGCCACTTCCGGTGATTTCCACCTCCATCCTTCCATCCGGGAGCACTAGGAAGCTTTCTCCACCATTAGCTCAAGCATTCCTCGCCGAGAGATCAGAGAAGCGCTGAAGATCGTAGGAGCGGTGACAGCCTCCTTCGAGCCAAGATCACCATCTGAGGGCCGAGTCCGGAGAGAGCCCGACAACCTCTCATTCCGGCCGTGAACCCAAGATGTGACTTCTTCTTTGTGGTCCTCTCTAACCTTTGATGCTTGAACTTCTTTGTTGTTGTTTTATGAATGCTTGTTAAGTTAATCTTAAGGATTATTGCTTGTGTTCATATGCAATGTTTTTGTGATGGCGTGAATAGCCCTTTTTCCTAGTGATTTCTGAGATTCATTGTGTGTGAAGCCACTAGCAATTGCTAGTGGTGATGTTTAGAGAAGAGGTGTGTGCGACCCTCAACCGTCATAGTTACATTCCATCCACGCGCCTTCTGAAGCACGGCATCGCGGCTTTTGCATCCATCTCGCCTTGCGAAGTGGAATTTTGACCCGCATCTCTCTTTATTCTGCAATAGCATAGGATCCCAAACCAAACCTCCCGTTGTTACTTATTAACCCTTTTAACTGATTTCCTGGTTTGAGCAAATCATACTACCCAACTTGCGGTCCTTTGAGAACAATATTCGGGGAGTTCCTCCCTATTTTATTACTTGAGCGACCGGTGCACTGCCGTCGTATCGCATTTCGTGCCTGCTAATTAGCAGTGCCGAATTAGCGCATCAAGTTTTTGGCGCCGTTGCTGGGGACTGCAAGCGTGTTTGATTTGTTTTTATTTGGAAATTCGTTTTAAGATATTTTGTTTTTCTTCAGTATGCTATTTTCTTCTTCTGTATCATGTGGGCGCATTTGAATATTCGATGTCGTTGGTGTGGAGACACATCCCACGCTAGTGATAGGTGTCCCAAAGAATATGGTGTTGTTCAGAAACTGTACGGAACCCATAAGTCATTTGGCTACTCTACTGCAACTCCGTTGACGCACTCTCACACGGTTGCCGCACCTTGGGTGCCGGCTAAGCCGGTGAGACAGTGTTTATTTTGCAAAAGTAGAGAGCATGCCTTGAAGGACTGTGCGGATTACCTTCGCCAATTGGAGGATGACGATGAGCCGGATATCCGGATCGTCCCATCTTCGAATTCTGCGAGCACAGCTTCTTCCTCTGGTTACGTATCCCTTCCACCTTCACTTCTTGAAGTCTCTGGAATTGGCACGTGCATCAGTGCCCCTCTTGACTCCGTTTCTGACGCAACCCCCTATGCCTCTTCGGTTCATGTACCACTTTGCGTAGATTTGTACCCTTGTGTGGAGAGCGAGCCTGAACTCTTAAGTGGCACGTTTCCTCCCACTATTCACGAACTTACATCTATTTCTGATGTTATCATTGAGATCAATTTGCAGGATGGTGCAGGTCTGCGCAGTGTCGTGCCCACTCTCATGGAGGCGGGCAGTCTCGATTGTGCTGAAGCAACCATTTTGGTTCAGTGCGAGAAAGTCCAAGTTAGAGAAGAGGCCATTGTGTGCTCTGTCGAGTCTAGTGAGATCTCCGATGATGTCATCAGTTTATCCTTGCCGCACCCTATGGGGGATGAAGCCGGGATTATCCCCTCAGATGAGATTTCTCTTAGTTTTTCGTCTATTTTATTTCCTGACCCTGCTCCTGTATCTTCTCCTCTGCAGGACCACATTGTGGAGCCAGTTCCGTGGGTGTATAAGCCTGTAACAAGGCCTAGCATTGAAAGGAATCCAGTGCAGGTGGAGCTAGATACGGGGAGCTTCACAACATATGTTGTGCCCTTGCCTGACATCCATGTCAGGCATTATTATCTCACTGGTATTTGGGCAACTGTTTTTTCCCCACTCCGGTACATACTGCCGAAGCATGAGCATGAACAATTACCTGACCACTTTCGCTTTCATTCACCTATTAGTTAACCTGCATTTCAAGTGCTTGAATAAGTCCCGTTGGGGGGACATGTAGCCCAACAGTTATCTAGGTATAGGAGTAGCTAATTGAGATTTTATCATCTTTAGTTTTAATTTCTGTTTGCTTTTAGCAATTGTTCTCTCTTGTTTGTGTAAGTTTTGCGTGCACCGCGTGCCCTGTGGAGTTAGTAGTTAGGCAATTGCTGTCGGTGCGCTCTTATCTGTTCCCTCCGTCCAAGATTGTTGCGTGTGAAATTTTTCTGATTCCACCGACTCGCAAAAATTGGAGAAATTTTGCTGAAATTTACAAACGCACGATCAGGTCGAACGTGCGCATTGGTATCGCACGACCGTGCGATTTTCGGATATCATAAATCGGCCCTAGCCCCATCAAAAATCGCACGCCGGCTTTTCTTCCTGAGCTCTCTTCTCCCGTGCGCCTCGCGAAACCCTTCCTCTCTCGTGCGCGATCTTTCTTCCCTTCTCCATTGTCTCCTACGTTTTCTCTTCCATTCATCGTTGTCACCCTTCCGTAGCTTGCAAGTGGAGCTCAATGGGATTCAAGAAGACCGTGAGCATATTTCACCGCAGAGGAGGAGTTCCGGCTTCAAGATCTGACGACCCTTGTTTCGAAGCAATGCTGCAGTTTGGGAAGCCAGAATTCTTGGAAAGGTACAACCTGCTGCGTCAAAAAACTTTCCTTGATCATCGCGTCATCTCTGTGATGGAACTCCAAAAGATCGAGTTAGTTTCGGCGGTGAATCGGCTTCTCAATGTGGGTTCATGGGGAAACCTCTTCTCCATCACAGAGCTGGGTTACCGTGAACTCACACTTGAGTTCCTTTCCACCTTCCTCATCATCGACTACCTCGATGAAGAAACCGGAGAGACTACGTTGGTTTCATTCTGGATGAAGGGCCGCTCCTATACCATGGGTATTGGCCAACTGGCGGTTTGCGCCGGGATTTACACCAAAGATGAACTCCTCCGGACGGACATTATCATCCGTCTGAGTGAGTTCCCGGATGGGGTATCTCCTAGCGAGTTCTGGTAGTCCATCACGGGACGGGATCAGCCGTATGAGGCTCGTGCGGCGAAGTCGACCCACATTATCTCTCCCGAGCTCCGCTACGTCCAGCATTTGATCGGGCACAGCATCAATGCCCGCGCCATGAGTCAAAACGTAGCAGGATGGCAGGATCTTCTCTACCTTTACAGCATGCATCAGGGAGTACCCCTCCATCTTGGGCTAGTGCTCGCCCAGTACCTTCTTCGGCAAGCCACATACCTCCCCTTGAAGGCGATCGGAGGTTCTCAGTACATCACCAGGATTGCCAAAGGGCTTGGGATTTGGGATACACTTCCCCCTATGACACAAATCTCCGAGGGTTCCAACATCACCATAGCCATGATGACAGCTTTTAAACTTGTCAAGAGAGTGAAGGTAGGCAACCATTGGCAATATGAATTCTGTGGGGTCGGGCGTGAACGAGGGGAGAGACTCAATCATACTGACACTGCCGGACCTAGTACTTCGGCGGGGACGAGTGGGCAGCCCTCTGTCGTTCCCCATTTATCGCCCCCGGATGCTCAATGGCAAGCCCCTCGGCCTAACATCGAGCAACACTATACGGAGTTTTACGAGAGGTTTTTACGCATGGAAGATACCATGGCCATGCAGTACGAGCTTTCGTCGCAGATTGGTGCGCATCTGGGAGTCGTGCCTCCGGATGTCCCTACCCGGGCTTCAGTTTCTGGATCTAGGCGGCAGCGTACTCCTCCTCCTCCTCCTTCACATTCTTCTCTGTCATCTCCGTCGTGATCATTCCATTGCAGCTTCCATGGTGATTTGTCGTCTTAGTTAGTTTTGCTTATGTTAAACTAGTTTGCGATGTACCTTGATTGTGTTCTGTCATTATTCGGCTAGGGCATTGCCCCTAGGGTGTGATTCTGGATATCTTGTCCTTATGTTATATCATGCTTCTTTGCTGTGTTGGTCGTTTTTATTTTGGAACAATATCTTTCTGCTGCTTGAACAATGCTTAATACAGGTATTTGGTCCACCTTAAAGGACGTTAAACAAAAGGGCTTCTTGGGAGACAACCCATGGGGAACCACCCGGATCCGTCTAGCTTTTTAATTCCTTTTGTGCACTGTTATTTCTGTTTTGCTAACATTGTAGGAGGATGCTCTCTTGTGGACGATGATGAAGGGGAAATATTTTTTAAAAAAATGGGATTACCGCACTTCTGGCATGCTCTTTTATGAGCATAGGTCAACTCTACCCCTCTCTTACTTATGTTTGAATTGTTTATTCTAGTTAGTTTTAATCAAGTCTGGGGGAGAGAGCGAGCTGTGCACATGCACACACTTTGCATGACATGCTAGAATGTGCTGAGTTAGGATTTATATTTTGTTGCGCACATTGCATACACTTGCACCTAATTCACGCGCACTTGATCACGCGTGCTTTTTGGGTATCGCTGCGAGGTTTTCCCACGCGTGAGAATTGAATTGTTAGCATGTTATTGAGGAGTAGAGAAAAATGTTGACTCGAGTAGTGCTCTAGTCAAGTGCTCCCGTCACACCTAGAAATTCAATTAGAGTAGAATGAAATTCAGAATTATAATTTAGTTATTTCTTTTATAGTAGATGAAATTTATTTTACTTTAGTGGTGAATCCGGTGAATCCAACGGTAGCATAAGGTCGAGTGTAGCAGACTAGTAGTAGCTTATTACTAGGGTCGGAAGGAAGGACAACCTTTCTCGGTGGCTAGAACTTGCACTAGGCGACTCTCGACACGATTGTGTTGAAGTACTCGTCATAAAATGTGATATAGGCCATTTCTTGATCCGGTTGAGCTTTGGAAATCCTTACCTACGTAATCACCGTTGCAAGCCCACTTGAGCCTACCTTTCCTCCTTGTTTAGCTCCACTAAAAATTTAACCAAAGCCATACGACCGAACCTATTTGCGCACCAACGGATGAGCTGAAAGAAATTTCTGTTTCGATCACATTTGGTGTCATCTGTGTTATGTATGGCAGCTTTGATTTAGCTAAAGGAGCCATTTTATTGTGCTAAAAAAATGTTATTTTGTCGAAAAGAGAAAAGAAAAAAATAAATAAAAAGGTTGTGTAAAAATAATTTTCTCTCGGCAAATTCTATTTATATCTGGCTCAGCACGCACCTAGTGTTCAGTTGAAGTCTGGGGGTGTCGTGTAATTACTGAAAATATTGTATTGGTGATTTTTATTATCTTGAGTGCTCAGGTTGTGTTAAGTGTGATTCCCATCGTCCTTCTACTTACCTAGCCTATACTCAACCTAAGCCCAATAATTGCCTATCAGTCTTATTGATTTTAGACACGAGTCGTCTCATGCAGTAGAGAGAGTGCGGACGTGCAAGCCTATGGACACCGACTTTGATGGATTTCTTAGGAGATTGTCCCTAGCTTCGATTCGAGTAATACTCTACTCATTAGTCACGCTATTTTCCCTTTTGCGCGACCGAAAGATTCACCAGGATTCACCATCCAAGTAAATTAAATTTCAATTTACTATTTTAGAAATAATTAGATACAATCTTGAGTTTAATTCTGTTCTAATGCATTTCTATGCGCGGGAGCATGCGACTTCGCATTGTTCTCTACCGCTCAAACTCTTGCTAACATTCAATTGTTCCGACAGGAGAGCTGAGTAGTTTGCCCGAGATGTGCAAATGGTTAAGTCAGGGGGTGTGATGAGTCCCATTTATATATATATTTTTGGACTCATTTGAGCTGATATTCTAGTCTTTGCACCACATTTTAGGCACGTTTTCATTCATATGTATTATTTCATGCTAGGTGCACTATTAAGATCATTTCGGTGTGCAATTGCATTTCTTGTTGTTGGGGGTAAGCACATGGTGCTCCCCTTCCCTTCTCTTATGTTTTTCTGATGCTGGACGTGTATTCCCAGCTGTTATATCTTGTATGCAGGTGACCTGATCGTCCCGTTTTCCCCAGAAGTAATTTCTGTGCATATCGCACAGTCATGCTTTTCCTTGACGCGCGGTCGGTTGCAGTCGTGCGTTTGTGTCTGGGCAGAAAATGGAGCGTCGGAGTTTACTCGTGCATTTGACGCACGGGCGGATTCGCCCGTGCGTGAGTAAAATGCACGGTCGACCTGTGTCTTTGTGATTTCAGAGCGTCGGAGTTTACCCGTGCGTTTGAACGCATGGGCGGCATTGGTCGTGCGTGAGCAAATCGCACGGGCGGCGCAGCTTCTTCCCCAAGCCATATTTTATCCGTTAATATCGCACGGTCTGTGCACGGTCGTGCGTTCGACCGTCGTGACCAATTTTCAGCCTGTTTGCTATAAAAAGCAGGAATCGAGGCAATCAACGAGAGAGCGATTGGAGGCGGACTGGAGCGATTCAGAGAGCGGGAAATCACTTCCTTCCCGCTGCTCTTGAGGGCTGAAGGCTTCCCTTTCATCTCCACCACCATAGAGGTCATTTCCGGTGATTTCCACCTCCATCCTTCCATCTGGGAGCACTAGGAAGCTTTATCCACCATTAGCTCAAGCATTCCTCGCCGAGAGATCGGAGAAGCGCTGAAGATCGTAGGAGCGGTGACAGCCTCCTTCGAGCCAAGATCACCATCTGAGGGCCGAGTCCGGAGAGAGCCCGACAACCTCTCATTCCGGCCGTGAACCCAAAACGTGACTTCTTCTTTGTGGTCCTCTTTAACCTTTGATGCTTGAACTTCTTTGTTGTTGTTTTATGAATGCTTGTTAAGTTAATCTTAAGGATTATTGCTTGTGTTCATATGCAATGTTGTTGTGATGGCATGAATAGCCCTTTTTCCTAGTGATGATGTTTAGAGAAGATGTGTGTGCGACCCTCAATCGTCATAGTTACATTCCATCCACGCGCCTTCCGAAGCACGGCATCGCGGCCGTTGCATCCATCTCGCCTTGTGAAGCGGAGTTTTAGCCCGCATCTCTCTTTATTCTGCAATAGCATAGGATCCCAAACCAAACCTCCCGTTGTTACTTATTAACCCTTTTAACTGATTTCCTGGTTTGAGCAAATCGTACTACCCAACTTGCGGTCCTTTGAGAACGATATTCGGGGAGTTCCTCCCTATTTTATTACTTGAGTGACCGGTGCTTTGCCGTCGTATCGCATTTCGTGCCTGCTAATTAGCAGTGCCGAATTAGCGCATCAATAGGCTACAAATATTCTCACAAAGAGAATGCCTATATGAGGATCATGAGTCAGGTACTCCTCCACTCCTTCCCTGACCTATGTAGGTCAAAAGGAATCCCCATTCCCCCTGGAAAAAGGATGTCCATAGCCCTCTTCTCAAAATAGACCAGGCAAATTCCCAAGCCTGGTGCCATTCCTGACAGGACTCCCTCTCCTCCTAACTCTCCTAACCATCCATCCTCACCTCCTCCTCTTCATACAGATACCTCTTCTCTGCCAACATCATCCACACCTATAGATTCTACTACCCTCACACCTCCTATCTTACTTACACCTTCACAACTACCAATTCAATCACCTTCTCAAGCCTCCTCTATTCCTCCACCTCCTCCATCAAACTCACCTCATCAAAATGATACAGTCCTCTCTCCACCTTCATCACCTCCACCTCCACCATTATCTCCTACTCCAACACATCTTGAACCATCTCCATCCACTATAACTCTCATCACCCAGTGTATCCAGTCAGCAGCCCAAAAATTTCAAGAAATGCTGGATGGACACTGCTCCCAACTTCACTCTTCCATCATGCACATGCAAACCCAAATAGATGGGGTCAATGCCTCTGTGCAAAGCTTGAAGTCCTCTGTCTCTTCCTCTAAAGTGACCAGGTCTTTCTTAACCTCCTTAGCTAAGAAGGTCAAGAAGGGGGGGAAATTAGATGAAGAGCAGCTCTCAAGTCATAAATCTCTCTCACACAAGTCCCTTCCTACTTCAAAAGCTGATAGTCTTGCACTGCTTAAGACAATTGGGAATGAATTAGTACCAGAGCTACATACTGAGGACCAGATAACAGATGTACTCTCTATAGCAAGAGAAGCTACACAACAAGTAGTCCTCTTTCAAGGGGAGGCTAGCAGAGCAGAAATTGAAAAGGAAACTGATGCTGAAGTTGAGAAAGAAAAAGAAGCTGAAGCTCAGGGGGAGCCAAATGCTGACATAATTGAAGCTGGAGCTGAGAAAGAAACTAAAGAGGTTGAAGTAGAAGGCTCAAAGGATATTCCATCTCAGGGGGAGCAAACTGCTATGACTCAGGGGGAGCTGAGTGAACCACCTGTTACTGAGAAGGAGCAACTCTCTTCTTTAAAAACTTTAGTATTCACTAGGAAAAGAAAAACTCCTCCTACCCCTCCTGAGTGATGTGTTGAAAAATGTTGATATACTCTTTCCTCCATGTTTAAATACTGTTTATGAAGTCTGTGTATATGATTCTATTTTCTTCTGATTACTTAACATATTTCTTTCCTATATAAGAATGCCTTGCTGTGTTGATTAAAAGCTGATACAATTTCTCCCTGAGTAGGGTTAAGACAAATAGGGGGAGATTGTTGGGGAAATGATTTATCTTAACCCCTAAAAATGAGTAGAATATAAATTCTAAGAATGAAAAATTAGTCTAAGTAAATATGCGTCGAATAGTATTCGACGCAACGTCAAAGTGTAGTCGACGTTCCTCTCAAAATGAGTCAAAGTAGCTCTAAACAGAGTTCAACGTAACTTATGTCGACGTAACTCTGACTTCTAGTCGACGTATCTAGTGAAGTCGACGTATCTTAGTCGACGCACCTTCCATATTCTCCTCTCGACGTCCAGCCAGTCTGAAATCGACGCTTCCGTCGAATAGTAATCGACGTACGTCGATTTCTATGTCAAATTCAAAACACGCCAGATTTCTTTCCTTCTATCTGTAGATCTGAAATTTATGGAATGATATTATTCTTTTCTAGCCGTTTTGAATCAGTCTTTCCTTCTTAAAGATTCTTGGCTAAATTGATTAAGTTTATTATGGATATTATTTGAAATCAGAATGATCTCTTTCCTTCTACAGAAATATTGATTATGAAATCTTTTGTTTCTTACTATTTCTCTGTCTACTGATTGATTATTCTCCTATGGTATTCTTTGAATAAACAGAGCTATAAATAAGAGGGAAGTCGGCAGAGAACAAAAAAGAAGTGATCCACTGCATACATTTGAAATAGAGGAAAAGCTCCCAAGAGAAAAGAGAGAAAAATTGAGAGAAGTGATAGTGTGCTGAAGTCAACAACAAGCCTACTTCTTCTTCTTCTGAAGCCATACTGCAGCAATTTCTGAAAGATCTCATTGATAAAGAGAAAGGCTTACAATCTCCTTCTCACAATAGAAGAGAGATTTCATTCACTATACTTGTGCTTCTAATCTTCTTGCTAGGAAGAAGATTCTTTCTTGCTTCTATTGTTTCTCTTCTACTTCTTCTTCTTATTCTCATTTCATTTTCAGATTGTGTAAAAGAGTTTTTAGAATCTCTCTTCAAAAAATTCAGTTGTACTGGTTCTAAGAGTCTCCTTATCAAAAGACTCAGGCTGGTTCTAAGAGTCTCCTTATCAAAAGACTCAGTGCAAGATAGTGAATTCCTACCAAGGGGGTAGAAGAGTGGACTACCTAAAGTTTGGGGAACCACTATATTTCTTTGTGTTTGCTGTGATTTTCTTCTTGCTATTTTACTTTCTTTACTTGCTTAATTCTTGTTGGTGTGTGTGGGAAGCTTAAATCTGTGATTAGTACACACATATATATATATATGTTAACTTTGCATAAAGTATCTTTAAATCTCTATTCACCCCCCTCTAGAGAATTCTAGTGAGGTTAACTGTGCACTTTCAAAACTACTTTAAAGCAAATCTGACCAAAGGCTTCCACTTATTCTATGGGTGGTACCACTTGGGTATCCAGATCTTTACTCTCATCTTCTTTCTAGATGTGCAGGCAGGCTAAGGACAATGAAGACGTGTGGTACTTGGATTCTATTTCTTAGCCTAGAAAAGAAGAAGGGAGGGATCGTGACGTTTGGCGATAATGGAAAAGGAAGGATCATGGGAATTGGTACAGTTGGTAACGAATCCTTTACTATATCTAATGTTCTTTATGTGAAAGGATTAAAACACAATTTAATTTCTATTAGCCAATTATGTGATAAAGAATTACATGTGTTATTTGAATCTTCCACTAATCTATGCAAAATATATAATCCTACTACAAAAGATATTTTACTAACTGCACCAAGAATACATAATGTTTATATAGTTTCTTTTCATGATCTTTCTAAATCATCTATAAAATGTTTTATCACTAAAAATGATGAATTAGAACTTTGGCATAGATGGCTAGGGCATGCTAGCACAAAGCTCATTGTAAAACTTGCCAAAAGTGATTTAATTAGAGGATTGTCTAGGTTAAATGGAACTTTACCTTCACTTTGTTTACCATATCAAAAAGGTAAATTTTCTAGATCCTCTTTCAAAAGTAAATTTCATTTCTACTACAAGACCCTTGCAAATAATTCATATGGATCTTTTTGGTCCCGTTAGCACTGCAAATCTTGGTGGTAGATTATATACATATGTTTTAAAAGATGATTTTTCAAGATATTGTTGGACATTATTTCTCTCTTCCAAATCCAATGCGTTTTGCGAATTTGCAAAATTATGTACTCGTATTCAAAATGAAAGTGATTTAAAAATTAAATGCATTCACTCGGATCATGGAGGAGAATTTGAAAATGAAAAATTTACATCCTTTTATGATATGTTAGGCATTAAACATGAGTTCTCTACACCACGCACACCACAACAAAATGGTGTTGTAGAAAGAAAGAATAGGACACTTCAAGAACTAGCACGCATTATGCTATGTGAATATAAATTACCTAAGTCCTTTTGGGCCAAAGCCGTAAATACATCATGTTATGTTATGAATAGAATCATTCTTCGCCCATCTCTTAATCTCACACCATATGAACTTAATTTTCAAAAGAAGCCTAATGTATCTTATTTCAAAGTTTTTGGTTGTAAATGTTTTATTTTGAATACAAAAGATAGCTTGGGAAAGTTTGATGAAAATGTGATAAAGGAACTTTTCTTGGGTACTCTTCAACTAGTAAAGCTTATAGAATTTTTAATAAAAGAACTAGTAGAGTTGAAGAGTCAATAAATATGAAATTTGATGAGTTTGTTTCTTGTGTAGAAAAACTTTCCGCAGGCAACGAGCATGATCTTTTACAACCTTTGGAGCATGGTGATGAGGAACCTTCCAAAGAACCAAGGAAGATGTTTATGTGCCTCCAAGCGCCTTGCAATTTAGAAAGGATCACCCACAGGAACTAATAATTGGTGAACCATCTATTGGGGTAAGAACTCGCTCTTCTCTTCATGAATCTTATTCAAATATCTGTTTTGTTTCTGAAATTGAACCAAAAACCGTTTCTACCGCTTTAAATGATGAATTTTGGTTTTTGGCTATGAATGATGAGTTAGAACAATTTGAGCGACATAATGTTTGGAAATTAGTGGAAAGACCATCTAATCACCCGGTTGTAGGTGTAAAATGGATTTTTAAAAATAAATTAGATGGTGAGTCTAGAATCACTAGGAATAAGGCACACTTAGTAGCACAAGGATATTCACAAATCGAGGGGATAGAATTTGCTAAAACTTTTGCACTCGTTGCTAGTTGGAATCTATTAGAATTTTTCTAGCATTTGCAAGCTTTAAAAGAATAAAACTATTTCAAATGGATGTAAAAAGTGTTTTTCTCAACGGGTTTGTAAAAGAAGAAGTTTATGTTGAACAACCCCTCTATTATATTAATGAAAAATTTCCTAATCATGTTAATAAACTAGAAACAATGCTTTATGGTTTAAAACAAGCGCCCCGTGCATGGTATGAAAGACTTACATCATATTTATTAAAGCACGGTTATATTATGGGAAGTGCCGATAATACTCTCTTCATTAAGCATAATAATGATGATTTAATTATTTTGCAAATCTATGTTGATGATATAATCTTTGGTTCTACCAATGAAGAGTTGTGTAATGAAGTTATTAAAGTGATGAAAAATGAATTTGAAATGAGTCTAGTAGGAGAACTTTCTTATTTTTTTGGTTTTCAAATATCGCAAAGAAATGATAGTATTTTTATATGTCAACCCAAATATGTTTATGATATGCTTAAACGCTTTTATTTGAAAAACTTAAACATGCTTCTACACCAATGAGTGCATCACTTAAATTAGGAAAAGATGAATCGGGAATTTCAATTGATCAAACTGTATATAGAGGTATGATAGGATCCCTACTTTATCTTAGTGCAACTAGACCTGATATTATGTTTGTTGTATGCTTATGTGCTCGATTTCAGGCCAATCCAAAAGAATCTCACTTAAAAGCGGTAAAACAAATTTTTAGATATCTAATTGGATCATCTAGATTAGGATTATGGTACCCGCACAATAATACATTTACACTTCACGACAATTCCGATACGGACTCTGCCAAATGCTCACTTGATAGAAAAAGCACTAGCGGTACATAACACTTTCTAGGATCTTCATTAGTTGCATGGTCTAGTAGGAAACAAAATTCGGTCACACTCTCCACCACGGAGGCCGAATACATTGCATTAGGGAGTTATTGTGCACAAGAACTATGGATGAGCCAAACTTTAGAGGACTTTGGTTTTCATCTAAACATACAGAATTAAAATGTGACAACGAGAGTGCCATTGATCTTACAAATAATCCGGTACACCATTCTAGATCCAAACATATAGATGTACGTCATCATTTCATAAGGGATCACATTAAGAAGTAAAATGTTAGAATAAGTTTCATTGGCACGGACTCTCAACTTGCTGATATATTCACTAAACCTCTTCCCGATGCACGGTTTCAAATGTTAAAGTTGGAATTAGGAGTCTTAGACATCTTAGGATGAATAACATGTAAAACGCTAATCTTTTATGCAATTTGAGCAATCAAGACATCTCTGAAAATTACAAAATTTCTGCATAAGACTACTCTTAAGACCCCTAATCAATATAAAAATAGAATTTTAAAATCTTCATTATTTCACTTACTGTTTCCCACGCTAGCGTGAGTGTTTGAATTTTGTGTTTTTCAAAATTTCTACAAATCTACAAAAATATTTTAGTTCATATTTACTACTTTAATTTTGTACTTCTGACTTTTGTTATTTTTGTTTTATTTATTTTATGGAAAATCAACTATAAAAATTCAAATTTCAAAAATACAAAAATATGTTTTTGTGGTTTTCTGTTTTTTTTTTTCTTTCATTAAAATTTTCAAAACAAAAAAATTGTATGATTATTACTAATGTCAAGCATGTTTGAATTCTATTATTTAGAATTATTTACAATGTTAAAACTTATACATTCAAATTACTATGAACATTGTTTTGTTTATCATGCTTTGATATATCTATTTAAAGTGCATAATTGTATTTAAAAATATGTGTAGAACCAAGCTTAGCATGCCTCTAAGTATGAGTAAATGTATTGTGATTGATAATGATGCTTTTACACTCACTTATGTTTGGTAATGTACATGTGTATTTAAATCTAAAATGCTTACTTGTGTATTGTAATTGTACAATAAATTAAAACTTGCATAAGTTTATTACCTACACTACATTTAAATGGCACTTAAAAATTGAGAAAAATGGTTTAAAATTTTTATTATGTTGGGTTTGCAAAACAAGTGTATTCGGAGAATGTTGTCTCACAAAAGTGAACAAAAAATAGACAAATATTGTAACACCCTGCCAGTACGAAAGGTATAACAGCAGGTCCGGCCGGGACCCCACGCCATACAAACCACACTAGCTAGGAGTTAAAAGGTGATAACCAGAAAAGTAACAACTAAACGAGAGTACAAAACGTAAGCGGAAGCATTAATTAAACCATTCAAAAAGAACTGTCCACTATCATAGGAATGTATCCTGAATAAGAGTTACGGCCTTAAGGCCTTACATTCACCAATGTACAAAACTCAGAACATACTTCGGCACGCAGGCCGGCGATACATGAGAAAGCAGAAAAGGGAGGCTGGCCTTCAAGGGCCAACTCAGCAATAGGGCCACCGCCCGCTATTTCCCACTAGGCTCACCTGCACCTGCATAAGAACATTCCACCCAGCGGTGGCAAACAGAGTAACGGTCAGCACAGCTGACCAAATTATAACGACCCCACCCCTTTCCCGGGGTGGCGGAGTTTCTACCCTGCAAGCAAGCCATACTAGCACCAGTACTAACATAAAGAAAGTGCAACTACACAAGGTGAGGTTTCAAGCACAAACAATCTTCTAGGTTGAGCATCAAAAGAAGGGAACCTAGGTATGCACATGATGTTGGTTGGGTTCACCCGAAGGTTCCCCAGAACCGCCTAAACAACCGCATGAGGCTAACAACATCAATTCATCACAAACGTGGGTACACACAACCGCACGCTCCATGCTCACAAGGCATGCACCAAAGGTACTTCTTCCCGAGCACCAAAACCATCATGAGTCCGAAAACTCTAGATAGAAAAGAGCTTTTGGTCGGTCTAGGCAAGACGCCCTTCCCAACCTCTCCCAAGGTCGTTCGGGTTTACAAGAGATAAATCCCCCTACCGCTGAGCCTGGAAACGGGTTCAGTTCAGCCAATTCCCGTGCTCTTGTCATCGATTGAACACACGATGCGGGTATGACATCACCTCGGCCCGTAAGGGTTTAGCACTCGCTAGTGCTACACAAAACATAAGTTACAACACCCAAGCCTTAAAAGTTTACTTTGTAACGACTCAAGACCCGACTCCGCCTTTCGGCCGGAGGGCATGATGGATCGTTAGGGCTTTACACGTAACCAAAAGGAGGTACAAGAACACTCCTCAACAATTCTAGTGGTGAAGGTTTGCATTCAACCACTCGCAAAGCATGGGGCTTCCGTTAAGATCTTCACAAGATGCCTACGCTTAAATCCCGCAATACTATCGCATATATCACAGAGTCATTCTCCGGCACGCATTCTAGGCTTAACCTAAATGCAACGTCGCAAATCAAGCATCACCGATTCGGGCTCGCGGCCACGAATAGGCTTCACACACAATGCCTAAATCCGCACGACTACCGGATTTTCTACATGCAATATGCCGGGGACGGACACAATCAACCTGGAGTTCCGAAGAACTTGAGGAAATCCTACACTTCACCCATTTGGTGAAAGGGATCCCTCATGCAAGCATAGAGAAATGAAGGAGAGGACAAAAGACAAGTCCAAACAACGGGAGAAGAAATCGTTACCCTAGGAGCATTCTTTTTCGCCATGGATCCGTGATTCTAGACGGAGGGAAACGACCGCACCGGGCTGCACTCTCCAGATCTGGAAACGGCTCGCGAAACGGAGCTCCGGAGCTCCGTCAATGGCGGAATCTCCCTTCTTCTTCCTTGGCTCCTCCTTCTTTCTCTAGGGTTTGGAGAGAGAATGGCTTAGAGAATATGAGGTTTAACCCCCTCTCATCAGCCCTAATAGTCTCCCGCAACTAAACCTAGCCGTTGGATCAATTTCCAAAAGATTTGGACGGTCCGATCTTCTTCTCCGCTCAAAATCGCGGAACAGAATAAACAGGGCGCACGATCACAGGCGCACGGTCAGTGGTCGTGCGCGAAGAGGGAAATGGTCGTGCGCACTGTCCGAGACAGAACTCGATTTTCTTCTGAATTAACGCACGATCGCTGGCGCACGATCACTGGTCGTGCGCGAAGAGGACGATGGTCATGCGCATAAGCCGAGACAGAACTCCGATTCTTTGCGGGTTACGCACGATCATTGGCGCACGATCACTGGTCGTGCGCGAAGAGGACAATGGTCGTGTGCATTGACCTGATCTGGAATCTTGAGCCTATCCCGAGCGCAACACTACCATTCCGCCTACCTCGCTGAACCACGATCTTTGGGGTGTTACAACTCCACCCCCCTTAAAAGAATTTCGTCCCGAAATTTCGAAAACAGTAACAGCAGGAATTTACAGTTTTTAAAGAAAATTTACCTGAGAGAAATAGCTCGGGGTACTCCGCAAGCATCGCTTGCTCTCTCTCCCAAGTTAGCTCCTCTCGGCCGCAATTATCCCACCGGACCTTTACCATCCGAATGGACTTGTTCCTCAACTGCTTTACCTCGGTATCCTCGATGCGTAAGGGTTTGACTTTCGTCGACAACCCACTATCAACCGACACTTTGCCAAGCGCAACGATATGAGTAGGCTCTTGCACTGCCTTCCTCAGAACTGAAATGTGAAACACGTCGTGCAGACCGCTCAGCTCTGCAGATAGTGCAAGACGATAAGCCGCATCACCAATACGTTCGACAAACTCAAACGGTCCTAAGTACCTTGGACTGAGCTTTTTCAAGCGTCGGATCCTTGATACCCCTTTGAACGGTTTGATCTTCAAGTAAACCCGGTCACCGACGGCGAACTCTAGGTTCCTAAGCTTGGCGTTGTAATATTTTGCTTGCCTATCCTGGGCAATCAATAGCCTTTCTCGAATAGTTCGGATCGTCGAAGTTGCTTCCTCAACATCCTTTCGCTTTAATAGCTTAGTATCGCCCGTTTTCTGCCCAAGACAACGGCGTACGACACTTCTTACCATAGAGGGCCTCGAAAGGAGCCATCTTTATAATGGCTTGGTAGCTATTACTGTAGGCGAATTCGATCATATAGAGATGATCTTCCCACTTCCTTCCAAAATCTAGAGCGCACATTCGGAGCATATCCTCCATAGTCCTGTTGGTCCTCTCGGTCTGTCCATCCGTTTGCGGGTGGAAGGCCGTGCTGAATTTTAATTTAGTGCCCAACGGTTCATGGATAAGCCTCCAATCTTTCGATGTGAAACGCCCGTCACGATCGCTGACGATGCTACGAGGGGCACCGTGCAGCCGCACAATACTATCGACATAGAGCTTCGCTAGCTTTTCTACAGAATCATCCTTCCGGTTCGGAATAAAATGCGATACTTTTGTCAGTCTGTCCACGATCACCCAGATGGCGTCGTTTCATGCTGCGATCTCGGCAATCCGTGCACGAAATCCATCGAAATATCGTCAAACTTCCATTTCGGAATCGGCAAGGACTTCAAAAATCCACCGGGACGTTGACATTCCACCTTCACCAACGCGCAGGTGTTGCACTTGGCCACGTAGAGGGCAATGTCCTTCTTCATACCCGGCCACCAGAAAAGTTTCTTCATGACCACGTACATTTTCGTGCTCCCCGGGTGGATAGAGTACTTGGTATGATGAGCCTCGTACATCAACTCCGCCCGTAGAGTACCAACGTTTGGGCGCACAATCTGCCATTCTTCCACATAAGGCCATCTTCGAAAGAGAAATCAGCGTTTAACCCGTCAACGGTTTCCGCTTTAGCGTTTCATGCTCTCACCAGCTCCAATGCCTGTCGAACTCGGTCGGCAAGGTGGTATTGAACCTCCGTCCAGTTCAAGCATGCTGAAGTAGACGCTCTTCGATCAACGCAAATGATCTCCATTTCTTCCAGCTCACGGATTAGACGCTCATCGTGCATCAAAATCCAATTTGCTTGAGCGGGAGCCCGACGACTCAACGCGTCCGCAACTACATTTCCCTTTCCAGGAGTATATTTGATGTCGAAGGTGTAGTCCCCAAGGAACTCCATCCACCTCCTTTGACGCATATTCAACTCCCTTTGATCCAGCAAGTACTTGAGGCTCTTGTGGTCGGTAAAGATGTCGATCTTCACGCCATACAAATAATGCCTCCAAAGCTTAAGAGCGAATACCACGGCCGCTAGCTCCAAATCATGGACCGGGTAATTCCTCTCGTGAACCTTCAACTGCCGGGAGCCGTAGGAAATTACCTTACCGAACTGCACTAGGACACAACCCAAACCACTCCCTGAGGCGTCGCTATAAATTTCGTAGCCTTCCGTACCACATGGCGAGCATAGAATGGGCGCCGTGGTCAGACGGCTCTTCAGTTCTTCAAAAGCTCGTGCGCACTCGGGCGACCAAACGAACTTATGATCTTTCCTAGTCAATTTAGTGAGAGGAAGTGCAATCTTCGAGAAGTTTTCCACAAAGCGCCTATAATAGCCGGCAAGTCCTAAGAAACTTCGGACTTCCGCTACGTTTTTCAACAAGGGCCAGGATCGGATCGCTTCTATCTTCGACGGATCAACCGCAATTCCATCTCCACTAACGACGTGACCAAGGAATGCTACTGACGGTAGCCAAAACTCGCACTTGGAGAACTTGGCATATAGCTGACTCTTCCTCAAGGTGCCCAGGACTGCGTGCAGATGCCCTACATGCTCCTCTTCCGATTGAGAGTATACCAAAATGTCGTCGATGAAGACGATCACAAATTGATCCAAATACTCACGGAATGTCCTATTCAAAAAGTCCATGAATACCGACGGTGCATTAGACAGACCGAACGGCATCACCGTGAACTCATAGTGCCCAAAGCGGGTACTGAACGCTGACTTTGGAATATCACATTCCCTACTACTAAGCTGATAGTAGCCGGACCTTAAGTCAAGCATAGAGTATACCGTCGACCCAACCTGTTGGTCAAGTAAATCGTCGATTCTCGGAATCGGATAACGGTTCCTCTCGGTCAGCTTGGTCCGCTACTACTAGGACAACACAAAACTGGTCTTAGGCCCTGAATCCTTCAACAAGGTGAAGAACATCTTCGCGCCTTTTCACGGCTTCTCCTATTCGCGCTCACTCGAGATCTATTAGGCAGCATTACCTCCAATCTATCCTTGACTAAGGTAAATGACAATTCGATTCATAACATGAAGTCCTTAGACAAATAGGAGAGCGATGCTCCCACACCAACAGAGCTCTCGTCGAATAGTCAATAATTAGGACAAGGCCTAATTGCACACAAATACAAGACATAAAATTTTGTTGTCAACAGATACAGTGGACATATTTCTATCTTTAACCGCACACGGGGTATAAATCATATTTGGAGATGATCATCCATACCTGTGGCAACATCGCATTTCAGAATGACCTCTTGCTGGCCATAAGAGTAGACTCTCGGTTGGGTTAGAGAATATTGGGGAATCGAAGACTCCACCGCCTTGCCTTTCTCCATAGAAGCCGAACCCATCACACGAGCATAGTCCACTTCTCCGATTTTTGCTTTTGGGGGACCACTTCGACACACTCGGGCTTTGTGTCCCACCTTTCCGCAAGTGAAACAAATTAAGGAACACCGTGCAGTCTTAACTTCCACAGAGTTGAACTTTCTCTTGTTTCTTCTAAACTCGGACTTGGACTGAGAGACTGGCGCATGAAACTCTGACTTCTTTACATTGAAGTCTTTCGCGCGCTGCATACTCTTCATATCCGTTTCCAGAGATTTAGCTGATTTCACTAAGACGTTGAAGCCGAGTAACTTTGGACCCACAAGCATTAGTCTTAGGTCATCTCGCAGACCATTGTAGAACTTGTTGACCTTGGTTTCCTCGTCTTCCCACATAGACCTCTCATAACGATTCCGACTGATGAACTCAATCAGGTACTCATCCACTGAGTGTTCTCCCTGCTCTAGGTGTGAACACTGATCTTGTAGTTCAGGAATCTCAGTTAGGGGTAGAAACTTTAGAAGGAATGACTCATGGAAGCTTTCCCAAGAGATTTCGGAAAGTTGTCTCCCACCAAACTTGTGCAACAACTCTCCTTCCCACCAAAGTCTTGCTTCTCTTATAAGTAGGAAGGTGGTTAAGGTTACCAACATATCTTTGCTTATAAGCATTGACATTAAAGTCCTCTTTATTTCTGACAACCACTCAGCAACTCTCCCAGGGGATTCCGTCCCCTCGAAGGATGGAGGGTTGAGGCTCGGAAAGTACTTTAATTGCTGGTCACGCGCTCGCCCCACTACTACCTGCGCAACTCGACGTTCCACCCTCAGTTCTACCGCAGGTTCCACTACAGCAACAGTTACAGGGGCCACATCCAGAGTCGGAGTAGTAGGCTGTGCAAGCTGCCCAGACTGAGTGTTGATCATCGCGAAGACCGCTTCAGCAACTAACTTGATCATCTCAGCCGAAGGAGTGGTCGCTGTCACCTCAGACGACCCACTACTTTCAGCAGTGTTACGGGGTTGAGACGGCCCCGCACCACTCCTAGTCACCTATAATCGTGTAAGAGACAATTTAGTGACTGAAAGCATAGCAAAACAACAATCATGGAACGCTCAGGTTCCGCAAACAAGTATGTTTTTCCATTCCTAAGTGGACATTCTTATTAGTTTTTGTCGTTTTAGGTGAATGCACATCCCGTGCACACCACCCCTTAAAAGGAATTCATCCCGAATTCGCTAAACTACGGATCGACGCCTTAAGTCCGATACCAAATTGTAACACCCTGCCAGTACGAAAGGTATAACAGCAGGTCCGGCCGGGACCCCACGCCATACAAACCACACTAGCTAGGAGTTAAAAGGTGATAACCAGAAAAGTAACAACTAAACGAGAGTACAAAACGTAAGCGGAAGCATTAATTAAACCATTCAAAAAGAACTGTCCACTATCATAGGAATGTATCCTGAATAAGAGTTACGGCCTTAAGGCCTTACATTCACCAATGTACAAAACTCAGAACATACTTCGGCACGCAGGCCGGCGATACATAAGAAAGCAGAAAAGGGAGGCTGGCCTTCAAGGGCCAACTCAGCAATAGGGCCACCGCCCGCTATTTCCCACTAGGCTCACCTGCACCTGCATAAGAACATTCCACCCAGCGGTGGCAAACAGAGTAACGGTCAGCACAGCTGACCAAATTATAACGACCCCACCCCTTTCCCGGGGTGGCGGAGTTTCTACCCTGCAAGCAAGCCATACTAGCACCAGTACTAACATAAAGAAAGTGCAACTACACAAGGTGAGGTTTCAAGCACAAACAATCTTCTAGGTTGAGCATCAAAAGAAGGGAACCTAGATATGCACATGATGTTGGTTGGGTTCACCCGAAGGTTCCCCACAACCGCCTAAACAATCGCATGAGGCTAACAACATCAATTCATCACAAACGTGGGTACACACAACCGCACGCTCCATGCTCACAAGGCATGCACCAAAGGTACTTCTTCCCGAGCACCAAAACCATCATGAGTCCGGAAACTCTAGATAGAAAAGAGCTTTTGGTCGGTCTAGGCAAGACGCCCTTCCCAACCTCTCCCAAGGTCGTTCGGGTTTACAAGAGATAAATCCCCCTACCGCCGCGCCTGGAAACGGGTTCAGTTCAGCCAATTCCCGTGCTCTTGTCATCGATTGAACACACGATGCGGGTATGACATCACCTCGGCCCGTAAGGGTTTAGCACTCGCTAGTGCTACACAAAACATAAGTTACAACACCCAAGCCTTAAAAGTTTACTTTGTAACGACTCAAGACCCGACTCCGCCTTTCGGCCGGAGGGCATGATGGATCGTTAGGGCTTTACACGTAACCAAAAGGAGGTATAAGAACACTCCTCAACAATTCTAGTGGTGAAGGTTTGCATTCAACCACTCGCAAAGCATGGGGCTTCCGTTAAGATCTTCACAAGATGCCTACGCTTAAATCCCGCAATACTATCGCATATATCACAGAGTCATTCTCCGGCACGCATTCTAGGCTTAACCTAAATGCAACGTCGCAAATCAAGCATCACCGATTCGGGCTCGCGGCCACGAATAGGCTTCACACACAATGCCTAAATCCGCACGACTACCGAATTTTCTACATGCAATATGCCGGGGACGGACACAATCAACCCGGAGTTCCGAAGAACTTGAGGAAATCCTACACTTCACCCATTTGGTGAAAGGGATCCCTCATGCAAGCATAGAGAAATGAAGGAGAGGACAAAAGACAAGTCCAAACAACGGGAGAAGAAATCGTTACCCTAGGAGCATTCTTTTTCGCCATGGATCCGAGATTCTAGACGGAGGGAAACGACCGCACCGGGCTGCACTCTCCAGATCTGGAAACGGCTCGCGAAACGGAGCTCCGGAGCTCCGTCAATGGCGGAATCTCCCTTCTTCTTCCTTGGCTCCTCCTTCTTTCTCTAGGGTTTGGAGAGAGAATGGCTTAGAGAATATGAGGTTTAACCCCCTCTCATCAGCCCTAATAGTCTCCCGCAACTAAACCTAGCCGTTGGATCAATTTCCAAAAGATTTGGACGGTCCGATCTTCTTCTCCGCTCAAAATCGCGGAACAGAATAAACAGGGCGCACGATCACAGGCGCACGGTCAGTGGTCGTGCGCGAAGAGGGAAATGGTCGTGCGCACTGTCCGAGACAGAACTCGATTTTCTTCTGAATTAACGCGCGATCGCTGGCGCACGATCACTGGTCGTGCGCGAAGAGGACGATGGTCGTGCGCATAAGCCGAGATAGAACTCCGATTCTTTGCGGGTTACGCACGATCATTGGCGCACGATCACTGGTCGTGCGCGAAGAGGACAATGGTCGTGCGCATTGACCTGATCTGGAATCTTGAGCCTATCCCGAGCGCAACACTACCATTCCACCTACCTCGCTGAACCACGATCTTTGGGGTGTTACAAATATAACTCCACCAAGCACTACTTGATCCTCCTGATAAGTCTTCATAAGCATTGTGAGGTTGAGCACCTTGGAAAGAATAGTAAAGTGTCTTGTGCAAATCTTGGTTAGTAAACCACTTTTTCTAAAAAAAGTATGTGCATTAAAGTGTGTGAAAGTTAATATACTTGTGTTTTATTGTGCACTTTATTCTACATATGTCTTGTATTTTGTGATTTAAATCATTTGTTAACATTGCTCAAAATACACTTTTGTGCACTTCATTATCTTTCATAACACTTCTTCTCATGAGTATTGGATTCTAATGCTTTATCTATACTACTCCTTATATTAGAAATGCACTAGATAACCTAGCATGATCTCTACAATGTTTGGTATCTTTGAAACTTGAATTTAAGTATCATTGTAGTATATTATCTTTTTGATATATTCATTTCATGCTTGGTAACTTTAAGTAACACAATGAGATTTCAAAAAGGTTAAAACATCTTTACATATTGAACTTAAACTCATTATTATACTTATGATTTTCATGCTTACAAAAAGATGTTTCTTATAATCTTCCGCATGCATATCACTCTTTATTATTTCTTTGAAATCTCTTATATTCTATGCTTACACTCTTTAACATTACTTTTATTCAAAAGCTCGATCATGATTTATCATATTTAAAGAATGCCTCCTTACTACCCTTACCCCACCTTCTTTTGATAATACCAAAATTGGGAGATTAATTTGAAGAAATCTAGAGGAGAAATCTAGAAGATTAAGGGGAGACTAATTCATGTAATCTATCATTTAGGAGGAGTAAAACATAAATTGCATTTATGTAAGGGGAGCATTAAGATAGGGGGTATGCACTATTCTCATGCTTATTATATACTATTGTTGCACTTTTATCTCGCTTATCATTTACCATAAACACCTTTGTTGATTCCTTGCTAAGGAGATTTGTTATTATCAAAAGGGGGAGATTATTGGACATGTGTGTCACATCTCTTTGTTTGAGAATAACAAATCCCAAATTGTATTTGATCTTGCTCGTCGTGTGTTTATAGTGTGCAGGAACTATAGGTTCAATACTCCACAGGTAGAAAGCAGCTTGGAACCAACAAACTGAACTAAAGCACTACCGCCATCGCTAGAGGTTACCGCAGGCGCTAGAGCTACCGCTAGCGCTACCGCCTAGCGCTAGCTCAAGTTCATGCACAACGCCACGCCGTCGGCAGTTTTGCAACCGCTCTACACGAACGATAGCACAGGCGTTAGGTGCTACCGCAGGCGCTAGCGCAGAGTTCTATAAAATAGAGTTCTCTTTCTCGTTTTTGATTGATCATCCCTGAGAGAGTCCCTTGCCAAATTCCAGAGCTGTTACTCTGCCGAATTCTCATCTCCCACTCAAAGTCAAAGAAGAATTCTGGAGAAGGAAGCCATCACGCTGCATCTGAAGAACGATCGCATCAATCTCGCTTGAGCCACAACGGTCCTTCATCATCAACTCCAGAAAATCTCATAGAGGGAGTCTTTATTTGTATTATTTCATTCCATTGTATTTTTTGTAGTAAAATCGCCTTGTGTTTGGCGGCTAGGTCCTTGCGTGGCTTAGGGGGAATTCGTCGCGTGTGTTGGCGACTAGGTCTAGGTGATTAGATCTAGGGGTGCTCGAGGCCATATCCGGGGGAGGATTGGCTAGAGAGGCTTGAGGCCATATCCAGTGAAGGATTGACTAAAGCTAACCGGTTCGTGGGGATACGAGTCGGTATAGAAAAGAAAAATTGTTTTACTTTGTACGCCTCCAATTTCTAGCGATATTGAAATCAAATTTTTGTAAACACTTTTTTATATAATATAATCATGTCTCTATTTGTGTTTACTTGATTTCTTTTATTTGGCATAAATTATAAAATTGCGAATTACAATTGTTTCTTCATTTAAGCTAAATTGTTATTTCGTTCTAATTTACTTTAAACAATTTAGTAAATCATCTAAAAATTCAAAAAGAATTTTATTCTCTTATGCACCCCCCCCCCCCCCCTAAGGGCGCCTATCGATCCAACAACCTATTTATAGTTTATAGGACAGCAAGCTAATGGCGCCGGTGTTAAGGCTAACGCCAAGAGTTGACTGTGTATAGAAATAACTTGATGGCTCGGATCTTCAAAACAAGAAAGAGATTCTGCATCTTTTGAAACATTCATTTTAGGCAACCTTAACGCTGGTGTTGAGGCTAACGCCTGGCGTTAAGCCAAATCATTCCCATAATGCTCCAGCAATCACGGCAAGTTCCCTCCATGTCATTTTCATCTTGGTGGGAATGAAATTCAATGTCGGCGTTAAGTCCTATTTCCTGGCGTTAGACCGCATTCTTCTTTCAGCTTGTGAGCATGTCAAGACCAACAATAAAACATCCTAGTGTCATTTTTGTTCAAACCTGCATGCTAAAAACACAATAATAAACTAGATCAAATACAAGTAGGATTTGTTATTCTCAAACCAAAGGGATGCGGAAAACCTGGATCAGACATCATCGGTGGGTGAGGAGTTTCAGACGAGGGAGGCGGAGGAGGATCGAGGGACGTGACCCTCGCTCTTCTTAGCTTTAGAATTCTCACGCGGGAACTACTCTCCCAACCTCTGTTGAAGATCGTGGTTGGCGAGAAGGCTCCTACTGTGGGACGACGCCATGCGGTATAACAGGAGGAGGTGGTAGATGCTCTGCGCTCGCATGATCCTCAGCGAGAAGCGTCGACGCGCTCGTCCCGGCCGAGTTGGTCTCTGGAAAAGAAAGTCGGCATCAGCAAAGAAAACAGTTACAAGATTTCAGAAGATGGGCAACAATTACTTGTGGCGGTGATGTCAAGGGGAACGGTCGAAGGTTCGCTATAAACGACCTGTTGCTCGCCAACATCATTCAAACACGCCTGGCTCAGGCGGGTTTGGACAAGGTCCGGCATAGGTTGCGTTGCCCCCCCCCCCCCCCCCCCCCCCCCCCGTCGGAACATCCTCCCTCGGCGTCCTCTTAGTCGGACGCTCAACGTCGTCCATTTTCCTCTTTCTCCCCCCCCCCCCCCCCCCCCCCCCGCCATGGAGAGGATCACCACCCTGCGTCCTGTTCAGCAGTTTCATCAACGTCTGGGTCTTCGCAACTATCTCCTCGGGAGTCAACATCTCGCTATAAGCTAAAAAGGGATGTGCCAGGGAAGGCCCCTCTGCTCCTATTTATAAATGTCAGAGGGGGACCCCCCATGCTTTTGAGTATGACTGATACTCGCCGAATAAGGGTTGGATGTTTCTTTCCGAGCCACTTCGTTGCTCGCAAAGAGCAGGGATTGTGTACAACCCATATTCTTCGAGGGTAGGACTCATTCAGGCCCACCACGTAGGCAAAACTCAAAGTCAATGGTCAAATCAAAGACAACCACCAATTCACATGGGCATTCAATGCAAGATGCGAGTATCAGGATTACTCGCCCCTGGGTGGTGACTATCAGTAGCATCTCGCCAGGCGTGGGCGAGGTCCTTCTTAAGTGGCGACTATCAACAGCATCTCGTCAGGCGCGGGAGAAATCCTTCAATAGTCGGCTATTCACCAGGTTCAACTATCCAAACTCGCATGGGCCAGGTATAGCCGCATGCATCCCTCCTTTTTAGAATTTGTCTATAAATAGACCCCCAGGGGTACCAGGAATGACACTTGAAAAATAAGAGATCAAGCCCCCTCAACCCTCCCCCCCCCCCCCCCCCCCCCAAACACACACACCACTCAGGCGAGATTCTCATCAAGCCAGTGTCTTCCTATTACCAAGCTCAGCCATCTGTGGTCGTGGAGGGAAAGTTTTTACTTAAACTTCTGGGTACGTGGAGGGACCTCCCTGCTGAGGCTCCCAGGGGTCTGTTTGTGGTCTCTCTCTTCCTTCTTCGCGCTAGCCTTCAGATCCAAATCGTCGGAGCGCGGAATCAATAGACTTCAGCTGCGCATAGGTCCGAACATTTGGAATTAGGATTTTTCTGGCTTCAACAATATCGTACACAAATATTTAAGACCGTTCGGGCTCCCACGAATGTGAATTAGTTTAGTCGCGCGAACGTTCGAAGCCCATGATATATTGACTAGAGCGTCTCGCTAATTAATGACTCGAACTCGGTCTTGCTTTGGCACCATATTTTGGAATGATATGAATTCCAATTAATTTTAATGGTTTCATATATTAATTAATTTTAAATTGGAGTTTAATGGAATTGAATGGTTCTTTTTGAAAACTCCTATGTTGGGCTCATCCTATTAAAGCCAATATCATCTCATTCCAAAAACTGAATTTTTCATTGGGTGAACAAGGTGAAAACCGATTTGGCAATACTTCACTCCAATATTTTTTGGAAGCTGAAATTCTTCTCTCTTTTCCTTTGGCCTGCTACGATTTTGGAAGAAGGGAAAAGCTGGGCAATTGCAGGAATGATACATCCACTCATTAAACAAGTAAAAATTTAAGATCCTAAATTATACTCTACTTGAAGATCCTAAATTGAACGTGATTAAACAAGTAAAAATTTTGATTCCCAAATAACGCATTAATCCTTCATTAAAACTAACATGTCAGGCTCAGGCTTTCAGGGGGGGGGGGGGGGGGGGGGGGGGGGGGGGGGGGCTGGAAGGGCTTTTTGCCAGGTCCAAACCGAGCGGCCATGCCTAAGCCCGATTAAAAATTGCTGTATTAAATTTATTTTTAAATGAAATAACATTTTATATTAAATGTGCCTAGGTAAATCCCACCACGAGGCGAGATATGGTGAATCCTGCTCAGGCGGAATTTACACCATTTAAATTCTGCTCAGGTGGGATATGGGTAATTATATTTGCAGGCCCTAAAGAGATATTTGCAACCCAATTTCTACGAGTTATTACGAGCATTTTGAAAATACTCCTTGCCCATGCATTTTTAGGAAACGTGTTCAACATGAAAGTTGTAGATCTCAACTAGATCTACAACTTTTGTGTTGAACACTTTTCCTGAAAATGGACGCACAAGACGTACTTCCAAAACTTCGCTATAATTACGCCCATATTTCAATCAAGGCGGCAAATACGTCTTGTGCATGCAATTTTAGGAAAAGTGTTCCACCATAAAAGTTGTAGATCTCGTCGAAATCTACAACTTTCATGTTGAACACGTTTCCTAAAAATGCATGGGCAAAGAGTATTTTCAAAAGGCGCGTAATAACTCGTAAAAATTGGTTTGCAACTATCTCTTTAGGGCCTGCAAATATAACCACCCATTTACATCCTGTAAACCTTGGCTTGGTGCTGGGCCCGGGCCAGGCCTCCGCCAGGTCTGGTGTTCGGGCCTAGCTTGGGCTTAGCCCGAGCCGAGCACCAGGCCAGGCTTCTGACCAAAATAAGGGTCTGTATAGGCCCCCAAGGCCTGGACCAGGTCTGTCCGGGCCCAGGCCTAATCAGGCTTTTTCTAGGCCAGGCCCAAGCGGGCTTTCTAGACCCAGGCCTTTTGAACACCTCCCGTCTCTTCTTTAGTTGTAATCAGTGAGTGCCTGAAGCAGTTGGTGATAGGAATTTTGTCCCAATAAAAGAGGTCTAATTACATTATCAAGGAGCGGATTTTTATTACTGAGAACAAGCACAGGAGGAAGAGCAAATATGGCTCACAAAGAAGAACAGGGATAACATACTTACACACCAGAATTCAAATAGAAACGCCACAGCATTTCCATCAACTGTAGCTTACATCCCCTTCATCTATCAGAATCTTCAAGATCAACTCATTCCAAGTATCGATGGGACCCGGCAAGCACCAGTGAAGGCAGTCGTTCTGCACCCTCGCATTCTTATCCTTGCCGAAGGGGTGGAACGTCCGGTAAGGACCCGGGTGCCCGTCAGGTCTCAGAAGAGAGAGATGGAAAGTATCCAGCAATTTCAGGCGAGCTCCGCCCCTCGAATTCATCGCCGCCGCCTTCTTAAACTCCTTAATTTCGATATTTCTCATCACAGGGTCGATGGGTTTTCCTTTATATTGCCCCTCTCCGTAAGGACTTGTTCTGTTACAGATACCTCCGTTGGACCATTCACCGTACTCAAAGTGATCCGGCGTCCACGTCCTGAAAAAGATAAGTGGTTTGTGGTCGGAGGACGACATGAATTTATAAACGGACTGTAGAACTTTGCGGTAAGGGTAGTCTACGCCCAGCTCCTTTAAGGAGCTGTTTTTACAGTTGTGGCAGCCGACGATAGTGCCGTTGTCCCACACGACCATTGTTTTGAGAAACCATTGCCCGCCGGAGAATATTATATAGTCGTATTTGTTGTATTGGAGAGTCCATTTCTCTTCGGGGACGTCGACGTGAAGCTGAACTTCTGATACTGACTTGCCCTCATCGTCCTCGGAGATCTCGGACTTGGCCAGGAAAGGAGACCAGATGACCGCGACGGTGAAGTTGTGTTTGGAGAAGTACCAAGTCCGGGACTTGAATGACTTGTCGTGGTAGATCTCAACAGGCGTTTCGACCTAGCAAAAGTAGAAAATTAGAGAAAAGACGAGAAAGACAATAACATGGGGTATCAAACAAGCTACACGAAGTATAATAAGGTGTGGGAAGTGCGGCGTCTGTGGAGTTCACGGTGGTAGAGTGGAGCTTGTGTTTCGAGGTTGGAGGTAGGGGGTGAAGGGAGTGGCAAGGCCCAGTGGTGACCATATCCAGGGCGGTGATAAAAAAAATTACCTAGTAAGATTTAGATTTTAAGCCATGTAATTAAGCCCACTATTATTTTTTATCAGGGGCATAGGCTAATCATCAACTTTGCATACAAGGGTCTAGCCCTTTGATTACAGCCATTGGATCCCCACAGATGCACAAGGAACCAATTTAAATTGCTTTAAAAGGCTAAATTTTGTTTTAAAACATGATTGGGGAAAAATCAGTCAACAAAGAGTTCTCAATAATTCATGGAGGTCATCAAGATGACTTCAGCTCATAAAAATGACTTGTAGGATACGTATTATGGAAACCTCCCAGTTCGTTTTGAAAAATTGTTCGCTATAGAAGGGCAGCTTATGTTTGATACCTCTTAAACTCATTGGGCATGCATACAGGAGCCCCTTCAATTTTCAATTGGATATTCAAAACACCTCAAATTTCAAAATTTAGTCAAATGAGGAAAAAAATTTAAGAAAATAATTTCAATTTCGAAAATTTAAATTTTATTTGAAATAACAAATTGTACTCGTTTGACTAAATTTTTAAAAAAAATTAGAGGTTCTAAATGTCTATTTCAAAATTGTAGGGATTCCATGTCTTTCCTATGATTATAAGGATGTCAAAAACACTTTACCCTAAACAATTAAAAAGAGTCCAATTTTTCGGCTTATTTGAGTATTTTTCGGTTATAATCTACATGTTCACTTCCTCTGTCTCTTATTTGGTAGCCTTTAGATTTCCTTCCAGGGGATTATGAATGGTGGAGATTAACAAGTCAATGGTTTAGTATCCTTTCACTTACAATATTGGTAGATCTATATTCCAAAATCTAAGTTAAGGTTGCTAGTTTTCCGGAGCTTTATTACTGTAAATAGAACCAATCTAATGTAGAAAAGGTGTCGATTGAATACATGGACTGTTTGGACAATTATAAGTACAGGCAGTCAGGTCCATAGCATAGATCACATGGCGTAGCAAGTACAACTCTGAAAACTCATTTAGAGTTTCACAGGCTACCAATCAATTGAAGTTCATTGTGTTTTCATTTACAATCACATAAAGCAGGATAGTTTTTGGCAAAAAGAAGAGTTCAGAAAGAAAAAAGAAAACATCATATTGAGATAGAAAAACAAGACATGTTCAAAAAAATACTAGCAACCAATGCATCCTAATTAGGTTTTGGAGGAAACCATTTATTTCTGTGGAGTTTTTTCAAGGCATTGTTAAATATGCCAAAATCAGCGAAAATGAAATAGAGCATGTGCCCGGGGGCCTGCATAGTTCAAATGATCCGCAGTGCTTGAAAATATAGATCGGGCTGCAATTTTTATCAAAAATTATATTGAGCAGACCATAGGTCAATAGCGAGTCGGTTTTGGCTTGTTGGCTCTTCTACGCGGAGGGGTTTGGCCTCAAATCATAAAATAAATTTATTCAAGTTTAGCGTATTTATTGTAAGAACTCAAGTTTTCGCATAACTAATAGTCTATCGTGCAAAAGAGTGATGCAACTAATTGTCTATCATGCATTAATTTCTGCAAATTCTTCTTCTCATTATATTATTTCTAACAATTGAAGGAGCATTCAAATCCTTCCATAGTCTAACTAAATAGTAGAACTTTCACTACAAATTTGAAATGTTAATTTCGGAATGATTTAAATAGGAAAATGAGTGGCCGGATTCAACAAAGGTAGTAAGGACTAAAGAATGAAATTCAAAAAAATATAAAGAAATGCACCTTGGAGAGAAGGCAAAGAATTGACTGGATGTGGTTTCTGAAAATTGAGTCTCCAATGAAGGCCCATGATTTATCCTTCATAGCATTAAAAAAATTTGAAGGATCAAATGGTGGTAATTCACAACCATAAGGTTTCCAGCTCCAGTATAGGTACTCTGTATCCGGACGACCATTCCTCATGCAATTTTGAGGTGGCTCGATGAAGTTGCAGCTAAGGTTTGTGTAAGCTGGTCCAGAAGGATTACATACCCACTTTCCTGAAAAAAGATCACATTTTCCTGCAGAAAAAGCACAAATGCTACCCACTATTAACTCTAATCAATTAATTTTTTTAACAAAATAGGAAGCATAGTGTATACCAAGCTTTTAATCAAATCCTCGTTATTGTCATTTCGAAGAGATTTTGGTGGCAATTTTATAATACTGGTGTAGGTATACTAAACTAGATCTTCATGAAAAGAGGGTCAAAGGGAATAAGAAATCTACATAATTTCTGCAGAGCATAACAAAGCTAGGTAAATTGTTTCTATGCCAAACGTCGCTTCTCCATATCCTTAAACGAGCAAGAGGAAAATGCAATGTAAAGGTGAACAATGCATCTAGCTTATCGCAAGAAAATTTAAAACCTAAAGTTACATATCATAAAGTACATAATGTTAAGGAGAGTATATGATGGGGATCACATTCCGAGCGCGATCCACCGCACACTAAGGACGGCACACGCTTCTCTCCTAGGAGATATTGATCAGATTACTATCTGGACGATCCGATTTCCACAGTCGTGTTTGGAGCGACATCTGGACAGTTCTTTGTATTTTCTTTTCTTTTTTGATGTTTTATTTAGCGAGATCGGATAGCTATCGTGTACGGTCAACCATAGCCATCAATGATGATTAACGTAGACATGTTATATTATAAATAGATGAATCAGTGCTGGTTAGAGGTGGATTGCAGATTTTGATGACTCTTGCGCAATCCGGTGATCTATTATGGTGTCGACTCCAACCCTAAAGAGATGGGCTCGAATCATTATTTCCCCACTTTCTGTAAGCTGTCTGCCCCTCTCCTTCATCCCTAAGCACAGCCAGCCCCATATGCCTCACAAAACTCACCCGCCCACCGACAAGAAACCCCCAAAACTCAACTCCACGACCATACTGTTACGGATTGCGTATTATGATTGTACCACGCATTAGTATTTCTTTTATCTAGGTGTCTAAGTTGTCATCTTTATGTAGGGGCCTCGAGCTCCGGGTCTACTATTAGGTGTCATTATCACTATTATTGTTGCGTTTTGTTGGGCTTATGGCCTGCGGAGCGGCTCAGACAAAACGGCGCTTTTTGTATAAGCAGCGTTTGGTTGGGCTTATGACAAGACCTGCGTTTATTAATAACCGCAGTTTTTACCTATATCCCAACCGCGGCTTTTTCCTCGGTTTCGCCGCAACTCGCCCTCCCGATCTACCCCGATACACAGCAGTGAAACCTTCCCCCTTCACTCCGACGGCGACATCGACATTTCTTCTTCTTCCTCGGCGTCGACAGTCCTTCTTCTTCCAGTTTCGCCGCTTCGTTCGTCATCGGCCTCTGCACTTCTCGTCGGCGTCGTCCGTTGTTCCCATTGGAGACGTTATGGCACGGTCGCCTTCTCCTACCTATTCCGATCTTCTCGTCGTCATTGCGATATCCCGATCCCCCCTTTAGCTGTCGTCGACGGCGATAAACCACAACTCCGTTTGAAGTTCGTCGATCCCCCCCCCCCCCCCCCCCCCCCCCCCTCGCCGTCGTCGACGTCGATCCAGCTGCCCTACCGCGATCCCCTGTTTTTACTGTAGCTTCTGCAATTTCCCCTTTCCGCTGTTTTGATCGATGAGCTTGCCGCCGCTTCTCTGTGCCGTCAAATGAAGTTCGTCGGAAGGGCCATGGGAGGACTGCATCAACAGGTATTATGTTGAGATTCTTGATGGGATTCATTCTTCCCTCAGCCCCATTAATGGCAACAACACTCTATAACTTGTTCAGATAATTGTTGGGATTCCTTCTTCCATCTGCCCCATTAATGGCAGCAGCACTCTATCATTGTGTTTAATTTCGGGCCTTGTTTGGATTATAATTTCAGGGCCTTATTATTAACCATAGAAATGAAATTTGGCGCCCTTCTTCCTTAGCTTGCTGCCATTAAAAGTATATTTTGTTATGTGCCCGGGAGGGTGACATTTGTTCTTCCTGATCAACAAAATTTTGAAATCAGCAATATACAAATAAGGAAGAAGTATATTGATCAGGAAGAAGTATGACATTTGTTCTTCCTAATCAGATTTCAACATACTTCTTCCTGATCAACATACTTCTTCCTGATCAACATACTTCTTCCTGATCAACAAATAATGACATTTACTATAATAATGATTTCAATAATGACATTTGTTCTTCCTGATCAGGAAGAAGTATGTTGATCAGGAAGAACAATGAAAATGAAATTTTGTTCTGCTCTCTGATTTGGTGTATTTGTATGAGTATATTTTTGGTAAGTATTTGTATGTGCGTGTAGGTGTTTGTATATGTGTGTGCAGGTATTTGTATGTGTATGTATGTGTGTTGTGGGAAAAAAATTTCACTCAAAACTCTGTTTTGTTTCCAAACAACTTTTTCAAAACATCGTTTTACAAACTCCATTTCACCCAAACAGTTTTTCAATAAAACTCCATTTTCCAGAATCAACAATTTTCCTATGGGCAGCTTTTCATCAACTACTTTTCATCAGCAACAGCCCAACCAAACAGACCCTGTGTCTTATTATATGTTATAGCCTATATAAAGGCATTAGAGGTGTTGTATGAAGCAAGCAAGAAGAATTCTAATTCCCGTCTTTGAGTGTGAGGTCTTGGTAGCTCTCTCCTCCAACGAGCAAGCCCCGCTTAGGCAGCCACGGTCATGGCTATGTAGTATCTCCGCCACTATCATCTCCATCTCCGGCCACCTCCGACCAAGGCCCATAACAACTTGGTATCAGAGGCATCGGTCCTCTTCCGCCAAGCACGTCAGCACATTCCACCAGTCCGTTCCAACCGTCGGCAACCACCGCAACTTCAGTCATCAACAACGCCCTCTTCCGCACGTGCCTTCGTCTTCCCCAAGCAGACCGAACCGCCGACAAGCCTCTTGCGAGACCCTACTCTGTTTTCCATAGGGCAGGGCAGCCTCCTCCAAGCGCAACTGCCCTCCATCCCCGATCAGCTTTTTCCGACAAGACTCGGCTTCGACGACGCCCTACGCCAGCGACGATCCACCGCGATCGCTCTACAGCCCAACCATAGGCTATTTTTCTGCTTCTGCTTTGTCTTCCACAGGGAGAACAAGCGTCGGCTCCTCCATCCTCGAGCCGCACCGCCTGCGAGCAGTTTCGAGCCTCTGCCCTATTAATTTTTCCTCGAGCCTTGTGCCAGTAAACACCCGCAGACAGCCTTCGGCGTTGTACTGTTATTCCGCCACCTTTACGGTTTTACCCCTTCCAGCACACCTTTTCATTTTGTTTTACTTTTTGTGGACCCCACCACCACTCTCTCTCATTGTTGCATCCCATACACGCATGTCATATCTGACATAATTTGTACACCAGGCCATTTTTTTATTTACCAGGTTAACAATTAAGCCACTTCATTAATTGCCTCAAGCCGCACACCTAACCAACCTATTTCTATTTTTCTTTTCAACTGCTCACCGGCGCATTATTAGCTGAAAACATTGGGCGCAACCGCGGCGCCCGTGGCCACTCCCAATCATCCTCCTCGGCGCAATCCGAATGCCCTGTCACCCGCTCCTATTCTCGCTCCTCCTCTCGCTCGATGGGTGACTCGTCTGACCAACTAAGTCAGATTATGACCATGCCGCAGGCCGTCATGGCACAACAGGCCGCACAAACTGCACTCACGAAACGACAACAGGAGGCCATTACTGCGCTCTCCAAGCGCCTTGATGATCTTTCTACCGCCCCCGCACACGATCGTACAAGCAGCAGTCAGGCACCGCCACTTCTTCGCCAAGCTCCGTTACCACTGACCGCCCACGAGCCACCGCCGCCAGTTCTCGCGCAACCAGTCGCTGCGATTGAACCACGCTACACCATATTAGAATTTCCAACCTATGATGGGAAAAGTGATCCCTTGTGCTGGCTCACCAAATGTGAGCAATTCTTCGGACACCAACAAACTCCAGCAGCAGACCAAATCCATCTGCTCGACTCCGCTATTTTGTGGGCCTCTCGACTTCTCACCGACCGACCGAATCTGCTATGGGACGACTTCAAAAGTCTATGCAACTTGCGTTTCAGACCTCCTATCCGCAGCAACCCCCTCGGAGAACTCACATCTCTACGACAAACGGGGTCAATAGACGAGTACCTGGAATAATTTCAGCTTCTCTTAGCACATGTTCCCCTTTCCCCGGATATGCAAGTTAACATTTTCACCGCTGGACTTCGCGAGCGCCTGCGACTGGATGTCGAGTTTGAGGCCCCGCCAAACTTAGTGACTGCTATGAGTCTGGCCCGGCTCTGCGATCGTCGCATCCAGCTAGCACAGACAACCCACTCTCCTGTCACCAACATCGTTCAACAAGGTCGTATCGAGGGTCCTCCAGCACCTCCGGTCCGCCGATTATCTCGGGCGGAGATGCTGCAACGGCGTGCCCATGGATTATGTTTTAATTGCGACGAGCGGTACACTCGCGGCCACAGGAGCAACCGGCTCTTCTATCTACACGTCGAGGACTCTGACGACGTGGGCATCGGATAAAGCTTGAGGACAAGCTCTTTTTGGAGGAAGGGTGAGATGTTACGGATCGCGTATTATGATTGTATCACGCATTAGTATTTCTTTTATCTAGGTGTCTAAGTTATCATCTTTACGTAGGGAACTCGAGCTCCTGGTCTACTATTAGGTGTCATTATCACTATTATGTCTTATTATATGTTGTAGCCTATATAAAGGCATTAGAGGTGTGTATGAAGCAAGCAAGAAGAATTTTAATTCCCGTCTTTGAGTGTAAGGTCTTGGTAGCTCTCTCCTCCAACGAGCAAGCCCCGCTTAGGCAGCCGCGACCATGGCTCCGTAGTATCTCCGCCACTATCATCTCCATCTCCGGCCACCTCCGACCAAGGCCCATAACACATACCTCCCTCCAGCAGCCATACCACCTCAAACCGCCCTTTCCTCCAATACAACCCACCCCAGCAGACCCTCTCTATGCCCTATCCAGCCACCTTAGGCTGGCCGACCATCCTCCTGCTCCCAGGTGTCTTGGTCATCCTTCCTCCCATACTCCACTTCAAAACTACCAGTAAGTACCCCCTCCACGAATCATCACCAACGCTTCTATGGCCACCGGATCTCTGCGCCTACAACCCCTTATTCGTGAGTTTGTTGTTCGGGTTTCAGTACCCTTCATTATTGTTGTACGAACATGGATATATATATAGGGAAAAACCATTGATTTAACTTAACAAATTATTTATAAGTGATTTAGTTTCCTATGATAATTACTCATGTTGTATAGTAAGGGTAATTTGGTAATTAGAAGTCCGAGGAAGTCAGACTAGTCAAAGGAAGAAGAAAACATTTTGAAATCTAAAAGAAAATCAGCCAAGACATAGTTGCGTCGAATAGAAGTCGACGCAACGTTGACTAGAAGTCGACGTATCTCTGACTGGCAGTCGACGTATACTCTAAAGAGAAGTCGACGCATCTCCAGTGCAAAGATCGATGCATGCGTCGATTACTCAGTAAGTTTGACAGAGTTTTATTTTGAAGCAGAATTCGACGCATCTTTAATCAGAGCGCGACGCAACGTCGACTACACTCTCAGAAAGGAAATTTCAGAAGATTTATTTAGAGTTATTCAAAGATTGTGATTATGGAATCTATTCAAATTTGAAGAGTTGTTAGAAGAAGACTTAAGGAAAGAACTTTCTACAGAATTACTGAAGGAATATTTGAAAGAAATTTGAATGTAATGGACGGGATTTCTGAAGCCTATTTTAGAAAGATTTGATCAGAGATTATTTCATTCCTTCTGAAGACAATCAACAAGAGGAAAGATTTCAAACTGACAGAGACATAAAAAGATACTCAAATTTGAAGAAGAAAAAAGCTCTCTCTAAAAAAAAGGCATACAGACAAAATCTTCTTCTTCTTCTCTATCTACAACAGAATTTTTGAGACAGTGGATCAAAGATCATAATCCTTTCTTCTTCTTCTCCAAGGATTAATCAAATACAAAAAATCCAGTCCACTGAAGTACCAAAGACTCCTTAGTTGCTGAAGGAGGATTCAAATCTGAAGACAACTTTTCTCTTATTATTTTGTCTCTTTCTTTCTCTTTCACATCTCTCAACTGTGAAAAGAGTTTTTAGAATCCCTCTTTCAAAGGATTCAGTCTGTGGTTCAAGATCTCCTTATCAAAAGATCTAGTTCTTTGGTTAGATCGCCTTATCAAAAGATCAGATCGTGTGGTTCTTAGAGTCTCCTTATCAAATGACTCAGTCACTGGTTCTAAGAGTCTCCTTATCAAAAGAATCAGGCACTGGGATAGTGGATTCCTACCAAAGTGGTAGAAGAATGGAGTACCTAGATTTTGGGGAACCGCTATAGCTTTTGACATCTATGATGTGGCTCTTTTTCTATGCTTTTGTTTCTTATTTCATTTCCTGCATTTGTTTGTACTGTTATTAAATTCTGGTTGTGAAATCTGTGGATGATAATCTGAATATGGTTAAGATTTTGGTAAATAAATTTAAATCTCTATTCACCCCCCCCCCCCCCCCCCCCCCCCTAGAAAATTCTCAGAGGTATAACTATTCCCTTTCAATTGGTATCAGAGGTAGGTTAATCAGAAAAGACTAACACCTTGATCAAAAAGATCTGAACATTTATATATAAAAATTTTAACTATTAATATACACGCCTATTTTCAAAAATGAGTTCAAATAACTTTAAGGGCCCGTTCGTTTGGACGGAATTGGAATTCGATATTGGAATTGAATATTGATAAATATTGTGGAATTAAATATTGGTGACTAATTCCAATTCCAACGTTCGCCTAATAAACAATATTGTGGAATTAATCAATACTTTTGTTCGTTTGTTAAATAAAATTCAATTTAAGAATTAAAAAATATTACGAAGAAGCTAATATTTATCACATATATCATAAACAAATGTATGTCATGACGACGATTTTTTCGCCCGGGGACGATTTTTTCGCCCGAGAACGATTTTTTCCGCCTGGGCGCAATTTTTTGCCCGGGCTCATTTTTTCGTCGGAGCGCGATTTTGTGTCCCGGGCACGATTTTTTTGCCCGGGCGCAATTTTTTTCCCGGGTGCGATTTTTCTACCCGCCCGGCAGAAAAAAACTCGCATAGGCGATAAAAGCGCGTCCCAGCAAAAAATCGCTCCCCGGTGAAAAAATCGCGCCCGAAAAATAGCCCCCGAACAAAAAAATCTCGTAGACCGAAAAAAACTCGCCCGGGCACAAAAATCGCTCCCGGCCAAAAAAATTTTGCCCGTGTGAAAAAAATGCGCCCGGGCAAAAAAAATCGCTCCCTGACGAAAAATCGTGTTTGAGCGAAAAAAACGCGCCGGGGCGAAAAACTCTTCCCTGGGAGAAAAATTCGCGCACGGGAGAAAATATCGCGTCCGGGCAAAAAAATGCTCTCGGGGAAAAAAATCGCGCCCCGGCGAAAAAACGCGCGCCCGGGCGAAAAACGCGCGCCCAGTCAAAAAACACGTGCCTCGGCGAAAAAAACGCGTGCCCCGGCGAAAAACTCGCGCCCGGGTGACAAAATATGCGTCCGGACGAAAAACGCGCCCCCGGGCGAAAAACGCACGCCCAGGCGAAAAATGCGCGCCAGGGCGAAAAACGCGCGCTAGGGCGGAAAATATCCGCCCGGGCAAAATTTGGGCGTCTGGGCGAAAAAACGCGCGTTCGGGCAAAAAAACTCGCGCCCGGGCGAAAAACTCGCGCCCGGGCGAAAAATTGTGGCCCGGGCGAAAAAACGCTCGCCAGGGCGAAAAAACGGGCGCCAGGGCAAAAAACTCTATATGAACGGGGCCTAAGGGATTTGCATCCAGAAGACCTCCTGTGTGTAATCTTGAAAAGTTTGCACTCTGAAAAACCAGAATTAAGCTCTATATGAATTCTATTGATGTAGTTCTTTTTTATTTTAATTCTATTCTGACAGGACCTCTTATGCCCTACAAGAGGGACTCCAGTGGAAATCTCACTTCAGAATTCAAATACTTTCCTTATATATGGTCTGAATGAACATTAGAATAGAATCTAGGAAGAATTCTAAATCTGTGACTGTATTCGGCGTTGCGTGGAATACATTTGCATTGTTATCGACGAACCTCTGAGTTCTAATAGGAGCTGCTTCGAAATCTTCCTCAGCTCTGAATTGAACTCTGATATCGACGTTGCGTCGATTCCTTATCGACGTATCCGTCGAGATGAAGACCTAGACTTTGAGTTCTGCCTTCTGCGTTGAATATAATTCGACGTTACGTCGACTTCAAATGTTGCTTTGACTGACTCTGTCTTCTGCATCGACTACCTTTCGACGTTGAGTCGACTTCAAATAATACATCGACTTCCAGTCTGAGTTGCTCTTACTTCTATTTGAAGTTACATCGACTTGAAGTCAAAGCTGCGTCGACTTCCATTCGACACATAATTAACTCAACTGTATTTTCCACTCCTTTTGACTGGTCTTTGACTCTCTAATGTGAGTGAGACATCCTAGGACATCTAATGACCATATTACCCTCACTATCCAATATGGGTAATGAATCATAGATGATGAAATCACTTTTATATAATTTGTAAGATAAATCCAGAAGGTGTTTTTCCCAACAGTTTTAATTATAAATAGTGCAAGAACTAGCGGATGGAGAGATCGAGAGTTTTGAAGAATACTTTGAAGTCGTCGGTCACCTGGTGCGATGCCAAACTTCTCCCGGAGTGACTTCGGGCAACTTCCTTTCGTAGCCCTTGCAGCCCGCCGATCCCTTCTCCCTGACCTCCCAACACCGCCGTCTACTCTGTTCCGTGAACCACTGCCCTGATCAGGTAGTTTTCTCATTCTCTCCGCCTCCCCTAGCCTTCATTCCACTCCCCCCCCCCCCCACTTACCTAAGGGCGCTCCAACTACCCCTTCCCCGATCCAGAACCTAATACAATATTCCTCCCTTAATAAAGCCACATCTGACCGGATCCCCTCTACAGCCAGCCACTCCTCGTCCAAGTCACCTTCAGACCCAGTGTACTTCCTTATTCCGAACCCAACCACATCCCTATCCCTCCCTCAGCCCACCCCCTCACCAGAAACAGACCCAACCCAACCTCTACCCCTTCGTGAGTCTTCCCCATCGTTGTCCAGCAATCAGCCACCCCTTGTCGAAGCTTCCAGCGAGTGGATCTTCAACATTCTCTACCCCCTCCGCCGACTGCATGCGTAAGTTGTTGTTTGGAGTTGTTATTTTCCGTCGTTGGATATTTGGCACTGTATTTCTGTGGATGTTTATTTCATTTGTTATAAGTATCAGTTGCAGTGTGACTTGCAGGGTTTATTCTTCTTGTGCTTAAGTATTTGTGCCTCAGTCACTTCACGAAAGAACGCTTGTTCTCTTTAATCAAAGTTTGTGAATACTCGTGCCTCTGTTCGTTATATAATAGTTAATTATTGTTGTTAAATTTTGTGCGGACCAGCTCTCGCAATTAAATCATAATCCATTGCATTTAAGATTGCATTTTAGCGCGTCCACCCCGAGTTGACCTACCACTGTATCAAATTGGTATCAGAGAAGGTTAGGGTCATTGCATGTTACATAGTGGTAGGGATTATCGTCAATCCATGTCAAGCCACAATCTCACCGACGATAGGGTCGCCAACTCACATTCGGACATTACGTCCGCTGAATTTCAAAAGCTTGTTCTTGATCGTTTTGATAGGTTTGGAGCCCAGTTTGAATCCCTTAGGGCGACATCGCTAGGGTTAGCACAAGGGTCGATCAGTTAGAGACCCCTAGAGGTCGAGCGGCTGCACCCCCTGATGATGAGCCACCCGAGGATCCCCGAGACGCTTCACCCCCTCGTGAGAGACGTGGTAAAGAAATTCCTCGCCGAGACCCCTCCTCCCGCAAAAGGGAATTTCCATCGTGGTTACCAACCTCGTCAGGACCCAGGGAGAAATCCTCGTCCCCCACCTCCACTGGGCCGTAGAGGTCGAGCCCCGTAGCACGATATGACTATGACTATGATGATCAGTACGACGAATATCGTGAGCAACGCCGCGGGATGACTCCTAAAGAGGACGATATCACTCGGCGTATCCGCATTGATGCACCATCCTTCGACGGTCATCTAGACCCAAAGGCATTCAACGATTGGCTTATCAACATGGATCATTATTTTGATTGGTTTGAAATGAGTGACGAGAGGCGCGTGCGGTTCGCCAAAATGAAATTGATAGGTCATGCAAAAAATTATTGGCCGAGCGTGGAGAGATCACTTGAGCAGTATGGATATTACCTCGTCACCCAATGGGACGAGATGAAGCAGCGATTGAAAGAAAAATACCTCCCCGCTTCATATCGTGGTTAGCTCATAGACCAGCTGAATCCGCTACGACAAGGAATCCTTTCTGTTGCAGAGTACATGTCACGCTTTGATGAGCTAGTGGACCGTAGTGACATTCTTGAGGAGCCCAATGCCACCGCCTCCCGCTTTCGGGCAGGACTTAGGGCAGACATCCGAAGGGAACTGATTCCCCACAGGACAGAGACGGTTGAGAAAGTTTTTCAGCTCGCGCTTGAGTACGAGCAATATTTGCGCACTACTAGCCCTAGGAAGGTAACTTCCTTGACCTGATGCCACCACGACTAGGAGACCCACTCCTACCATGACCACTGCCCCCCCCCCCCCCCCCACCTCGCGCCTCCGCAGATGCGACGGGGAAAGCTATTGCTTCTGGAGGCCCCAGACCTGGGGGCGTCCAATGTTATCGATGTTCTGGCATAGGGAACTTCATGGCGCAATGCCAGACTAGGAACTTACAGATTGAGGAGTCGGGCAAGCCCAGCACTGAGGCTGAGGATGTCGCTGTCGAGGAGATTACGACTGTTGTTGAGGAGGGATGGGAGAGCGACGCTGAGAGGTCACTAGAGTTAGGAGTCCTTCGTCTCCTCCTGCACACCCCACAAGCTGAGGAGGATTGTCACTGCACTACGATATTTTTCACATATTTTCCGAGTGCAGGAGGACCCTGCAAACGGTAGTTGCGTAAATATAATCGCCAAGAAAGGGCTAGAGAGGATGCAGCTTACTGCAGAGCCTCATCCGCATCCTTACCGTGTCCTATGGGTGGACAAGTACACTAATCCAGGTTATACAGCGATGCCTAGTGCTAATTCACTTAGCGTCCACTGAGGACAAGGTATGGTGTGACGTTATCCCTATGGACGTCGCACACGTTCTACTTAGACGACCTTGATTATATGATCGGTACGCCACGTGTTATGATCGGTCCAACACGTGTGTTTTCTTCGATAAAGGTCGAAAGATCACCCTTACCCAGACCCAGCCCATGGATCTTCCCAAGGGCAAGGTTGAGTCATCTATTAGTGTAGGGTCTTCGAGACCTCTACATGTTTTGAGGAAGGGTGATTTCCTTAGAGATAGCCTAGAGGCAGGGGTTATGTTTGTAGTGGCAGCCACGATGACCCCTGAGGCCTCTACTGAGACTGAGATTACTGATCCTGATGTTTGACAGCTGCTGAATGATTACATAGATATTATTTTTGAGGAGATCCCTAATGAGCTCCCCCTGTTGAGGGACATCCAGCATGCGATCGATCTGGCCCCAGGGGCATTTTTGCCCAATTTACCCCATTATCGCTTGAACCTGACTGAACATGCCGAGCTGAAACACAAGTCGATGATCTTCTTCAGAAGAACTTGATACGAGAGAGCCTGTGCCCCTGTGCAATACCTGCCCTTCTTACCCCGAAGAAAGAGGGAAGATGGCGCATGTGCATTGATAGTCGTGTCATTAATAAAATCACGGTGAAGTGTCGTCTTCCCATTCTCCGCCTCAACGACCTCCTGGACTCGATGGCCGGTGGCCAGATCTTTTTGAAGATTAACCTTCGTAGTGGGTACCATCAGATTAGATTTAGAGAGGAGGATGAGTGGAAGACGGCCTTCAAGACGAAGGACGGGTTATATGAGTGGCTAGTTATATCGTTCGGATTGCCGAACGCGCCTAGCACGTTTATGAGGGTGATAACACAGGTCCTGCGGCCCTACATGGGCAAATTTCTGGTAGTGTATTTTGATTTTATATTGATATACAGCCAGGGCCGCACTGAACACTTGCACCATATCGCCTCGTGTTTAATCTCCTGCGGAAAGAGCATCTGTACATCAATCTAAAGAAGTGTTCATTCCTATCCGCATATATCCACTTTTTGGGATATATTATTTTCGCTTCTAGAATCTCAGTTTACCCCGACAAGGTCAAATCCATTCGTGAGTAGCCGGTTCTGTCGAATATTCATGAGGCTCGTAGTTTTCATGGACTAGCCACCTTCTATAGGAGGTTTGTCCGCGGATTTAGCTTTATTATGACCTCATTTACGAGCTGCCTCCGTAAGGGCGATTTCGTGCGGACGAAGGCCGCCACGAGGGCCTTCGAGGCAATTAAGGAGAGACTGTCTTCTTCTCCTGTTCTTCGTTTGCCATATTTCTACAAGGCCTTCGAGGTGGCATGTGATGCGTCCGATCTTAGTATTGGTCCGGTACTTAGTTAGGAAGGTCATCAAGTTGCTTACTTCAGTGAGAAGCTGAATGATAGCCGACAAAAGTACTCGAACTATGACCGGTAGTTCTATGCCATCGTTCAGGCCCTGCGCTACTGGCATTACTATCTGATAGTTTACTTGGTAGTAGTCTAACTCACCTAGAGGGGGGTGAATAGGTTCCTTTGAAATTTTTTACTTACAGCAAGTAGTTTTTAAGTGATTAAATGAAGTGATAGCAAACACACAACTGTTTATAGTGGTTCCCCAAGACAGTGTGTCAATGGGTAGTCCACTTTCCCTCTACACCTTTCTAACAGTGTGTTAGACAAGGCAAACTCCCCCAAAACTCAGTTCCAAGAGCTCGCAACTCAGATCCCTCGGGTTCTCTCAGGATCTCTGTGGTTTCCTCCAAAACCCTACCTCAGGCCAGCAGCCTTACAAGAAGCCCTACCTCAGGCCTATCAAGAAGCCCTACCTCAGATCTCCACTGAAATCCTACAGCTCAGGCTGGGAGTACAGCCTTACAGACTCAGGCACAAAACCCTACACTCTCAGGCACAAGCCCTACACACTCAGGCACAAGCCCTACACACTCAGAACAATGAAGTTCTTACAGAGATTTATATTTTTACAGTTACAACAAGAGACAATATATATTAAACATTCAGCTTAGATCTTCTGTTGTTGAAGCTCGGCAAATGCTGTCTTGAAACAGGGCTGAATAGCAGCAGCTTCAGACCCAGTTTCTTCTGAACTTCTTCTTCAGTAGAGGAAAGAAGATCCATTTGTTCTTCTAGAAAGAATAAGCAAGAACAACTTTATCTCTTTGGAGGTAATCTGCTTGCAGCTTGATTTTCAGGAAGCAGATAGAGATTTATCTTGTGGATGCAGTAAGTTTCTTCAATAGAATAGTAGTAGCTATTTCAGTTCTTGTCCACTCCTCCACAGACCTAACATCTTCTTTTATACCTCCTCCAATCTGCAACGGCTCTTAGGAGTGCCCTATCACAATATGAATATAAATAGAAAATATTATTTTTTCTTTCTAAGCACTTGTGCCAAAAATGGATCCCGCCAGACAACATTCAAATATGAATCTGTTTCAGTGGTTGGGCTGAGACAGACTCCAATCTCAGCAGCAGAACAAACTTCGTCTCAGCGGATCCGCTGAGACAGATAGTCTTCTCAGTGGTTTTCCTCTATATGCAGCTGAGCTGAGACAGACTCCTTCTCAGCGGCTAAACAACTGCGTCTCAGTGGTTCAGCTGAGACTAGGCTGTTGTCTCAGCGGTTTTGACAGTAAAACCCAGAGAACTATTCAAATGTTTGGAATGACCTAACCCTGCACAAGCATGATACAAAAGAGGGTCTATCAAATACAATATGTACTTAGCATTGAGTGTGATGCATCTTCAAATCTAGGGAACATTGAGGGGCAATATTCCCAACACTATCTCCTCTATAAGGAGTTTGTCCTGTATTCTAACCATCAAGCTCTGAGATATCTCGATTCGTAGAAGAAATTAGGCCACCGTTATGTGAAATGGGTGGAATATATGTAGGAGTTTCATTATGTTCTCAAACACCGAGCGGGTGTTGAGAACAAACCGGCTAACGCCCTGAGTCGCCGAGTCAACATCCTCCACACCATGAGTACCCGAGTAGTGGGATTTGAGCGATTAGCTTACGATTACCCAGAGTGCCCAGGTTTCAGTGACATTTATGCAGCGGTGTCGAGGGACCCCTCGACCTTCGTGAGGGTTATGCGATTTCAGACGGGTACTTATTTATGGGCTCGCGCCTCTGCGTTCCTCAGTCGTCCCTCCGAGATTTCCTCATTTGGGAGCTACACGCAGGCGGAGCAGCGGGGCACTTCGACGAGAGAAGACGATTATATTAGTCGAGGATTGCTTCTTCTGGCATGGCCTGACGAACGACGTTACTAGGGTTGTCAGACATTGTCGAGTCCGTCAGACAGTGAAGGGATCCCGTCAGCCCACTGGATTGTACACTCCACTATCTGTCGCCCAGAGACCCCGGACTGAAATTAGTATGGATTTTGTCCTCGGGCTCCCTCGCACTTTGAGGAAGCTCGATTCGATCTTTGTTTTGGTGGATCGTTTTTCTAAAATGAGCCATTTTATCCCTTGTTGAAAGACCGATGAGTCCTCTAATGTGGCAGTATTATTCTTTAAGGAGGTTTTCAAGTATCATGGATTGCCCACTTCCATAGTCTCTGATCGCGACGTTCGGTTCATGAGCTACTTTTGGAAGACGTTGTGGAAAAAGACTGGCACAACCATGAAGTTCTCCTACGCCTACCACCCACAGACGGATGGACAAACTGAGGTTGTCAACCGTAGTTTCGGGACCCTATTGTGTTGCGTTGTTGGAGATAGCTCGTCCACTTGGGATTCCGTTCTGCCTATAGCTGAGTTTGCATATGACAATTCCGTCAATAGGTCCACAGGTTTGAGTCCATTCCATATCATATTAGGGTATGAACCTAAGAACCTATTGACTTGCTCGATGTTCTCTTGATTCACGACCTAGTGAGTCGGCAGAGTCTTTTATTAAGCATGTGCAACCACATCATGAGTCGGTCCATAAGAAAATTGCATCTAGTAATGATTATTATAAAGACCGAGCAGACCAGCATAGACAAGAACAAATTTTTGAGGCATAAAAGAAAGTGATGATTCGCATTCGACCTGAGAGGGTCCCGCAATGACCAGCAAAGAAATTAAGCGCTCTCTGAATGGGCCCCTATACAGTCGTGCGGCGGATCGGTACGAATGCATATGAGATTGACATCCCTCATGGTATGGGTATCAGCCGAGTATTCAACATAGAAGATTTGACTCCTTGCTACAAGGAGTGTGCGTATGTGGACCCTTTCTCCACACCCATGCCTGAGCCTTTGCCCCCTTTGGTCCCTACCAGTCATTCCCTGTCCCACCCTGAGGAGTCGCTCCAGCAGGTTCACCCGGCACCAGCGACGGTTCCACCGATCCAGTAGTCAGATGTAGATACATTATAGTCAGAGCCACTTACTCCTACCGGCGATATACTTCAGATCATGGGTCACGACTTCTATACCTCCGGCGGACGAGATATTATACGTTATCTTATTTGTTGGAGCGGTCGCCCGCTTTACGACGCGACATAGATTTCTTTAGAGGAGCTCGAGAGACTTGCCCCACAGCTACATAGAGAGCACGATTGTCTTCACTCACCGGAGATGAGTGCTTTAAAGCCCGGGGAGTTGATGGCGCGCAACGCCCGACGCACATCTATTCCCGCAAGAGGCGGTGAACCACCACCCGTTCGAGCAAACCGAGTTCACGGTTGCGTCCGGATGGTCGTTCCGAGTCGATTTGACAAATTAGTTTATATGTTTTGAGTTGTATTTGACGCCCGATCGGACCGGACGATGAGTCGTCTGTTTCGAGTGCCCTAAATTTGTTTTAATAATAAATAGTGCAGGAACCGGCGGATGGGGGAATCGAAACCTTTGAAGAATACTTCGAATTCGTCGGTTACCTGGTGCGACGCCAAATTTCTCCCGGAGCGACTCCGGGCAACTTCGTTCCTTTCGTAGCCCTTGCAGCCCGCCGATCCCTTCTTCCTGACCTCCCAACACCGTCGTCTACTCTATTCCGTGAACCACCGCGCCAATCGGGTAGTTTTCCCATTCTCTCCGCCACCCCTAGCCTTCATTCCACTCCTCCCCCTTACCCAAGGCCGCTCCAACTTCCCCCTTCTCCGATCCAAAACCCGATACAATATTCCTCCCTTAATAAAGCCACATCTGACCGAATCCCCTCTACAGCCAGCCATCTCCTCGTCCAAGTCACCTTCAGACCCATTGTACTTCCCTATTCCGAACCCAACCACATCCATATCCCTCCCTCAGCCCACCCCTCACCTGCAACCAACCCAACCCAGCCTCTACCCCTCCGTGAGTCTTCTCTGCCGCTATCCAGCAATCAGCCACCCCTTGTTGGAGCTTCCAACGAGTGGATCTTCAACAATCTCTACCCCCCTCCGCCGCCTGCGCGTAAATTGTTGTTTGGAGTTGTTATTTTCAGTTGATGGATATTTGGCATTATATCTCTGTGGATGTTTATTTCATTTGTTATAAGTATCGGTTGCAGTGTGACTTGCAAGATTTAGTCTGCTTGTGCTTAAGTATTTGCGCCTCAGTCGCTTCGCGAAAGAACGCTTGTTCTCTTTAATCAAAGTTTGCGAATACTTGTGCCTCTGTTCGTTATATAATAGTTAATTGCTGTTGCTCAATTTTTTGTGGACCGTCTCTTGCAATTAAATCATAATCCAGTGCATTTAGGATTGCATTTTAGCGCGTCCACCCCGAGTTGACCTACCACTGCATCAGATTCCTAACCAAGAAAAAGAAATAAATCTTTTTGTTGTTAACAAGGTTGGTCTCCCATTAAATACTATATATCCCAAGATATACCCATCCGCCTCCTCTATGTAACTTCTTCAGAAAGATTTCGGATAAGAAATTCATAATTGTCAGAGTGGATAAATATGTGGCTTAATTTCCTTGGTGAAAAGATTTTAAAATTTGATTAATCGATCAAAATATTTACCTTGGGCATTGAAGGACACTCCAGGAAGCTGAATATAAGAGGCTCTCCATGTTTGTGCTGATGGATCTGAAAAGTAGAAAAGAAAAAACTAGGAGATGAAAATTTAAAGTTCAATAATTTTGAAGTCTCAACTAATGAATCTTACATGCATACTAAAATAGCTATGCTATTCACTGTGCCTTGAAGAAGTTCAGGTATTTCAAGTGCATAAATTATGAATAGCCGACACAATGGAACACCAAGTGCTTGTTTAATGACCATAAACAGCGTTTCTCAAGTTTAATCTTTTGGAAATTAATCTCCAAGTACAAAGCCCGGCGGCCTTATCATCAAAGCAGTTTTATGGCTTCTAAGGGTCCGTTTGGCACGGCGGTGGTGGTCATGAACGTGGTGGGCAATGGAGCCCCACCGGATGTTTTCACCATTCCCACCGGAGGTGAAACGCCATGAAAGCCTCATATGTTGTTTAGAATACCTCCATCTTCCATCTCTCCGGTGGCAAAATGTAGCCGCACCGGCCCCCAAACATACAAAGAAGAAAAAGTTGTCCAGTCTCCTTATTTAATCCTTTTTTTTGCAGCCTAGTAAAATAATCCCAACATGCAAAGAAGAAGTTGTCCAGTCTCCTTACAATAACTTTTAATTCTCTTTATGAAAAGGAAATCAGTGGGGGTGTGGGGGCATAGTACGCAGGAATCCCAGCCAACAACAAAACTTCCACTCTCAAATTCAATTAAAGCCCCCACAAATTTCTTGAACTGACAGATCGCAGTTATTAACCAAATTCTTCTAGGCCTAATTCAAATTCCTCGGGAAGTATAGAATGATATTCACAACTCTATGGCAGACTAATTAAATTAGTAGACGATGAATAATAAATAATTTAATAATCTTCTTCGGATTTCCACCATAATAGAATCGACGCTTCTCAAAAGGCATTTCACCCGAAATCAATGCCCAGAATCCATACCTTCCTGATCCCTATCATCTTTGGCATGGCAGGAGGGCACGTCGGAGTTGGGGGAGTCCGAATGGAAGAGGTAGTAGGAGAAGGCAATGAAAAGAACAGCGGCGAGGAGCATGAGAAGGATGTGAATGCCCTTCCTCCCACGGGGAGGGCTCGGCCTGTCCTCCTCGTCGCCGGCCATTTGCAACCACCCTTCTTCTCAGAGAGGAGATAAGGTCGGGGAAGAGGAAGAGAAACGGATGCGGGTACTGTGAAGGGGATGCGAGTTCCTGCATCTTATATGTTCTGAGAGAGAGAACCGAAGAGATAGACAGAGAATCAGAGAGATAGAGAGAGAAAACAGGAATCCTAAGTATGAACTTTCGAGGAAAACTGGAACGAGCGCGCAAAACAGAGCCTTCCTTTCAATCGATCTGCTTCCCGAACTTCTAACAAGCAACAGCTGGCCATCCGTAGATATATTTTAATATTTTATTACTGGGACGATTCAAAGAAAACCACGTTGCGCATCTATTTTGAATTTTTTTATAGAGCAATTTTAAATACAGGCCGGTTTTGGCTATATGCAGGCCGTGGATGTATGCAGGCCAAAACATTATTCATGCAGGCCAAATTTTATATTTAAATACTATATTCAAAAATTAAATTAATATTTTCATAAATAAATCACCAAGCAAAATAGCATTCATAAAATAAGTAAGTAAAATATCATGCGTGCGAGGAGAGAGAGAGATCACCGCCATCGCCGACGTCACCGACATCGCCGCCATCGCCGCCATCGCCGACGTCGCCGTCATCGCCGCCATCGCCGCCATCGCCGACGCCGCCGCCATCGCCACCATCGCTGACTTCGCCGTCATCGCCGCCATCGCCGACGTCGCCGCCATCGCCTCCATCGCCGACGACGTCGCGATCGCCGACGACGCGACGACGTCGCGATCGCCGACGATGCCGACGACGCCGACGACGTCGCGATCGCCGCCATCGCCGACGACGCTGACGACGTCGCGATCGCCTCCATCGCCGCCATCGCCGACGACGTCGCGGACGCCGCCATCGCCGACGACGTCGCGGACGCCGCCATCGCCGACGACGTCACGATCGTCGCCATCGCCGACGAAGTCGTGATCGTCTCCATCGCCGTCGTCGTCATCGTCGTAGCAAATACCCATGAATAGCTTTAGGCCAGTTGTAATTTAAAAACACATCGGACTCGGACAAACGAGTAAACTCCTTGGGAACACGGTTGCATGGAAGGAAAAAACACATAAGATTAAGAAAAAATTTTAGGTACGCATGCTTACACAGAGCATGGTACGGGAAAACATTTTGTGGGCTACAAATTTTTTATTTATTTTAAAAAAGTCACGAAATATTGATTCATATATTTTTACGGTCATTTTAAGTAGTCATATGTATATATTTTGAGATGAATATACACTTATAAAAAGGTAAAGTTTTCTAGTGTAAATTATAGCTGTAATTTATACTGAAAATACAGACCATTTACAACTGTAACTGGAAATACGACTGTAATTTGCAAAAAAATTACAGACCCCTACGATGCCTGTGTAAGCACGCGTACAGAAAATTCTCTCTAAGATTAAACTACTCGAATCATTTTTCCTGAAGTTTTAAAAAAAAATGATATCTTTTTTTTTTAACTGTGGCCTGCATATAGCTAAAACTGGCATGCGTTTAACATCGCTCTTTTTAAAAAATTATGGCCTGCATTTAACATCGCTCTTTTTATATTAGCAAATCATCAAAATAATTAAATAACAACAATAGTCAAGCCTTTATCTCACCGTAGTGGGGTTGGATCAAAAAAAATCAAAATAAAACAAAAAATTTCAGAATTGTTAGAAGCATTTGCAAGCATTGTTAAGAACTACAATGTAAAATATGCAGCCTAAAAATTCTAGAATAATTTGAATGTGATTTTCGATTACATAAATAACAAACATAATGATTTTCTCCATGCCTGATTTCAACAGGAATTTATGAATTAAATACTTGATCCTAAAGATTTCAATTCCTACTTCAGTTATATGACAGAAAGAGACAAAATTTTCCAAATGCTTAACATTAAACCGCAGCCAACCATTTATTGTTTAGTGCACAACCATACTCGAACAACAAGAGACGCGCAACCATTTATTGCTTGTGGAGCAAGAGCTATGGCAGAGGGAGGAGAAAGGTTTGATAGGAGTGCTTCTGGTTAGGGATGCAGAGGCGGCAACTTTCAGTTCCTTGCTATCTACAGGTGCTACTCGGGTGCCTTTGATTCTATTTTTTGATTGTTTCGTTTTTTGTTTTGTTCGAGGGAGTGTTCACAAACTCTATTATGCGAAGGGGCAGAGAGTGATACCGGTGACCGATCTGTGAAGGCCTCTACCTATAACCTTGGTGATTCTCAAAAGTAGGGTACTTGATATGCAATTATATTATGGGCTCTCATCTATGTATAAAAACCGGGTAGCGGTTATTCACAAACACCACTCCTCCACTAAGGTGATGAGGGATGAGTGAAAAAGTGGGACAAACCTACCATCTCCACAGCCAAACCGCCTGCGCAAAGACGTGCGGCGTATGCGCACAACCGCGCGCGACAACACCGCGCGCGGCTGAACTGCGCTACCGCGCACGGTAGCGCGCGCTGCCGCGCACGACGCGCGTGGCGGTACCGCGCGCGCTACCGCGCACGACGCGCGTGGCGGTACCACGCGACACGACCGCAAGGTACCGCACGCTGTAGCGCCAAACCGCCCGCTTGGGGTGCGGCCAGGCCGCACCTGTTGTGAAATCGGATCGAGTTAAGTCGCGGTAGCGCAACGGAATTAAATTCGAGCAAAGACAATCAGCAAAACAATTAGCCAGAAGAGATTCCACAAATACACACACAGACGAAGAAATAAATTTACGTGATTCGAAGATGGGCTCCTACGTCCACGGGGAGAGCGCGCCGGTAAAATCCACTAATAAAATAGGAGGTTACAGATTACAATATTTGGACAAGAAAATATAATCTCTGGAGTTGTCACCGAGGGTGTCGCTGGCGATATTGCTCCTGGACTGGATCTGCACCGCCGCCTCCGTCGAGGCTCCTGCCGTCACCACCGTCGCTCGCCTGGTTGATCCCTCTCGCTGTCACCGCTGGACAGTCGTCACACGTCGTTGCTTGCCACCAGAACCGAGTCCCGCCGCCGCCGCACGCCTGGATCAACCTCATCGTAGCCTCCTCCTGGATCACCTCCGCCTGGACAGCCTTCCGCCGCCGCCGAACGATCGTTGCTTCCGCCTGGACAGTCACAGCCACTTGGGCAGCCGGTCGCCGCATAGAACCAACACCGCCGCCGCTTCGCCGGCCTCCACTGGAACCTACACCTGAGATCCCACCGCCGGATCACCGGAGCAACCTGCTGCCGTGTCCCTGCTCCTATCTCACGGTGACAATAATTGGAGGCTGCCAATTATTATATATCCCCTTGTCTCTTGCCATGCACAGCCACGCTGATTTAGGTAAGTGAATGCTATATATATATATAATTAAATCCTAATATATCAATATATATATATATATATATATATAGGAGTAATCAATAGTTTCCAAACGGCAGCCACGCCAATAATGGCTATCTGAGAATCCTCCCAAAGCTGGAATAGAACTCCCCAAATTAGGAATTTCAGAACCACATGGATCGATGACATGGCGCGATCCTAACGGTCCGGGAGCGATGAGGTGTCATAATCTAACAATCTCCACCTTGACGCCTCACGCGAACATAACTCCGCCTCCCCCTTGGATCTCCCCTACCGGCGAATACAAACCCCCTCTCCTTGGGGTCGTCACGATCAACATGCACCAGACTGAGCCAAGTCAAGATCGCTCTTGAACTTGACTCCCCTCACCTCCGCCTTTCCTCTGGCAATCGTGGTGCCAATCAGTCTACAGAGCGTTTCGGAACGCTCCCCTCTCAAGACTATCTGCGTGCCTCTCCTGACCTCCAGATATCCTCCGCTATCGGTATAAGAATACCCGGCAGCCTCCAGAGTGCCTAGAGAAAGCAAACTCTTTCTCAACCCAGGCACATACCGAACGTCGGTGAGGGTCCTAACCACTCCGTCAAACATCCTAATCCTAATGTTACCGTCTCCCACTATTTCGCCCTTCTTCAACTCGGCCTTCTCCTTTCCAAGGAGCGCCTTATGAAGACCCTGCTGGGCGAGAACTGCCTTTATGCGTTTCTGCCAAAGGCAAAAATCAATCTTGTCGTCGTATTTTGGAACCTCAAATTTTGCTGCCATTGTTTTGCTCGCAGTGCTAACTGAGTGATCAGAATAATGTTCTCAGATCAGATTTTGAGAAGATAGGGAGCGGACCTTGTCGTCACCTACCGTTGACCCAGATCTAGAACCAGAACGTCCAGACGATCACCCCCGCGGAACCTCCCTCTGATACCAATTGTTGTGAAATCGGATCGAGTTAAGCCGCGGTAGCGCAACGGAATTAAATTCGAGCAAAGACAATAGCAAAACAATTAACCAGAAGAGATTCCACAAATACACACACAGACGACAAAATAAATTTACGTGGTTCGGAGATGGGTTCCTACGTCCACGGGGAGAGCGCGCCGGTAAACTCCACTAATAAAATAGGAGGTTACAGATTACAATATTTGGACAAGAAAATATAATCTCTGGAGTTGTCACCGAGGGTGTCGCTGGCGATATTGCTCCTGGACTGGATCTGCACCGCCGCCTCCGTCGAGGCTCCTGTCATCACCACCGTCGCTCGCCTGGTTGATCCCTCTCGCTGTCACCGCTGGACAGCCCTCACACGCCGCTGCTTGCCACCGGAACCGAGTCCCGCCACCGCCGCACGCCTGGATCAACCTCGCCGTAGCCTCCTCCTGGATCACCTCCGCCTGGACAGCTTTCCGCCGCCGCCGAATGGTCGTCGCTTCCGCCTGGACAGTCGCCGCCACTTGGGCAGCCGGTCGCCGCCTAGAACCAACACCGCCGCCGTCGCCGTCGCCGCTTCGCCGGCCTCCACTGGAACCTACACCTGAGATCCCGCCGCCGGATCACCGGAGCAACCTGCTGCCGTGTCCCTGCTCCTATCTCACGGTGACAATAATTGGAAGCTGCCAATTATTATATATCCCCATGTCTCTTGTCATGCACAGCCATGCTGATTTAGGTAAGTGAATGCTATATATATATATATATATATATATATATATATATATATATATATAATTAAATCCTAATATATCAATATATATATAGGAGTAATCAATAGTTTCCAAACGGCAGCCACACCAATAATGGCGATCTGAGAATCCTCCCAAAGCTGGAATAGAGATCCCCAAATTAGGAATTTCAGAACCACATGGATCGATGACATGGCGCGATCCTAACGGTCCGGGCGCGATGAGGTGTCATAATCTAACAACCGCACCACCCTTGAGGTGCGGCCAGGCCGCACCCCTCATTAAAACAAAATATACTTTTAGTAAGGACTAAATTGTAACGAAGAAAAAATTTGTTACTAATAGCTATATTTAGTAACGAAATTTTGCTATCGTTACAAAAGCTTAATTTTTTGTAACAAGTATTTTATGATTCGTTATAATAACTAAATGTTTGTTACAATAAGCGCAGGTATTTGTAACAAGAATTATTTTACGTTACAAATAATAAAATATCCTCACAATAAGTAACAATTGTGACAACACCATGAAAGTATTTGTAACAATTAGAATTTTCTTACAATTAGTATTTTTGGTAACCAAAATTTTGTTACAATAAATATATTAATTAAATTTTAAAACATGAGCGCTCATTTTAAGCCCTAGAGCGTATTTTTTCGCCCGTGCATATTTTTTTTCACTTGTGCGTACGTTCTTTGTCTGGTGGCGCGTTTTTGCACTAGCATGCTTTTTTGCCCGGGCGCATTGTCTCCCAGGTGTGCATTTTTGCCCGGGATCATATTTTCGCCCGAGAACGCATTTTCGAATCATCACTCCTTCTCTCCCGAGTTCATTTTTGTTAGGGCGCGTTTTTTTGACTGTGCACACTTTTTGGCTCGGGAGCACAATTTTGTTTGCGCACAAGTTATTCGCTCATGAGCGTTTTCTTCAAAAACACATTTTTTCGGGCGCCTTTTTTTCGTCATGTTGCTTTTTCTCCCCCGGGCACATTTTAGCCTAGCTAGTTACGCATTTTTTCGTGGGCACGCATTTTCAACTGGGTGCAAGTACGTACTGTTAGCCCAAGCATGCATTTGTCTTACGGGCGTGCGAGAGATGACTATTAATTAAATATCGTAACATGAAAAATATCGAATGTATCTAATAAATTTTTGTATAAATAGAAATATATTATTACTAAAAAATAATTTTATTTATTTATTATCACCACTTATAAGGAAACGTTTACGACGACGTTTTTTTGTAGCGTTTAAAAAAACAAAACTAAAGATTTTAAATTTAGGGTATTTTCGCGCGCAGGGGTTTGCGAGCTGCATGAGCGTCGTCGCACTGCGACACTATGAAGGCGGGGGTAATTAATGTCGTGTGGGGCACGTGCGCTTTTCCTATGCACTGTAAGTTATTGATCGATCGAGCGTCTGAGAGTGGAAGAGTACAGTTTTGGCGGAGGTACCGTCGCTGCCGGGGTACTGTCACAACGGAAAGTATCGAACACGGGCGTACCTCTATAATTTATATATATATAACCGGTTACATATATAATTAATTATAATTATAAATTTAATTATATATAAATTAACGTGTATAAAATTTTATATAAAAGTTTATTAAATGTTTTTATAAAAAATTCATATAAAGTTTTTATATAAAACTTTACGAGCAGCTCCGCACGGGCTTCGCCCGTGCTCGCTGGCTCTGAGCGGCTGAGCCCGCATTCGAGCAGGGTGCGCCCATATACTACAGTACCCGGTCGACGACGGCGGACTTTGCCTGCCCCCGGCGGGCTTCGCCCGCAACATATACATATGAGTACTCAAAATGATCGTAAAAAAATATACATCAAAATTTTATAATTATTTTTTTCAATAACATTTATATTTTAACAAAAAATTGTTTTAAAGTTTCTTTATATACAAATTTATATTTTAAAAATTTTTCTTCCTCTCCTCCTCTCTCTTACATGAATGAGAAAAGTTTCTCTCTATAAAATTTTGAAAAAAGAAATTCAAAAATTAAAAACATAAAATTTAAAAATGAATGCCAATTTGACATTAATTTAGGGCAATGTTATAAGCACACCAGTTTTAGCTATTCGCACATCAATTTCTACGAGTTATTACGCGCCTTTTGAAAATACGTCTTGTACATGTATATTTAGGAAAAGTGTTCAACACGAAAATTGTAGATCTCGTCGAGATCTACAACTTTCGTGTTGAACACTTTTCTTAAAAATGCACGCACAAGGCGTATTGTCGCCCTGATCGTAACTATAGTGATTTTTTGAAAATACGCCATGTACATGTATTTTTGGGAAAAGTGTTCAACACGAAAGTTGTAGATCTCGACGAGATCTACAATTTTCGTGTTGAACACTTTTCCTAAAAATGCATGTACAAGGTTTATTTTCAAAAGGCGCATAATAACTCATACAAATTGGTGTGCGAATAGCCAAAACTGGTGTGATTATAACATTGCCCTTAATTTATTAACATAATTTTAGAATAAAAATAATTACGCGCGGGCCCCGCACGCACGCAAAGACACTCTGGTGCATACGCGCGCGCGACCACCTCTGAGCACAAGCGCACGCACGGCGCGGGCTCAGGAGATCATTTTTGGCCCGAGAGAGTATTTTTTCGGCCGGGCACGTATTTTTCACTCGGGCGCGCATGTTTTGCCCGAGCGCACGTTTTATGCCCAGTCACTCGTTTTGCACTTGCATGCATTTTTGACCGGGTGCATTGTCTCCCAAGTGCACATTTTCTCTTGGGAGCGCGTTTTTACCCTGACACGCATTTTCAAATCATCGGTACTCATTTTCTCCAAGGTACATTTTAGCCCAGTCACGCATTTTTTGCGGACGTACATTTTTCACACAGATGCAAGTTTTTGCCAGAGCGCGCTTTTTTCTTACAGGCGCGCGCGAGATGACTAATAAATATTGTAACATTAAAAATATCGCAACATTAAAAATATCGCTAATTGTTTCTCCAAACCCATATGCACGTACAGTTTCGTCATCTTCTATTTCTTCGTCGACTTTGCCACACCATCATGTTAATTATCTCATTACATGTCATATCGATTGCTAAAAGACACGTGGTTTAATGAAAATAGATATAAAGAAAGTCATAAATACATGACATATCGATAAATAAAACATTTGGTTCAATAATTAAGCTAGCATTAATTACTTTTTAAATAAAATTTGCTTTTAAGTCTAGACATAGACATGTATGTGGTACTATTGCGGCATGAGTATTTTCGCGCGTGCGGGGTTTGCGAGCTGCATGAGCGTCATCACATTGGGACAGTAGTACTATTGAGGCGGGGGGTAACGTCATAGTGGCACAGACGACACAAACAAACACAGACACAGACACCGACACACACACACACCGACATAGATAGATGAAATAGACAGACATAGATAGATGACACAGACATGCATAGACACACAAACAAAGACACAGACACACATGTATGCAAACATATACACAGGCACGCAGACACCGACACACATACATACAGACAGACATAGACACAAACACAGATACAGGCAGACATAGACACACAAACACACAGACACAAACACACAGACACAAACACATAGACACAAACACACAGACACAAACACACATATGCACAAACACACATAGACACACAGACGACACAAACGACACAGACGCACACATGCACAGTCATACATAGCTAGATATCACACAGACACATAGACACACACACATGCACAGACAAACATAGAAATACAGACACAGACACACACAAGCACAGACACAGGCACACAGACACAGACACAGACCAACACAAACACAGATACACACATACACATGGACACAAAAACCAACAAGCACAGACAGACATAGACACACAGACATACATATATACACAGATATTGACACACATGATCGACACATATAGACTATACACAGACATAGACACAAACCCCAATATGCACATATAGACATAGGCATATGAAAGTGCATAGTTGACCTCACTAGAATTCTCTAGAGGGGGGGGGGGGGTGAATAGAGATTTAAAATTTTTTTTGTGCAAAGTTAATAATTATATATATATGTGTGTAATGATCACAGATTTAAGCTTCCCACACACCAACAAGAATTAAACAAGTAAAGAAGAAAAATGACAACAAGAAAATCACAGCACAACACAAGAAAATATAGTGGTTCCCCAAACTTTGGGTAGTCCACTCTTCTACCCCCTTTGGTAGGAATTCACTATCTTGCACTGAGTCTTTTGATAAGGAGACTCTTAGAACCAGCCTGAGTCTTTTGATAAGGAGACTCTTAGAACCAACCTGAGTCTTTTGAAAAGGAGACTCTTAGAACCAGTACAACTGAATTTTTTGAAGAGAGATTCTAAAAACTCTTTTATAATATTTGAGAATGAAGTAAGAAAGAAAAGAAGAAGTAGAATCAAGTAGAAGAACAAGAAACAATATATGTAAGAAGGAATCTTCTTCCTAGCAAGAAGATGAGAAGCACAAGTATAGTGAATATGATCTCTCTTCTATAGTGAGAAGGAGATTGTAAGCTTTTCTCTCTTTTATGAGAGCTATCAGAATTTGCAGCAGAATGACTTCAGAAGAAGGAGAAGATGAAGGTTTTTTTTTGCTGCAGCACACTATTTCTTTTCTCAACTTTCTCACTCTTTATTTGGGAGCTCTTCCTCTATTTCAAAATGGATGAAGTGGATCACTAGTTATTATTCTTTGCCGACCTCCTTCTTATTTATAGCTCTGTTTGAAATATAATGCTAAAGGAGAATAATCAATTAACAGACAAAGAATTAGAAAGAGGTAAGAGTTTCCATAATTAATATTTCTGTAGAAGGAAAAGAATTCATTCTGATTTCAAATAATATCCATAATAATCTGAATTAAATAAGCCAAGAATCAAATAGATGGAAAGGCTGATTCAGAACAGCTATAAAAGAATAATATCATTCCATATAAATCAGATCTACAGAAAGAAGGAAAGAGATCTGGCGTGTTTTTGAATTTCTTGTAGATATCGTCGTGCGTCGATTACTATTCGACGTAAGCGTCGAATTCATCCTGACTGAACGTTGAGAGGAGAATAAGGAAGGAGCGTCGACTAAGGTGCGTCGACTTCACAAGATGCGTCGACTAGAAGTCAGAGTAATGTCGACATAAAATGCGTTGAATTCTTCTAAGAGTTACTTCGACTCATTCTGAGAGAGACGTCGAATGTATTTAGACGTTGCGTCGAATACTATTCGACGCATATTTACTTAGCCTAATTTTCCATACTTAGAATTTATATTCTTCTTAATTCTAGGGGTTAAGATAAATCATTTCCCCAACAATCTCCCCCTATTTGTCTTAACCCTACATAGAGAGAAATTATATCAGTCTTTTAATCAACAGAGCATTTATATAGAGAAGAAGTATGCTAAGCAATCAGAAGAAGGGAGAAATCATATAAACAGACTTCATAATTTAAGCAGAGATTGTATCAATAATGTTTCAACACATTACTCAGGAGGGGTATGAGGAGTTTTTCTTTTCCTGGTGAATACTACTGTCTTTGGAGAGGTTGGTTGCCCCTTCTCAGTAGCAGGTAGTTCACTCAACTCCCCCTGAGTTACAGCAGGTTGCTCCCCCTGGGATGGAACTTCTTTTGAGCCTTCTACTTCTTGTTCAGTTTCTTTCTTATCTCCATTTTCAGGTATAACAGCATCTGGCTCCCCCTGAGCTTCAGCTTCCTCTTCATTCTCTGCTCTACTTGCCTCCCCTTGTAATAGATCCACTTGTTGTGCAGCTTCTCTTGCTATAATCAGTACATCTGATGTCTGCTCTTCAGTATGTAGCTCTGGTACTACTTCATTTCCAATGGTCTTGAGCAGTGCAAGACTATCAGTTTTTGAGGTAGGAAGAGACTTGTGAGAGAGAGATTTATGACTGGAGAGCTGCTCTTCATCTAACTTCTCCCCCTTCTTGACCTTCTTTGCCAAGGAGGTGAAGAAAGACCTGGTGACCTTAGAGGAAGAGAGAGAGAGCTCTTCAGACTTTGCACAGAGGCACTGACCCCATCTATTTGGGTGTGCATGTGTAGGATGGAGGAATGAATCTGGGAGCAGTGCTCATCCAGCATTGCTTGGAATCTTTGAGCTGTGGATTGGATGCAGTGAGTGATGAGGCTTTTAGTGGATGAAGATGGTTCAAAATGTGGTGGTGGAGGAGGAGATAATGGTGGAGGTGAATGTGATGAAGGTGGAGAGGGGACTGTATCAAGTTGATGAGGTGTATTTGAGGGGGGGGGGGGGGGGGTGGAGCAATAGAAGAGGGTTGAGCAGGTGACTGATTTGGTATTTGGGAAGGTGTGGATAATGGTGGTACAGAAGAGATGTTTGTATGAGGAGGAGGAGGAGGAGCAGGAGAGTTGGGAGGAGAGGGAGTCCTTTCAGGAATGGCACCAGGCTTGGGAATTTGCCTGGTCCATTTAGAGAAGAGGGCTATTGACATCCTTTTTCCTGGAGGGATGGGGATTCCTTTTGACCTACATAGGTCAGGGAAGGAGTGGAAGAGTACTTGACTCATGATTCTCATGTAGGCATTCTCTTTATGAGAGTATTTGTAGCCTATCATTCTGAGCAGGAGGCTGACCTAGTCTATCTTCTTCTTCAGCACAAGGGCCCCCATGATGTTCAGTTGCTGCTTGGGTACTGCATCATGGGCAGAGGTCTTGCATAGTAGAATTTTTCCTACTATATCTGCCAGAAATCTATATTCATCAGAAAAGTCAATTTTCTTCAGGTGGATTGGTCTATCTTTTGAAAACTTCATGGTGATTAACAGATTCTTGATTTCATCAGGGGTGAGTTCCACAGGTTCATCACCTGATAAGGGAATGATGAAGGAGACTTGTTTAGTTGCTCTTTAGAAATTGATTTTCTTTTCCTATTTGAGTTGAACAAAGATAATATTGGAATATACCTGATGGAAGATCAAAGGTGGTCCTAATGTGTTCTGCAGAAATTGAGACAGGTGTCTCATGGATTGTTCCTTGGATTTCTCCTTGTTCAGATATCTGAACATGAGTCATGAGCTCTGTGAGTTCTATCTCCAAGAGCTTGCATCTTGTGGAGATGAGCTTGTCTAATCCAGCTTCAGTGAACAGAGCAATGATGCTCTTGTAATTTTCTGCGGCGGCTTGGAAAGATTCGAGGTCAATGTCAAAGCCTGAGTTGGTCTTAGGAGCCATTTTAGGTCAGTGATAGAGAGGAAGAAATGGTTGGGCTGAGGAGCAAGAAGGGTGAAAGATGCAGAGATCGTGAAGATTTCTAACTGAAGGGTCTATTTAAGTCAGGTGAAACGTCGAAAAGAGGCACAATTCGAGGCTTATTCGGTACAACAGTGGATGTGACCGAAAATATTTTAGTATTGCCGCTCGTTTTCATGAAGTCGACGTTACGTCGAGTGGAATTCGACGTGAGCGTCAATATAGTCTGGTTTGGGACGATATGGTTTCCTATCGACGTATGCGTCGACTGGAGTTGATGCATGCGTCGATTGAACTGAGTTATCAACGGTGCGTTGATTCGAGGTCGTCGTGACTTTATTTGACAGATTCTGGTTTTTCCCTGAGAAATTATTTCTTCCTATTCCTAAAGTTTTCTAAATTACTCTAGGACTAATTTTAAGAATAATTTGATTGATTATGCCAACACTGTTTGGCAGTGTGGCCAATCTTATTGCAAATATAACACCTAATTTTCTTTTGACTAAGGAAATTTGAGTTTAGGGAGGAATAGAGATGGTGATTAGAATAAAAGTTTTGATCAGGATAGTAATTTTGGTTAAAAGATTTTTTATTAGAATAGAAGTTTTGATCAGGATAAGAATTTCTATCAGGATGAAATGGTCCTGAATTGAGGTTAAGATGGAAGGTTTTTGGAGGATAGGCAGTTAAGTTGCTCTGAGTTTTTATGCGTCGATATCTATTCGACGTATGTTGATAGTTGCGTTGATTTATATTCGGCGCTTTCTTCAGATTGCGTTGATCTGGTATCGACGCATGGAAGAAGTTGCGTCGATTGGATGTCGACGTACTTTTATTCAAGCGTCGAGTTGAGGTCGAGGCATCTGAGAGATTGCGTCGAGTAGAATTCAACGCACTATCATTCATGCGTCGATATGAAGTCGACGCAATTGTGTCTTCACAGATTTTATTTTTTCCTTTTTCTGATTTTATTTCTTTATAAGTTGTTTCTCTTTGCCTAGTTGCCTTCTCAGAAGAAGTTTGAGAGTCATCAGCTGAATAGTATGATGTTTCATCAAATTGGTTTATTTCCTTGAAGTCTTCTACCTTATTTTGTGAGTCTTCTTCTTGGTTTGTTGATTTGATGGGTTTAGTAAATTTAACAGGGCTCATCCAAGCAGGTTTGTTGGATGGAATTAGGCTGGTTGAGGGATCAGCCCCTAGCCCAAGATTTTTATGTCTCCTTGTTTGTTGTTCAGTGATTTCCTTAAGTGTTTGGCTTCTCATTTTTATTGATTCTTCAAAAGCTTTTGCCTGGGATACCTTAGCCTTAAGGAGCTGGTTTTCTATTCTAGCCCTTTCTATTTCCTTTTCTATGATGTTGGCCCTAAATTCATAGTTTTTAGAGCATGTAACCTCTCTATTTCTCTGGTTTTTAACCATATTAATTTGTTCTTTTAGATCCCTAATTTCTTGCTTAGCTTTTAGTTGATCTAAACATAATCCTCTAAAGTTGTTTTTGAAATCATCACATGAGAAATCTATTTCATTAAAAATGCTTACCTCATCATTATCCTCAGATTCATCTATGAGAATAAGGCTATTTTCTCTTTCATCTTCAGATGATATGCTTTCTTCTGATCCTGTCTCACTCTATGATTCAGCAACATCATCTTTCTTTGAGTTTTCAAGAGCCATTAAGCATAGATCTTCTTGCTTAGACTCTTCATTGTCACTTTTAGAAGAGGAGCTGTCCTCAGAGTCTGTTTCACTCCAGACTTCTGCAATAAAGCCTCTTTCTTTCTTCTTCCCCTTTTTCTTGAGATCTTTCCTTTTCAGATCTTTCTTTGTCTCAGCATTTTCTGGACATTCTGGGGCAATATGTCCAGGTTTCCTGCAAGAATAACACACAATTTCTTTAGTGGGAGTTGTGTCATACCTTGGTTTTGACTCTCTCCTTCTAGATCCATCTGTCCTGGCCCATTTCTTGAATCTTCTAGCCATGAAACTGAATAGTTCTTCTTCAGTGACAGAGGTTCTTTCTTCCGTTGCTTTTAATGCAATGTTCCTGTCTTTTGAAGAGGTTGAAGTGTTTTCTCTTCTTTCTTATCTTCTCTGGTTTTCAGCAGTTGCTCATAGGATTTGAGTTTTCCTAAGAGAACATCTGTTGAAATTTCCCTTTGTCCTCTTGTATCTCTTATTGCTCATATTCTTGAGTCCCATGAACTTGGGAGACCCATTAACAGTCTGTCATTGATCTCTGTGAGATAGATCTCTCTATCCAGGCTTCTTAATTGATTAATGATCAGACTGAATCTGTCATACATCTCAGAGATGCTTTCTTCATTCTTCTTTTGGAAATTCTCATATTGAGAGATTAATAGAGCCTTTCTATCTTTTCTTTCATCAGCACTTCCTTCTACCATCTTTATGAGAGCCTCCCAGATTTCTTTGGCTGTTTCACAGTCAATAACCTTTTGAAAGATTTCATCTGAGAGGGTTGAGACAAGAATGTTCACAGCTTTTGCATCCCATGTTCCTGCCTTCTTCTCTTCAACTGTCCACTCAACCTTTGGGACAAGTGTTTGAGTCACTTCACCACTTGAGTCTCTTCTATAAGGCTTGGGAGGACCTGTCAAGATAACATTAAATAATTCTTCATCAATAGAATTTATATAAATCCTAATTCTTGTTTTCCAAACTGCTAACCTTTCAAGATTGCACATTGGTGATCTGGTGGAAGCATAATCTTTGATTTGTGCCATGTGAAAAATAATTTTTAGAAATATATATATGTATAAATAAGAGGTAGGATCTTTTTGATCAAAGAGTTAACCTTTTTAGATCAACCTCGCTTTGATACCAATTGAAAGTGCACAGTTGACCTCACTAGAATTCTCTAGAGGGGGGGGGGGGGGGGGGGGGAGGGGGGGTGAATAGAGATTTAAAAATATTTTTGTGCAAAGTTAATAATAATATATATATGTGTGTAATGATCATAGATTTAAGCTTCCCACACACCAACAAGAATTAAACAAGTAAAGAAGAAAAATGACAACAAGAAAATCACAGCACAACACAAGAAAATATAGTGGTTCCCCAAACTTTGGGTAGTCCACTCTTCTACCCCCTTTGGTAGGAATTCACTATCTTGCACTGAGTCTTTTGATAAGGAGACTCTTAGAACCAGCCTGAGTCTTTTGATAAGGAGACTCTTAGAACCAGCCTGAGTCTTTTGAAAAGGAGACTCTTAGAACCAGTACAACTGAATTTTTTGAAGAGAGATTCTAAAAACTCTTTTACAATATTTGAGAATGAAGTAAGAAAGAAAAGAAGAAGTAGAATCAAGTAGAAGAACAAGAAGCAATATATGTAAGAAGGAATCTTCTTCCTAGCAAGAAGATTAGAAGCACAAGTATAGTGAATAGGATCTCTCTTCTATAGTGAGAAGGAGATTGTAAGCTTTTCTCTCTTTTATGAGAGCTATCAGAATTTGCAGTAGAATGACTTCAGAAGAAGGAGAAGATGAAGGCTTTTTCTTTTGCTGCAGCACACTATTTCTTTTCTCAACTTTCTCACTCTTTATTTGGGAGCTCTTCCTCTATTTCAAAATGGATGAAGTGGATCACTAGTTATTATTCTTTGCCGACCTCCTTCTTATTTATAGCTCTGTTTGAAATATAATACTAAAGGAAAATAATCAATCAGCAGACAAAGAATTAGAAAGAGGTAAGAGTTTCCATAATTAATATTTCTATAGAAGGAAAAGAATTCATTCTGATTTCCAATAATATCCATAATAATCTGAATTAAATAAGCCAAGAATCAAATAGATGGAAAGGCTGATTCAGAACGGCTATAAAAGAATAATATCATTCCATATAAATCAAATCTACAGAAAGAAGGAAAGAGATCTGGCGTGTTTTTGAATTTCTTGTAGATATCGACGTGCGTCGATTACTATTCGACGTAACCGTCGAATTCATCCTGACTGAACGTTGAGAGGAGAATAAGGAAGGAGCGTCGACTAAGGTGCGTCGACTTCACAAGATGCGTCGACTAGAAGTCAGAGTAACGTCGACATAAAATGCGTTGAATTCTTCTAAGAGTTACTTCGACTCATTCTGAGAGAGACGTCGAATGTATTTCGACGTTGCGTCGAATACTATTCGACGCATATTTACTTAGCCTAATTTTTCATACTTAGAATTTATATTCTTCTTAATTCTAGGGGTTAAGATAAATCATTTCCCCAACAGCATACATACCTATATAGATATACATAAACACTGATACACTACACACACAAACACAGATACACGTACACGTACACATGCATGCATAAATATGCACAGACGACCCCAACACAAACAAAAACACATACAAACACACACACACACACACACACACACACACACACACACACACACACACACACACACACACACACACACACACACACACACACATATACAAACACACACACACACACACACACCTATATATATACTCTTTTAAAAAGAAGTATAACAAGACTCCTTCAAAAACTACACTTTCATTCTTGACCGTCCAATATCAACCATTCATGAAATCAAGACCCTCAAAAAAACTTTAATTTGAATCAACTTATCTCCCTGCAGAATTTTTTGGCGGCATATTTCCCGCACTTATTCGCACAGTATTATTTACAGCCGCTCCATCCCGCTCCCCATTCGCTCCCCCTTCACGATCTCCATCCCGCTCCCCCTTCGCGATCTGACCCTTCACGAAGCGATCTACTTCCTTTCTTCGACTGGCACCGGCGTGGGGAGCGAATAAGAATCCTATTCCGCGTCGCCTCGACGGCCTACTTCCTTTCTTCAACTCCAAACCCCGCTCTTCCCCTATACTGCGTCGCCTCGATGGCTACTCCATGGAAGACTGAAGGAATCGCTCCTCCCCTCAGCCCCGTCAGAGTCCGCCCCATCGGAGTACGCACGCTTGCGATTTGCTCTCACGCGTAGCCCTACGCTCCACGTTGCTGCTATTCACTTCTTCCTCCGTTGTACCTCCAGAAAACCCTAAAAGAAGGTAATCTCCTTGCGATATTTATTCATTGCGATGCTATTGATGGTTTCTGTGGTATTCACAGACCTACTTTATTTTTTCCATCTTTGCTCCTTTCTCCATGGTACTGCCCTAATCTCCTTCATCTTGATGCAGCTCCCTCATCTGCTGCAGGGTTCGAACTCCATTTTCTGCTGCACGTTCCAAACTAACTACTCTACTTCTCCATCGAAAATTGTTAGTTTCTATCTTTGATTTCTATTTTTTATTCCTAATTTAGATTTCTAAGTTCTACATATTTAGATTTCTAAGTTTTAATTTAGATTTCTAAGTTCCCTACACCAAAGGGTTATGGTCTTATTGAACCTGAGCTTGGTGTTTTTGGGTTCTGCAGTTTAATGTTAAATATATGCTGCAGTTTAATGTTAAATATATGCAGTTCAACTTTATTATATACTATATAATGTGGTTACTAATATATTTATAAATGATAGAAAGTCATAAGTTTCAATTTTAAACCATCAGTGTTGTACTAAAGTATCATCCACAATCTGGAAGCTACACTTCGAAACTGCGTCTGCAGCCTCTATATGAATCTACACTATGAAACTGCATCCTCCATATTTGAAACTGCGTCTGCAGTCTTGAAATGGGATCGATATACATTGGTAGAGTTGAAATCATCAATTCCCTATTGATAAGACACTACCTGAATCAGGACCGTCAATACAAACAGTTGCTGCCAAGGTTCCAATGAAAAGCCCATCTTGGGCTTACTCTGGTGATGGCTCTTTTGGAGGTGGTTCCAACAGTGAAGGGTGGAGTAATCAACATTCAGATAGAGAGAGATCATCCACTCCAGGTTCAAGAACATGCAAGTATATTTTAAGCTTATCCTTGGTATCTTGCGAATAATATTACATAAGATCGATACAAGAATATCATTTTTACACTGATTATGCAATGATGGTTCAGCTTTTATTGATTTATTTTGTTTCGTTTCTCTATGCAGAAATTTGAACCTTGCCACAAATTATTGCATTTGATTTACTGTATTCGTCTAATTACTAAAAAATGTGATTACCTTTCACTTGCAGCTGTGAATTTTTCTTTGTTATATGAATTGAATCCGTTTAATCATGGCTCCGTGTATTCATAACTTCTCTTAACGCACCTCAATTGTTGACATTAACTATTTGTTCCTGCTTGCAAGTTTAAAGTTGAATGCATTAGCTAATAGATGAGTGTGTAGATGTTCTTTGTTCCTTATTTCTTAGCTGTTCTAGTTACAAGAGTGAGGCTAATGTAAGTGAGACATGCTTTACTTGGTTGAAAGAATTAGAAGAAAAACAAGTTATTCTCTTATAGTAAACTACTATGAAGATTATATGTAGGCGAACTTATTACTCAATCGGGCTTTATACTACCAGGCATTGAATTTTTCTCAATTCCTTCAATGGTAGAGTTGAAAGCTTCATCACATGACCCCCCATCCAATAGTCTCACAAGTTATTATGAAATCCTTCCACATTCTTCTTTATGTTCATCTTGATTTCTCAATTTCACTAAATGCAGTCTACCATGGGTGCAGGATTACTTAAGAGCGCCGGTATCAACACTCTACAATTAGGTATTGCACGGATGATCTAAGGGAGGTGGTATCAACACTATACAAGGAGGTATTGCACATGACATCACCAATTCCTTCAATGTTTCTAACATATTAGTTTAATCTTATCTAAATACTGAATATCAAATAGTTTGTTCTGAATGTGCATGATATATGAAAGAATTCTAATGTCAATTTTTGTATAAATCATGTCTTAGAGCTTTTATTTTCTGTTTTCTTTCAAGTTATTTGTATTGGGTTGTATAGAAATATTTGTCCATTTTTGGGCAAACCCCCTATCATGTCTTTCCTTATAGTTTCTATCCAAGTCTTTTTAAGAAATAAATATGCAGCAAGTTTGCAAACTGCAATGAGTTTGCTTCGGATTTAGCAAACTGCAATAGTGGGTTTACTGCAGCTGCAGCGAACTGCAGCAGCGGTTTAGCTGCAGCTCCAGCAAACTGCAGCAGCGGGTTAGCTGCAGCTGCAGCAGCGGGTTAGCTACAGCTGCAGCAAACTACAGATGTGGGTTTGCTGCAGCTGCAGCAAACTACAGTTTGCTGCAACTGCAGCAAACTCTTCGGTGTGAGTGTTGTGTGTGCAGTTGTGCTGAGTGTTGTGTGTGCAGTTGTGCTGAGTGTTGTGTGTGCATTTGTGTTGTGTGTGCAACTGTGAGTAATGTGTGTGCAGCTGCGTTGAGTGTTGTATTGTGAAGTGCGTGTTATTTTTTGTCCAGTGAGTGTGTTGTGTTGTGAACTGGCAGAAGATTGAGTGAGTAACGGAAAAGGAGTAACTACTATTTCATCAGACCTTCATGGGGTAATATAGCTCAGGAGAGAATAATGATAATTACTAGCATTCACTATTGGTACTTTTGTTGGTTAATTACTCCGATTTTGTGCTGTATTCAGTATTATTTACTGAATAATGTTTTGCTTCATGTAGTATAGGAATTAATCACTTGATTTGCTTCATGTAGTTTGTTGCAACTGCTGCTATCATTGTATTACTCAAATGAACTTGCATGTTTAGGGTTCTTCAACTGCTTATTCAACTACCTTATTCAATGCTTATGTATTGTAATGATCAAATGAACTATTTTTGTATTAAATTTCATCTAAGTTTTAGTTTTAAACCTTTATGTCTTGTAAAGCTTACACATTTTCACATCAAACCCATGAATCCTCTTTATATTATCTTTTTGCCCCCTTTAAAGTGTTCCTGCCCCCTTTAATAATTGCTCTCTCTTATTTCTAGGGAGTTGGAGCTTGGAGCGAAAAGTGACGGAAGAAGATGCATTAGTCAGAAAGTGTAGAAGTTGATATGTTTTGTAAAACATCTTGATCTTATTGTTGTTATGTAATATTGTTTTGTTATAGATGAGATGACACTAGTACTCTATCTAGCTACTGCAAGTATTTCAAATTTAATATTTGTAATGCATTTTCTTTTTATTAATTTGACATATTTTTTTCCTTCCCGTACTTGATTCAAATTTTATATATGAAAAGTATATTAGTTCTTTAAACCTATAATGATTTCTATTTTTAAATATTTTAATTACAAATTATATATCAATGAATATAAAATATTATTACATAATATAAAACTATATTATACTTTAAATAATATTTCATATTTATAATAAAATCATGTGTACCCATCTAAATTAGGAATTGAAAATATAAATGAATTTTTTGGGTAAGGAAGGTATACAACAATTGTAACGAAATAATTATTGCTATGTTATAACAATTGTAACGAAATCAAATATTTGTAACGAAATATTCATATATTTGATATATAAATATAATTTCTTTAGTGGGGAAGAAGTCAAACATTTGTAACGAAATATTCTTTACTATAACTTATCTTATTGTGAGGAAGTAATGTTTGACACGAATAAATTATTTGTAACGACAAACAAAAATTCGTTACAAGAACTTTTAGCTTCGAGCCTTAGGTAACGGTCCTCACATAAAGTAAATTTCGTTACAAAAATTTTTTGTAACGATATTAGTTACCTTTTGTAATATTTTTAGTCCTTACTAAAAGTGTAATTTGTTGTAGTGCCCCTTGGGGTGCGGCCACGCTGCACCACCTTCGGGTGCGGCCTAGCTGCACCCCCCATCGGGTGTGGCCAACCCGGGCATCCTGGCGAAACCTAGTTCCCCCTTTGGGGCGGGACTTCTCATTTCCCCGTTTGCCGCAGGATGCTCCCGCGCTCTATGATCAGAACGCCTCTCCGTTCGCTCAGGACGCTCTCGTGTTCGTTGCACGCTCAGAGCGCTCCGACGCTCATTGCACACTCAAAACATCTCTCCGTTCGCTCAGAACGCTCTCGTGTTTGTTGCGCGCTCAGAGTGCTCTCGCGCTCATTACGCGCTCAGAACGCCTCTCCGTTCGCTCAGAATGCTCCCAAGTTCGTTGCGTGCTCAGAACACTCCCGAGTTCGTTGCGCGTTCAGAACTCTTCCCTGCGCTTTCAGAAGGCTTCCCCGCGTGCTCAGAACTTTCCACGTTCTGAATGCGATCAGAACAATTCCATATTCTGAACGCGCGTGCAATTAACATTTCCTAATTTCTCAGATTGCAGGACTCGCTCGTCGCCTTTTTTACCTTCAACGAAGCTGCCCGAACTGCCCGTACTGCCCGAAGGGCGAGATGGTCATTTATGAAAAATGGCGATCCGTGTGCTCCAAATCGACCAGCGTGATTCGCCCATCAGGTGGTTACGGTGGTTACGACGACAAAATTACCGGGCTACCCCCGGCCAAAACTATAAAAGGAGCCCAGAGCCTTCATTTCAGGGGACCTTGCCTTCAACACCAGATAGAGCTCCTTTGAAGATTTCCTTGGATCTCCTTTGAATATTTCCTTGGATTTCAGCGCTTGAAGATCTCCTTCGAATCTTCGAAGATCTCCTTCGACCCTTCCAAGGCCGCGAAAGGCGACTCAGCCTTCTCACTTTTGTTCTCACCAGCATTCTCACTTTCGTTCTCACTACCGTTCTCAGAAGGAAAGGACTTAGCTTTCCGAGAGGTGGCATGTCACCTTTGGAGATCTCTCTCTCTCTCTCATTGTAACGAGCAGTGTCCTATCGCGCTCGAGTTCTAAGTCTCTAATTGTAATCCCCCAGAAGATAGTGAAAGTTGTCTAGCACAGCTCCGACTGTGTGGTTTTTCACCCTTTCTTGGTTTTCAACGTTAAAAGTTCTCGTGTCACTTACTAGTTTACTCTCTGACTGTTTGTGCGCTTGGTTCGCTTCCGAGTTAAGGTGGTTCAATTCGACCGGTCTACCAAAGCACCCGAGCGACCCGCAACAATTTGGTGCCGTCTGTGGGAACGGAGTTCCCCCAAAGCTTGAATAAGATTCTGAAGACAGTACCCACTGCACAACGGTACTCGTGACTAGAGATCATGGCAGGAAAAGCCGTCCGCACGAGTGAAGATCAATCCCCGGGGGGGGGGGGGGGGGGCAGGCTGATCTAGCTCCCCTCCACTCGCTTATCAGTAAACCGGAAGGAGAACTCACCAGTACGAGTGTCCAAGACCGCGAGGCCCATCCTAATAGAGGATCTGAAGCTCAGTATCACCGCGACCGCCCTGAAGCAGCATACCGTGAGCCTGTAGACGTAAGGCTCACGTGTGAAAGAGTTCGTGACATAATTTTCGAAGAGCACTAATGAACAAGGAAGCGTCCCGCTTTGGCCCCTCACCCTCTCCATCATCGCTCACCATTCGCACCAGAGGTTCTGGCACATCCAATTCTCATTGGCTTCAAGCTCCCAAAGATTGAGACATACAACGGAGCGGGCGACCCGTCGGAGCACGTCAGGCACTTCGCAATCATGATGCAACTCTGTAATGCCCCATATCCATTGTTGTGCCAGGCATTCCCGGCGACTTTAAAAGGACAGGCTCGCACCTGGTTCCTATCCCTAAAGGAGGGAGAAATCAAGGATTTCGCAGAGCTGACTCAACAATTCACGGACCAGTTCATCGCTAGCCGCCGGATAGTCAAAGATCCCTCCAACCTGTCCGGGATCCGTCAAAGCAAAGGAGAAACCCTTAAAGATTTCTTCTGTCATTTCACCACTGAGGCATGACAAATTCCTGGAGCAAAACCGAAGCTCCTACGAGGGTTTCTCCTCAGAGGGCTCCTCCCTGGTGGCTTCCACTCCGCATTAATACAGGAGACTATGCCCAGCTATCCCAACCTCGTTCAATGGATCAACGCCCAGATCATCGCTGACGAAGCAATTGAATCACATCAACAACAGTTTGATAGAGGCGTGAAAAGGAAAAGGGAGCAAGAGGCTTCATCAGTCCTCAGGAGGAACAATGAATGTCATGACAATCCACAACCTCGGCAGCACCAGAGAAATACACCCCTCAATACCTCCAGAACTAACATACTTTACGCAATCAAAGGCAATGAAGGGCTCCGCAAGCCTAGACCTCTCGCTAAAAACACGGGAGACCAGACAAAATATTGTGAGTTCCACCGTGGATAAGGTCATGACACAGAAAATTACTCCAATCTTAAGGATGAAATCGAGCGACTCGTCCAACAAGGCTGAAAGTGAGTTTAGTTCTTATTATATTTGTTAAAGGCTCTTGATTAAGTTTTACTTCAAAATAATGATATATATAAATATATATGTTTGCTGTATGAGTAATTAAAACAAACAGTGAATAAGCATATAAAATCACAGCACAAATAAGAAATAAAACAAAGCAAACCAAAGCACATCCAGATGACATAAAATATATAGTAGTTCCCCTCAACTGGGTACATCTACTCTTCTACCCACTGGTAGGAATCCACTGGAGGTTGTTGATCAGGTGCCCTCACACCAAGGTGTTTTTGTTCAGGTGTCCACACACCAATGGAGGTTTGATCAGGTGCCCAATTCACCTATAAGCTTTTGATCAGGTGTTTATAAACTAAGATGCAGGTTTTTGCTAAGGTGGCCTGTCACCGGGAGTAAACTTTTGAAGGGAGTTTTAACCCTTTACAAGATGGGATGGAGAAATTTTTGCTGAGAAGATTCTTGATGATCCTAATGAGATGTTATGTTTGGATCTTGATGAAGATGTTGTTGAAGAGAGCTCCCCCTGTCTGATTAAGTTTGATGACAGCTTGTGGATGGAGCTCCTTCCCTTGATTGCAATAACACTTCTTCTTCTTCTTGCAGTTTAGATCCTGAGCAAATGATAGTGTTTGGTGTCTCAAGATATGTATAAAAGATCTGCAAGAAAGAGGTTTAGCAAAAAGAAGATATAATATATTTGATCTGCTTCTTTTTGCTCCTGTTCTTCTTTTTCTCTTCTTCTTCTTCTTCTCTTATTCCTGCACATCAATATGATAATATATTCTGTCTATATAAATCTGTACAACAATATTGATAATATTTTCTATCTATGTATGTCGAGAGAGAGATAGCAGCTGTAGGTTATAATCTGCTGTATATTTATCTGCTGTATAAAGAGATGTCTCCTGCTGTCGTATATGGAAGTTGTCCTCTTTCCTAGCTGATTTGAATCCTTGCCGACTAAAGAGGAAATGAGTAATATCTCTTTCTTTTTCCAGAACCTCGAGAAGATAACTTGTCGTGTTTAGCTTGCTGCAACGGCTACAGTATTTAATGCTTTGCTGCCAATGACTATAACATTTAATGCTTCACGCTGTAAGGTTAAATCAACAATATATATAGAAATAATAAATAGAAATAATAAATAGAAATAATAAATATTGCTTTAATAAAGCTGACAGCATATTTATACTATTTTAGTCGAGCTGAGAATGCTGTAAAATAATGCTGCAGAAATTCGTCGAGCTCAGGTTCAAGTTCATCGATCTCATCATTTGATTCGTCGACTTGATCATTAAATTCACTGTTCTGAACTTCTGCTGAATATTCATCGAACGCAGACTTGAGTTCGTCGAACGGAAGGATTAGTCGACCGCTGAGCTTGAATGATTTCGTCGACTGCTGAAGTATTGAGCTGTTCGTCGAACGCAGATGGCCATTCGTCAAACGCAGAATTTTGCCGACCGCTGAGCTGAGGTCTGTTCGTCAACTGTTGAGATAATCTGTTCGTCGACCGCTGAGCTGAGTCGGGATCGTCGAGCGCTGCTTGGATTTTGTCAAGCGCAGAATGCACGCCATTTGTCGAGCGCAGAACGTCGTTCATTGAACGCAGATCGCCGTTCGTCGAACGCCGAGAATATATGTAAATTTTAATTCTTTCTCTTATTATCTGCCTATTAAATATATGTCTATTTTCAGCTTTCTTATTATAAAGTTTTGCTTTTTGTTTAAAATTTTGTTTAAAATTTTCAGCCTTAACTAACTTATTTTTTAAACAAATAATGTGTTCTGCTGATTTTAAGTTTTCTTTAATTTTATTAGAAATCAATTTGTTTATTATTAGCTCTTTACTGATTCTAATTTCAGAATTTATTAAACCTGTAGATGGTGAGTTGAAAACAGATATGAAATTAGAGGTAGAAATAAAATGTGAATTTACCTCTACTACCTTTTCTTCATCAAATTCTGCATCAGATTCAGATTCTGATATGTAGTTTGAGCCATATATTGCCATCATACAGAAATTTCTGGCTTTTTGTTATTCTTCTTCTTCTTCAGTTAGAGTAGGTGCTGGTTCTGCATCAAACAAACAGTTAGTGGAAGAAGTAGGAATGCATTCATTTACCATCCTTGAGAGGGAGTTCTAGATGGCCTTTGCTTAAGTGCAATCAGCCACTTTAAGAAGAATGTCTTTTGACATTGATGTAGCCAATATTTTCATAGCAATGGCATCAGCACTTTTCAGCTTTTCTTGATCATCTGATGAAGAAATTGAAGATGAAATTCCTGTCAAAATGGAATTAAAAATTTCTTCATCTATTGCATTCATATACAGTTTAAGGTGGATCTGAAATAGAAAAATCTACTAGTGTCATTGAGAAAAACCTTTTTAAAAACAAAATAAGAACTAAGTGATCTTTGTGATTTCAGGTGTTATCCTGTGTGAAAAATCAACCTGCTTTGATACCAATTGAAAGTGAGTTTAGTTCTTATTATATTTGTTAAAGGCTCTTGATTAAGTTTTACTTCAAAATAATGATATATATAAATATATATGTTTGCTGTATGAGTAATTAAAACAAACAGTGAATAAGCATATAAAATCACAGCACAAATAAGAACATAGAACAAAAACAAACAAGCACAAGCACATCCAGATGACACAAAATGTATAGTAGTTCCCCTCAACTGGGTACATCTACTCTTCTACCCACTGGTAGTAATCCAATAGAGGTTGTTGAACAGGTGCCCTCACACCAAGGTGTTTTTATTCAGGTGTCCACACACCAATGAAGGTTTGATCAGGTGCCCAATTCACCTATAAGATTTTGATCAGGTGCTTATAAACCAAGATGCAGGTTTTTGCTAAGGTGGCCTGTCACCGGGAGTAAACTTTTGAAGGGAGTTTTAACCCTTTACAAGATGGGAAGGAGAAAGGGAAAATATATTTTGTTCTTCTCTTTTTGCTGAGAAGATTCTTGATGATCCTAATGAGATGTTGTGTTTGGATCTTGATGAAGATGTTGTTGAAGAGAGCTCCCCCTGTCTGATTAATTTTGATGATAGCTTGTGGATGGAGCTCCTTATCTTGATTGTAATAACATTTCTTCTTCTTCTTGCAGTTTAGATCCTGAGCAAATGATAGTGTTTGGTGTCTCAAGATTTGTATAGAAGATCTGCAAGAAAGAGGTTTAGCAAAAAGAAGATATAATATATTTGATCTGCTTCTTTTTGCTCCTGTTCTTCTTTTTCTCTTCTTCTTCTCTTATTCCTGTACAGCAATATGATAATATATTCTGTCTATATAAATCTGTACAGCAATATTGATAATATATTTCGTCTATGTATGGAGAGAGAGAGAGAGCAGATGTAGGTTATAATCTGCAGTATATTTATCTGCTGTATAAAGAGATGTCTCCTGCTGTCGTATATGGAAGTTGTCCTCTTTCCTGGCTGATTTGAATCCTTGCCAACCAAAGAGGAAAGGAGTAATATCTCTTTCTTTTTCCAGAACCTCGAGAAGATAACTTGCCGTGTTTAGCTTGCTACAACGGCTACAATATTTAATGCTTTGCTGCCAATGACTATAACATTTAATGCTTCACGCTGTAAGGTTAAATCAACAATATATATATAGAAATAATAAATAGAAATAATAAATATTGCTTTAATAAAGCTGACAACATATTTATACTATTTTAGTCGAGCTGAGAATGCTGTAAAATAATGCTGCAGAAATTCGTCGAGCTCAGGTTCAAGTTCGTCGAGCTCATAATTTGATTCGTCAACCTGAACATTAAATTCACTGTTCTGAACTTCTGCTGAATATTCGTCGAATGTAGACTTGAGTTCGTCGAACGGAAGGATTCGTCGACCGCTAAGCTTGAATGATTTCGTCGACCGCTGAAGTATTGAGCTGTTCGTTGAACGCAGATGGCCGTTCGTTGAACGCAGGATTTCGTCGACCGCTGAGCTGAGGTCTGTTCGTCGACCGCTGAGATAATCTGTTCGTCGACCGCTGAACCAATCTGTTCGTCGACCGCTGAGCTGAGGTGGGATCGTCGAGCGCTGGTTGGATTTCATCGAGCGCAGAATGCACGCCATTCGTCGAGCGCAGAATACCGTTCGTCGAACGCAGATCGCCATTCGTCGAACGCAGAGAATATATGTAAATTTTAATTCTTTCTCTTATTATCTGCCTATTTTAGATTTCCCAAATCTTGATTTAAATAGGAATTTAATATGTGAATTGCTAGTTGTTATAGGATTCTAAGAATTTTAAAATAAGAAAGACAAAATCTGATAGCTTCTTTCTATAGAATCCCCTTAATCAGAAGAGACTCACACTTAGTGCTTTGACCATTTATGATCTATGCAATCTAAGTAGAATGCTCAACTTGATTTTGGAGAAAAATCTGTAAGAAAGTGAAGTCTATCTGATATTGCTTTTAAGATAGAAAAATTCAATGGAATCATTTAACTGCTGTGTTAATTATAATTTGAGAAAAAAAATATTAAACAGTTAAAACAAAATTTCCTTATAGATAGATAAGTTGGCATTTTTATTCCATTGAAATACAAGTTTGAAAAATTAAACTGATTTTGCTGAACATAAAGTTTTGCTTTTTGTTTAAAATTTTGTTTAAAATTTTCAGCCTTAACTAACTTATTTTGTAAACAAATAATGTGTTCTGCTGATTTTAAGTTTTCTTTAATTTCATCAGAAATCAATTTGTTTATTATTAGCTCTTTACTGATTCTGTTTTCAGAATTTATTAAACCTGTAGATGGTGAGTTGAAAACAGATGTGAAATCAGAGGTAGAAATAAAATGTGAATTTACCTCTACTACCTTTTCTTCATCAAATTCTGCATCAGATTCAGATTCTGATATGTAGTTTGAGCCATATATTGCCATCATGCAGAAATTTCTGGCTTTTTGTTCTTCTTCTTCTTCTTCTTCTTCAGTTAGAGTAGGTGCTGGTTCTGCATCAAACAAATAGTTAGTGGAAGAAGTAGGAATGGATTCATTTACCATCTTTGAGAGGGAGTTCCAGATGGCCTTTGCTGAAGTGCAATCAGCCACTTTAAGAAGAATGTCTTTTGACATTGACGCAGTGATGCGCAAATCTCGCACACCGCTATAGGCGGTAGCTAGACTGCGGCATGAAACGGCATTGTACCGATCGTTCAAGTAATATAAAATGAGGAGTAATCCCCGAGTATCGAATCTCTCAAGGAACACAGTAAGGTGAAGTTAACGTTCGAGGAAGGACTTGAGATTGAAGTCCTTTACGTCGGATGGATGCGGAAACGGGGGATTTGGATTGTGAAAAATAAAAAGAAAATGCTACAACTACTCCTATGCAGGCCTTGAGCGCACTGCTTCACCGGGCGGATGGATTACTACATGGGCCGCTATGCACCGATTCGCTACGCGGATGGAAGAGAAGGCAAGCAGATGGAGTGGGTCGCATCGGCGGAATGAGGGTCGCATCACCTTGTCACAAAGATCACACATAGCAATTGCTAGTGCAGCCAAACCACACACTCACACCATAAATACCACAAGAACTCACCTCAAGCACTCATACACAAATAATAACATTGCATAACAATGAAATAACTATTAAATCAAGTGCAGAGTACAAACATTATCATAAATAGAAGATAACACTACAAGCAACAATAACCTAAGAAGAGAAACATGCAAGAGATACAACCGAATCCGGAGGCTTGCTGTAGATTCACGGTAGGAATCGTCGGGTTGTCAATCCGCGTCCTAGCTCGGTCCCAGCTATCATCCGGGGTAGAGGAGGGCTGTCACTTCCTCCCAATGGACCCGTCTTCTCCGGTAAGCTACAATCCGGCCACGTCCGTTGCGAAGAACTCCTAGCTTGGCGATGAAGATGAGTGTAGAATCCTCTCCCTAAAGCACTTGGATGATGCGAGGTGGCCTCAGGCAAAAGGTGGAGGAAGAAGTGAAGAAACGGAGCTGGAACTCCCCTTGCGGCGGAAGAAATCGCGAAACTGAAATATGTTCCGAAAACCTAAAAAATCGCAGTTTAAATAGAAAAGTTGCAGAATTTGTTTATGCACGATCAAACACACGACCGTGCGTTTAAACGCACGACCAGAATCTGAAAGCTATTTTGGTCCATAGATGAACGCGCACGATCGCAGCCGACCGTGCGTGAGTAAAATGCACGACCGTGCGATTCATACAGACATGAAAACTGGGCAATATTGATGATCTACCAGCCTGAACAGCACCAAACAGCACCCACACTGCTGGGAATACTCTTCCAGCTCAATCCAAATGCATAAAAGGGTTGGGGAGCACCCTGTGCTTACCCCCAACAAACATAGTGCGCAATTGCACACCAAATTGGGCCCAAAGAGTGCACTTTGTGAAGAAATGTGTTCAAGCGAAGTTTAAGCGATAATGAACTAAAAGATAAGTGCAAATGCCTGAAAACTAGCCCAGATGAGTCCGAAAAAGTGTATATAAATGGGACTCATCACACCCCCAGACTTACCTGTTTGCGCGTCCCGAGTAAACAAATCCGGCGGAGTAGGAAAAGCATAGCTAGCCAAAAAATTGCAAACATGGAATAGAATGCGAAGTTGCATACTTGTGTGCATAGAAGTTCATTAGAAGAAGTTTCTACATATGATAGCTAATTTATAAAAGTGTAAATGCGTAAAAAGAAATTTATTTTTACTCAAAAAATGGAATGTTGGTGAATCGCGAGGTCACGCGCAGTACGAAAGTAAGCAAGTCGCGAAGGTGAATGTTACCCAAGACCGGAACTCGGAATTATCTCCGTTGAAATCCATCAACGTCGAGAACCATAAGCACGCCCGGTCACACTCTCTCCATGGTGCTAGTGAACTCACAAGACGAATCGATAGGACTTTAGGTTTACATGAGGCTTGGGTTACGGGTTGGAATGCAAAGATAAACGTGAAGGCTAATCGCAACCCAATTTAGCACACAAAAATGCTAAATCATAGCAGCCTCAATAATACACGTGTAACACACCCCCACACATGACTTTGAAACCGGGTGTGCACACGGCCTACAACAATCAATACCATTTAGATGTTTCAATTAAAACGCTGGGGGTATACATCTATTTTTTTCTTTGCTTTTCTTTTTCTTTTCTTTTCATCCCCAGATCTAATAGCACAATTTTCAGCACATAGACATTTTTAAAACTTCCACATCAACACTGAAGTTTCGCATCACCGCACCGCATTGGAAAATTACAATTCATAAATGCTTTTAGCTTAATTTTTGGTTGCGATAATAGGATTAGCTTTTAGGCCTTGGTGAAGTATGGTGGAGCTGAATCAAAAGATCGGGTAGGCACAAAATGGGCTAGCAATGGTTAGTGTATAGGAATGGTAAAACAAGGCTCAAGCTTGCCAAATAGATGGCCTACGTCACGCTCAACTTGCAAATCGTTCGCACCCATGCTTCGAGAGTCGCTTGGGGCAAGTTCTTAGCCCCCGAGAAAGGTAATCCTTCCTCCCGACTCGAGCAACACGAACCTCGCTTCGCTTACACACAATACCACGCTACCACTAGATTCAACCACATTCACCATTTTGAGTAAAATAAACTAAAATCTACGCAAATCTACTAATTATAAATTAGAAGCATAAATAGAAACTAATTCTACTCAAATCCCTATGCAAACACGAGTACTCAACTAGAGCACTGTAGGAGTCAACATTCCACTCCATCTTGCAATTATTTTGGCTAATACAGCAATTTCTACATCACAACCAAGAATTGAATATACATGAGCATACAAACAAGCGAGTGCGCGCTAAAGTGGGTGTAGTGGTGTGCGGTGAAGATGAACAAATATTATAAATGAAATAAAATACTCCTAGCATGCACTGAGATGTGCCCGTGCAGTGGGTATCACATAGCGGCTCTCCCCCAGATTTAATCTAAGCAATAGACACAAATGATGTAAACATGAAAATTAAATAAAAGACTAGGGGGAAGAACAGTTACCCATGCTCAGAAATGAGCATACCAGAAGATTGGCGATAATACTGCAATGGAAATCCAAGTCCGTCACCAAAAGATCACCACCCTACAAAAAGGACGCACCAAGCAATAACAAAAATAATATATTAAGGCATTAGCGGATTAGAAAAATAAAAATAACAACCAAAACAGGGTTGTCTCCCAGTAGTGCTTTTGTTTACCGTCCTTAAGCTGGACTAAATAACCTGTATTAAGCAGTTTAAAAGATTGTCTAAGCATAAAAGCAAAAGTTAATAAATCCTAATTATTATTACATGCTCAGCAAAATAATCAACTATAAGTTGATTTAAAGTAGTAACTGAAAATAAAAGAAATGGGTCTGAAGACCCAACAGTAGTCAAGAGGATCAGGAGCTTTCCATCTCCAAATTTCATCTTTCTTCATCCTCTTCCTCTCCTCCAATCTGCGGTCATGGATGAAGTAGCATTTTCCACCCTGCACCCAGTCTTTCAAGGAAAACGCAGGCAATGATGATGAGGTGGAATAGGCGATTGAATTCATCATTGCCATTTGCTCTTCCTTCAAAGACTGCCACCTTACCCAAAAATGGGTCCACGATCTCATGCACCTGCAGGGGGATATATGAAACATCAGAAATTAAAGCAGGAGGGGAAGCAGGAAGGATGAATTTATCAATATTAGCATAAAAAGAAAGAGGATTAGGAAATAAACTAGATGAAGAACTAAAAGAATCAAACAAAGGAGAAGTGGCCCCGGTGTCACTCCTGGCAGGTTCCACAAAAGACTCATTGTCGACTGCATTAAGAGCACTGCAGTAAGAATATGAGCAGCTAGGAACTTCAATGATGAGTTGGACCTTCTCCTCCGGTGATGAGGTAGAAACCTCATCACTAAGGAAAATGTCCTCCTCAGTGCAACTCAACATAGCTTCAGGCTCCATAGGCTTATCCTGCATATCTAAAAACTCGGCAATAAGAGCAGAAGACACATGCATACTGATACAAGAAAATATCTGAGTAGAAATAGGACTCAAGATAGAGTCTGATAGGAGTGAAGAAATATCCTCAGATACAGAATCCACAGGAAAGGATGGCACCAAAGAGGAAGAAAACTCCAAAATGTCATCGTAGTGATCAACATCGACGCTGATCGACGCATTCGTTGTGCTCCCAAGATGACCCGGGGGCCTAACGTATGTGTCATCAGTGATGGAAGGAGCGGTGGCATAGGAAGGCAGTGGAATGGTGATAAGTGCTGGCTCATCATCCTCTCCCAATTGCAATTTCCATTGCTCACAGTCCTTCAGCACGTGATCAAGACTCTGACAACACAAGCAGCGCTTCCCGGTAGGTTTTGACTGTAGAAAAGCCAAACCACCCGGTGAAGGCGATGCTTGCGATGGGGACGCATACTTATAATACGTAGGTCCATAGTATGACTATACGAATTATAATTATGGCTTCTTAAATGGCACACATCACTAGAGTGACTAGACGCTCTATGATGATTTTTTTTTTGGACTTCTTCTTTTTGTTTTATAACTAAAAGATAACCTTTATTTTAAGAGTTTAGAATTGGCGGATGTTTTCGAAGAGTCTCGCAAGTACTCCTACTTTGAGAAATTAACCGTTATCCTATTGAAGGATAGAAGTAACGGTCTTTTTCTTCTTTCGGAATATTGACAATTACGCTTCGGCTACAACGTCGAATTCTATTGAATTGAATAGTAGAAAAGGAGAGTTTTGCACTAAATGAGTTTGGAAAGCTGTGTTTGAATTTTTAGTCCAAATTAATCATTTGATGAAGGCAAGTATACCTTATCGCAAGTAATACAGGATATTTTTAGAAAATATCGGGATCGTATATTTCCGCGGGTCGTGTTGATTATGCTACTTCGAGGAACGAACTATTATCCTATCGGAATAATATTTTTAGTTGATTTAACTAGAGTTCTAAACGATAAAATGCGAAAGATGATAATAAGCGATTAACTAGAGTTCTAAGCGATGAGAAAGATAGCGCGCGACGTCGAATTACCTTGAGACGAAAATAGATTTTTTCGTAGAATTAAAAGTGATGCCTTTTCAAAATATTAAGATGACTTGACCGTGGAGGTTCCATAATTATGAACGCTCCTCTCTCGAGGGTACGCCCACCTGAGATTATGAATATTCGACCGAACTCTCGTTCTACAATCGAATGTTCTTAATACTCGCTTTATGTTGTGAACCCCGCTATTGGGTTTTTATTTCCAATTCGGGAGAATTACCTCGTCCTCTCTCGAGGGTAGAGCGCACTTCTCTTTACCCGTGAGCGATCAATCTGTACGCACGAGCCTCTCGGCTAACTAGGTACGAAAACGGAAATGAAAACCACACATCGATTATGTGGCTCCAATCAACGTGATTCTCGGGTAAACCTTAAGCGTTAATTATTTTAGAAAGAGATGTTTTAATTTTATAGAAAAACTATTTTTGTGTCCCAATGCTCTTCGACGTCGTGTGCTAAAGGAAATTAGCCACTCATCGGAATGGAGATGACATTATCGGTTGAAAAATACATGTTTAATGATTAAAGCAGATATAAGCGGATAAAAAGGAAATAAAAAGACTTATATAAAAAATAGTAATAGTATCCGTCCCAACCACCTTAAACAAGCGCTAAAAAGTTCTTAGCCTCTTATTCAAGAAGGGGGTGGTATAGAAATGAAAAGACTTATAAAGGTGCAGAAATAATATCCGTCCCAACCGACTTAAATAAATGCTAAAGTTAATTAGCCTCTTATTCAAGATGGGGGTGGTATAGAAATGAAAAGACTTATAAAGGTGCAGAAATAATATCCGTCCCAACCGACTTAAATAAATGCTAAAGTTAATTAGCCTCTTATTCAAGATAGGGGTGGTATATAGCAGTTATATGAAGACTGAAATAAAACTAAGTTACAAAAAAAAGAAAAATATAATCTCATACACGCACACACTCTAAAAAAACTGAAAAGAAAGCGTTTAAAATGAAAGCGATAAAATAAAGCGAAAAAGAAAACGATAAAACTATTGTATGAAAGCTTGTAAATCTAAGCTATGAAAACAGTAAACCTAGATTATGAAAGCAATAAACCTAACTATAAAAGCAATAAAACTAAATTATGAAAGCAATAAACTAAGTTATGAAAGCAATAAAACTATTCTCATACACACACACACACTAACATAAATAAAAAGGAAGATGATCCAAATGAGAAAAACAACATTTTATTTCTAAAAGGCGAAAATTACAAACGAACATAACTTAATTGCATAAAGAAAACTCGCATTCACTCAAAGAACTCAGAAAAACATTACAAAGCTCAAAATTTGGATGAAAAATACTTCAGCCGAGCCCCTCTATTTATAGGGAAAATTTGAGTTTTACACGCCCTAGGTCACGGGCGTGACTTGAATGTCACGGCCATGACTTAGGGCGTGACATTTGCTCGGCTGTATTCGCCGTCTTCTGGAAGGTTCGGCCGTCAAACATGGCTGCACACGGGCGTGACTTGGTATGTCACGGGCGTGACTTTGTGAGTCACGGGCGTGACTATGGGTGGCTGATGTCGGCAGCATGGGCGCGGCTTCGAGACGTGACGCGCTGGCGGCTCACGGGCGTGACTCTGCTGGAACACGGGCGTGACTTGTAGAGTCACGGGCGTGACTTGGTCAACTGGAGTGAGCTGAAGAGAAATTCGTCGGGCGCAGAGCTTTAAATTTACACGCCCTTGGTCACGGGCGTGACCGAGGGCGTGACTTGAGCGATTTGTCGGGATTTGATCTGCATCGAGCCGTCCCGTTGATATTTGATCTTTAAAATTACACGCCCTTGGTCACGGGCGTGACTGAGGGCGTGACCTGGGAAAATTTTGCAAAAAAATGCAAAAACAAAAATAAAACTAAGTTAGAAACCAGAAATAATAAAGAAGCAATTTATTCATTAATTTACATAGAAAATTCACAATATTAATTAAAACTATACTAATAATTATACTAAAAATACATATATTTTATTACTTATCAAATACCCCCATACTTAAGTTTTTGCTATTCCAGAGCAAAAGTAAGAGAGATCTATACGGGATTAACATAAGTTCTAATTTTTGGCTATCGTTTTATTTTAATCATAAGAGACTGAAAAATAAAAATTCGGAGTAATAAGAGTTAAGTCCTAAATTATGCAAATGATTTAAGTAGAAAGAAATGTCCTGGCCAAAAGACTTCTTAATTAACCAAATATCAAACAAAATTGCAATCATTAGTAAACGAGATTAGATCGAAATTATAATAACCTTTGTTTAAAGAAACATGAAGGAAAAAATATAAGTTACTAATTATGCTCTCAAATGATTTTTTGAATTAAAACTAGAAACAATAATTTGGTTAAGGGAAAAGGGGGTACAAAGCCTTGGCAAATAGAAGAGTACTTGAATTAGGGGTGATGAATTGTATCATCTCACCCCTCTTATATAGTTTCCTTTGACTCCCATCGTTGGTGTACGAGGGAAAATTGACCTTTTAATTAACCCAATGCCTGTGTTTACGGAATTTGCAATTCCCATTGACATAGGATCTCTTTTAACAAATATTGGGTGCCTATGTTTACGGAATTTTTGTATTCCCATTGACATAAGATCTTTAGGCTTTGTTTTCTTCCTTTGTTTATTTTTGCCATGCTAAATTGGTGTATACAAGGGGTTTTCAAGAGAAATTCTAGAATAATAAAAAAAAGTTTTGAGAGCAACCTTAGTAAGTTGAATATTCCTAGATTCCTGAAGACATAAAGTAGGGATAATTGCAGTCTAAAGTTGTTTTGCCAACATAATACACATGTCTCTATTTTAGCTAGTAGAAGTAGTGCTTGATAACAAAACCTCTATTTACAATTAAAAACACAAGATATTCTTTAAAACTTAACCCCGAATGTTTAAATCTATCGATCTTAGATAAACAAACAAATAGTAAAACTAGCGATTATGAAAATCCACAAACATATACTCTCGAAACGAAATGCTTTAAGAATAAAAGTAAAGTAGAGTTTTTATTTTTGTATATTATTTTTGTTTTTGCAACTATATATAGTTATATATATTTTTTGTATTTTGTAAGTTGTAAATTTTTTTTGTTTTTTTTATTATGACAAAGTAAAAAAAAAACAAAAGTTTTTGTAGAGTTTTTTTTTTTGTTGATTTTTTTTTTTTGTATTTTTTCAAAGTAAAAAAGTTTTTTTAATGAAAACGGTAAAACACCCCCATACTTAAAACCCAACATTGTCCCCAATGTTGTAATGTAAGTATGAAGAAGAGAAAATAACATTGCAATATATACAAAAGGAAAGAGGAAGCAAAAAGGCTTCCCTGAATGAAAGCTGGCGGGGTCGTAAGAAACCCTGCAAAAAGAGATAAAAACAGCATAATACAAATATTAGATAAATGTGGGGTGCCTCCCACAAGCACTTTGTTTACCGTCGCGTAGCTTGGCGCATTTGGCGTGGTGAGATTATAAATTGGGGAGGGTTAAAGATTCCGTGTGTCCGTCCACCGGATCGCCTGCAAGATATAGTTTTAAACGGTGGCCGTTGACTTTAAATTCGCCTTTTTCGGGGTGAGAGATAAGAACGGTCCCATACGGCCAAACCTCTTTGACTTCAAAGGGGCCGGACCAGCGGGATTTGAGCTTACCCGGAAAAAGACGAAGACGTGAATTATAAAGAAGGACAAGATCCCCCGGCGCGAAAGTTTTTGGAAATTTAATTTTTCGATCGTGGTAGAACTTAGAACGCTCCTTATAAAATTTATTACTCTCATAAGCGTTTGCACGCCATTCATCGAGTTCATTTAGTTGGAATTTCCTATTCTCAGAGGCTAAGTTCGAATCGAGATTTAAAAATTTTAAGGCCCAAAAAGCGCGGTGTTCTAACTCTACCGGTAAATGGCACGCTTTGCCGTAGACTAATCGATAGGGCGTACAACCGATAGCGGTCTTATATGCCGTACGATACGCCCACAACGCGTCGTCGAGTTTTGAGGACCAATCCTTCCTATTTAAAGAGACGGTTTTTTCCAAAATGCGTTTTATCTCGCGATTCACTACCTCTACTTGGCCGCTCGTTTGGGGGTGATAGGCGGTGGCGAGCTTATGCGTGACGCCGTACTTAGATAAATTTTTTGAAAACTGGGCGTTGCAGAAGTGCGTGCCCCTATCACTAACTATTGCACGGGGCGTGCCGAAGCGAGAAAATAATTTTTTTAGAAAATGGACGACGACTCGCGCATCATTGGTGGGCAGAGCTTGCGCTTCCGCCCACCTAGATACGTAGTCGGCCGCCACTAAAATATAGCGATTATTAAAAGAAGGAGGTAGGGGGCCTACAAAGTCTATGCCCCACAAATCGAAGATTTCACATTCTAAATAAAAGTTTTGGGGCATCTCGTCACGACGAGAGATGTTACCCGACCGCTGGCAGCTATCGCATATACTCACAAAAGTGTGAGCATCCTTAAAGAGATTGGGCCAATAAAAGCCTGACTCTAACGCTTTCCGCGCGGTCCGGTTGGCTTGATAATGCCCTCCAGCCGGCCCCTCATGGCAGTGTCGCAATATTTGCGCACTCTCCTCGCTTGATACACATCTTCGTATCACTTGGTCTGCGCAGATGCGAAAAAGAAAGGGGTCCTCCCAAAAGTAGTTTTTCAAGTCAGAGAAGAATTTCTTCTTCTGCTGAGTCGAAAAATCTTTTGGAAGGACCCGCGCGACTAAATAGTTCACGTAATCTGCGAACCAAGGGGTAGAAGAAGTTTTTGTATTATTTATGATTAAAAGGCGCTCCTCAGGAAATCGATCGTCTATTTCTGGTTCGACGAGCGCTTCTGTGACGGGGTGTTCTAAACGTGAGAGGTGGTCGGCTGCTAAATTTTCAGCCCCTTTCTTATCCCGGATCTCTAAGTCAAATTCCTGTAAAGGGAGGATCCATCGAAGTAAGCGAGGCTTGGCATCAACTTTGGCCAAAAGATATTTTAGGGCGGAGTGATCAGTGAAAACGATCACGTGGGAAAGTGTTACGTAAGGCCTGAATTTATTAAAAGCAAAGATGACGGCAATAAGTTCCTTTTCCGTCATTGTATAGTTAGCCTGTGCGGAATTGAGTGTGCGAGAAGCGTAATATATTGGATGAAAATATTTATTTACGCGTTGGCCTAAGACAGCTCCTACCACGATATCGCTCCCGTCGCACATAATCTCGAACGGAAGGGACCAATCTGGCGCCACCAGAATTGGAGAATTGATAAGTTGCTTTTTAATAAAATCAAATGCCTCTACGCAGGCCGTGTCAAAAATGAATGGGGAATCCTTTTCCAGGAGGTGAGTTAGCGGTTTGGTTATTCTTGAAAAATCTTGAATAAACCGCCGATAAAAACCTGCGTGGCCAAGAAAACTTCTAATTGATTTGACGTTCGAAGGAACAGGAAGTTGTTCAATTATAACGACTTTGGCCCTATCGACCTCCATCCCCTTGGAAGAAATTTTATGGCCGAGGACTAAGCCCTCTCGGACCATGAAGTTGCATTTCTCCCAGTTCAAGACTAAGTTCGTCTCCTCGCACCGTTGGAGGACTCTATCTAAATTTTTTAGACAATTTTTAAAAGAGTCTCCAAAGACGGAGAAGTCATCCATGAAGACTTCCATTATGTCTTCTACTAGCTCGCCAAATATTGCCAGCATACATCTTTGGAATGTAGCTGGCGCATTACAGAGGCCAAACGACATTCGTCGATATGCGAAGGTGCCGAAAGAGCAAGTAAAAGTCGTTTTTTCTTGGTCCTCGGGTGAAATAGGGATCTGGAAAAATCCCGAGAGACCATCAAGGAAGCAATAAAAAGGATGACCAGAGAGACGCTCTAAGATTTGATCAATAAACGGTAACGGAAAGTGGTCTTTTCTGGTCGCATCATTTAGTTTTCTGTAGTCGATGCACACCCTCCAACCCGTAACAGTGCGAGTTGGGATTAATTCATTATTCGTGTTTGCCACGACCGTTATACCGCCCTTTTTTGGGACGACTTATACGGGGCTTACCCACGTACTGTCGGAAATAGGATAGATAATCCCCGCGTCGAGGAGTTTAATAATTTCAGTCTTAACGACTTCCCGCATGTTCGGGTTAAGTCGCCGTTGAGGCTGAATTGTTTGGCGGGGGTTTTCCTCCAGAAAAATTTTGTGGGAGCAGAACGAGGGGTTAATTCCCCTGATATCGAAAATTTGCCATGCAATTGCACGGCGATGTTTGGATAAAACTTCAACCAATTCGGATGTTTCCGAATCGGTTAAAGTAGACGATATTATAACCGGAAGTTTTAAGTTCGCGGCTAGAAAATCATATTTTAAATGGTCGGGGAGTTGCTTAAGCTCCAAGACCGGAGGTTCTTCATAGGAAGTGGAGATTTTTAAAGCTTTCGAATCAAAAGGCTCGAAAGGCGAATTTGGCGGTAATTCGTCTAAAGGAGGTTGATTCGCCAGATCCGAATCGTCTATCATTAAAGATAGCAATTCCGAAAGAGAAGAACACTCGTCCACAAACGCGGATTCCAAATTGAAATAGGAATCATCATTCGACAGTGAGTTCCGCATGGAGGGGTTGATATGTAAAGTAACTTCGTCGTCTCCAACTCGAAGGAGGAGGCGACCGTTACTGACATCGATTAACGCGCGGGAGGTTGCAAGAAAGGGGCGACCGAGGATGATGGGTACCTCGACGTCCTCCTCTATGTCCAGGATGACAAAGTCTACTGGGAAGATAAACTTGTCGACCTTGACCAGAACATCCTCCGCTACCCCGATTGGGTACTTTACCGAGCGATCCGCGAGTTGGATGCTCATTTTTGTCAGACGCGGGATGCCTAAATTGAGTTTTTTGAAAAGAGAAAAAGGCATCAAATTGATGCTGGCGCCTAAGTCCGCAAGAGCGTACTTTATTAACATATTGCCAAAGAGACACGGGATGGAGAACCGTCCCGGGTCGTTCAGTTTTCGCGGCAATTTGTTAAGGAGAACAGCCGAACATTCCGCATTAAGGGAAACACGCGAAACATCCTCGAGTCGCTTTTTATTAGAAAGCAACTCCTTAAGATATTTTGCGTATTTCGGCATTTGGGAGAGTGCCTCGCAGAAGGGGACAGTTATTTGAATTTGTTTTAAAATACGCAAATTTTTTTGATAATTTTTGTCATCCTTCTCTTTATTAATTTTAGACGGGTAAGGAATTCGAGGACTCGAAACATTCGGCGCAACCGGAGAATCCGGAGCAATTAGAATCGAGGAAGAGGGTGGAGGGGTCGGAGGCAAAATGCATACCTTAGGCTCAACCCGCAATGGGGAGACGACCTCCTTGCCGCTTCGAAGGGTTATAGCGTTGGCATTTTCCCTGGGGTTTGGCTCCGTATTCCCTGGTATAGCTCCGTATGGCCCTCGGAGACCATCTTTGCAAGTTGTCCAACCTGGTTTTCCAAGTTTTTAATCGATCCGGTAAGATTCCGGATATTTGAATCGTTGGACGCGATGTATTTAGTCAAAACATCTTCGAGCGGCGAAGGTTTTGGAGGAGGAGGCTGGAATCCCTGCGGAAATCCTTGCGGAAATCCTTGAGGATTCATATTTGGGGGCCTCTGAGCATTGTTAGGATTGCTCCAGGAGAAATTAGGGTGGGTCCTCCAACCCGGATTATAATTATTACTATACGGGTTGTTATTAGGGTTGAAGGGGGGCCTAACCGGATTACCGAGGTAATCCACCGATTATTCGATTACATTATTATTATTATTATTCCAAGCGGGAGTGGAGGAGGAAACAGTCATCTCCGCCACCTGCTTACTTAGCCGCTCTACCTGTGAGGCTAAGAAAGTAGTGGCGTCCACTTCAAAAAGACCAGCCAATTTATTAGGACGCGACCTTGGCACGTTCCATTGGTACGCGTTCATGGCCATTTCGTCGATCAGAGCTTGAGCGGTCTCCGGGGTTTTGTTGTTTAACGTTCCCCCGGAGGCCGCATCAATCATCTGTCGCGTAGAAAAATTTAAACCATTATAAAACGTCTGGACCTGTAGCCAAGTTGGTAGCGCGTGATGAGGACACCTACGCAAATATTCTTTAAAATGCTCCCAAGTCTCATAAAGAGACTCGGAATCGAATTGCACAAAGGATGTGATATCCGTGCGTAGTTTTGCGGTTTTTGACGGAGGAAAATACTTAGTTAAGAAAAATTCCGTCAATTGGGCCCACGTGGTTATGGACCCTCTCGGAAGAGAAGTCAACCACGATTTGGCTTTTAACCGTAGCGAAAATGGAAATAAGCGTAAACGAATGGCGTCATCAGTGACGCCATTAATTTTAAAGGTGTCGCATATTTCTAAAATGTTTGAAAGGTGCTGATTTGGGTCCTCATCTGGCAAACCGTCGAACTGAATCGACTGTTGTACCATTTGAATTATGCTAGATTTTATTTTGAAATTATTATTATTAACTGTCGGGCGAGTAATACTTGATCCTGTATCTTCCAAATTCGGCCGGGCATAATATGCCATGGTCCGGGCCGGGGCCGCATTTGGAATTGGATCGCCCATATTTGCAGTATCTTCGATTGACTCTTCGGGGGTTTCGAGTAAGTTTTGATCACGAGATCGGATGCGCTCACGAAGAGTGCGCTCGATTTCGGGGTCAAAAGGAATAGTCGAATCGTCCGACGAGTTTCCTCGGGTCATATACTAAAAACAATATTTTTGGATTTTCTGTTTTTTTTTTATTGTTAATTTTTATAAATATAAGTTTTTATATATATATATTTTTTATATTATATATATATATATATATATTTTAAAAATATATAGATAAGAAATAAAATTAATAGCAGTTCCTACTTTCAAATAACAACACAAAGTTCCCCGGCAACGGCGCCAAAAACTTGATGATTTTTTTTTTTGGACTTCTTCTTTTTGTTTTATAACTAAAAGATAACCTTTATATTAAGAGTTTAGAATTGGCGGATGTTTTCGAAGAGTCTCGCAAGTACTCCTACTTTGAGAAATTAACCGTTATCCTATTGAAGGATAGAAGTAACGGTCTTTTTCTTCTTTCGGAATATTGACAATTACGCTTCGGCTACAACGTCGAATTCTATTGAATTGAATAGTAGAAAAGGAGAGTTTTGCACTAAATGAGTTTGGAAAGCTGTGTTTGAATTTTTAGTCCAAATTAATCATTTGATGAAGGCAAGTATACCTTATCGCAAGTAATACAGGATATTTTTAGAAAATATCGGGATCGTATATTTCCGCAGGTCGTGTTGATTATGCTACTTCGAGGAACGAACTATTATCCTATCGGAATAATATTTTTAGTTGATTTAACTAGAGTTCTAAATGATAAAATGCGAAAGATGATAATAAGCGATTAACTAGAGTTCTAAGCGATGAGAAAGATAGCGCGCGACGTCGAATTACCTTGAGACGAAAATAGATTTTTTCGTAGAATTAAAAGTGATGACTTTTCAAAATATTAAGATGACTTAACCGTGGAGGTTCCATAATTATGAACGCTCCTCTCTCGAGGGTACGCCCACCTGAGATTATGAATATTCGACCGAACTCTCGTTCTACAATCGAATGTTCTTAATACTCGCTTTATGTTGTGAACCCCGCTATTGGGTTTTTATTTCCAATTCGGGAGAATTACCTCATCCTCTCTCGAGGGTAGAGCGCACTTCTCTTTACCCGTGAGCGATCAATCCGTACGCACGAGCCTCTCAGCTAACTAGGTACGAAAACGGAAATGAAAACCACACATCGATTATGTGGCTCCACTCAACGTGATTCTCGGGTAAACCTTAAGCGTTAATTATTTTAGAAAGAGATGTTTTAATTTTATAGAAAAACTATTTTTGTGTCCCAATGCTCTTCGACGTCGTGTGCTAAAGGAAATTAGCCACTCATCGGAATGGAGATGGCATTATCGGTTGAAAAATACATGTTTAATGATTAAAGCAGATATAAGCGGATAAAAAGGAAATAAAAAGACTTATATAAAAAACAGTAATAGTATCCGTCCCAACCACCTTAAACAAGCGCTAAAAAGTTCTTAGCCTCTTATTCAAGAAGGGGGTGGTATAGAAATGAAAAGACTTATAAAGGTGCAGAAATAATATCCGTCCCAACCGACTTAAATAAATGCTAAAGTTAATTAGCCTCTTATTCAAGATGGGGGTGGTATAGAAATGAAAAGACTTATAAAGGTGCAGAAATAATATCCGTCCCAACCGACTTAAATAAATGCTAAAGTTAATTAGCCTCTTATTCAAGATGGGGGTGGTATATAGCAGTTATATGAAGACTGAAATAAAACTAAGTTACAAAAAAAAAGAAAAATATAATCTCATACACGCACACACTCTAAAAAAACTGAAAAGAAAGCGTTTAAAATGAAAGAGATAAAATAAAGCGAAAAAGAAAACGATAAAACTATTGTATGAAAGCTTGTAAATCTAAGCTATGAAAACAGTAAACCTAGATTATGAAAGCAATAAACCTAACTATAAAAGCAATAAAACTAAATTATGAAAGCAATAAACTAAGTTATGAAAGCAATAAAACTATTCTCATACACACACACACACACACACTAACATAAATAAAAAGGAAGATGATCCAAATGAGAAAAACAACATTTTATTTCTAAAAGGTGAAAAGTACAAATGAACATAACTTAATTGCATAAAGAAAACTCGCATTCACTCAAAGAACTCAGAAAAACATTACAAAGCACTCAAAATTTGGATGAAAAATACTTCAGCCGAGCCCCTCTATTTATAGGCAAAATTTGAGTTTTACACGCCCTAGGTCACGGGCGTGACTTGAATGTCACGGCCGTGACTTAGGGCGTGACATTTGCTCGGCTGTATTCGCCGTCTTCTGGAAGGTCCGGCCGTCAAACATGGCTGCACACGGGCGTGACTTGGTATGTTATGGGCGTGACTTTGTGAGTCACGGGCGTGACTATGGGTGGCTGATGTCGGCAGCATGGGCGCGGCTTCGAGACGTGACGCGCTGGCGGCTCACGGGCGTGACTCTGCTGGAACACGGGCGTGACTTGTAGAGTCACGGGCGTGACTTGGTCAACTGGAGTGAGCTGAAGAGAAATTCGTCGGGCGCAGAGCTTTAAATTTACACGCCCTTGGTCACGGGCGTGACCGAGGGCGTGACTTGAGCGATTTGTCGGGATTTGATCTGAATCGAGCCGTCCCGTTGATATTTGATCTTTAAAATTACACGCCCTTGGTCACGGGCGTGACTGAGGGCGTGACCTGGGAAAATTTTGCAAAAAAATGCAAAAACAAAAATAAAACTAAGTTAGAAACCAGAAATAATAAAGAAGCAATTTATTCATTAATTTACATAGAAAATTCACAATATTAATTAAAACTATACTAATAATTATACTAAAAATACATATATTTTATTACTTATCACTCTACACCACCTACATTGTTGATAAGCAGACATATTGGTGCAAAGAAGGATTCACTAATAATATAAGCTGAAAAATAACTCAGTATGCCCGAAGGAAAAAAAATTAAATCAATAGGAACCTGATTTTTGAAGTACTAAAAAAATAAGAGAATTTACAAACACTAAATTAAAACAAATGCGATAAACAAATGGAAAAGACTTTATCTCTTGTCGCTATCTCTCAAGCAACTCACACGTCTGTGTTTCCCGGCAACGGCGCCAATAACTTGATGCACAAATCTCGCACACCGCTATAGGCGGTAGCTAGACTGCGGCACAAAACAGCAGTGTACCGATCGTTCAAGTAATATAAAACGAGGAGTAATCCCCGAGTATCGAATCTCTCAAGGAACACAGTAAGGTGGAGTTAACGTTCGAGGAAGGACTTGAGATTGAAGTCCTTTACGTCGGATGGATGCGAAAACGGGGGATTTGGATTGTGAAAAATAAAAAGAAAATGCTACAACTACTCCTATGCAGGCCTTGAGCGCACTGCTTCACCGGGCGGATGGATTACTACACGGGCCGCTATGCACCGATTCGCTATGCGGATGGAAGAGAAGGCAAGCGGATGGAGTGGGTCGCACCGGAGGAATGAGGGTCGCAAGCACCTCGTCACAAAGCTCACGCATAGCAATTGCTAGTGCAGCCAAACCACACACTCACACCATAAATACCACAAGAACTCACCTCAAGCACTCATACACAAATAATAACATTGCATAACAATGAAATAACTATTAAATCAAGTGCAGAGTACAAACATCATCATAAATAGAAGATAACACTACAAGCAACAATAACCTAAGAAGAGAAACATGCAAGAGATACAACCGAATCCGGAGGCTTGCTGTAGATTCACGGTAGGAATCGTCGGGTTGTCAATCCGCGTCTTAGCTCGGTCCCAGCTATCATCCGGGGTAGAGGAGGGCTGTCACTTCCTTCCAATGGACCCATCTTCTCCGATAAGCTACAATCCGGCCACGTCCGTTGCGAAGAACTCCTAGCTTGGCGATGAAGATGAGTGTAGAATCCTCTCCCTAAAGCACTTGGATGATGCGAGGTGTCCTCGGGCAAAAGGTGGAGGAAGAAGTGAAGAAACGGAGCTGGAACTCCCCTTGCGGCGGAAGAAATCGCGAAACCGAAATCTATTCCGAAAACCTAAAAAATCGCAGTTTAAATAGAAAAGTTGCAGAATTTGTTCATGCACGATCAAACGCACGACCGTGCGTTTAAATGCACGACCAGAATACGAAAGCTGTTTTGGGCCATAAATGAACGCGCACGATCGCAGCCGACCGTGCGTGAATAAAATGCACGACCGTGCGATTCATGCAGACATGAAAGCTGGGCAATATTGATGATCTACCCACCTGCACAGCACCAAACAGCACCCACACTGCTGGGAATACTCTTCCAGCTCAATCCAAATGCATAAAAGGGTTGGGGAGCACCCTGTGCTTACCCCCAACAAACATAGTGCGCAATTGCACACCAAATTGGGCCCAAAGAGTGCACTTTGTGAAGAAATGTGTTCAAGCGAAGTTTAAGCGATAATGAACTAAAAGATAAGTGTAAATGCCTGAAAACTAGTCCAGATGAGTCCGAAAAAGTTTATATAAATGGGAATCATCATGTAGCCAATATTTTCATAGCCATGGCATCAACACTTTTCATCTTTTCTTGATCATCTGATGAAGAAATTGAAGATGAAATTCCTGTCAAAATGGAATTAAAAATTTCTTCATATATTGCATTCATATACAGTTTAATCCTAACTTGCCATAAATCAAATCTATCCAAAATACATAAAGGTGGATCTGAAATAGAAAAATCTGCTAGTGTCATTGAGAAAAACCTTTTTAAAAACAAAATAAGAACTAAGTGATCTTTGTGATTTCAGGTGTTAGCCTCTGTGAAAAATCAACCTGCTTTGATACCAATTGAAAGTGAGTTTAGTTCTTATTATATTTGTTAAAGGCTCTTGATTAAGTTTTACTTCAAAATAATGATATATATAAATATATATGTTTGTTGTATGAGTAATTAAAAAAACAGTGAATAAACATATAAAATCACAGCACAAATAAGAACATAGAACAAAAACAAACAAGCACAAGCACATCCAGATGACACAAAATATATAGTAGTTCCCCTCAACTGGGTACATCTACTCTTCTACCCACTGGTAGAAATCCACTAGAGGATGTTGATCAGGTGCCCTCACACCAAGGTGTTTTTGTTCAGGTGTCCACACACCAATGGAGGTTTGATCAGGTGCCCAATTCACCTATAAGATTTTGATGAGGTGCTTATAAACCAAGATGCAGGTTTTTGCTAAGGTGGCCTATCACCGGGAGTAAACTTTTGAAGGGAGTTTTAACCCTTTACAAGATGGGAAGGAGAAAGGTAAAAGATATTTTGTTTTTCTCTTTTTGCTGAGAAGATTCTTGATGATCCTGATGAGATGTTGTGTTTGGATCTTGATGAAGATGTTGTTGAAGAGAGCTCCCCCTGTCTGATTAAGATTGATGACAGCTTGTGGATGGAGCTCCTTCTCTTAATTGCAATAATACTTCTTCTTCTTCTTGCAGTTTAGATCCTGAGCAAATGATAGTGTTTGGTGTCTCAAGATATGTATAGAAGATCTGCAAGAAAGAGGTTTAGCAAAAAGAAGATATAATATATTTGATCTGTTTTTTGCTCCTGTTCTTCTTTTTCTCTTCTTCTTCTTCTTCTCTTATTACTGTACAAAAATATGATAATATATTCCGTCTATATAAATCTGTACAGCAATATTGATAATATATTCTGTGTATGTATGTCGAGAGAGAGAGCAGCTGTAGGTTATAATCTGCTGTATATTTATCTGATGTATAAAGTGATGTCTCATAAGCTATCGTATATGGAAGTTGTCCTCTTTCCTGGCTGATTTGAATCCTTGCCGACCAAAGAGGAAAGGAGTAATATCTCTTTCTTTTTCCAGAACCTCGAGAAGATAACTTGTCGTGTTTAGCTTGCTGCAATGGCTACAGTATTTAATGCTTTACTTCCAACGGCTATAACATTTAATGCTTCACGCTGTAAGGTTAAATCAGCAATATATATAGAAATAATAAATAGAAATAATAAAGATTGCTTTAATAAAGCTGACAACATATTTATACTATTTTAGTCAAGCTGAGAATGCTGTAAAATAATGCTGCAGAAATTCGTCAAGCTCAGGTTCAAGTTCGTCGAGCTCATCATTTGATTCGTCGACCTGATCATTAAATTCACTGTTCTGAACTTCTGCTGAATATTCGTCGAACGCAGACTTGAGTTCGTCGAACGGAAGGATTCTTCGACTGCTGAGCTTGAATGATTTCGTCGACCGCTGAAGTATTGAGCTGTTCGTCGAACGCAGATGGCCGTTCGTCGAACGCAGGATTTCGTCGACCGCTGAGCTGATGTCTGTTCGTCGACCACTGAGATAATCTGTTCGTCGACCGCTGAACCAATATGTTCGTCGATCGCTGAGCTGAGGCGGGATCGTCGAGCGCTGCTTAGATTTCGTCGAGCGCAGAATGCACGCCATTCGTCGAGCGCAGAACGCCGTTCGTCGAACGCAGATCGCCGTTCGTCGAACGCAGAGAATATATGTAAATTTTAATTCTTTCTCTTATTATCTGCCTATTAAATATATCTTTTTTCAGCTTTCTTTCTTAATGATATTTAATCTAAGTTGTAATATGAGTTATGATATAAACTTAGATACTAAAGGTGGATCCTAACTCAAATCAAAACTAAGGTTCCAACAAAGGCCTACTGAGGAAATTCCTACGAGGCTAGGCACCGATTCAGCCAGCAGGAGATCAGCAAACGCCTTACCAAGAAGGACTGGGGGGCAACCCTTAAGTCTGTCATCTCGGGAGAACGCTTCACGCCTATTAACAGGGCTCTACCTGCGCCACTGAAATGTTCTACCAACTTTGTTTCTATAAAAACTTTGTGTAAATTGCCGCTATAACTAATAGCTTTCAAAGTTGATCATTTCAGGCATGTCATCCCATACGCTATCGAAATTACGTATTCACTTCGCCCAAAGGAAAGGAGTGTTGAAAATGTTGAAGTGTGAAGTTGGCGGTCTGGGAGGAGGTCGCGCGGTCTGGCTAACCACGCGGTCTTGCGGTCTCCTTCTGCGGTCTGACCTATTCGGTCTAGCCATAGGACTATTCGGTCTGACCACCGTTCTCTGTCCAAGGTTGCTGAGGTGAGGCCGCGCGGTTTGGTTCGTGAGACCGCTTGACGAGCTGTTCTCTGTACTGTGCGGGTTAAGCTGTTAACCGCGCGGTCTGTTTTCTGTATCCAACAGTCTAGTCTGGTGGATGTTCGGGTTCTTGGTGGTGCGCGCCGACTAAGGTTCTCTTAGTCGTGCGGTCTCTCCTTTGTGTTCGCATAAGCTGCTCCTTGGCGATCTGCTGGTATCTGCGGACACTGGTATTGGTCGACTTGGCGGGCTGTTGCCTTAGTCGACCTGGCTTTGTTCGCTGTCTCTGGAGGAGGTCTCGTATAGGAGAGCACTGGTGGTGGGCATCATGACCGTGCGAGTTGTCATGATCGCGCGGCTTCTTCGAGGAGTGGCGATCTCCTGGTCAGGCTTGAAGTCGGCGAGCTCACAAAGCGCAGAGCGATCTTCTACTGACCACGCGGGTTGACCGGTCTTGGTCGCGCGGTCAGGGCGGTGAATTTATCTCATAGGGTGGTGACTGGATCAGGTCGCACACCTATAAATAGGAGTCACTATAGCAGCAAAATTATCACACCAAGTGTAAGCTGAGCTCGCGCCTATTTCTTGCGGTCTCGTTTTTGTGACCGGCCGGTTTGCTGATTGAACTTTCCTTGTGCAACTTCTGCGGATTGTGTGGACAGCAGTGGTCACCTCTTCTTCTAAGGTGTTCGGGCGGTCTTGCGGCTTGCAGTGCGGGTTGCTGGAGTTTGGGAGAATCAGTGGAGTTTAGGAAGTCGTGGCTTCAGTGGTGTTGATTCAAGTCGCCAGTAGTCTGTTCGCACAGTCTCCTTTTCTAGTCGCGCGAACACCCAGGCCGCGCAGTTTGGCGGTCTCTGTTCTTCAGACCGCCAGTTATCTTTCTTCAGCTTGTTTTGTTCCTTTTGGTTTTGTGTACTGGCGAAATCATGTCTCGCCATGTATACCTCGCTCTGTAATGAAGATTTCTGCTATTATCAATAAAGATTGCTTTGCTTCATGTGCTTCTGGTTGTTGGCTGTAACTTTGAGTTGTACGATTCCTGGTCACTCCTAAATCTACGGAAAATTTCACAAGGACATCTATTTGAATGAACAGCACCTGCCTTCGGGCAGTGCGCTAAGGAACACCACCTGCCTTTGGGCAGTGCGCTAAGGAATACCACCTGCCTTCGGGCAGTGCGCTAAAGAACAGCACCTGCCTTCGGGAAGTGCGCTAACGAACACCACCTGCCTTCGGGCAGTGCGCTAAGGAACAACACCTGCCTTTGGGCAGCGCGCTAACGAACAATACCTGCCTTCTAGCAGTGCGCTAATGAATAGCACCTGCCTTCGGGCAGTGCGCTAATGAACACCACCTGTCTTCGGGCAGTGTGCTAACGAACAGCACCTGCCTTCGGGCAGTGCGCTAACGAACACCACCTGCCTTCAGGCAGTGCGCTAATGAACAGCAGCTGCCTCCGGGCAGCGCGCTCACAATAATCTCTCACTGTCATCGATTGAAGGTTCACCCTTGTCCACCGCGGTAAGGTCCTGACGTCATAAGGGCCTGTCCCTCTTATGTTCGTCCACGGTTTGAATACGTACGCTCTTCACCGACAAAAACTTATCTTTTATTATGAAAAAAGCCGCGAGCTTAGACTCGCACACACATATCTTTTATTTTGTAAAAAGCCGCGAGCTTTGACTCGCACACACTTATCTTCTATTATGTAAAAAGCCGCGAGCTCAGACTCGCGCAAACTTATCTTTTATTATGTAAAAAGCCGCGAGCTCAGACTCGCGCAAACTTATCTTTTATTATGTAAAAAGCCACGAGCTCAGACTCGCGCAAACTTATATTTTATTATATAAAAAGTCGCGAGCTCAGACTCACACAAACTTATCTTTTATTATGTTAAAAGCCGCGAGCTCAGACTCGCGCAAACTTATCTTTTATTATGTAAAAAGCCACGTGCTCAAACTCGCGCAGACTTATCTTCTACTATGAAATAAGCCGCGAGCTCAGACTCGCACAAACTTATCTGTTATGAAAAAAGCCACCAAGCTACTCAGGTATCAATGCTAAATAACAAGCTCGTCACAATCTCCAATGCAAACACTGGGCAGCGAGATCGCAACCGGTTAGAACGAGATATAAGTTTCTCCCACAGTTAGAACCGAGTGAAGACTTCCAGAAAGAATAGGAAAATAAAAGCAACGCACACTCTTCCTTCAACAACAATTCCTAAGACACCATTGATGAGTCCCAAATATATACACATTGATGGACTCATCTGGGCCGATTTTCTAGTCTATGCACTTCACTTTAGACATGTTTTCACTTATATTTGATTCTCCATGCTAAGTGCACCTTTAGGCCCGTTTTGGTGTCATTTCTTGTTTATCTTTGTTACTAGTTGTCATGCTGTGTTAAGTGCCACCTTCAGTGGCCAGACTGGTGTCGTATGTTGGAACAGGAGTCGTGCAGGTGTTCCTGGTACAATTCTGTACAGGAACACTGCGCACGATCATTGGCTCCTTCGCGCACGACCACTGGTCGTGCGCCTCTGCTCGTGCGCACTTAACGCCCATTTCATGAGTTCTGTCTGGCTTATCGCACGACCACTTACGACAGTGCGCACGACCACTGGTCGTGCGCCACTGATCGTGCGAACTTTGTATTTTATAATTTTCTTCCCTTGCAGGCTCCGTCCAGTCAGGAGCACGATCACAGGATTCTAGTGCGCACGACCACTGGTCGTGCGCCAACGACCGTGCGCACTATTTATTCCAGCGCCTATAAATTGTCCTGCTCGCGATTTTAGGTCGGACCCTCGCCGTTTTTCCGCCCAGCTCCGCCGTTCCGCCCATTTCCGCAAGTTTTCGCCCCCTAGGCCTCCTCCATCATCCAAGGGCTTCAAGGAAGAGATTCTACACTCATCTTCATCGCCAAGGAAGGAGTTCCTCGCATCGGACGTGGCCGGATTGTAAAATGCTGGAGAAGACGGGTCCATTGGGAGGTGTGACAACCCTCCTCTACCTCGGACGCAGTTGAGACCGAGCTAGGACGTGGATTGACAACCCGACGATTCCTACCGTGAATCTACAACGAGACTCCGGATTCGGTCGTATCTCTTGCCTCTTTCTTCTACTTGTGTGATTGTATTTGTTTGTAATCTCTATATTTAGATGATGACACTATGAATCTTGTTTATTAATGTTTATTTCATGTTTATGGAATCATATTATTCATATGTGTGAATGAGGTGCGCCGCCATCCATTTTCCACTCCACCACCGTGTTCGGTGCCGCACTAGCAATTGCTAGTGGCGTGCTTGTCGAAGAGGTGCCGGCGACCCTCATTCCGTTAGCCTACTCGCCCATCCGCCTACCGAAGCGTGGCATAGCGGCCCGTGTACTCCATCCCGCCTAACGAAGCAGCGCACTCAAGGCCTGCATAGTTCGATCCGTTTACCTACTCGTCCATCCGCCCTTACGAAGTAGCGCGTTCAAGGCCTGCTTAGTCTCCATCCCGCCAAGCGAAGCACTGGATAGCGGCATTGCATAGGAGTAGTCATAGCATTTTCTCTTTATTTTCCACAATCCAAAACCCCCGTTTCCGCAATCCATCCGACCTAAAGGACTTCGATCTCAAAGCCTTCCTCGAACGTTAACTCCACCTTACTGTGTTCCTTGAGAGATTCGATACTTGGGGATTTACTTCCTCATATTATTACTTGACAGCGACCAGTTCACTGCCGTTCGGATCGCAGTCTCGCTACCGCCTATAGCGGTGTGCAGGATTTGCGCATCAAGTTTTTGGCGCCGTTGCCGGGGAGCATAGTCGTGTGAGTTTTCTGGAGAGGGAGAACCTGAGAGAGAAGCCCTTCCATTTGTAAATTGCATTTCTTTGTTTTATTTCTTTTTATTCCATTTTCCTGTTTTAATTAGGTTGCTTTAGTACTTTTTGTTAGGTGTAGTATTTTGCACAATAGCATTTTTATTTTTGAATCGTTTTATCTTCGCACTATGTGGGCATATCTTAATTTCTGTTTCCATTGGTGTGGAGCTACCTCCCACTCTAGTGATGAATGCCCTACGGAGAATAGTAGGCATAATTCTTATAGCCCAGCATATGGAGCACCGACTTCGTCTGATACTCCATATGGTGCGCGTAAGTCTTATGGCTACTCTGCTGAGCCTTTACCGTCTTACTTCTTTTCGGCTTCAGCACCCGCTGTGCCAAAGAAGCCTGCTAGGCAGTGCCAGTTTTGTCGGAGCACTGATCATGTCTTGAAGGACTGTGCTGAGTATCTTCGCCAATTGGATGAGGATGACGAGCCGGATATCCGGATCGTCCCAACTCCTAACTCTGGCGGCACACCTTCAACATCCGGTTATGTGTCTTTGCCACCTTCACATCTTGAAGGGTATGGCATGGACACGGTCACTGGATGTGCGGCTGATCTAGGCACCGACATTGCTGAGCCTATTCTCCCGGTGCATCCACCACCCCTAGTGGATTCGATTCTTTGTGAGGAATCCGTGCTCGACTTTTATCCAAGCACTATTCTTCCCCCTGTTGTGCATACTACATTCGTCTCTGACGACATTGTTGATGATGTGTCACAAGAGGAGGCGGTTGATCTTAGTATTGTGCCTACTCCTATGGAGGAGGACAACCTTCTAGGTGAAGAGGAGCTTTCCTCAACACCGGTGGAGGAAGTCCAAATCTTGGGCATGGCCACTGTCGATCCCGCTGAACCTTGCGGCATTGATGACAATGCCAACATTATTTTACTTCCCCAACCTGATGGGAGTGAGACCGGGATCACTCCCCTGATTTCTGATTATTTTTGTCCTTCTTCTCTTTTATTTCTTGACCCCCCTTCTTCACCCGAGCCTGTGCAGGTTGAATCTTCACAGGTACTTTAGGAGGACTTGGAGCTTTGTGCTCAAGTCAATGATGAGTGTGTCCTTTTATGCGAGGAGGTTGATTCCTCCTCCATTAAGGAAGCCTCATTCGTTGCCTTCTCCTCCCGCAGACCTGCTGTGGATGATACCTTGCTGGGCAAGGATAGTTTTGGTGAGATGAGTGAGGACCAGGCCTCCTCCTCTCCTTACTTTCTTTTCCCTCTACCTGTGAGGAGCAGGTATTTATATTCGGGTGGAGGCGTGACTGTTCTTTCTCCGTATAGGTACCCGCTACCGACACGGATATTGGGCCAGTTACCTGTCCACTTCTCCTTCCATACTCCCATTAGCTAGATATTATAAAGTTTTGAATAAGTCGTGCTGGGATGACAATAACCCCAGTAGTTATCTTACTTTTCCTGCATTTTTATTTCTTCTAATCATGTTTAGTTAGATGTAGTTCATTTTAGTTTGTCTTTTTCTTTTGTTTTTGCAGAGCTGACCCTTGCAGGTATCCTTCTTCTGGATGGCGGATGCCGCGGTTCATTTTAGCTTACACGCCAATCTTCTGGTATGCTCATTTCTGAGCATTGGGTACTCTCTTTCCCTAGCCCTATTTTGATTTTCATGTCATATATTATGTGGGTTGTTTAGTTTAAGTCTGGGGGAGAGTAGTTCTGTGTGCCCACACACGTGTACTATTACATTGCATGCTAGAAGTATTTCTATTTCATTTATTTAGTATTTTTCATCTTCATTGCACACCACAGCACCCACTTGAGCGCGTACTCATCTGTTTGCTTGCTCTGTTGTGAATTTAATTCTTCTGCTTATGTGGGAAAGTCTAGGTGATGGCTTAGGACTATGTAGCAGAGTAAAATGTTGACTCCAGTAGTGCTCCTAGTCGAGTGCTCGATTGCATAGAAATTTGTGTAGATTAGACTTCTCTTTATACTTATGGTTTTATATTTTTTTCTATTAGTGTAAATGTTGTTTACTCTACTCAAATGGTGAATCCGGTGGAATCAAACGGTAGCATAGGGATGTGTGTAAATGATCGCTAGACTCGTATTGCTTGAGTCGGGAGAAAGGAGAATCTTTCTCGGTGGCTAGAACTTGCCCCAAGCGATTCTTGAAGCATTGGCATATGATAGTTCTAGTGCGTGAGAATGACGTAGGCCATTATTTTGGCCCGGTTGAACTTTTTATTTCATGCCTATCGTCTACCTTTGCTAGCCCCTTTGTGCCTACCCTTTTCTTGATTCAGCTCCACATATATCTCACCAAAGCCTAAAAGCCTAACCTAGTCGCACACCCAAATCTGAGCTTTAGTTGTAGTTTTATTTACATTGTGGGGGGCGTTGATTGTGGTGTTTATTATGTGAATCTGTGGATATGCTCATTTGAAAATTTTGCTGAAAGAAAAAAAAGACAAGAAAAAGAAGATAGAAAGAAAAAAAATGAAAAGGAAAAGAGAAGAAAAAAAAGAAAATGAGTTTTATTGAAAAATCATGTAGAAAAATTATGTATTGGGAGTAGGCGGTGCACACACCTATGTTGCAAAAGTCCAAGTCTGGGGGTGTGGTGCACTTGCATTCGATTTTGGTGCGCGGGTAGTTATATTAAAGCTCATTTGGGTTGCGTGTTATAAGCCCTCTTGTTTATCATTGTTTACCTCACCGTAACCCAAGCCTCAATTAAAACCTAAAAGTCCTACCGACTCACGCTATGGACCAATCTAGTGTCGTGGAGAGAATGTGACCGGGTGAGCCTATGGTCGCCGACACCGATGGATTTCGGTGGAGTTTGTCCGGCACCCCAATCTTGAGCAATGTTCATCTCAACGCTTAGTTTACTTTCTCCGTATGCATGACTGGATGATTCACCGTAGTTCACCATTTTGAGTGGTTGTAATATGCTTTTACTCTTTTAGAAATATATAAACTGTTTGTGTATAATGAGAAATCTTCTCTACTATTTTTCTTATGCACGTGAGCATGCGACTTCGCATGGTACTCTGTATTGTAATTTTAAGCCATCTACTTTTCTTTCCTCGTTCGCGTAGAATTTGTTTGCTCGGGATGCGCAAACAGGTAAGTCTGGGGCTGTGATGAGTCCCAAATATATACACATTTATGGACTCATCTGGGCCGATTTTCTAGTCTATGCACTTCACTTTAGACATGTTTTCACTTATATTTGATTCTCCATGCTAAGTGCACCTTTAGGCCCGTTTTGGTGTCATTTATTGTTTATCTTTGTTACTAGTTGTCATGATGTGTTAAGTGCCACCTTCAGTGGCCAGACTGGTGTCGTATGTTGGAACAGGAGTCGTGCAGGTGTTCCTGGTACAATTCTGTACAGGAACACTGCGCACGATCATTGGCTCCTTCGCGCACGACCACTGGTCGTGCGCCTCTGCTCGTGCGCACTTAACGCCCATTTCATGAGTTCTGTCTGGCTTATCGCACGACCACTTACGATAGTGCGCACGACCACTGGTCGTGTGCCACTGATCGTGCGTACTTTGTGTATTTTATAATTTTCTTCCCTTGCAGGCTCCGTCCAGTCAGGCGCACGATCACAGGATTCTAGTGCGCACGACCACTGGTCGTGCGCCAACGACCGTGCGCACTGTTTATTCCAGCGCCTATAAATTGTCCTGCTCGTGATTTTAGGTCGGACCCTCGCCGTTTTTCCGCCCAGCTCCGCCGTTCCGCCCATTTCCGCAGGTTTTCTCCCCCTAGGCCTCCTCCATCATCCAAGGGCTTCAAGGAAGAGATTCTACACTCATCTTCATCGCCAAGGAAGGAGTTCCTCGCATCGGACGTGGCCAGATTGTAAAACGCTGGAGAAGACGGGTCCATTGGGAGGTGTGACAGCCCTCCTCTACCTCGGACGCAGTTGAGACCGAGCTAGGACGTGGATTGACAACCCGACGATTCCTACCGTGAATCTACAACGAGACTCCGGATTCGGTCGTATCTCTTGCCTCTTTCTTCTACTTGTGTGATTGTATTTGTTTGTAATCTCTATATTTAGATGATGACACTATGAATCTTGTTTATTAATGTTTATTTCATGTTTATGGAATCATATTATTCATATGTGTGAATGAGGTGCGCCGCCATCCATTTTCCACTCCACCACCGTGTCCGGTGCCGCACTAGCAATTGCTAGTGGCGTGCTTGTCGAAGAGGTGCCGACGACCCTCATTCTGTTAGCCTACTCGCCCATCCGCCTACCGAAGCGTGGCATAGCGGCCCGTGTACTCCATCCCGCCTAACGAAGCAGCGCGCTCAAGGCCTGCATAGTTCGATCCGTTTGCCTACTCGTCCATCCGCCCTTACGAAGTAGCGCGTTCAAGGCCCGCCTAGTCTCCATCCCGCCAAGCGAAGCACTGCATAGCGGCATTGCATAGGAGTAGTCATAACATTTTCTCTTTATTTTCCACAATCCAAAACCCCCGTTTCCGCAATCCATCCGACCTAAAGGACTTCGATCTCAAAGCCTTCCTTGAACGTTAACTCCACCTTACTGTGTTCCTTGAGAGATTCGATACTTGGGGATTTACTTCCTCATATTATTACTTGACAGCGACCAGTTCACTGCCGTTCGGATCGCAGTCTCGCTACCGCCTATAGCGGTGTGCAGGATTTGCGCATCAACCATGAATATGCCAATGATCGAAACTGCCGCGGAAAAGTCAAAAACCTCCGAAGTCCTCAGCGCAATAATTCGGACTCCGAAGGTTTGCGGGGCTTATGATATGCACTCATATTATGGGCTCTAATCTATGTATAAAAACTGGGTGGCGGTTATTCACAAACCCCACTCCTGCACTAAGGTGGTGAGGGATGAGTGAGAAAGTGGGCCAAACCCACCATCTCCACAGCCAAACCGCCTGTGCAAAGATGCGTACAGTACGCATTGCAGGGCCGCGCACAACCGCGCACGACTGAACCATGCTACCGCACACGACGCGCGTGGAAGTACCGCACGATGCTATCGCACATGACGCACATGGCGGTACCACGCAGTGCGACCGCACATGATGCGCATGGTGGTACCGCGCGGCGCTACCTCAAGGTAGCGCGCACGGTAGTGCCAAACAACCCGCTTGGGGTGCGGCCTGGCTGTACCCCTCATGGGGTGCGGCCTAGCCACACCGCCCTTGGGGTGCGACCAAGCCTAACCCCCTTAGGGTGAGGCCTAGTCGCACCCTCTTCGGGTGCGTATAAACCGGGCATCCTGGCGAAACGTAGTTCCCCCTTTGGGGCGTGACTTCTCATTTTCCCGGTCGCCGCAGGATGCTCCCGCGCTCATTGCATGCTCAGAATGCCTCTCTGTTCGCTCAGGCTGCTCTCATGTTCATTGCGCGCTCAGAGCGCTCCTGCGCTCGTTGCACGCTCAGAATGCCTCTCTGTTCGCTCAGAACTCTTTCGTGTTCGTTGCGCTCTCAGAGCACTCTCGCGCTCGTTGCGCGCTCAGAATAATTCTACATTCTGAACACGCGCGCAGTTAACATTTCCTAATTTCTCAGATTACAGGACTCGCTCGTCGCCTTTTTTTACCTTCAACGAAGCTGCCCGAACTGCCCGAACTTCCCAAACTGCCCAAAGGGCGAGACGGTCATTTATGAAAAATGGCGATCCTTTTGCTCCAAATCGACCAGCGTGATTTGCTTGTCTGGTGGTTACAGCAGTTACGACGACAAAATTATCGGGCTACCCCCGGCCAAAATTATAAAAGGAGCCCAGAGCCTTCATTTTAGGGGACCTTGCCTTCTGCACCAGAGAGAGCTCCTTTGAAGATTTCCTTGGAATTCTCCTTCGACGCTTGAAGATCTCATTTGGCGCTTGAAGATCTCCTTCGAGCCTTCGAACGTCGCGAAAGGCGACTCAGCCTTCTCACTTTTGTTCTCACCAGCATTCTCACTTTCGTTCTCACTACCGTTCTCAGAAGGAAAAAAGACTTAGCTTTCCGAGAGGTGGCCTTTCACCTTCAGAGATCTCCCTCTCTCTCTCTCTCATTGTAACGAGCAGCGGCCTGTCGTGCTCGAGTTCTAAGTCTCTAATTGTAATCCCCGATAAGATAATGAAAGTTGGCTGGCACAGCTCCGGTCGCGTAGTTTTTCACACTTTCTGGGTTTTCCACATTAAAAGTTCTCGTGTCACTTACTAGCTTACTCTTTGACTGTTAGCGCGCTCGGTTCGCTTCCTTGCTAAGGTGGTTCAATTCGACCGGTCTACCAAAGCACCCAAGTGACCCGCAACAGTACTAAAAACCAGCAAGAGCTTATTCACTGTCACAACAGGTAGTGATTCTTCATGTAAACAATATTATTATTTCTCTTCGAAGCATGTCCTGCAATTTTCATTCAAAAGAAAATTGTTTATTTTTGCCGATAATAATTTGGGATATTACTTTCCAAGCTGAATCAGGTAATGATGTTTCATGTAAACAATATTGTATTCCCAACTTGAAAAATTTATGCTAATTAATATGCTAGATGTTTATTATTTTGCATTAACATTTCCAGAATTCATTCTCAGAGCTTGACTGGTGACTGGTGATATTGGATTCATTGAGTAGGAGATTTTTGGTTAAGGCTTTCAATGTTTCATTAAGTAGGAGATTTTTGGATGAGCAGAATCCAAGTAAGCCGACTCTTATGAAACAAAATGGAAGTTGTAGAAAGAAGAAGGAAAATCTATGATTAATTCAACAAAGTTTAGGGAGCTTTTTTTCTTGTTTGTGTGCCTGCACATTAAAATTTGTTGCAATGCGATTTGTTACCTGTTTTGTTCATATTAGGATTGAAGATATGCAATTATGTAGAGAATGAATCTGGTATCAAGTCGTGCATGCATATGGCAAAGTGGAATTACTGAATTGTTTTATTAAACTTTAGCATTGTTTTTTCTTGCTCTAGTTGGATGCTCTCATCTATTGGTTTTCATGAACTTCTGCTTGCTAATATTTTTGATCTATTACTTCCAATTTTTTTACTTCTCATGACGTTGCTTGCCATCAATTTATCATGTCATTTTCCTACTTTTGCAGGTTGCCCGTGCTGATCATTATTCAGGGTTCAACTATTGAGGATGCTTGTAAGAAAGCTTCACTTTACTTTGCATTATATGCATTAAATTTATGAGAAAGAGGACTTCTGTCCATACTATAATAGGCAATATGGTTAACCAATTGTATAGATGGACAATGTATATGTTTTTTATGTGTATTACTTCTACATGAATTTGTACTTGCATGTATCAAGATTGAGTTAAAGTGTTTGCATATAAGATGTTTGTTCCAGCATGATTTATTCCAAATTTTGCACGTGCGCACATATAATTCAAGTGGTATTAGTGACCTGTTATTTTAGGCATGTGTGGATGTTGATAGAACATATGATATACAATGGAGCATTGATGTTTATATTAAAACATCGCGGTAGACCTGTTTTGTAAGGGTCTCTTTTCATTAAAATTGAACCTCCAATTCCGAAGCCCCATTTTTGTTTAATTAATCTAATCCTTAAAGTTTTCACATGTTCACCATTACTTATTATATTTCATCTATTAAACCTTCAGTTTAGCTATCACATCTTAAATTGAAGGGAATTTTCAGCACTTTTAAGTGATTAATATCTCTACCATGCAATAATATTGTAGAATTGCTTATAACAGTGAGGTAAAAAACCTTAGTGTAACAAACTTTATCCTATTATTAACAACCACATTTATATTCTACAAATATATAATGATGGAATTAAATCATTAAGATGTTAATTACTAAGCTCATTGTCTTACATGCTTAGCAAGTATTATAACAACTTTTCATAATGTTTGTAGCAGCCTCGTATATGCCATTTCCATGTATAAAACTTATTAACTTGAGCCCAACATGTCTGCATTTGTTTCCTCAAAGACCTCTCTATCAAGCCCTCATATTCCAAATATATCTGGTTTGATTAAGAGAGCCTTCACCCTTCTCCTACACTTTAATTAAGCTATGATTGAAGGAAAAAGCTACTTTTTTATGTAGAAGCGCTTATTGAAAACTTCTTTGACGATGCAGTAACAACGGGTTCAAGCCAAACAAAGAGTAGTGGTAAAATCTATATACACTTTCCCTCAAATCAAAGCAATTTGTGGTATTCCTAACATCATGGATGGAGACCTATGCTGATCTTGTTAGTTATGAATTGATGGCTAAGTAGTGTAGACAATCCTCAAAAATGGTCAGGTTGGTGGGGGATGTTCATAGTTATAGTCTGCTACTATCTGAAATGGTCAGGTTGGATGTTTTTTTTTAAAATGCTGCAACCTTTGGCGGCATTTTTTAAAAACAAAATATCGCAACCTTTAGCTGCGTTTTTAAAAAAATGTCGCTAACTTTTGGCAGCTCTTTTTAAAAATGCAGTTAACTTTTGGTGGCGTTTTTAAAAAAAATGCCGCTAATGCCTCTGAGTTTTCGCGGCGGTCACTACTGCGGCTCTTTTGCGGCATTTTTTCAAGCGCCACGAAAGCTTTCGCGGTGCTTGAAAAACGCAGCCAAAGGCATAAAAAAATGCCATGGTAGACCTATTTTGTTGTAGTGAAGGTTACATTACGACTGCAGGAGGTCAAGGTTTTGATGATCCCAGACCAGAACAAAGCTCTCCGGTAGTCTCGGGGTAGGGTGGCGGCGGCGTCACAACGAGCAGGCGGAGGGGTTGCGTCTATTTCATGGGGAACTACCGAGCATGTCGGCGTATCCTTCTCCGGAGACGACGGGATAATAGCGGGGAGTCAAGGGTTTCAAAGGTTTCATAAAGGAAGAATAGGGAAATAATGGGGTTTGCTAATAGCCTACTTTAAGGATTGAAAAAATGGATGTAAAATATTTGAACCTGATTTATTTTGGATTGCTAATAGCGAAATCTGGTTTGCTAATAACAACGTCCAAAATTATTAGCCAATTTTAATCACACGTATATGCATGCAGCTTTTAACACACACATATATTATATAAATATATATTATTGAAAGTGCACAGTGTGCCTCTGAGTATTCTCTAGAGAGGGGTGAATAGAGTTTTAAAACTTTTTCCCTAATTATGCACACACAATAAACTACTAAGTACTTATGTAATCAACAATCCAATAGCAAAATAAAGTAAATAAGATTGTAGGAAATATAAGAACATAAAACTGTAAGCAGGGACAACACTGAAATGCAAACACGGAAGACACAAGATTCTTATAGTGTTCCCCAAAATGTGGGTTGTCTGCTCTTCTACCTCCCTAGTAGGATTGCACTAACCGTGCCTGAGTCTTTTGATAAGGAGACTCTTAGAACCACTGAGTATTTTGATAAGGAGACTCTTAGAACTGCTGAATCCTTTGAAAGAGGGATTAATAAAACTCTTTTACATTAGATGAATTAAGAAGAAGAAAGAGAGAAAGAGGAGAATGGAATTCTGCTTTCAGAATTCTTCAAAAGCTATTTTCTATTTCTATTTATCACTGGATCTGAATATAATGAACCCTTGCTTATGATTGTGATGATTGCAAGGGTTATTGGCTTGATCCTTATTCTCTTTGCACTTCTTGTAAACTTGTTGTTGTGTGAAGAAGAAGAAGCAATTGTATGTTTTTCCTGTGCTAAGAGATATCTTCTGATCTGTGTTAGGGTTAAAGGAGGAAGAAGAAAATGCCCTATTCGACAGACAAAAGATATGTAATGTATGTTTTTATTTTTCTCCTCCTCTCAGCATACTTATTCTCCAAGATTGAATTTGAATTCTTTCTTCTTTTGGGATGTCCTGGAGAGGAATTCCTATTGGACAATTGATTTTTCTTTCTTCTTTTATTCCCGACCCATCCATAAGTTTTGAATACATTCCAAGAATGTTTTTGCTGTTTCCTGGAACACATTCCATTCTTGGCAATAAACGAGTCGTTGGAGAACTGTCTTCAGCATTGTGGACCTTCTAAAAAAGTATTAAAAGGACAGCTGAAAAAGCTTCTATTTTAGACTGTATTCGACGCTGTGTCGACTTCATCATTATTCATATTGACGCACCTCTGATTTCTTATTGGAGTAGCTTTGAATTCCTTCTTAGCTCTGGCTGAACTCAGATGTCGACGTTGCGTTGATTACTTATTGATGTATCCGTTGATTTGAAGGCTTCAACTTGAACTTCATCTTCCACGTCGAATTGAAGTCGAAGTTGCGTCAACTTATAAGATGGCTTCGATAGGCTCTTCCTTCTGCGTCGAGTTCCTTTCTATGTTGCGTCGACTTGACTTATACTTCGATAGGCTGATTGAGTTGCTTCGACTTTCAGTTAGAGTTACGTCGACCTCTAGTAGAAGTTACGTCGATATCTATTAGACGCAAGTTTTAACTCAACTGAATTTGTACTTATCTTGACCTGATCTTGACACTCTAGGGTGAGTGTGATATCCTAAGACATCTAATGACCAACATACCCTTTCTATACAATGTGGGTAATATAACCTAACTGATGAAATCACTTTAAGTAATTTGTTAGATAAATCACAAGGTTTTTCCCAATAATCTCCCCTATTTATCATAACAAATTTTACAAAATAAGGTAAGTGATTTCAAACATACAATTGAATAAAAACTCAGTACAGACACATATGCAATAACATAATGACATGGTAAACAGAAAACTTCTGATTAATGTAAAGAGATGTTTATCAGAGTTAGTTACCAAAAAGATAATTTTCTTTCTTCCTTTAAGAAAAGTAGATAAGGCATCATGGACCTTTTTGAATTTCCTCTCCACATATTTGAAGTTTGCTGGATTGGCTTTCTCTGGATTCTTCTGAATTCTCTCATGTTCCTTGAAGTGCTTTTCTAGATCAGTTTCAACTTTCGAATAAACATCTTTTTGCTTGAAACCTAGACCAAAGAATTTAGCTTTCATCAAGTTGATTTCCTCCAAATCTTGATCTTCTGCATCTGTGTCTGGTACAATAAATGTCGACTGTGGATTGTCAGAAGTTGGAGTATTCTTGAATACAATCTTCCTTTTCTTTTGAAGATGCTGCTCTACTTCATCCAGATCACAACAAAGACCTCCCTTGTGAAGTTGCCCTCTATTTTCAAGAAGTTTAAGTTTTGCTTGAGGAAATGCTGCAACATACTTTGTATGATCAAAAAGTGTGCTTGAGATTTGGATTGCCTCCTTGAGTTGTTCTTTTTCCACAACATCCTTACCCTTCTTCAGCCTTTCAATGAACAACCTTCTCTTTTCTTCAAGCTCTCTTTGAGAAGCTTTAAATACATATTTATCTCTTTCTTTAATTTCATCTAGGGCACTGCCAAGTTTTGGATCAATATACTCCTTCATTGTATTTGTAGGGATTTCAACTTTCTCATAAGTTTTGTAATAGGATTTATCCTTCTTGTACAATTTTCTTTGCTCTTTTGTATACCTCTGTTAGTTATTGGGTGTCGACTTATCTCCTGGGGGGGGGAGGGTGAATTGGTAATTCAAATTGTTTTGTTCCCCTTTTGGTGCTCTTAATTTCTGGTTAACAGATTTAGAGATTAACAGCACTACACAGAAAAGACACAAGAATTTATAGAGGTTCCTCAAGACAGAGTGTCTTGAGTAGTCCTCTATCCCTCGGTGCCTACCTAGCAGTGTGCTTGGCTCGACAAACTCCATCAATGTATTCAACCCGCAAGCCTTACAACTCGGACCCGCAAGTCCTACAGCCTAGGCCCGCAAGACCCTACTGCACTCAAGCCCGCAAGCTTGACACTCAGCCCCTCAATCCCTACACAGCACAGACCCGCAAGTCTTGCCCCTTGGACCCGCAAGTCCTGCAGCCTAGGCCCGCAAGCCCCTATTGCACCCAAGCCCGCAAGCCTTACAACTCGGACCCGTAAGTCCTACAGCCTAGGCCCGCAAGCCCCTACTACACTCAAGCCCGCAAGCTCGACACTCAGGCCCTCAAGCCCTACACAACACAGACCCGCAAGTCTTGCCCCTTGGACCCGCAAGTCCTGCAGCCTAGGCCCGCAAGCCCCTACTGCACCCAAGCCCGCAAGCTCGACACAGTTGGACCCGCAAGTCCTCTTCCCTAGCCCTCAAGCCTCACAGATCTCAACCCCTCATGCTCGACAAGGTTGGACCCGCAAGTCCTCTGCCTTGGCCCTCAAGCCTCACAGATCTCAAGCCCTCAAGCTCGACAAGGTTGGACCCGCAAGTCCTTTACCCTGGCCCTCAAGCCTCACAGATCTCAAGCCCTCAAGCTCGACACTTAGATCTAAAAACATATCTTACAGATTTGTCCCACAAGCCTTACAAAGAAAGATATACAATGTTTGTTCTTCTCCCTGGCGGATATAAGCTTCTTGTCTTGAAGAAGATGCCTCTGATTTGAATCTTGAAAGTACAGATCTTCTTCAAGCCTTCTTCTTTAGCCTGATATTGAGTGGCTTCTTGACTTGAATGATTCGTATCAGTCGATGTGGCTTGACTGCAACTTGGAGAACACTGGATGTGCATTTTTGTTCTCCTCTTCTTGATGTCGATTCTTCTCCGCAGCTTTTACTGTTGTATTGCTCGGCAGGATTCTTTTTTGTTTCTTCGTTCTCGTCTGCTCTTTAGGGCATCCATTGTTCCCTTTTATAGGATGGAGGAGCTGCTTAATGGTCTCCTATGATGTCCTTCACTGACAGATGCCTATACCTTAAGAGCACACACTGATTGGACAATCAGGTGGCGACATTAAATGCTGACAGCGCATCTGGCAACTTTTGAATCTATCTCGACAATATTTCCATTGTTACGATGATATGGACAATATCTCGACGATAGGACTTGTCGTTGACTTGGATTAGGGCAATTCTTTAAGTCTTCATCCTTCTTCTTCAGATATTGATATCTCGATGATACAGGACATCCCTTCTGCACTTGCACTTAAGACGACATGAAGTCATCTAACTTCGTTGTAACCACCTTATCTTGTCAATGACATAATCGATATCATGTCGACAGACTATTCTTCAGAAACTGGCATCTTCATGTGACCTTCCTTAGTCTTCTCGACGCCAAGTCTTCTTTACGACTATATTTGTCTTAAGTAGCCTTATCTACGACACGACTTCTTTACGACGATATCGTTGACATCTGACTTGTTTTTATGCTTGAGTCTTCTTCTTCATCTCGACTTTCTGATATCGTTGTGAGGTGTTGTAGTGTTGATCTCACAACGATATCATCATACGCATGTTGTTTCGATGATAACCGATATGATCATTCTGTTTTACTCTGCACATCATTTCAATGACATGCATACACTTTTCGACGATATGTCCAGTCCTTTTCGACAATATTGTACTTAGGCAAATTATTGAAGTACTGGACATATTGCCTGATCTCTGGAAGCATGAACTAGATATAACATTAAATACACAATGCTTTTATCATTGAGCTGAGTGTTTCTTTAAATCAGGAACATTGCAGGGCACATTTCCCAACAATCTCCACCTATTTGAAGAAGTCCTAACTCACCTCAATGATAAATGCCACACACATAAAGATTTAACATTAAGTCAATATAATCACATTATGCAGCAATCACATAGATAGATTAAATGTTCTTGAATAAGAATTAACATTCATTTGCCCTATTCTATTTTTTGATTCAATTTGACGCTCCTCAAGGTCTGCTGCTGCTTGCACCTTTGTCTTTCCTCCTTTGCTTCTGATAGTAGTTGATGGGCTTTGGAATCTTTTTGGGAGATGGAGGAGGACCATGAGGGAATGCTATCTTGTGATTCTTCCTCCTCTCTAGTTGCTCTAGACGTCTATTGCATTCAACTGACTGGTATGCCTTTTGATGGCCCTCTTGACGGTATCTAAATTGTATCCATGATTCTGTAATTATTTTTCTGGAATTAGGACTCCACCTTCCTGATTGTGGATCCTGCTCAACTTCCCTCAGCCTCTTCTGTCTGTAGTTGTTGCTCTGGAGTTTCTTTCTCTTCCCGGAGGTTGCCGATTCTCCGAATTTAATACCATACTCCGCTGAATCAGTATTTACTGATGGATCAGCTGCTTCATACACTGATGGGGTTTTTTGCATTGTCTGCTTCACTTGATTTGTTATCCACATCACTTGATGGGATCCGACATTTATTATTTCATTCCCCCCCTTTAGGACTTGTTCAATTATGCGTTCTTCAAGAGCTTCTCTGACCAATGTTAACTATTCAAGCAGGGGTTGTTCAATAACATCCAAATTGTTCCTTACTTCTAGTAGATGTGCGTCTATTATGTGAGCATTCTCATTAACCCTGTTCAAATCTTGAATCTTATTATTATTAGCAGCTATTTATATTTGCCCAAAGGCATACTCTACATTTTCTGAGAATGTTACTTGATTTGTCAGGATCTTATGAGTTTGATGTCCCACCTTGCTGACTTCCTCACCCATGTGTTCTATTGCGAGAGCTGCCAGAATGTAGAAGTGGGCGCACTGGGTGTTGAGATCAAGTATGTCTCTCTTCACTGTCTTGATCTCAGCCTTCATCTAGTTCCTTAGGCCATCCACAGTCTTTACAATAATTGTTTCCAATTGTTTCCGCTAAGCAGTCAGTAGAGCCGATATCATGTGATAGAGAGAGCCTTCCTGAGCCGAAGATGGCTCAGCAGCTTCTTCTTCTTGATCTTCTTCTTCCTTTGGAGCTACATCAGTGGTACCTTCAAACGATTCCTCACTGATATGGACTGTTACTTTGGCCTTCCCCTTGAAAACTTCAGTACTATCTCACTCGGAGATGTAATTACAATTTTACTTGCTATTGCCAATTCACGGCAAGCTGAAGGGGCGGTGTCTTCCATTGGCTCAGGCATATTTCCTTGATTTTCTAGGGTAGAGTACCCCAGTTGGGGTATCCCCCTCAACTTGTACGTCACCTTGGGATGAGCCTCCTGCCGGGAGCTCCCCATCAATCATCTTTGCATCTTAGGCTGAGCTCCCAAGTTGGGACTCCCCCTCGGCAGGAACACTCCCCAAGTTGGGGTTGCTACCTTCTTAAATAACCTATTTGGAAGCAGGTTCATATACTGATGTTGGGGCATCTCTTTGAGTAGATGTCTCACCAGGGTTTTGTTGGGGGTGGGGAACTGTCATCAGAGCTGCTTGATGACTCTTCTCCTTCAGAAGGAACGACTTGATCGTCTTTCTTCTTTTGCTTCTTTGGGGCAGGTACTGCATCAGAGGATGCCTTGGGAATTGACTTATCCCATCGGTCAAGCATCTTGGCATCCAACCATTTGGAGTAGTGCAGGGTCACTCCCATTCTCTTATGAAGAACTTCATCGATGGTATTCATGAGGTAGATGGACAATATTCTTCTGTACGACGGAGTCTTCATGGTGCTCTTCATTCTTTGGAAGAGAAATCCACTCTAGTCAGTCTTTTTGGAAAGAATTATCCGGGCCATGACAACGAACATCTACTTGGAGATTCGGTCATGCGAACCGGGTTTGCATAGCAGCACCTTCCCCACGATGTCGGCAAGCAGTTTCCCTTTTTGATTGAACTCATTTCTTTTGATCGACCCATAGGTCTTCCTAGTGTGGCCGCACTAGGTATAACTAGCGGAGACATCCTCCGTTGTCAGCTCTTCTTCCTCCCCCCCTTCAATTCTCGGCAGATGTAACATCTTCTTGAGACTCTTTGCGGATTTCTTGACCTTCTTACCAGCAACAATGGACTTTATTTGAGATTTCGATTGGTTGAGCCTGGCTTCAGCGAAAAACTCCGTCAGTTCTCGGTGGTGAAGAACTGAAGGCTCGCTCAGCATATATTTTAGGCCGGTGGATTCTAAGAGCCCTAGCACTGAATTGATTTCTTCAGAGCATGAGTTGAAGCCCCCGTGCCGGAGTTCACAACCTGAGATTACTTCTTCTCTTTTGGGAGCCATCGATTCAGAGCAAGAGAGGAGGCAGTACGTCAGAGACGAAGCAGTGATTTGTCAAAGAAATAGCTTAGGGCAAATGATAGCGTAACTTTTATTCTTGAGCATTCACTCTATTTATAGTGTAGGTAGGTGAGGGGGGCGCGTACCTTTGACTGTTTCGGTGAAAATGATCAGACGGCTCCGATGGATCGATCTAGTGCCGTGTTAAATAGCTGGACTCTATTTCGACGATACTTCTGATTATCTTCAAAATGATTCTTGGATGCGCATCCTTCCAGCTTGATCCATTTGTCATCGCAACATCCGCTATATCATCGTAACAACTTAGTGTATCGACGATACCGATTTCTTAAACTTTTCAGCCTAGGGCAACTTTCGGCCCTTCTTGGGAGACATCTTTTGGCACCAACCCTGAGAATTCTCCATGGGTGTTTTGGTCAATTCCAACTTGTAATCCTATAGACTTCTTTTGGTCTTTTTAATAGGAGGACCTGCACTAAGATTATTAATGAACTAATTTTGCTATTCCAGCCTATGAGCCAGAACAACCATCTTGTCCAAGGCCCAGATTTGCTTCTGGCGGGCTCTTGGACTACCCGCAAAATGAGATTACAAGCCCTTAGGTACCCAAGTAGCTTTGGGTCCTAGGACATTGTTAGATTTAAAGGGCATACTAGATCTAACTGCTCCAGGATATGCATAGTGATGATGTACAAAGTTATTTGCAAGTTTAGCATTTATTACCCTTAGAGCAGTTGGATTGTACCAACAATCAATTGCAAAGTGCCCAGTCTTTCCACAGCACCAACATTCAAACCTGTTGTATCGTCCTTTCTGGCTGATTGTGTGAGCATGAGTCCTTTGTGTGTGAACAGAAGGATATTTGAAGGAGACTGATCTGTACTGATTGTGAGTGTGATGTTGGCTATCACCATCCACAACTTTCCATATGGAGTCAGTCTTCTTTAATAATTTCTTCTCTTCTCTAGACCCAGTAACTTCATGCCTCATCATGATCATCCTTTCATGAGGTACCTTTAAGGTTTTTGGCCTGTTCTTGGGTTTGGAGGAGCTTGCTACAGGCTTCCTTGCAATGAGGGATTTATCCTCCACCCTTCTGACTTTATTATTCTTAGATTTCGGGGTACTAGGCTGATCTCTATCCTTCTTTAGAAGTACAACCTCTTTGGTTAGAGAACATCACAGCTCCTTACTGCCAATCAATGCCTTCAGAGTTTTCCCAAATTTGCTTATCAGATCAAGGTTGGAGCTTGCCTTGAAGTCCTTTTTGAGTTGACAAAACTCTGCATTCTCTAGAGTTAGCTTTTCAGCTTTTTCTGAGAGATCAAGGTTTCTTGCTTGAAGAGAGGAGATCTCTGCAGCTTGCTCCTTGCAGATCATCTTGATCTTTTTGAAATCTTTTAGAAGGTCATCATATGGCTTGGACCAGTCATCATTTCCAGATGAGCTCGTCTCAGATTCTGAATCTGTGGCCAATAGAGGAGCCCTAATACATACTCGTTCATGAGAGACTTCATCTTGAATTTCCTCCTCTGAGTTAGACAAAGAAGTCAGTCCAAAGTCAGTTTCCTCCTCCTTTGATCCTTCCATAAGAACTGTTAAATAGTCCCACATCTCCTTTGAAGTTATGCAGTGAGCAAGTTGCTGGAATATAGAAATGTCAACTGTACCAGCTAGGATGTTTTTGGCCTCCTTGTCTATGTTGACCAAGGTAACCTCATCTTCAGTCATCTCGGAAGCTTTCTTGGGCACCATCTCATAAGAACGACAATTGGAAGCTATTATGGGGACATATGACCCTTCTTGAACAATTAAGAACATTCTAGGATCCATAGCCTCCATGAATATTTTAGCACTTACTTTCCATAGGGCAAAGCTCTCCCAAGAACAAATAGCTATTCTTGATTCCATAGCTATAATGAATGGACACCCACTGGCAGATCTGTTCAAGTTGTTAAGCTTTTCTTTGAACAACCTCGCTTTGATACCACTTGTTAGTTATTAGGTGTCGACTTATCACCTACAGGAGGGGGGGGGGGGGGGGGGGGGTGAATAGGTATTTCAAATTGTTTTGTTCCCCTTTTGGTCTTCTTGATTTCTGGTTAACAGATTTAGAGATTAAAATCATTACACAAAAAACACACAAGAATTTATAGAGGTTCCTCAAGACAGGGTGTCTTGAGTAGTCCTCTGCCCCTCTGCGCCTAACTAGCAGTGTACTTGGCTCGGCAAACTCCGCCAATGTCTCCGACCCACAAGCCTTACAACTCGGACCCGCAAGTCCTACAGCCTAGGCCCGCAAGACCCTACTGCACTCAAGCCCTCAAGCTCGGCATTCAGGACCTCAAGCCCTACACAACACAAACCCGCAAGTCTTGCCCTTTGGACCCGCAAGTCCTGCAGCCTAGGCCCGCAAGTGTAACACCCTCCCTGTTACATTGAACATAGCAGTAGGTCCGGCCGAGACCCCACGCCATATTAAACGATCAGAAGAGTGCGTTACTTAATTAGTTTCAAACAGTTAAAATAATAACCATTTTAGCACAAAGAGTTGTACAACGGAAGCATTTAATATTTAAGTACAAAACAGTTTACAAAACTTGTCCACTTACTATGTAGGAATGAATATACAAAAAGGGTCTTTACAAAATTTGTTTACATGAAGAGTGGCTTCCAAACATCGGCACGTAGGCCGGCCACACATGAAAAATAGTAAATAAAATGCTTTGGCCTTCGAGGTCCAGCACAGCACGGCAGGGACTTCAGCCCGCTATTTCCCGCTAGTCTAACCGGTGATCTTTAGCTGACCCAGATATAACGACCCCACCCCATGCCCAGGGCGGTAGTATGCCTTCCCTGCAAGAAAGAAATAACATCTTATAATTCACAGGTGCGTCTAAGCACCGCATTGTGCTCTCAAGGCACACTTTAGCATACTCCCCGAGTTACACCTCCACGCTAAGTCTTATTTCAACTTAGACAAACAATTTGAGCTAGGCCGTACACACAAAGTTCCGACACTCTTCCATAGACCAGTGCACCGAGGGGCGATCTCTTCACCACCACTATGGGCGGGTTCGAATCAGCTAGGACTGTTATTCGAAGTGAGGCTCTCAAGGCCCTCCAGCTTCTTCTGCCACACACCTAGCCCCCAGGGCTTAGGTCACACATAGGCTCACATAATCAGCTCACTGGGAGCTACCGCCGGCGCTAGCGCTAGAGCCAGGTGCTAGAAACAGAACCTAGTTCTGCTACCTTTTTTTGGGTATTGTCTGGGAAACCCCTATTGAAATTTTGAAGTGAAGTGGAGGTGACCGGGCGGTCTGAGTTTGGGTGACCGCCGAGACCGCGCGGTTTGTGATTATATTCTGCCGGTCTGGCTCTGCCGGTCTGTTCTGGCGGACTGCTGATTCTGCCGGTCTGTTCTTTGTTGCTGCGGTCTGTTCCCGAGTTGGTCTGCTGGTTCGCCTATCTTCTTTGTTGGAAGACCGGGCGGTCTGTTCTTATGTATGACCGCCTGTCCGGGCAGTTTGTGCTTGGCGATCTGGCGACTTGTCTGAAGTCGGCCAGATGGTTCTGGTTTGCTCCTGGTGGTCGAAGGAAGGAGCGATCTTGTGTCCGCGCGGCTTGTGCGCGGTCTCGTGTTCGTGTGACTTTTGCGCGATCTGCCTGCTGTTCTGCGGTCTTGGTCGGATGATTGTCCAAGTGGTCTGATCGCGCGGTCTGTCTTATGAGACCACTGGCGATCTGATGGGTGGTGATTGTATCCCAGTTTGTGCGGTGATGACATCCGTCTACCCGCCTATAAATAGGGGTGCATGGACCGTCATTAAAAAATGAGAACTGTAAGAACTGAGCCTGGGTTAATTCGTGCGGTCTCACTTTGAGGTTGGGCAGTCTCGGAAGCGAGTTGACTGTTTGTTGTGTTCGCAGGTTTGCGGTCAGCAGGTTGCGGTCTCCTTCCTTGGTGATTTCCAGCGGCTTGAATAAACAGTTCGGCAGCGGTCAGTCTGCGAACTAGTTTATGTTCATTATTGTGCTGTTCGCAGCGAGCTCAGCGATCAGGCGACCTTCAGCAATTAGGCGATCTGAGTTGCGGTCTGGTGACAGCTTCAGTTCTTCGTTCCAATAAAGCTCTAGTTCGTGCGGTCTGAGGTGCGGTCTTACAGTGCTGGCGGTCTGTCCGGTTTCTGTTCGCGTGGTCTCAGGTCAAGCCGGGCGACTTCTGGAGTCGAGCGGTATGTGCTGTCTCAGCTTGTCTAGCCGCCAGTTTTGTTTTGGTGTGTTTTGTTCTTCTCATCTCCGTGATTTTGATGAATCATGCCTCGCCATGTATACCTCGCACTGTAAATGAAGTTTGTGTTTCAATAAAGTTTCTTGTGTTGCTGTGTGGCATTGTAGTTGTTTGGCTTTAACTCAGTTAATGCAACTCCTGCTTACTCCTAAACGATTCAAATCAAAAATTTTAACATGGTATCAGAGGGAGGTTGTTGGAGTGGATAAGCAGTGTTCAACTTGAGTTGCCATCGTCTTTGTGAAGAAGAGACCACATAGATTGCCATGGAAGGTGGATACGCAAGAGGGCTTGGTATTGAACTCATCACATCGACTAACTATAAGAAATGAAGGTCATGTATGGAGAGCCATTTACTTGGCGAGGATCTATGGGAGATAATTGGAGGAGAAGACACACAAGAGGTGTTTCTAGCAGGAGATAATATGGTAGAGGTGAGACTTTGGAGGAGGACTAATGCTAAGGCAGAGTTCACACTCAAGAGGGCTATCTCACCAGAGCTGTTTGACCACATCATTGGATGTAAATCTGCTGCTGAGATTTGGACGTCTTTGGACGGGCTGTTTAATAAGAAGAATGTAGCTCGGCTACAGTTTCTTGAAAATGAGTTGGCAAGGGCTTCTCAAGGCGATCTTTCTATTTCTACCTTCTTTCTCAAGATGAAGAACCTCACAACAGAGATTTCTGCATTGGACCCTGATGAGCCCATCTCGAAGGCAAAACTGAAGAGGCATATCATCCGCAGGTTGCGGAAGGAGTATCTTGCCTTTGTGACTTTAGTTCAAGGTTGGGCAAATCAACCATCTCTGTTGGAGCTGGAGAACTTACTTGCTTTGCAAGAAAGTTTGGCAAGACAGATGGCGGGGACTTCTATCTCTGGGGGAGATAGTGATGTGTTGTTCTCTGGGAAGAAGAAGAAGAAGTGGGAGAAGAAGAAGCCGGGTTATGATGGACCATCTACTTCAGGTCAGCAGGATAGGGGTTATGTTCCTAAGTCTGATGGGAAGAAGAAGGGAGAGGGACCAAGGTGTTTCAGGTGCATTAAGGCCGGCCACTTCAAGAAGGATTGCCGGGTTAATCTTCAGTCGAGACATGTAGCGGAGAAAGAGAAGCCAAAGTCTGATGAAGCTGGATGGGGAGGAGCCTTTGCGACTTATATGACCGCGATGCCCGTTAAGGCCTTGGATGCCATCAACTTCGAAGAGGATTGGATTGTTGATTCAGGGTGTGGACATCATCTCACCGGGGATGAATCAAAGTTCTCTTCTTTGGCGCCTTACTCAGGTAACGATGCTATCATTACGGCTGATAATTCTGTTCATGCTATCGAACAAGTAGGTGTTGTCTTCCTGAGCAGTGATAAGGGTCCACTCACTTTGAGGAGTGTTTATCATGTGCCTGGTATGAGGAAGAATCTCTTCTCTGTGACCAATGCGGTCGATGCCGGTTATCACGTTTTGTTTGGCCCAACAAAAGTGAAGTTTCTTAAAACTCAACCGGAGATAAAGGGAGATGTTATCCATGTTTGAAAGCGGGTGAAGGACTTGTTTGTGTTATCGACAAGTACCTATGTTGATAAGATGAAGACCAACGATAGCGCGACTATCTGGCATGAAAGGTTGGGGCATGTTGGCATGGACAAATTGAAGGCTATGGCGGTAAGGGGCCTTGTCAAGGGTTTTCCTAGCTTGTCCTCTTATGGAGACGATCATGTTTGTGCGGGATGTCAGTTTGGTAAGTCTCATCGACTTCCATTTGATAAATCGCAAACAAGATGCAAAGCACCGTTGGAGTGCATTCACGGTGATTTGATGGGACCGACTGCCACCCCAAGCCTTGGAGGCAACAAATATATGTTGGTGTTGATTAACGATTACACAAGATATGTCTGGGTGTATTTTCTGAAAGAGAAGTCGGAAGCCTTTGCGAAGTTTGTGGAGTTCAAGGAGATGGTGGAAGGTCGGTTAGGCCTGCGAGTGAAAAAATTGAGAACTGGCAATGGTGGGGAGTTCACCTCTGGTGAGTTCTCAAGTTTTTGCAGGAAACACGACGTTCGGAGAGAGCTCACTTGTGCCCATACTCCACAGCAGAATGGCATTGCGAAGAGGAAGATCCATCATCTGACGGAAACCTGCAAATGCTGGCTTCATACCAAGAGTATTCCAAAGTCCTTTTGGGCGGAGGGAATGTCTTGTGCGGCTTACGTCATCAACAGGATGCCTCTAAGTCCTATCAACATGAAGACCCCTCACGAACTGATGTTCAAGGAGAAACCAAGTGTTGCACACATTCGGGTGTTCAGATCAACCTGTTATGTGTATATTACTGATGCTCTTCGGACAAAGCTAGATGCGAAAGCAAGGAAGCTCGTCTTTGTTGGGTATGATGAGCGGAAGAAAGGATGGAGATGCATGGATCCTGAGACACGGAGATCAGTGGTATCTCGGGATGTGGTGTTCGATGAGTGACTTCCTACAAGGGGAGTTCAGGAGTTGAACTAGCGGAAAGCAGGGTTGATGAAGCAGGAAAGGCTGCGGGAAGTCTTCAAGTGGAGTTGCCTGTTTCACTAGGAGCTCCAGCTGTGTCAAGCTCCGAGATGGAGGCTTCAGGTTCTGGAAGCAGGGGGAGCGATGCTCCAAGTTTGTCTGGAAGAGGAGCTTGCACAGAAGCAGCAGCTGAGGAGGTGGTTAGTCAGGAGCAACCTCTTAGGAGGTCGAAGAGGACTATCAAGCCACCAGATCGTTATACAGGAGGAAACATGGTGAGCTTCGTCTCATGTTTCTTCACTGGTCCCTTGGATGAGAGGGAACCGTCGAGCTTTGAGAAAGCCAAAGGTGTGAAGCAGTGGGATATTGCTATGCAAGAGGAGATGGATGCTCTCAAGAAGAATGAGACTTGGTCTCTAGTGCCCATGCCCAAGGGCATTACCCCTGTGACGTGCAAATGGGTTTATAAATTCAAGAAGAAAGCTGACGACACGATCGAGTGATACAAGGTTCGCCTTGTAGCTCGCGGGTTCTCACAACAGTATGGTGAAGATTATGATGAGATGTTTAGTCCAGTGATAAAGATGACCTCAGTCCGATTTGTTATTGCTTTGGCGGCATCTTGTGTATGGGAGATTTGGCAGCTCGATGTGAAGAATGCTTTCTTATACGGAGAGATTGACAAGGATATATTCATGATCCAGCCGCCGGGTTTCATCTCGAAGGATCGTCCGGACTACGTCTGCAAACTGAAGAAAGCCTTATATGGGTTGAAGCAAGCGCCTCGGGCGTGGTATGGGAAGATCGCGGAGTATCTTCTATTCTGCGGGTTCTTTGCTTCAGACTTTGATTCTAGCTTGTTCGTCAAGAAGGAGGGGGCGCTTCGGGTTATTGTGCTGCTGTATGTGGATGACATGATTATCACCGAGAACTCGAAGGAGGCTGTAGCAAGGCTGAGAGTTGAGCTTGCTATCAGGTTCGAGATGAAGGATCTGGGGGAGCTTCACCATTTCCTTGGACTCGAGGTCCAGAGGCGGGAGAGCGGAGTGCTCGTTTCTCAGGAAGGATATGCAGAGCGGATCGTTCAACGATTCGGCATAGAAGAGGGGAAGAGCAGCTCTATACCTATGGAACAGCATCATAAACTTTGGAAGGATGAGGGAAGAGTTCTATCTGATCCGTTGGTGTTCCGAGCTCTAGTTGGGAGCTTGATTTACTTGACCATCATGAGGCCTAATATTGCTTATGCAGTTGGCAAAGTGAGTCGGTAAATGGAGGAGCCACGAAAGCCTCATCTTTTGGCGGCAAAAGGAATTCTGAAATATGTGAAGTCGACCTCTGATTTGGGTCTCCTATTTAGGAGAGGATCAAGCTTGGAGTTGCATGGATACATGGATGCTGACTACGGGGGAGACGTGGATGATCAGAGATCAACGTCTGGTTATGTCTTTATGACGGGCCCCACAACTATCTCTTGGTGCAGCAAAAAGCAGGACTCAGTGTCCGTATCTACCATAGAAGCGGAATACAAGGCTTCAGCCTTGGCAGCTCAGGAAGCCATTTGGCTCAGGAGGTTGGTGGAGGACGTTCATATGGAGGTTCGAGGTCCCACTATGCTACGCGGGGACAATGAGAGTGCTCTCAAGCTGGTTAATAATCCAGTCTGTCACGCAAGGACCAAGCATATTGAGATTGAGCACCATTTCATTCGTGAAAAGGTGTTGGGAGGATCTCTTATGGTCGAGCATGTTCAGAGTGCGGACAATGTAACAAACATCTTCACAAATTCGCTGGCGAAGGGACCGTTTACACGGTTGCGGAGTTTATTCGGGCTAGTCTCCACTTCCCACTTCAAGGGGGAGTGTTGAAATTTTGAAGTGAAGTGGAGGTAACCGGGCGGTCTGAGTTTGGGTGACCGCCAAGACCGCGCGGTTTGTGATTATATTCTGCCGGTCTGGCTCTGCCGGTCTGTTCTGGCGGACTGCTGATTTTGCCGGTCTGTTCTTTGTAGCTGCGGTCTGTTCTCGAGTTGGTCTGCTGGTTCGCCTGTCTTCTTTGTTGGAAGACCGGGCGGTCTGTTCTTATGTGTGACCGCCTGTCCGGGCGGTTTGTGATTGGCGATCTGGCGACTTGTCTGAAGTCGGCCAGATGGTTCTGGTTTGCTCCTGGTGGTCTAAGGAAGGAGCGATCTTGTGTCCACGCGGCTTGTGCGCGGTCTCGTGTTCGCGCGACTTGTGCGCGATCTGCCTGCTGTTCTGAGGTCTTGGTCGGATGATTGTCCAAGTGGTCTGATCGCGCGGTCTGTCTTATGAGACCGCTGACGATCTGACGGGTGGTGACTGTATCCCGGTTTGTGCGGTGACAACATCCGTCTACCCGCCTATAAATAGGGGTGCATGGCCCGTCATTAAAAAATGAGAACTGTAAGAACTGAGCCTCGGTTAATTCGTGCGGTCTCACTTTTAGGTCGGGCGGTCTCAGAAGCGAGTTGACTGTTTGTTATGTTCGCAGGTTTGCGGTCTCCTTCCTTGGTGATTTCCAGCGGCTTGAATAAACAGTTCGGCAGCGGTCAGTCTGCGAACTGGTTTATGTTCGTTCTTGTGCTGTTCGCAGCGAGCTCAGCGATCAGCGACCTTCAGCGATTAGGCGATCTGAGTTGCGGTTTGGCGACAGCTTCAGTTCTTCGTTCCAATATTGCTCCAGTTTGTGTGGTCTGAGGTGCGATCTTGCAGTGCTGGCGGTCTGTCCGGTTTCTGTTCGCGCGGTCTCATGTCAAGCCGGGCGACTTCTGGAGTCGAGCGGTCTGTGCGATCTCAGCTTGTCTAGCCGCCAGTTTTGTTTTGGTGTGTTTTGTTCTTCTCGTCTCCATGATTCTGATGAATCATGTCTCGCCATGTATACCCCACACTGTAAATGAAGTTTGTGTTTCAATAAAGTTTCTTGTGTTGCTGTGTGGCATTGTGGTTGTTTAGCTTTAACTCAGTTGATGCAACTCCTGCTTACTCCTAAACGATTCAAATCAAAAATTTAACAACCCCTGCGGAACTCCTTCTAGCACGTCTTAGTACTCAGAACCCGAAAAATACAGCATATATCACAGAGTCTTCTCCGGCAAGCAACAAGCAAGCATCACCAATCTAGACCAACCTATCCAGATGGGCTTCACACAACATGCTTACGTCCGTACTCCGATTCTGGACTCTAAATGCAAATTCTCGTGGGGATAACATCAACCCACCGGAAGAACCCATCTACTAATTAGTAGAAGTTGATGGGCAAAACTATATCTGCAAACGACAACGGCAAGTGTACCGTATCGAATGTAGTATAGGTTATTAAAACAAGGTCGTATTAGACACGGGGCGGTTGAGTACTCTTACTTCAAGAAAGTCTCTATTATATTATCAAATAAAACTTGAGGTGAGTTTTGCAAATGGAAAATTAAAATAAGAATTAGAAGAATGATTAGCACTCAATCTTCGAATCACCTTGGAGATAAAAATAAGAACAAAGAATAAAAGGGCATTCTCTTAATAAAATAGCCTTGACCGTGGAGATTCCCGAATTATGAACGCACCTCTCTCGAGGATGCGCTCAACTGAGTTTAGGTTGATCAATCGAACTCTCGTTCTAGAATCAAAACCCCTAAAACTCGCCTTATCGAAGTGAATCCCGCTATTGGCTTTTACTCCAATCCAGAAGGGTAACGTCGTCCTCTCTCGAGGATTGCATTCTACTATTTTTTATCCTTGAGTGATCGATTCATCTTACGAGCCTCTCGGCTAACTAAAGAACGAAAACAAGAACAAGAATTATATATCGAAAATATAATCTCGTTATCTTAAAATCAAGGGTAAATCTTAAGCATTTTCGAAAAGAGAAAAGCAACTATAAATTATTTCATGACTTATATCATTCCTTGGATCATCTCGATCGAGTACTAATAGTATTTTAGCTACTCATGGAGATTGAGGAATAAAAATAAATAAAAGAGCACATCATAAAAGAGAGAGGAAATGAGAGAAGAAAAGAGAACTACTTTATTGAATTGCAAAACAAAGTACAAGCTATGAAATTGAGAATTATGACTATTGAAATGAAAATACAATTTGCAAGAAGAAAAGGAGTACACGAACTACTAGAAACATGAAATTAATACAAGAAAATGAAATTCTAATCCTAAAAATTGGTCCCCGAAGTTCTGGAGAAGTTGGCTTTATATAGCTGAAAAGTTGAGGTTACACGCCCTTAGTCACGCCCGTGACCAAGGGGCGTGATAGCAGCAGCAGCGGAGAGGGCGCCTTTTGGAGTAATTGCGAGCGTTTCGGCTGTGTCATGCCCTAGGTCACGCCCGTGACCTGGGGCGTGTAATCTTGAATTAGTGCTGCTGGCGGGAAACTCTGGCGGGAAGAAGTGCGGGGTGAGTCACGCCCGTGACTGGAAGTCACGCCCCCTGGTCACGCCCGTGACCTGAGGTGTGTAATTTTAATTGACGTGGAGGCATGCTCTGGATGCTGATGGCGGGTCCCGGCCGTGACTTGGATGTCACGCCCCCTGGTCACGCCCGTGACCTGGGGCGTGTAAGGCTTGATCTCAGCGGTCTCAGCGGTTCGCGGCCGTGACATTGGGTCACGCCCTTGGTCACGCCCGTGACCTAGGGCGTGTACTTAGCGAAACTTCACGGAATGCTCCCGGGATGGCGGAATCGGGTCTGGAACACGTCTAGACTGTCACGCCCCTTGGTCACGCCCGTGACCTTGGGCGTGTACTTGACGATTTTACTCAAAGTGCCCAGAAAACCTGCAAAACATAAACTAAACTTAAATTAATGGCAGAAATAAAAAGGAATGATTATTATAAGATAAAACATACAATTTATATAAATTCATATTAAAATTACATTAGAATTATACTAAAAGATGAGTACAAAAAGTACTCATCAAACACCCTGATGCGTGTCGGCAAGTGCACCGGTCGCTGTCAAGTAATAATTGTGGAGAATAAATTCCCCGGATGTCAGTCTCTTGAGGAATGCAGGATGGGTGAACGAATCGCGCAGTGATGACTGTTACACAAGCGTTCAACAAACACAAAGAGGGGTTTTAGGTTGGTTTTCCTAATCTTAGCAATAACAAAAGAAATGCGGGTCGAAAACACCGCTTCGCAAAGTGAGGTGGATGCAACGGCCGCGATGCCGTGCTTCGTGAGGCGGATGAAGTGAGCTCGAGTGCGAGAGGGTGAGGGTCGCAAACACCTCTTCACAACCGCTGTTAGCTCTTGCTAACGCGGGTCAAACACCTTGCGTGCGAGCGCGAGTGAGTGAATGAGAACGAAGTGAATCACAACCAAACCATGAAGAATAACAAAGAGACATTCATTTAAACAAATAACATCTCAATATTCGAGTTTTACACGGTTCAAAGAGTACAACGAGGAAAGAGGAAAGGAATAACCGATGGTGAAGACTAGCGGCCGTTCACGGCCGGAATGGTAGGTTGTCGGGCTACCTCCGGACTCGGACGGACAATGCTTCCGGCGTAGAGAGCTGTCACGATCTCCCTACATGCTCCGTCGTCTTCGACTTTAGGTTTCTTCTTCTTCTCACCGAGCGGAATGAAAGAATGCTTGCTTGGAGGCTTACGGACGATGGAGAACACTCACGGACAATGGAGGAAGTCTTAGAATGGATGGAGGAGGCTTCCCTTTGCGTAGGAGATGAAGTGGAGGCTTCCCACGGTGGAGATCGGCGGCGTACGGAACAGGAATCCCGCTCCCGGCATGAACGATCCGCCCTAAAATCGCAACAGGCGTTTAAATAGGCGCTGGATTAAATACTGCGCACGATCATTGGCGCACGACCAGTGGTCGTGCGCACTGGAATTCGGCGATCGTGCGCACTGCCTGGGTGGAACCTACAAGATACGAAATTATAAAATAAAATGTTCGCACGACCAGTGGCGCACGACCGGTGGTCGTGCGCACTGGAGTTGATGGTCGTGCGCACTACCGCAAACAGAACTCAGAAATTAAATGGTAAGTGCGCACGAGCAGTGGCGCACGACCGGTGGTCGTGCGCACTGTCGTTGATGGTCGTGCGCACTGCACCAAACAGAACTCGTGAAAAAGGGTTAAGTGCACACGATCAGTGGCGCACGACCAGTGGTCGTGCGCAATAGAACCGGTGATCGTGCGCAGTGTTCCTGTGCAGAATTGCACCGGGAACACTTGCACGACTCCTATTCCCGCACAACCACAGATCTAGCCACTGAAAGTGGCACTTATCAGCACAAGAATATACTAAAGACAATAAACACGAAAATCACACCAAAGTGGGCCAAGATGTGCACCTAGCATGGATTATCAAATATAAACTATAACAAGGCTATAGTGCGTAGAATTGACTAAATAACGGCCCGGATGAGTCCAAAAAATGTGTATATGATCAGGACTCATCACACCCCCAGACTTAACTGTTTGCGCGTCCCGAGCAAACGAATCCGGCAGAGCGTGAAAATGATAGTTAACATAGAGAATTACACAAGGGAGTACGGTGCGAAGTAACGTATGCATGCGAGTAGAAATTCTAGTAGAAGAAGATTCTAATTATGCTAACTAATTTACATAAGTATTAAAGCGTAAGTAAAGATTTAGTCCTACTCAGTTGGTGAATTATGAAGAATTTGACGATCATGCCCAGTATGAAAGTGACGAGACACTGAGGCGGGTGTTGCAAAAGATCGGGGCTTAGGAATAACTCCCCTGAAATCCATCAACGTCGTGAACCATACGCTCGCCCGGTCACACTCTCTCCACGGCGCTAGCAAACTCGCAAATCAAATCAGTAGGACTTAAAGGACTAAAACGAGGCTTAGGTTACGGTGTGATATTCAAAGTTAAACACGGTGGCTACGCAACCCAAGTGAGCTAACGGAACGCTGCACCACACAAGACCAACAAACTATGCTCGTGTGACACACCCCCAGACTTATCCTGAAAACCAGGTGTGCACACGGCCTACTTCACAAATACCAACAGATTTTCCGTTTTTAGCTCGGGAGGATTTTTTTTTTCAAAATACTCTTTTTTTTTCTTTTACATATTTCACTTCTTTTATTGAACCCCCGGTTGGTTCAAAATCAGCAGATGGACTTTATTTTCTCTCCATAACACAAAGATTCCACACACCACACAAGTTTAGAATTATGAGCGCAGTTGAAAACAATTTGGTTGCGGGCGTGGGATAGGCTCCAGGCTTTGGTGGATGAAGAGGAGCTGAACAAAGGATTGGTAGGCACAAAATTGGCTTGCAAAGGTGAATGAAATGGACATGGAATAACAAAGCTCAAACTAGCCAAAGGGTGGCCTACATCATGCTTGACTCAACGAGTAGCTCTCACCCATGCTTCGAGAGTCGCTTGGGGCAAGTTCTTAGCCCACGAGAAAGATAAACCTTCCTCCCGACTCGAGCAACACACGACTAGCAACCGCACACACACAACACCGGGTTATCGTCAATTCCATACAAATTCACCACTTGAGTATATTAAATCTAAATTTACGCAGAAATACTAAACATAAATTAGATGCATAAAGAAAATCTAGTTCTACACAAATTCTACCATAGCATGCGAAGTGACTAGAACACTACATGAGTCAACATCGCACTCCAAATAATAATTCCTACGTTAACAACCTATTTCATACTCCAACCAAGATAGTTTACAACGAAACAATAACAAAAAGATAAGCGCGCACTCAAGTGGGTGAAATGGTGTGTGAAACATGGAAAACAACGATAATGATAAGATAAAAAAGAATCAACCTTCTAGTATGCGGTGCACTCGTGCACAGTGGATAACAACAACCGCTCCCCCAGACTTAAACTAAGCGATATATCTAGAAATTGAAGCAAAAAGAGGGGAGGAAGTGTTACCCAATGCTCAGAAATGAGCATACCAGACGATTGGCGTTTACGATCAAGACTAGTCCGCAGCATCCGCTCCATCGAACACAAAACCCTGCAAGCACAAACTCAAAGCAACAAAAGCAGAAACAAAAGCTGAACTAAAAGAAGTTAGATAAAAAGAAATACGAAAACAGGAAATCTGGGTTGTCTCCCAGTAGCGCTTTCATTTAACGTCCTTAAGCTGGACCAAATACCTGTATTAGCAGTGTTTATAAAGTGCAGGAATTAAAAAGAAATCTCAAAAATAGTTCACCACAGCAAATAAAACACACATCAACTAAAAGCGCTCTTATGGTGTGCTTCTCCCGTAGCACGTAGGCGGGAGGTGAAGGCTTTAGGGCCAGCACTGGTATTACCCAATGCTCCCCTAACCTCCGCCACCTTGCCACGGAGAGCGGCAGCACGAGCGTCGCGCAGAAGTTTTTCCTTTTTAAGTTTGGTGACAGTCGGAGACTGCCACCGTTGAGAGTTCTCAGATTTTTCCTCCTTAGAATCAGGTGGCGTCACTTCCGGCATCGTGGTGACTACCGGATCGGCCCAGGAGATGGAGCGCTTAGATAGTTTATTACATGATTCACCATAAGAAGATAAATAATCAGCAACCCTAACTACATTCACGTCAACGTTTCCCGAACTGCCGTCTTCCTCCTTCTCGGAGTCGAATTCTTTCCGGAGGTCGACCTCTTCTTCCTCATCCGATTGGAGCTCCTCCATTCCTCCTTCACCTGTTTCTTGAACATGTATCTTTCCTGCACAGCTTAGAAATTCATCAGAAATAACGAGAGGGGGCGGAGTGAATGTTTCAGTTGTGGCTTCGGGACAAGTGGGCTGCTGCAACATATTGGTTAGGGAAATGCACCCCGTAGCAAAGTCAAGGGTAGCACCGCTCTCTTTCAAGAACGGTACGCCCAAGATAGGAATGGACTGGTTTTCCCGCGGGCCCAAAACCTGAAAATCAGCAACTACAGTTGTCCCCTCAACCGTCACCTCCACATTCTTTACTTCCCCCTCGGATTGAATAACAGTACCATTGGCAAGCACAAGGGATTTCCTTTCTTCCGTGTTCAAATCCAGTTGTAATTTGGCTACATCTTGCAACGCAATAACGTTGCGGGAGGAACCGGAATCGCATAAAGCTTTTGTTTCAACCTTATTGATGGAACAAGAGATTACCAGCTCACTCGGATTGGCATCTACCACATCCCCCAGACTCTTCCCTTGATCAATGGGGTTCTTCTCCGTGTTGCTGGGAAGGGTCCCCTGCGAACGCTCGGTTAGCGCTTGGGCCAATTGGCCCAACTGCGTCTCCAAGTTTCGCATAGATGCAGTTTGGTTTACCATATTTGAATTAGCTGCTAGCATGAATTTCTCCATCATTTCTTCTAAATTACTCTTCTTTTGGGTAGGGGGTGCTTGGTTATAATCCGGGTGCGGCGGCCTCGGTTGGCTCCCGGAGGCATAAGCATCGTTTTGATGCTGCCCCAGTGCCCATCGTTGGCCAGGTGTGTTTGGATTCCATGAGAAGTTCGGGTGACTTCTCGCTCCCAGATTATAAGCATTATTGAAAGGCGCCCCTAGGCTGATTTCCTACATAATTAACAGATTCGTTCAAGTTCAAGTGTGCGAAGTCACCTGCCACGTTGTTCCCCGAACACTCATACGCGTGGTGGCCTCCGCCTCCACATCCCTCGCAGGTAATGACAGCAGCAGTCACGGATGGTGAGGGGAGAGAGTCGACCATGAAAAGACCTCGGCCGCTTCTTGGAGCATTTCTCCCTGCAGTCCAGAATGTACTGTGGGAGGCAGTGTCGCGCAGAATTCGAAGGGCTTCTTCAGGAGTGTGGTTCATCAAGGTACCACCCGCCGCAGCATCGATCATTGCCCTGTAGTTGGGCTCGATCGCGAAGTAGAACAATTCAACCACATTCCATGGTTGGAGCTCGTGGCCAGGGCAACGACGAAGGAGATCGTTGAGGCGCTCCCATGCTTCAGCAAGGGTCTCTTGGTCAAGTTGGCGAAATGTGGCGATCTCCCGCCGCAAGCTTACAATCTTATCCACAGGGTGGAATTTAGCAAGGAACTTGGATGCGAGAGCATCCCAAGTTGCAGCAGTCCCGGGCGGAATGGAGTGGAGCCACACCTTTGCTTTGTCGCGGAGTGAAAAGGGAAACAGTCTGAGCTTGACCGTGTTGTCCGCAATCCCTGCGTAGCGGAAGGTTCCGCAAATATCAGAAAACTCCGCCAGATGCAGATGCGGATCTTCGCTGGCCAACCCCGAGAACTGAGCGTTGTTCCGGATTATGTTTAAGATCGCTGGCTTGATCTCAAACTGATTATTCATAATATTGGGCCCAAAACCTGGATACACACTCCCAGCAGTTGGAGTGGTGTAGTCCCTCATCGTGCGGGGTCGAGGCCTAGCTGCCTCCTGCTCAATCCCAGGCTGATGTTCCCCCACGCCGGGCATTCTCGGATCAACATCATTTGGGTCTACCTGATCACCCATGGCCGCTTGTACAGCCGCAGCGCGCCTTCACGCGCGAGCAGTTCGTTCAATTTCTGGATCAAAAGGTGCGAGTTCACCTGCGACCTGCCTCTGCATGAACTGTCAGAAACAAAAAGAAAAACAAAGAAAATAAAAAACAACTGCTCGTATAACGAAAGTCACAACATAAGACGAAACACGCCTGCATTCCCCGGCAACGGCGCCAAAAACTTGATGTGTGTCGGCAAGTGCACCGGTCGCTGTCAAGTAATAATTGTGGAGAATAAATTCCCCGGATGTCGGTCTCTTGAGGAATGCAGGATGGGTGAACGAATCGCGCAGTGATGATTGTTACACAAGCGTTCAACAAACACAAAGAGGGGTTTTAGGTTGGTTTTCCTAATCTTAGCAATAACAAAAGAAATGCGGGTCGAAAACACCGCTTCGCAAAGTGAGGTGGATGCAACGGCCGCGATGCCGTGCTTCGTGAGGCGGATGAAGTGAGCTCGAGTGCGAGAGGGTGAGGGTCGCAAACACCTCTTCACAACCGCCGTTAGCTCTTGCTAACGCGGGTCAAACACCTTGCGTGCGGGCGCGAGTGAGTGAATGAGAACGGAGTGAATCACAACCAAACCATGAAGAATAACAAAGAGACATTCATTTAAACAAATAACATCTCAATATTCGAGTTTTACACGGTTCAAAGAGTACAACGAGGAAAGAGGAAAGGAATAACCGATGGTGAAGACTAGCGGCCGTTCACGGACGGAATGGTAGGTTGTCGGGCTACCTCCGGACTCGGACGGACAATGCTTCCGGCGTAGAGAGCTGTCACGATCTCCCTACGTGCTCCGTCGTCTTTGACTTTAGGTTTCTTCTTCTTCTCACCGAGCGGAATGAAAGAATGCTTGCTTGGAGGCTTACGGACGATGGAGAACACTCACGGACAATGGAGGAAGTCTTAGAATGGATGGAGGAGGCTTCCCTTTGCGTAGGAGATGAAGTGGAGGCTTCCCACGGTGGAGATCGGCGGCATACGGAACAGGAATCCCGCTCTCGGCATGAACGATCCGCCCTAAAATCGCAACAGGCGTTTAAATAGGCGCTGGATTAAATACTGCGCACGATCATTGGCGCACGACCAGTGGTCGTGCGCACTGGAATTCGGCGATCGTGCGCACTGCCTGGGTGGAACCTGCAAGATACGAAATTATAAAATAAAATGTTCGCACGACCAGTGGCGCACGACCGATGGTCGTGCGCACTGGAGTTGATGGTCGTGCGCACTACCGCAAACAGAACTCAGAAATTAAATGGTAAGTGCGCACGAGTAGTGGCGCACGACCGGTGGTCGTGCGCACTGTCGTTGATGGTCGTGCGCACTGCACCAAACAGAACTCGTGAAAAAGGGTTAAGTGCACACGATCAGTGGCGCACGACCAGTGGTCGTGCGCAATAGAACCGGTGATCGTGCGCAGTGTTCCTGTGCAGAATTGCACCGGGAACACTTGCACGACTCCTATTCCCGCACAACCACAGATCTAGCCACTGAAAGTGGCACTTATCAGCACAAGAATATACTAAAGACAATAAACACGAAAATCACACCAAAGTGGGCCAAGATGTGCACCTAGCATGGATTATCAAATATAAACTATAGCAAGGCTATAGTGCGTAGAATTGACTAAATAATGGCCCGGATGAGTCCAAAAAATGTGTATATGATCAGGACTCATCACACCCCCATACTTGAGTTTTTGCTATTCCAGAGCAAAAGAGTGAGGAAAGACTTACAAGACATCGATATTATTTTTTAATCAACTAAAATTTCATTAGACCAAGAGTAAGTTAAAAGTAAATTCTAGGAATTCAAGAATTAAGTCATAAGTTATGTTGATAATTTAAAAAGAGAAATTTGTTTAGCTAACTACTTCTCAGGATAACTATTTAGCAAACAAAATTATAGAAATTTTCAAACAAGAATAGATTGAAATTATAAACACTCTAACATAAAAGAATCTTAAGGAAAAGACACCTACCAAAATATTGCTCTCTTAATAATTTAGTTTAGGACTAGAAACAATGAAATTGGCTGGGATGGGTTTAAACGGAATGGCACATTGAAGACAAGGATATGAAGAAGTTTTTGATTGGGGTGATGAATTTTATCCTCTCAACCTATTTTTTTTTCATTTTTTTAGTATATGTAATACCAGAGAATGATAGACTATTAACCTATCATTTCCACGACATATACACATTTTCTCTCTTCATTTTTATTTTTGGGTTGCATATGTTTACCAGAGAATAAAGAACTAACATCTCCTTATTCCCATGACATATGATCTAACAATAGGGGAAAAGAAAAAAAAAATTACCAAGGGGAAGAAATACTTCTAGTTTATAAATTAAACTATTTTGAGAGCAACTTTTTAGTGGAATGAAATTTCCTAAGATCTTAAAGTTAATAGCGAATATAATAAAAAAATCTAGAGATGTTTAGCCAATTTACTACAAAGTGAAGCTATTTAAAATTAAAAGGAGAAGTAGTGCTAAACAGATTCTCTAATCAAATTAAAAACATAAAATATTTCTTAAAACCAAATTACTTCAAATTTAAATTGAACAAATTTTGATAAAATGAAATATTAGCTAAATCAAAAATGTAGGAATACTTGTAATCGGACCTCAAACTAAATTTCTAGAACCTTAAAAACAACAAGGCTATGCGTATTTATTATTATTATTTTTTTATATAATATTTCTTGGACTTCCCGAGGGCTACCTGGTGAAGGGTTCGCAAGGTACTAGGAGCTGTGATGGGAGTTCAAGCCCAAAGCGCCCTTTCCAAGAAATTAGATTTTTTAAATTTTTAATTTTTAATTTTTTTTCTTTATAAAAATACAGGGAATGCGAAGCTACACCCCCATACTTAAAATTAAACATTGTCCCCAATGTTTAAAACTAAGTATCAAGAATACTGAAAAATAAACTTTAAAAAAAATGCATAAAAATTTAAAGATAAGCAAGGGGTGCCTCCCAAGAGCGCTTTCTTTTTCCCGTCTTTAAGCTAGACGGTTAGTGTTAGGAAAAAGGAAATTTAAAAGAGAGGTGGACAGGCAACTCCCTTAATTCGCGCTGAGGTGAATGTGCCGGCGTCAGTCGTACGACAACTCCTCCGCTTAACATGTGATTCTTCGTTTGTCTTTGAATTTGAATATGTAAATCCAAATCACCTATACATACCTGAGGCGATTTGAATTTATATAGATGAGCGACATATGGATCGTCGATTATTTGGGGTAGCAACGACTCATCTTCAACCTGAAAATTGTTAGTGTATAAAGAATCACAAATAAACAATTCAGATAATTTTTCGCAAGGAGGAGGTGCTTGCGAAAATATAAAATTAAGCTCCGGTTGTTCCTTTTATAAAATTAAATTTTCATTAGGAAAATCTAGTGTATTACCAAGCGGAATAATATTTTCGGACACAAAAATTTCATGAATTTCTGGTTGAATCAAAATAGAAGGGATTTGCGAATAATCATGATAAAGAAAAGAAGATCTGGGTGAAGTAGGGGAAGAAACTTGTTCTTCTTCTAGTTCATCCGGGGTGCCCAAAACATTAAGAATTTCTTGGTAAGAGAATTTTTCTTCATAATTGGGAAAAGAAACTTTGGGAGTACATGAGCAATCATGTTCCTCCATAACTAAATTTTCCAAAGACGAGGAAAAAATACTAGAAGTAAGAAAATTCTCATCTAAATTCTGGGGTGGAGTATCAAATTGAAAAAGCAGATATTCCCCAAAGTTAGAGTAAGAAAATTGCGGCGCAAAAGAAGAACAAGAATTCGGATCTAAATATTTATCTTCATCGCCCCGAAGACTATCCGGGTGACCGTGCCACCAAGAATAATCTACTTCGGGGCTAGACGACAAATTATTAGAGGCCGAAAAATTATTCTCGTGAAAATTAGAAAAATTATTTTCCTCTAAATTTTAGGGGAAATATCAATTTGGATCTGCGAAATTTCCCCCAAATTAGAGAACGAAGACTGTGGTGTATAAGAAGAAAAACAAAAATTCGGATCTAAAGATTTATCTTCGTTGCTCCGGGAACTATCAGGGTGAGCTTGCCACGAGGAAAAATCAACTTCGGAGCTAGAAGAACAATTATTAAATGCCGAAAAATTATTCTCATTAAAAATAGAAAAATTATTTTCATCAAAGTTTGAAAAATTATTTGCATTAAAAGATGAAAAATTATGATCATAATTATTGTCAAAATTATTTGCATAATATTGAGGATATTTATTTTCATAATAATTATTTCGAACATATGAATGTAAATAACATTCCTCACTTTGATGAGGCGCATTACAATAATAACAATAATTTTGGCGTTTTTGTGCCGCTTCCAAAAGATATACTTAGCTTTGAAGCTCGACAACTTTTACGGCCAATTCAAGAGATTGCATAGTAAAAAAAATAAAAAGGAAACAACCTTTACTCAAATGAATGGAATTTTAAAATTTTTTTTATTAAAATATTTTTTTTTCAAAAAGCGGGTTAAATTAGTCCCGGACTTCCCAAGATCTACCCGGTGAAGGGTTTGCAAGGTACTAGAGGCTATGATGGGAATTCAAGCCCAAAGCGCCCTTTCCGAGAATTTAGATTTCGCTTTTTAAGATTTTTTTTTTATAAAAAAAAATTAAAGAGAAGGGGGAGAAGAAAGAGAACGATAAAATTAATAAATATTTCTTTTTTCGAAATATCAACCGTCTCCCCGGCAACGGCGCCAAAAACATGATGGGCAAAACTATATCTGCAAACGACAACGGCAAGTGTACCGTATCGAATGTAGTATAGGTTATTAAAACAAGGTCGTATTAGACTCAGGGCGGTTGAGTACTCTTACTTCAAGAAAGTCTCTATTATTTTATCAAATAAAACTTGAGGTGAGTTTTGCAAATGGAAAATTAAAATAAGAATTAGAAGAACGATTAGCACTCAATCTTCGAATCACCTTGGAGATAAAAATAAGAACAAAGAATAAAAGCGCATTCTCTTAATAAAATAGCCTTGACCGTGGAGATTCCCGAATTATGAACGCACCTCTCTCGAGGATGCGCTCAACTGAGTTTAGGTTGATCAATCGAACTCTCGTTCTAGAATCGAAACCCCTAAAACTCGCCTTATCGAAGTGAATCCCGCTATTGGCTTTTACTCCAATCCGGAAGGGTAACGCCGTCCTCTCTCGAGGATTGCATTCTACTCTTTTTTATCCTTGAGTGATCGATTCATTTTACGAGCCTCTCGGCTAACTAAAGAATGAAAACAAGAACAAGAATTATATATCGAAAATATAATCTCGTTATCTTAAAATCAAGGGTAAATCTTAAGCATTTTCGAAAAGAGAAAACAACTATAAATTATTTAATGACTTATATCATTCCTTGGATCATCTCGATCGAGTACTAATAGTATTTTAGCTACTCATGGAGATTGAGGAATAAAAATAAATAAAAGAGCACATCATAAAAGAGAGAGGAAATGAGAGAAGAAAAGAGAACTACTTTATTGAATTGCAAAACAAAGTACAAGCTATGAAATTGAGAATTATGACTATTGAAATGAAAATACAATTTGCAAGAAGAAAAGGAGTACAAGAACTACTAGAAACATGAAATTAATACAAGAAAATGAAATTCTAATCCTAAAAATTGGTCCCCGAAGTTCTGGAGAAGTTAGCTTTATATAGCTGAAAAGTTGAGGTTACACGCCCTTGGTCACGCCCGTGACCAAGGGGCGTGTAAGGGTCGTGATAGCAGCAACAGCGGAGAGGGCGCCTTCTGGAGTAATTGCGAGCGTTTCGGCCGTGTCACGCCCTAGGTCACGCCCGTGACCTGGGGCGTGTAATCTTGAATTAGTGCTGCTGGCGGGAAACTCTGGCGGGAAGAAGTGCGGGGCAAGTCACGCCCGTGACTGGAAGTCACGCCCGTGACCTGGGGCGTGTAATTTTAATTGACATGGAGGCGTGCTCTGGATGCTGATGGCGGGTCCCGGCCGTGACTTGGATGTTACGCCCCCTGGTCACGCCCGTGACCTGGGGCGTGTGATGAGTCCTGATCATATACACATTTATGGACTCATCCGGGCCGTTATTTAGTCATTTCTCCGCACTTTAGCCTTGTTATAGCTTATATTTGATAATCCATGCTAGGTGCACATCTAGGCCCACTTTGGTGTGATTTTCGTGCTTATTGTCATTAGTAGTATTCATGTGCTGTTAAGTGCCACTTTCAGTGGCTAGATCTGTGGTTGTGCTGGAATAGGAGTCGTGCAAGTGTTCTCGGTGCAATTCTGCACAGGAACACTGCGCACGATCACCGGTTCTATTGCGCACGACCACTGGTCGTGCGCCACTGATCGTGTGCACTTAACACCTTTTTCATGAGTTCTGTTTGGTGCAGTGCGCACGACCATCAATGCCAGTGCGCACGACCACCGGTCGTGCGCCACTGATCGTGCGCACTTACCATTTAATTTCTGAGTTCTGTTTGCTGAAGTGCGCACGACCACCGACGATAGTACGCACGACCACCGGTCGTGCGCCAATGACCGTGCGCAATATTTATTCCACCGCCTATTTAAACGCCTGTTGCGATTTTTAGGGTATCTTGAGCCGCCGGGAGCGGGATTCCTGTTCCGTACGCCGCCGATTTCCACCGTGGGACGCCTCCACTTCATCTTCTACGCAAGGGGAAGCCTCCTCCACCCATTCCAAGACTTCCTCCATTGTCCGTGAGTGTTCTCCATCTTCCGCAAGCCTCCAAGCAACCATTCTCTCATTCCGCCCGGTGAGAAGAAGAAGGAACCTGAAGTCGAAGATGACGGAGCTACGTAGGGAGATCGTGACAGCTCTCTACGCCGGAAGCGTAGTCCGCCCGAGTCCGGAGGTAGCCCGACAACCTACCATTCCGGCCGTGAACGGCCGCTAGTCTTCACCATCGGTTATTTCTTTCCTCTTTCCTCCATTGTACTCGTTGAACTGTGTAAATTCGAATATTATGATGATGTTTGTTGAAATGAATGTTTCCTTGTTGTTCTTCATGGTTTGCTAGTGATTCACTCCGTTCTCACTCACTCACTCGCACACGCACGCAAGGTGTTTGTTCCGTGTTAGCAATAGCTAACGACGGTTGTGAAGAGGTGTTTACGACCCTCACCCTTTCGCGCCAGAACACACTCCATTCCGCCTCACGAAGCACGGCATCGCGGCCGTTGCATCCATCTCACCTTGCGAAGCGGTGTTTTCGACCCGCATCTCTTTTTGTTGTTGTTGATTAGGAAACCCAACCAAGAACCCCCCTTTCTCATGTGTGTTTTGCTTGTGTAACAAGAGTCACGCTACGCGTTTCGTTCACCCAACCTGCATTCCTCAAGAGACCGACATTCGGGGAGTCCACTCTCCACATTTATTACTTGACAGCGACCGGTGCACTTGCCGACACGCATCAGCGTGTAAGGCTTGATCTCAGCGGTCTCAGCGGTTCTGCTTCATCTCAGCGGTTCGCGGCCGTGACATTGGGTCACGCCCTTGGTCACGCCCGTGACCTGGGGCATGTACTTGGCGAAACTTCACGGAATGCTCCCGGGATGGCAGAATCGGGTCTGGAACACGTCTAGACTGTCATGCCCCTTGGTCACGCCCGTGACCTTGGGCGTGTACTTGACGATTTTACTCAAAGTGCCTAGAAAACCTGCAAAACATAAACTAAACTTAAATTAATGGCAGAAATAAAAAGGAATGATTATTATAAGATAAAACATACAATTTATATAAATTCATATTAAAATTACATTAGAATTATACTAAAAGATGAGTACAAAAAGTACTCATCAGAAGTCTTCCTAAGAAAGCAAATCAAAGGACGCACATGTCCAAAGATATAGCTAGGGAGGAGAATTGTTATCCTCAACACTCGTTTTGGTGCCATAGAACTGAGAGGGAATCAGCTGGAAACCTTTGAAACGACTTCCTCTCCACAGAATCGACGTTGGAACAACCATGCAAGATCTCCTTCACGGATTTGCCCTTGGCACAACGACCTTCAACTGACCTCCTTCCCTGCTCTCAGCCCACTGCTCTCAGAAATGCAGAGGATTCTCAAAAAAATGAGAAGGAATGTCGGATTTGGGTGCTTATAAGATTTTCCCACTACCGCCGGCGCTAGCCATTAGCGCCTGGCGTTAGCTCAGAGTCAGTACCGCTCTAATGCACTACCGCTAACTCTAGAGCTACCGCCTGCGCTAGCATTTATCGACGAATCTCTTGCGTTCAAAACAGTTCATCGAAATGCATTCGCCGGGATACATTCGCCGAAAAAGCTACTTGAAAGTGAGGTTAGATCTTAAAGTCACTCTAGTGGGGGGGGGGGGGGGGTGAATAGAGTATTAAAAAGATTTTCACTTATTTTTATAGCGGAATTTAAATAGTGATATATATATGTGTACTGAGTGAGTAATAAAAACAAACACAAAGAGAGCACACAACACAATACAGAAAAATAAATAAGAACACAGAGGACACAAGGATTTTATAGTTGTTCCCCAATAAACCTGGGTACGTCTACTCTTCTACCACCCTGGGTAGGATTCCACTAGGTTTTTGATCAGGTGCCCTATCACCAATGGGTTTTTGATCAGGTGCCCAAACACCACTTGAGCTTTTGATCAGGTACTCTAACCAAACTACAGGTTTTTGTTCAGGTGCCCTGCCACTATTGGGTTAACTTTTGAAGGGAGTTAGAACCCTGTACAAGAGAGGATAAAGAGGGTTTAGATGTTCTTCTCTGTCAATAATCTGAAAGAAGACTCTAGTGGATTGTATGATGTAAAGCTCCCCATGTCTGATTAAAATTCTTGACAGTTTGAGGATGGAGCTTTCACTTGAAAGTAGATCTTCCTGATAGCTGATGAATCTGAGAGACAAATGTTTCTCAGATTGTTTGTTACTCTTTGAAGATTTAGAACTTGCAGCAGAGATCTGAGATAAGAATGTTGATGTTGTTCTCAGAGAATAAGATTGCTACTTAAGGAAGATGAAGATCTGTAAAGCTTTTTCTTTCTTCCTTCTGTATGTTTTTCGACAGTTTTTTTTTATCTTCTGTACTGCCGTGTCATGTAAATAATACTGTATATCTTCTTCCTTATTTCTTTTTAAAATCTCTGACTGATTTGAAATTCAAATCCCTTAATTTAAGGAATAAAATAGTCTGAATAGATATTCTTGGAACTGCAAATCTGATATGCTTTTATTTCTTTTCCTTTTCCATGAAAGTGTCCTTTTCAGCTTTATGTCAACGGCTATATTCTCGAAATAATAAAAGGAAAGATATAATCCTTACTTATATGATATAATAGAGCCGTTGATGAAAGATTGAGTTCAGAGAATAGAATCAAATTGATCCTTCTGAAATAAACGAGCTGAAGAGAAACTTTGGTCGACCTAAGAGAACTGAGTTCGTCGAACAGAAATGTTGATTTCGTCGACCTGAACTTCTGTTGCTGATTCGTCGAATGCAGACTGGAATTCATCGAGCTCAAGTTGGAGTTCATCGAACTGAAAGATAAGCTGCTAACTCTGGCTGGAAGAATTGAATTAGTCGAGCTGTGAATGAATTTCGTCGACCGCTGAGATTTGGCAAATTCGTCGACCGCTGAGACAGAGCAGGTTCGTCGACCGCTGAGACTGAGCCAATTCTTCGACCACTGAGACTGAGCAAATTCGTCGACCGCTGAGACAGAGGAATTTCCTCGACCGTTGAGACAGAGCAATTTCGTCAACCGCTGAGATTAGATAAATTCGTCGACCGCTGAGACTTGGTCAACCGCTGAGACTTGGTCAACCGCTGAGACTTAAGTTCATCAACCGCTGAGACTGAACAAACTCATCGACCGCTGAGACTTGCCAAGTTCGTCAAACACAGGAGCATGTCGTTCGTCGAACGCAGGAAGCATTTCGTCGAACGCAGGATGAGTTCGTCGAACGCAGAAAACTTATCTTTTCCTTAGTTCTAACAGCCTAGAACCTTGACCCTTAAGACTATACATTGGGGTCAACTTGTCTTAATAAACAGATAGTGATCCTAGCCCAAATCAGTAATAGGGTTGTTCCAACACAACTGCTAGCGCTAGCGCTACCGCCGACGCTAACATGTATCGACGAATGCTCTTGATGCTTTCGTCGATACACACAAGTCCCTTTGTCGATATGCTACATTCGTCTATAGAACTACCACCGGCGCTAGCACTAGCACCTGACGCTATCTCCTTAGCTTCAGCACACTTGCATTTTCTTTGCACATGAAAATTGGGGTCTTACAATTCTCCCCCCCCCTTACAAGAATTTCATCCCGAAATTCTAACAGTGCAAATAATAAAAAAGATACAAAATATGACTTGTACCTCAATGGAATAGCTCGGGGAACTTCTCACGCTTTGTTTGCTCATGCTCCCATGTAAGCTCCTCATGACCGCAGTTGTTCCAGCGGACTTTGACCATCTTGATCAATTTATTCCGTAACTGTTTGACATCAGTGTCTTCGATGCAAATAGGCGTGACCAACATCTTCAGCCCATCATCGACCGACACCTGACTAGACACAAGAACTTGGCTAAGCTCTGACACAGCTTTCCGCAGCACCAATATGTGAAACACATCATGCAAACTGCTCAACTTTGTCGAAATAGCGAGCCGATAGGCAGCTTTGCCAACACGCTCCAGTATCTCAAACGGTCCAAGGTATCTTGGACTCAGCTTTTTCAAGCATCAAATCTTGGACACACCCTTGAAAGGTTTGATCTTGAGATATACCTAGTCGCCCACGGCGAACTCAACATTCCTGTGCTTGGCATTGTAGTATTTTGCCTGCCTATCCTGCGACACCAACAATCGCTCCCGAATTGTTTGAATAGTCGAATTTGCATCTTCGACTTCCTTCCACTTAAACAGTTTTGTCTCGCCAGTCTTCGCCCAAGCCAAGGGAGTACGACAAGCTCTACCATAGAGGTCCTCGAAGGGAGCCATCTTTATACTTGCTTAGTAGCTGTTATTATAAGCGAACTCAATCATGAAAAGATGATCTTCCCACTTCTTACCGAAATCCAGGACGCACATGCGGAGCATATCCTCCAAAGTTCTGTTAGTACGTTCAGTCTGTCCATCCATTTGAGGGTGGAAGGCAGTACAAAACTTCAATTTTGTACCCAACAATTGGTGGATTAGCCTCCAATCTTTCGATGTATAATGCCCATCTCGGTCACTTACGATGCTACGGGGCACACCGTGCAAACGTACAATACTATCAACATATAGCTTTGCTAATTTCTCCACTGAATCGTCCTTTCGATTTGGAATAAAGTGGGCTACCTTCGTCAAGCGATCCACGATCACCCAAACAGCATCATTCCCACTCTGCGATCTCGACAAACCGTGCACGAAATCCATCGAAATGTCATCAAATTTCCATTTCGGCACAGGCAACGACTTCAGGAACCCTCCAGGTTTTTGACATTCGGCCTTCACAAGTGCGCAAGTTTTACACTTTGCCACGTAAAGAGCAATGTCCTTCTTCAAACTTGGCCACCAAAATAGCCTTTTCATATCTTGATACATTTTTGTGCTCCCCGGGTGAATTGAGTATTTTGTGAAATGCGCCTCGTACAACAATTCTTCCCGTAACTTGCCCTCATTTGGGACGCACAACCGACCGTCTTTCCACATAAGGCCGTCGTCTAACACAAACTCTGCAGCAGACCCAACCCTAGTCTCTGCTAAGTAGCACTGCATGCTCGAATCAAGCTCTAGGGCCTGTCGTATTCTATCCGCGAGGTCGTATTGCATCTCCGTCCAATTTAAGCACGCACTTGCACTAGAACTCCTCTCCACATAGGAGATCTCTAAGGCTTCCAGGTCCCTGATCAGACGCGAATCATGCATCTGAATCCAGCTGGCCTGCGCAGAAGACCTCCAGCTAAAAGCATCTGCGACAACATTTGCCTTCCCGGGAGTATATTGTATCTCGAAAGTGTAGTCCCCCAGGAACTCCATCCACCTTCACTGTCGCATATTGAGCTCTTTTTGATTTAACAGATACTTTAGGCCCTTATGGTCTGTAAAGATATCAACCTTCACACCATAAAAGTAGTGCCGCCACAATTTCAGAGGAAGATCACGACCGCCAACTCCAAGTCATGGACCAGATAATTCCGCTCATGCACTTTCAATTGGTGAGAGCCATAAGCCATCACTTGACCATTCTGAAGAAGTATGCAGCCTAAGCCGCTCCTTGACGCATCACTGTAAATTTCATAGCCTTTTGTACCACATGGCAAACACAAGGTTGGTGTCGTGGTCAGACGACTCTTTAACTCCTCAAAAGCTCATGCAAACGCTGGTGACCAAACGAACTTTTGATCTTTCCTTGTCAAGGTTGTGAGAGGAAGAGCAATCCGCGAAAAGTTCTCCACGAAGCGCCGATAGTAGCCGACAAGTCCGAGTAAGCTCCTGACTTCCGCTACTGTTGTTAAAATGGGCCACTCTTGGATAACAACTATCTTTGTCGGATCCACTACGATACCTTCACCACTGACCACATGACCAAGGAACGCCACCAAGGCTAGCCAAAATTCACATTTGGAGAACTTGGCATACTACTGACTCCGTCGCAGGTTCTCCAACACTACGCATAAATGAATCGCGTGTTATTCTTCAGATTGGGAGTATACCAGAATATCGTCAATAAAGATGATTAAAAACTGGTCAAGGCACTCTCTAAAGGTCCTATTCATCAGATCCATGAACACTGATGGCACATTCATCAGTCCAAATAGCATTACAGTGAACTCGTAGTGCCCGTAACGGGTACTAAATGCCGTCTTGGGAATGTCGCACTCCCGAATTCATAACTGGTAGTATCCAGAATTAAGATCCAGCTTTGAATACACCGTAGATCCAACTAGCTGATCAAATAAGTCATCGATTCGAGGAATCAAATACGTGTTCTTCTCAGTCAGCTTGTTCAATTCACGGTAGTCGATACAGAGATGTAGGCTTCCGTCCTTCTTATTCACAAAGAGGACCGGAGCACCCCAAAGGGATGAACTTGGGCGTATATAGCCTTGCTCTAGCAACTCCTGTAACTGAACCTTCAATTTCGCCATCTCCTTTGGTGCAATATGGTACCGAGAGCTTGACACATGCTTGACACCTGGCACCAGCTCTATTGTGATGTCAATCTCTCACTGAGGTGGAGCCCCAGGAAGATATTTTGGAAACACATCTGGATACTCCGAGATAACAGGAATGTCACTCAGACTGGGCTAAGGCTTTGCAGCCCCAACTAGCACAACACACAATTCTGCGCCCTGCCGAACTGCCTTGACTACTTGGACAACAGACATCAACGTCTTGCTCGAACCACGCAAACTAGCAAATGTAGTCGCACAAAAGCTATATACTAACTCATACCTGTCACCTCCTTTGAAGTGCAATCAATGTAGCCCTGCCGTGCTGACAGCCAGTCCATACCAAAGATCACATCGTACTTCGAATGCGGTAGTATCAGTGCTTCCAAATCAAAGTCTTGACTTCCAATTCGTACCTTTACCACACAACCTTGATCCGCACACATAGAACACCCATTGGGCAGCATCACATCTAACCTTTCCGTTATCATCGTCAAAGACACTCCAAGTTGTCGTATGAAGGCCTCCGATAGAAAGGAATGTGAAGCTCCCGTATCAAACAGTGCTCTCGTCGGACAATAAATTTTAGGACAAAGCCTAATATACACAAGGTTAACAAGCAATGCACAAGGTATGAAGTATAAAAAGCAACAAAAGCTATATACTAACTCATACCTTTCACCACGTCACTCTACTTTATGGCCTCCTTCTGGCCAAGATTGTACACCCTAGGCTGGGCTGGAGCAGCATGGGATACGGTTGACTCCACTGCCTTTCCTTTCCCCGCTGCATATGCTGCAACTGTCTTCTTGCCACTACGACAATCACGAGCATAATGCCCCGGTTTGCCACAGTTATAATTGATGAGTGGGCCTCGCCCAGTCGTCACACCCGATGCAGCAGATTGAGCTGACCCAGAAGGTCTCGCACTTTTCCTCCAGTTGCCTTGCCCAGACTTCGCAGAGCTCGGTACTTTGAATTTTGGTTTTAACACAGCTAATTCCTTCCTGCTTTGGGACAGCTTCTTGTCCTTCTCCAAGGAACGAGCCGTATTGACCAGGGTCGTAAACCCTTGCGTCATTAGCCCCGACAGAAGGAACCACAATTCTTCTCGCAGACCTTCATAAAACTGATTAGTCTTATGAGCTTCATCTGCAAACATTGCGCCTGCGTACCTCCCCAACCGAGTAGATAGTCATCAATCATACTATCACCTCGAGTTAGATGGTTAAACTGATTCTCCATCTCAATCTGTTGAGCAGGAGGGAGATACCGCGCCAAGAACATTCTCGAAAACTCATCGAAAGAGATGTCTGTCAGCTACCTTCCAGCTAGCTGATGCAACTCCAAATCGTCCCACCACAGCCGTGCCTCCCCATCAAGAAGGAAGGTTGCCAATGTAATCTTCTGACCTTCCTCCATATCAGCGGCCTTCAAGGTTTTTCTCACACTCGATAGCCAATACTCAGCTTGCGTTGGGGTTCCTGCTCCCATGAATGTCGGAGGGTGGAAACTCAGAAAGTACTACAGCTGTTGGTCTGAAGCTCTTCGTGCCCTCAATGGCACTGGTCTTTCAACTGCGGGTTCAGCTCCCACAACCGGCACTGGAGCCACCCCAAGGGTAGGAGGCTGTCTAGGGAGATGCTCTCCAGGTTGTGTAGTGAACAAAGTGAACACCGCTTCAGCTACCATCCTCACTGTCTCAGCAGAAGGAGGAGTAGGCACCTCAGCTGGTCTGCTCGCAGTCGAATGCGGGGGTCTAGATGGTTCCGCTCCAATTCCAGTTGCCTATAGATGTGTACAAAACACAATTAACTACTAAGAGATTGCATGGATCAGCAAAGGAACACACACATTCCATCACAATGCTTCAATCATATTTGTAATTGTTGGATTGTGAGGCGCCCTTAGAGGGGGGGGGGGTGAATAAGGGTTTTTAAAACTTGATTATTTAATATAAAACTTTTGTTGTTTTTCTTTAAATCAAATCAAAACAAAACTAAAGAGGAGTGAATCAATTTAAAACAAACAAAAAAGAACATGATTTTCATTATGATTTATGATTACAAAATATGTGATTTCTATGACGCTAGAAATCGAAGGCGAAATATGAAATCTTCCTTTTGTTTTCTATACGGACGCTTCTCACAAGAATTGGTTGGCTTTAGCCGATCTTCCCCAGATTCGGCCTCAAGGCGCTTTAGCCTTCCTATACCCAGAAAAGGCATCGAGCACCCCCTAGATCTACTCCCTAGACCTAGTTGCCAATACGAGGCGAATTGCCCCTAAGTCCTGTTAAAATTTTTGATTGGACCGTTTAGGAGTAAGCAGGAGTTGTATCAACAAGAGTTATAGCCAAACAACCACAATGCCAAAACCAGCAATACAAGAAATCTTTATTGAAATAATACTGCTTTACAATGCGAGGCATACATGGCGAGACATGATTCATAAGAATCACGGAGACGAGAAGAACAAACACACCAAAAACAGAAACCGGCGGTCTGCCAGAAAGAGACCGCACGGATTGCAACAAAGGTTCAGGCCGCCCGGATTGTTCTGCTGTACTCCCAGACCGCTTGCACAGTCAGACCGCAGAAACACCTTGAGACCGCACGAACAGGAGCAGACAAACTGCACTGCCAGACCGCAATCTCAGCCCGCACGAACTGAAGCTTATCCAAATGAACAAAGAACTAAAGTTGTCGCCAGACCGAACTCAGATCGCCTAACCGCTGAAGGTCGCCTGATCGCTGAGTTTACTGCGAACAGCACAAGAACAATAAACCAGTTCGCTGACAAGCCGCAGACGAACTGTTTATTCGAGCCACCGGAAATCACCAAGGAAGGAGACCGAAACCTGCTGACCGCAAACCTGCGAACACAACAAACGATTAACTCGCAACCAAGCCGCGCGAACTCAAACTTGAGACCGCAAGAATCTATCCGGGTTCTTGTTCTTACAGTTCTCGTTCTGAATGACGGGCCATGCACCCCTATTTATAGGCGGGTGGACGGATGTCGTCACCGCACAAACCGGGATACAGTCACCACCCATCAGCTCGCGAACGGTCTCCAAAACCAGACCGCGCGAACACAGCACTTGGACAAAATTCAGTCCAAGACCGAAGTCAGCAGCAAGCCGCGCACAAACCGCACGGACACAGCGATCACCCTTCCTGAGGTCGCCAACACAGAGAAGCAACTAGCCGACTTGAACCAAGTCGCCAGAATAGAAACCAAGCCGCCCGGTCTCATCGGTCAACCAAGAACAGACCGACTAGAACAAGACCGGAACAACCCGCAACAGGTCGCCAGAACCAGCGACCTAAATCAAGAAGCAAGCTGGCCGATCGCACCAGATCGCCAGGAACAAACCGCCAGAGCACCAGCGCAGACCGCGCGGTCTCTGCGGTCTCCAGCCTCCAAACCGGCCGGACTCCTATCCACTTCACTTCAACAATTTCAACACTCCCCCTTGAAGTGGGAAGTGGAAACTAGCCCGAGCAACTCCCTTAACCGAGTAAACGGTCCCTTTGCCAGCGGCTTTGTGAAGATGTCGGCGACATTGTCCACACTCCGAACATGCTCGACCATAAGAGATCCTCCCAACACCTTTTCACGAATGAAATGATGCTCAATCTCAATATGCTTGGTCCTCGCGTGACAGACTGGATTGTTGACCAGTTTGAGAGCACTCTCATTGTCCCCGCGTAGCATAGTTAGACCTCGAACCTCCTGATGAACGTCCTCTACCAACCTCCTGAGCCAAACGGCTTCCTGAGCTGCCAAAGCCGAAGCCTTGTACTCCGCTTCCGTGGTAGATACAGACACCGAGTCTTGCTTTTTGCTGCACCAAGAGATAGCTGTGGGACCCGTCATAAAGACATAACCAGATGTTGATCTCCGATCATCCACGTCTCCCCCATAATCAGCATCCATGAAACCATGCAACTCCAAGCTTGACCCTCTCCTATATAGGAGACCCAAATCAGAGGTCGACTTCACATACTTCAATATGCCTTTTGCCGCTAGAAGATGAGGTTTCCGTGGTTCCGCCATGTACCGACTCACCTTGCCAACTGCATAAGCAATATCCGGCCTTGTGATCGTCAAATAGATCAAGCTCCCAACCAGAGCTCGGAACACCAACGGATCAGATAAGACTCTCCCCTCATCCTTCCGAAGCTTATGATGTTGCTCCAAAGGTATAGAGCTGCTCTTCCCTTCCTCCATGCCGAATCGCTGAACAATCCGCTCCGCATAGCTAGCCTGAGAAATGAGCACTCCGCTCTCCCTCCTCTGGACCTCGAGTCCAAGGAAATGATGAAGCTCCCCTAGATCCTTCATCTCAAATCTGATAGCAAGCTCAGCCCTGAGTCTTGCAACAGCTTCCTTCGAGTTCCCGGTGACAATCATGTCATCCACATACAGCAGCACAATCACCCGAAGCACCCCTTCCTTCTTGATGAACAAGCTAGAATCAGAGTCTGAAGCAACGAATCCACAGAATAAGAGATATTCTGCAATCTTCCCGTACCACGCCCGAGGCGCTTGCTTCAACCCGTACAGGGCCTTCTTCAATTTGCAAACATAGTCTGGATACTCCTTCGAGATGAAGCCTTGCGGTTGAATCATGAAGATATCTTTGTCAATCTCGCCGTATAAGAAAGCATTCTTCACGTCGAGTTGCCAAATCTCCCAACCACTCGAAGCCGCCAAGGCAATAACAAATCGAACCGAAGTCATCTTTGCCACTGGACTAAATGTTTCATCATAATCTTCTCCGTACTGCTGTGAGAACCCACGAGCTACAAGGCGAGCCTTGTAATGCTCGATACTACCGTCAGCTTTTTTCTTCAGCTTGAAGACCCACTTGCAAGTGACAGGAGTAGTGCCCTTGGGCTTGGGCACAAGAGACCAGGTCTCATTCTTCTCGAGAGCTATCATCTCTTCCTGCATAGCAATGTCCCACTCCTTCACACCTCTGGCCTTCTCAAAGCTCGACGGCTCCCTTTCATCTAAGGGACCAGCAAAGAAACAAGAAACAAAGTTCACCATGTTTCCTCCTGTGTATCGATCTGGTGGTTGAATAGTCCTCTTCGACCTCCTAAGAGGTTGCTCCTGACTAACCACCTCCTCAGCCGCTTCTTCTGTGCAAGCTTCTTTCTCAGATGAACATGGAGCATCGCTCCCCCTGCTTCCAGAACCTGAAGCCTCCATCTCAGAGGTTGACACACCTGGAGCTCCTGGTGAAACAGGCAACTCCACTTGAAGACTTCCTGCAGCTTTTCCTCCTTCATCAACCCTGCCCTCTGGTAGTTCAACTCCTGAACTCCCCTTGTAGGAAGTTACTTCATCGAACACCACATCCCGAGAAACAATTGACCTTCGTGTCTCAGGATCCATGCATCTCCATCCCTTCTTCCGCTCATCATACCCAACAAAGACTAGCTTCCTTGCTTTCGCATCAAGCTTTGTTCGAAGAGCATCAGGAATATGCACATAGCAGGTTGATCCAAACACCCGAAGGTGAGCAACACTCGGCTTCTTCTTGAACATTAGTTCGCGAGGGGTCTTCATGTTGATAGGACTTAGAGGCAATCTGTTGATGACATAAGCTGCGCAAGACATTCCCTCCGCCCAGAAGGACTTTGGAATACTCTTGGCATGAAGCCAGCATTTGCAAGTTTCCGTCAGATGACGGATCTTCCTTTCGGCAACGCCATTCTGCTGTGGAGTATGGGCACAAGTGAGCTCTCTCCGAACGCCGTGTTTCCTGCAAAAACTTGAGAACTCACCAGAGGTGAACTCCCCACCATTGTCAGTTCTCAACTTCTTCACCCGCAGGCCTAAACGACCTTCCACCAGCTCCTTGAACTCCACAAATTTAGCAAAGGCTTCTGACTTCTCTTTCATGAAATACACCCAGACATATCTGGTGTAGTCGTCAATCAACACCAACATGTATCTGTTGCCTCCAAGGCTTGGGGTGGCAGTCGGTCCCATCAAATCACCGTGGATGCATTCCAACGGCACTTTGCACCTTGTTTGCGATTTGTCAAATGGAAGTCGATGAGACTTACCAAACTGACATCCTTCGCAGACATGACCGTCTCCATAGGAAGACAAGCTAGGCAAGCCATTGACAAGGCCCTTTACAGCCATAGCCTTTAATTTGTCCATGCCTACATGCCCCAACCTTTCATGCCAAATGGCCGCGCCATCGTTTGTCCTCATCTTATCAACATAGGTACTTGTCGATAAAACGAACAAGTCCTTCACCCGCTTGCCGACATGAAAAACTTCTCCCTTTATCTCCGGTTGAGTTTTGAGAAACTTCACTTCTGTTGGGCCAAACAGAACGTGATAACCGGCATCGACCGCGTTGGTCACAGAGAAGAGATTTTTCTTCATACCAGGCACGTGATAAACACTCCTCAACGTGAGTGGACCCTTATCACTGCTCAGAGAGACGACTCCTTCGTGCTCTACTGGATGAATAGAATTATCAGCCGTAATGATAGCATTATTACCTGAGTAAGGCGCCAAAGAAGAGAACTTTGATCCATCTCCGGTGAGATGATGTCCACACCCTGAATCAACAATCCAGTCCTCTTCATAGTTGATGGAAGCCAAGGCTTTAACGGGCATCGCCGTTATATTAGACACAAAGGCTCCTCCCCATCCAACTTCACCTGACTTTGGCATCTCCTTCTCCACTGCATGTCCTGGCTGAAGATTCACCCGGCAATCTTTCTTGAAGTGCCCAGTCTTGTTGCATCTAAAGCACCTTGGTCCCTCTCCTTTCTTCTTCCCATCAGACTTAGGAGCATAGCCCCTATCTTGCTGACCTGAAGTGGAGGGTCCATCATGACCCGGCTTCTTCTTTTCCCATTTCTTCTTCCTCTTCCCAGAGAACATCACATCACTTTCTCCCCCGGAGATAGAAACCCCCGCCATCTGTCTTGCTAAACTTTCTTGCGAAGCAAGAAGGTTCTCCAGCTCCAACAATGACGGTTGATTTGCCCAACCCTGAACTGAAGTTACAAAAGCAAGATACTCCTTCCGCAACCCGCGAATAATATGCCTCTTCAGTTTTGCCTCAGAGATTGGCTCATCAGGGTCCAAAGCAGAAATCTCTGCCGTGAGGTTCTTCAACTTGAGGAAGAAGGTAGAAATAGAAAGATCACCTTGAGAGGCTTTAGCCAACTCATTTTCAAGAAACTGTAGCCTCGCTACATTCTTCTTATTGAACAATCCATCCAAGGATGTCCAGATCTCCGCAGCAGATTTACATCCGATAATATGATCAAACAGCTCTGGTGAGATAGCCCTCTTGAGAGTGAACTCTGCCTTAGCATTCAACCTCCTCCAAAGCCTCACCTCTGCCATATTATCACCAGCTGGAAACACCTCCTGTGTGTCTTCTCCGCCGACTATCTCCCAAAGATCCTCGCCAATCAAATAACTCTCCATACATGACTTCCACTTTTTGAAGTTAGTCGATGTGAGGAGTTCAATACCAAGACCTCTTGCGAAACTGCCTTCCATGGCAATCAATGTGGTCTCTTCTTCACAAAGACGATGGCAACTCTAGTTGATCACTGCTTATCCACTCCAGGAACCTAGCTCTGATACCATGTTAAAATTTTTGATTGGACCGTTTAGGAGTAAGCAGGAGTTGTATCAACAAGAGTTATAGCCAAACAACCACAATGCCAAAACCAGCAATACAAGAAATCTTTATTGAAATAATACTGCTTTACAATGCGAGGCATACATGGCGAGACATGATTCATAAGAATCACGGAGACGAGAAGAACAAACACACCAAAAACAGAAACCGGCGGTCTGCCAGAAAGAGACCGCACGGATTGCAACAAAGGTTCAGGCCGCCCGGATTGTTCTGCTGTACTCCCAGACCGCTTGCACAGTCAGACCGCAGAAACACCTTGAGACCGCACGAACAGGAGCAGACAAACTGCACTGCCAGACCGCAATCTCAGCCCGCACGAACTGAAGCTTATCCAAATGAACAAAGAACTAAAGCTGTCGCCAGACCGAACTCAGATCGCCTAACCGCTGAAGGTCGCCTGATCGCTGAGTTTACTGCGAACAGCACAAGAACAATAAACCAGTTCGCTGACAAGCCGCAGACGAACTGTTTATTCGAGCCACCGGAAATCACCAAGGAAGGAGACCGAAACCTGCTGACCGCAAACCTGCGAACACAACAAACGATTAACTCGCAACCAAGCCGCGCGAACTCAAACTTGAGACCGCAAGAATCTATCCGGGTTCTTGTTCTTACAGTTCTCGTTCTGAATGACGGGCCATGCACCCCTATTTATAGGCGGGTGGACGGATGTCGTCACCGCACAAACCGGGATACAGTCACCACCCATCAGCTCGCGAACGGTCTCCAAAACCAGACCGCGCGAACACAGCACTTGGACAAAATTCAGTCCAAGACCGAAGTCAGCAGCAAGCCGCGCACAAACTGCACGGACACAGCGATCACCCTTCCTGAGGTCGCCAACACAGAGAAGCAACTAGCCGACTTGAACCAAGTCGCCAGAATAGAAACCAAGCCGCCCGGTCTCATCGGTCAACCAAGAACAGACCGACTAGAACAAGACCGGAACAACCCGCAACAGGTCGCCAGAACCAGCGACCTAAATCAAGAAGCAAGCTGGCCGATCGCACCAGATCGCCAGGAACAAACCGCCAGAGCACCAGCGCAGACCGCGCGGTCTCTGCGGTCTCCAGCCTCCAAACCGGCCGGACTCCTATCCACTTCACTTCAACAATTTCAACAAGTCCTACCCAAACCTAGTCGCCAACACGAGGCGAATTTACTTCCAAGCAAATAATAAAAAGGTTACAAGTAAATATTTGAACACATAAACAGAAAACTCCCTATGAAGAATTCTGGAGATGGCGAAGGCCGCTGAATGTTCTTGAAATCTAAGTGCGCGTTCTTCGCATTGAGAAGGAGTTGATCTGGTTCTCCTTGAATTCTTTGCTCGAATGTGTGCGGGAGATGAAGTTCTGGAAAATACATCTCTGATTGACTTTCTGGAGTGCTGGAGTAAGGCTCAAATCAATCAGTAGTCAGAGACGTCGAAATCATCCAATTTATAGAACTTGAGCTAACGCCGACATTGAGTTCTAACCCCTGGCGTTGACCATGTATAGCAACATATTGATGGCTCGGATCAACAGAAGAGGAAGGAGATTCTGCACTTTAGGAATTGTTTTATTTTAGGCAATACTAACGCCGACGTTAAGGCTAACACAGGCGTTGAGGTAAATCATTCCTAAAGTTCCTCCTTCAATCACGACTGCATCCTCCTTGACATAATCATCGATCGATAACGCCGGCTTTGAGTACTAACACCTGGCGTTGAGTTCTTTCTCTTTTTATTCAGTCGGCAAGCCATCCCGTTGATCGGCATCCCATCCGGTCGATTGGCAGACCATCTCGTCAATCGCTAATGCCCAGCGTTAGACATCTTTCACTCCTTCTGCTTGTGGATAGTTCCAGACCAGTATAGCAACAACCTGGTGTCATATCTGTCCAAACCTGCATGCTAAAAATACAATGGCAAACAAGATCAAATACAAGTAGGATTTGTTATTCTCAAATTAAAGGGATGCGGAAAGCCATGTTCCAACAATCTCCCCTTTTGATAATAACAAATCCAATTGAGATAAATCATAATCATATATAAGATATGTGTTTTTAGAAGGATATATGACACAAAGTAATCATAGAGATAATAATAAGAGTTATAGTTCTTTTAATATTGTGCTCCCCCTACTTAAGTGCTCCCCCTTAGTGTATGCACCCATAGACTAAATTCATGCCGCCCCTTAATCTAGTGAATCCTACTCCTTGTGATTTATCAATTTATTCTCCCCCTTTTGTTATTAGCAAAAGTGGGTGGAGTCTAAAAAAAAGAGAGGGAAAAGGTAGAACATAACTAAGAGATGAAGTAAGAGTTTTGTTTTAACATAAGTTAAGTCATGATTGAGGTAAGGGAGAGAGTGGCACATCGGAAAATATATGATAAGCGTGAAAGAATAAAAGTCCATGATTTAACCAAAGGAATTTTACCACTGGTTTTTTTTCAAATTAAATTTTAAGTAGAATATTACTTGTTTTAAGAGAATGCAATGTTGTTTGACAAGTACAAGTGAAAGACAAATCTTTAGAAATAAGCATGAGAACACATGGTAAACACCACATAGTCAAATAGGAATGCGGAAAGATAAAACAAAGTTATTAAGATTTATAGTTTTGAAATAGCTTGACCATTTCAACAATATATCTAGACTCTTCATATTTGAGCATTTTAAATTTGAAAATTTTCATAACAAATAGGCAAGCATGAATCAACATATTCAAAAAGATAATAACTACAATGTAACCAATTCGTATTTCAAGTAAAGAAAACATTGTAGAAATCAAGCATAGCAATCTAGTGCTTTTACTTGTGTTTTTAGAAAATTATGTAATTTTGCATTAGGATCCAATTCTCATTAGTAGAAGCTTTATGAAAATCAATGATATGTGCATAATGTGTTTTGAAAAAGTATACAAGTGAAATAATCAAAACACATGACATATGTAATGAAATAGTAAGAACATTAAGAATGTAATCTTATAATTACTTTCACACATCATATTTAGAATAAAATTTCAAAGCACAAAACATAAGTACAACTACCAAGGTGCTCTGCCCACATAATGCTCATTAAGACTTATCAGGGAGCGAAGTATTGCTTGGGGTATCACAGAAGCATTTGTATACAAATTTTATTTTAAGTGATCCGGTGTACAAATAGAAGTGATAAAAAAGAGATATGTTTGCACAAGACACTTTATAATTCTTTCCAAGGTGCTCAACCTCACAATGCTCATTAAGACTTATCAGAAGGGTGAGTAGTGCTTGGTGGAGTTATCTTTGGCATATTATATATTGATTTTTTTGTTGGGGCCAAAAGGTCTCCGAATTCACTTGTTGTTGCAAACATTAATATTATTGGAAGAACACTTCTATGTGTGCAAGAAATTTATTTTTGAAAGACGGTGTAGGTAATTTAGACATACAACTTAATGTGTTAAAACAATTACATTACACAATCATGCAAGACTAAGATTATGAACACATGTAGATTATCAAAATAGTGAGTGTATTAATCATTGATTAACATAAAACAATACTTATACTTAGAGGCATGCTAGGCAATCATACACAATTATCTATAGACTATTTCTTTGCACATAATCAGATAAAGGTCAAGACATGACAAAAACAATATTTAGAAAAGTTGAAATTAAAATTAGACATTGAAGAAAATCCTTGTGAGTATGCCAAAATCAGTTTTGACCATTGGAAACTAAAATAACAAAAATGTTTGCTCTTGTGAAGTTTTATAGTCAAACCATAATTTGTCAAGAGTTAAAGCAAAATAAATAACAAAAACATATTTTTGATTATTTTGAAATATTTGAATTTTTTGTATTTTGGAATAAAAAAAAATTAATAACAAAATAATTTGAAATCAGACAAAATAAACCGAGAAAAATCAATAGAAAAATACCAGAAATATACTAGTGAAAGCAGAAATTTGATCTGGAGAAAAAGGCTAACGCCTGGCGTTAACTAGTTAATGCCGAAACAGTACTCGATTTTTGAGATTTTTGGAAAAAAATTTCTCTGGAATAGGGAGTATGTACATAGACCTTCTTAGGTAGAAATTTCAGAGAAAGTGGAAATGTTTAGAAAGCTTATTTAAGCATATTTTGGTGATTTTAAAATATTTTTTTAACTTATATATTTGAACTTTTGATTTTTCTGCAAATGAAGGGGTAAATATGGTGTAGTAATATATATAATGGTACACAGATAGATAAGCAGCAAAGATATTTGCAATTATGTAAGAAAAGAGGCTAACACCTGGTGTTAGAGTCAACGCCCGCGTTGAGTCTACTTTATATAAAAAGCCCTAAATCCGAGTTCTTTTCTTTTCTCTCCATTTCAGCCCTTTTCTCTCCAGTTTTTGCCGACAGCCCTCTTCAGATCTAGGTAAAGTTGATGTTTTTATTCTTATATTTTGTGACTAATTCATTTTTCTACCCCTAAATTGAAATCCTTTTAAGTATTGAAGTGTTTTGTTATGGAATATGATAGATCTAGGATTTTGGGATCTAGGGTTTCAGTTTTTTTGAGTTGTAGAATGGGGTTTCTTGACATTCATTTCAAAGATGAATATTTACTTTACCTTTTTAGTTGTTATAAGTTTTATTGGTGTTTTCGAGTTATTCCTTCATTTTTATAAAAAAATTGAGTTTTAAGTGTTACTGGAGGTTGGCATTTGTGTATTGGAAGTGATAGGATGTTTTTAGAGCATGCGCCTGGCGTTAGTAGTAATGCGTGGCATTGAAACAAAAAGTTCTTTTGCTGAATTTTATTTTTGGTGTCCTAATGTGCAGGTTATGGCTTCTTCCAGTGGACATGGAGTTCATGCCAGAAAGTCATCAGCCCGTCCACCACAAGAGTCTTATCAATCTTATGTTGCGATTGAAAAGGCGATTGTTGGAGTAGGCATGGTGTTGAAAATAGCCCTCCCACGTCATGCTCATATTCAAAACCTCCTAGCAACATCAGGAGTGTTGTCAGTGATTATTGACGACTATTTTTCAACAGATTTTGTTCGAGAGTTTCATAACAATTTGGTTGATCCTTCAGAAATAGAACTATATGGTGGTGTGATGTCTCTGATTCAGTTTAGGATTGTTCAGATTACACATGAAGACTTACAAAATCATTTTGGGTTAATAGAGAGTGAGAATCGTCTGGATGTGGTGGAGAAGTGTAGGGCAGAGCGAGACTGGACACAGGTGAATTCTATTTTGCATGGGAAGGAGACAAGAGAGCAGATTACAGATGTTTCTTCACTTAGGGAAGAAGCATTCATAATTCAAGATATTTTGCGACACTCGGTAATGTTGAAGTCCGGAGATACAAAGAAGATCACTACACAGCTGAGTATAGTGACTTATCACATTATGCAGGAAGAAAGTTTTGATGTGGTAGATCTCATACTTTCTCAGATTCGTTATACTTTTAAGTTGAAGGATCCAAGGAGGTCTCGTCTCAACACACTTCCATTAGGAGGAATCATTGAGAGGGTGGTGATGGAGAAATATGCGTATATAGTTAGAACCAACTATATTAATGATCTTATCCCGGAGTTGTATTCTACTTGTGCCATTAGAGTTCCTAGGTCATGAGATGTACCATCATCTTCACAACCACCTCTACGATGAGGAGTATCACTCCGTGGGACACAATGGGAGCATCAGGAGTCATTTGAGGAATTCAAAGAGAATGCGACACGAAGAATGTCACGGATCGAGAAAATGATGTGATATATGATCAAGGCCCTTAAGTTGAAGCCGTCACCAACAGAGGAGAGGGATTGGGACATTCCCGTGGAGGATCCACCATGCCACTTGACTCACCGTACTCAAAGGTCAAGAGATCGAGGAAGTACAAGTACTGAGGGGACAGATTCTATTAGTGAGAGTAGAGAGTTTTAGAGTGCTTTCTGTTATGCATTAGTTGGTTTGTAGTATTTTGACAAATTTGACTAATGCCTGGCATTAAGTCTTGCGCATAGCGTTATCTGTTATCATGTTTTTATCTATTTTGTGAACTATTTTTGTGATGTGTTCTCATTTTCATTTTGGCTTTCATAGTTATAATTTTGATGCCCAAAAAAATTACTTAATCTTTGGTGGATTTTTGTAGTGTGAGACTCTTTATAATATTTTCATAGACATTGAATTAGAATGCTTGATTTTTTTATTTCACTTTCGATTTTGCTCAATTATGTTTGTGCAATGTAAGACCTGTCTATTAAAGTGAAAAAAATGAGAAGAATTCGCAAAAAGTTGCGGAAGTTAAAATTTTAGATTATGGGATCCAACACAATCTTAATTCTTGAGTTTTGCACAATCATTTAATATTATAGGATATGCTAAAATTTGATTGAACAAGACAAAATATGCATTATTTTAGTGATAGTAGATTGGTCATTTATAAATGAAAACTTGACTTTTGCTTTTGATGTAATTTAATTTGTAAACTTCATTTAGGCTTTAGGGGACAAAGTCAAATTTCAAATATTATATTAGAAGACCATGGCATGATAAAAAAAAATAAAGCATATCATGAAGTAGAAATTTGTATATTCTACTTTGAAAGGATTCTACTTCATGCATTAGATGATTCCTAATGAAGTTGAGATTTAGGTATCCAAAGAGGACCAAGTGGGATGGTTCCTTTGGGTACCCAAATACATCGTGTATGCTTTTGGGAAGGCAAGGATGGGTAGATCCATTCATTTGAGGTTAATGTTTTATTTTTAAGTTTGGGCCTCCATTCAAATCTTGGTTTAATGTCATTCTTATGCATCAAATTTTCAATGTGATTAACTTGAATATTTGGATAAGAATGAATTTTGAGTTTATTAATTAAAGGAAATTTGTTTGCATTTAATTTTAAATTTGGAGAGGACTGACAATGTGCCTTATAACGATTTGGAATTTCATTAAAATTTTTTTGATGTTTATCATTTCCTATGTTTGGTTTAATCATCTTAGGAAGTTTCATATTTAAATTGTTTTTGAATTTTTCTTGGAATTGTGAATGTATGTTTTGAGAACTTTTCTTTATGATTTCCTCAAGCAAGTTAATCTTGGTTTTTAATTCATTATTTTCAATTTTGAGATTATGTCTAGCTTTATTATAAGCAATTGTGCTATTTTTAAGAGTGGTGATAATAGATTCAATGTGAGTTTGATAGTCATTTCTGAATTCCTCAAATGTTTCATCCATCGCTTTAATTTCAATTTTATAGTTTTTACAACTAGCACAGTTATTTTTTAAAGAAGAGTTTTCTAAACATAATTTTTTATTTTGTTCTTTTGCAGAAGTAATCTCTTTTTCAAGTTTTTTGTAATTATCCTTTAATGTATTACAAGAGTTACACGATGAAGTACTTTTAATTAATGAGCAAGAGTGAGAACTAGGTAATTTGAAATTTGATTTTACATTAACATTAGTTTTTAACCTTTCATTTTCTAAACGTAATTGCTTATTAACATTTTTTAATTTCTTCCATTTTTGTTTAGCAACTTGTAGCATATGTAATGTGTAAATGGAATTTGTCACAAAAGAAAATGACTTTGATTTTCTTACCTTGCTATCGGAGGAGGCAAAAATTGAACATATAGTTCCTTTGTCTTCTTTTTGGCACTCCCCTTCTACAGATAATATTTCATCTTTAATTTCTCTTTATGTGCACTCCGTTGATTCATCATGAGAGGAGTTTCCTTGGACATCCGTGCAATCTTGACTGTTTTCTAAGTCTTGTATTTGTTCGATACCTGTGAGAGGAAAATCATACATTTTTTCAAGAAATTTCCATACTTTGTATGCACTAGAAAAATAATATATTGATTTGAAAATTTCTTGAGATAAGGCACAAAAAATACTATTTAAGGCCTTTGCATTTAGGTGATGTTCATTGTTATCCGTTTCATCTGAGGGTCTTATTATTGCAATATTCCATACTTCGATATCTAGGTTTTTAATAAATTTTTCCATTAAAAATTTCCATCCTTTATAATTTCTTTCTTCGAATAAAGGTGGTGCCAGGGATTTTTCTTCTTCATAAAATTTTTCCCCACTAGTTGATGTTGGATCTTAAGGCGCCCTTAGAGGGGGGGGGGGGGTGAATAAGGGTTTTAAAAACTTTAAACTATAATAGAAACTTTTGATATTTTGGTCGAAGTAAGTTAAATCAAAAGTAAAGAGATAATGAATTTAGAAATGAAATCAATTTTATTAAACAAGAAAAGACATGATTATCATTTATAAAATTGATTACAAAATCTGATTTCAATGATGTTAGAAATCGAAGCAAATAATATGAAAACCCTTTTTGTTTTCTATACCGACTCGTATTCCCACGAACCGGTTGGCTTTAGCCGATCTCTCCCCAGATACGGCCTCAAGCCGCTCTAGCCAATCTATCACCAGAAAGGCTTCGAGCACCCCCTAGATCTACTCCCTAGATCCAATCGCCAACACAAGGCGAACTCCTCCTAAGTCCTACCTAGACCTAGTCGCCAACACTAGGCGAATTCACGAACCGATTACAAAGATGAAATAAAGGACAAATACAAAATACAAAAATAAAACTCCCTATGAGGTAATCTGAAGGAGACGCCGAAGAATTGCTGAAGATCGTTGAAGTCCAAGCGTGCGTTCTTCGCGTTGAGTTAGAGTGTTGATCCAAGCCTCCTTTGATTCCTCCTTTTGAAATATGAGTGGGAGATGTGTTTGTCTGGAAATACGGCCCTCACAAAGTTTCTGAAGTGCTGGAATAGGGCTTTTGGCAATCAGTTTTTGGAGACATCGAAATCATCCAATTTATAGACTTTGAGCTAACGCCGACGTTAAGTGCTAACGCCTGGCGTTGACCATGTATAACAACATATTGATGGCTCAGATCTTCAGAAGAGGAAAGAGATTCCGCATTTTAGGAAATGTATTATTTTAGGCAATACTAACTCCAGCGTTAATGCTAACGCGGGGCATTGGGCAAATCATTCTTAAAGTTCCTCCTGCAATCACGACTGCTTTCTCCTTGCCAAATTCGTTGACCGGATAGCGCCCAGCGTTAAGATTAACGCCTGGCGTTGAGATTCTTTCGTTAATCAGACGGCATGCCATCTTCGCCTTTCGTCGACCTCCATTTCGTCGAATGCCATTTTTGTCGAATGGATAGCGCCCGGCGTTAAGCTCTAATGCCTGGCATCGAATTTCATCTTTAATCAGCTGGCACCCCAATTCGTCGAACAGAAAATTTCTTCGAACACATTTCGTCGAACGTGCTTCTTCTTTCGTCGACCACAATTTCGTCGAACGCAAGACCGTCAAACGCAGTTCCTATTTCGTCGAACGCAGCTTCCGTTCTCAGCAGTTTCATTTCGTCGATCGCAAGTTCGTCGAACGCAGCTTTCAGTTCGTCGAACGCAGCTATCATTTCGTCGACCACAGCTTTCGTTCTCAGCGGTTTCATTTCGTCGATCGCCAGTTCATCGAACGCAGCTTTCATTTTGTTGACTGCAGCTTTCATTCTCAGCGGTTTCATTTCGTCGATCGCCAGTTCGTCGAACGCAACTTTTCATTTAGCGCTAACGCCCAGCGTTAAGCTTAATGCCTGGCGTTAAGCAGCTTTCAATCCTTCAGCTTGTGGTTAGTGCCAGACCATTGTTTCAGGAACCTGGGGTCATAACTGTCCAAACCTGCATGCTAAAAACACAATGGCAACAAGATCAAATACAAGTAGGATTTGTTATTCTCAAATCAAAGGAATGCGGAAAACCATGTTCCAACAATCTCCCCTTTTTGATAATAACAAATCCAATACAGATAAATCAGATTCATATATAGTGAATTTGAAGGCGCGTCCCCTCCGACACTCCTTGATGATGATGACCCGGCTGCCGAGGCGCTGCGCCGCAAAGATCTGAGGCGCCATGATGATGCTGTTGGAAATCCGCGTTATAATCTCCGCCCGCGGCGTGCCAAAACCGCCATGAAGATTTAAACTTTTTATGCATGCACTTTTATTTTATATTAATAAATATAAAATTATTTCATGATGATAATTTTATATTTATTAAAATGATTGTAATTTTTAATTTTGAATTTTAATTTCATGTTGGTGTGTATTTAACCATGCGGATGGATGAGATTTCATCTCCATCATGGATGGTTATTATTTTGTGTAAACTCCTATTTAAAGGGGTCCTTATGATGGAATGAGCATTGAAGATTAAAGCAAACCCTAAATTCCCCTTGGGAAATTTCGGCCAAGGTGGTGCTCCCCCCTTGCCGCCCCCCTTCCTCTTGGTGTGACTCCAAGGCCGCCTCCCTCCATCCTCTTCGGTGCGACTCCGGCGAGACTTCCGTGGTGCGACTCCAAGGAAGAAAGGGTGCTTCTCCGTTCGGTGCAACGCCGGTGGAATCATGGATAGAGAGATTCTCCCACCTTATCTTGTGTGTTCATCTTCTTGGTTGGGTAACCCCTTTCCTTGCTAGTGATTCTTTCTACGCCTTAGTTTGTGGAGGTTTTTGTCGAATCGTTTTATCCGTGGCTTTAATTTTCTCGCTTGCAAAAATTTGAAAATCTAAGTGTTGTTATTGAATCTCTTGTTGTTCGGATCGGGTAGATCTGGTGCGGGAGCGAAACTTGGCCTAGCCTTGATTTGCTCTCCAAGATTGGCGTACTTGGCGCTAACAAGGGAGTTAATCTCAACTAACGTTTTATCGCCGCTTGAATGCTCACCACCGCTCCAAGAAAATTACCGCTGCGTTTTGAAATGAATCGATTGATGGAATAGATGCTTGTGTAGGTGCGGTGAGTTGTGTGCATGTTGGAGAGGTAGGTCTTAAGGACGTTGTATCGAGTCCGGCTAATGGTGAGTTGTGTGCTTGTTGGAGAGGTAGGTCCTAAGGACGTTGTATCGAGTCCCACATATTTTTATCTTTCGGATTTGGAGGGCCAACCGACCCCTTTTCGTTCGCTTTTGGTCGGATCCCTCCATGTTATTTTATTCTCTGTGATGAATGTTTGTCCCGTTAGCGTAACGTCCACGTCGTCACGGTACCCCTACATCAATTTGGTATCAAAGCCGGTCGTTTAAACTCCCACGTTGAAACATCCTCGCTGCGATCCTTGTTGGTCGTTCTAATCAATAGGAAAATCTGAAATTTTTCGGATTGGTCTGCGTTTAGCAAAATCTCAGAAATTTAAAACTTGTCAGAAAATTCTGAAATTTTTTCTGTAGCTTTCTGAACGTATTTCCAGCAACATAAAACTGAAACTTTTTCGATTCGTCCTCGTTAGGTCGGCCTAAAAATTAGAAGCGTCGTAATTCTGTCCAGGTGGTGTGCGAATAGCGGTCTGAAAACTGAAATTTTTGTCAAACTTCAAATTTTTTTTTTTAACGATCTCCATATTACGCACATCAGGAATCTATAAAATATCCTATGTTCAATCTAGCTACAGCCCTAGGAAAAATCATCTTCCCAAATTTTTCCTGAACCTGAATGCGAACTAGGCTAGGCACGGAGTACACGACACCGTCTACGTCTAGGATGGTCGCGAATCAGCACAACGATCCCAACACCGAGGCAAAAGCAGGCTTACGCACCGAGCTGACTGACCTTAGGACGATGTTAGAACAAGTCTTACGGAATCAAGGAGGACCGCCACCACCACCCGGTGATGTTGAGGGGCCCAACCGGCACTAACCGGTCACTGATTCGGATTCTGATGGGGACCACCCCCGAGTGCCCCCTCGAGAACACCGCCCCGAACGTGGTTTCGATATCACTAGAGCCATCAAGATTGATGCCCCCACCTACGATGGCATGGGAGACCCCCAGGTCTTCCTTAGTTGGGTAGTTGATATGGAATGTTACTACCAGTGGCACAATCTCACGGATCTCCAAAAGGTCCAAGTCGCCCGCATGAAGTTGACAGATCGTGAGAAAACCTTTTGGCTGAATGAGGAAAGGAGGTTAGGAGCCGGACAGGAAGTCCCATCTATCAGATGGGCGGTGATGAAAAATTTGCTCACCGACCAATACATTCCCGCTTACCACCGAACACAAATGTTCGATGAACTAGCCACCCTGCAGCAAGGTTCAAAGTCGGTGGCCGAGTATATGGGAGAGTTGAAAGACCGTATGGTGCGTTGCGAGCTTAGGGAACCCCCAGAGGTCACATTATCCAGGTTTCGTAAGGGGCTTCAACCCGACATCCAGCGGAAGCTCTTGCGCTATGGGCACACAGATCTGAACAGGACTTTCAATGCCGCCCTAGACATTGAAAAACACTTAGCCGCCAAGGCTCACTCCCGTTATTCCCACACGAGGAATAAGGCCACCGTTGGAGCGTCTTCTTCCACCTATCCGGACAGGGGAAAATCTAGAACCACCGAGTCTAAATCCGTCGTGATCACCGCTAGGAACACTAGGAACCCCACGAGTGAGCGTGTTCCCATTGGGAAAGTTAGCAAGGCCAATACCATGTGTTATTCTTGTGGTGTTCAAGGTCACTATGCCTTTGAATGCCCAACTAAGACTAAGGCTGTTGCCCTCTTAGACATGGCCGCCGATTCTACTGATTATGTGTACGAGGCCGCTGAGGAGAGCGACCCCGAAGGGGTCCCAAGCGATTTGGAAGACGATCCCCCCCTCATGGTGATGCGTTGTATTCTGACCACTCCACGTCCACTAGATGACTGGAGGAGGACGAGCATCTTTTCTCTGATCTTTAAGAGTGGTGATAAGCTGTGCAAGCTCATTATAAATAGCGGTAGCTGTGTGAATGTTATCTCTGAGAACGCCGTTAAGCGTATGAATCTGACCACAGAACCACACCCCACACCCTACCAGGTAGCTTGGATTAGCAAGGTTACCGTCTTGGTTAGCAAGCGTTGCCTGGTCCCTCTTACCTTTAAATCTTACACAGATGAGGTCTGGTGTGACGTCCTTCCCATGGACGCGTGCCATATGTTATTAGGCCGCCCTTGGCTTTATGACCGTGACGTCACACATTTCGGTCGAGCCAATACTTATGAATTCAAATTCAACGGTAAGACCATCACATTGAGACCGACCATTCCGAAGGAGCCGGTAGCTTTGGCTAAGGACACTACTGTCCCGGTCGAGAGGAAGGCTTTGAGCCTAGTTGGTAGGAAAGAGTTTGTGAGAGATCCTTTTCTTGAGGGAGTTATGTACGCTTTAGTTCTTATGAGTGCGAATGGTGAATTAGAAGCGTTGGAGGAGTTGCCTAGGGAGTTACGAGCACTTTTGGACGAATATAAGGATGTGTACCCAGACGAGTTGCCTTCTGTATTACCTCCATTGAGGAACATACAGCATGCGATAGATCTCATTCCGGGTTCGTCCCTGCCGAACCAACCCCACTATAGGATTCATCCCGCGGCCCACAAAGAGCTGCAGACTCAGATCGAGGATTTGATGAAAAAGGGGTTCATCAAGACTAGCATGAGTCCTTGTGCGGTGCCAGCCCTTCTTGCCCCCAAGAAGGATGGTACGTGGCGGATGTGTGCTGATAGCCGCGTTATCAACAAAATCACCATCAAGTACCGATTTCCTATACCGCGCTTAGATGACCTTCTAGATGTCTTGTCTGGCGCCATGATATTTTCTAAGTTAGATTTACGGAGCGGCTATCACCAGATAAGGATCCGCGAGGGAGATGAGTGGAAGACGGTGTTCAAGTCTAAGGACGGGTTATATGAGTAGCTTGTGATGCCCTTCGGGCTATCCAATGCCCCCAGCACATTCTCCCGGATGATGACGCATGTCTTTCAGCCATTCATGGGGAAGTTCGTAGTTGTCTACTTCGATGACATCTTGGTTTACAGCACTACTACCACCGAGCACATCTCCCACATGAGAGTGGTTCTTTCCACCCTACGAAAGGAATCTTTATTTCTGAATCTCAAGAAATGCACTTTCCATGTTACGGAGGTGGAGTTTTTAGGCTACATTGTTGGAACGGAGGGCATTAGGGTCGACCCTAACAAGGTTAAGGTGATTAAGGACTGGCCCGTGCCGACCACGATACGTGAGGTGAGGAGCTTCCATGGGTTGGCAACTTTCTACCGCCGTTTCATCAAAGAATTTAGCAGCATCATGGCCCCCATTAGTGACTGCATGAAAAAGGGTGAGTTTACTTGGACGAAGTCCGCCACCTTCGCTTTCCAACGCATCAAAGAGCTTATGACTGAGGCACCCGTCTTACGTCTACCTGACTTCTCGAAAGTCTTTGAGCTTACTTGTGACGCTTCGGGCGTGGGGATAGGAGGTGTCTTGAGTCAGGAAGGGCACCCTGTGAGTTTCTTCAGTGAAAAGTTGGCGGGCGCTAAATTGAATTATTCCAACTATGATAGGGAATTTTATGCGGTCATTAGATGCTTGCACCACTCACAACATTATCTCCTCTCTAAGGAGTTCGTGATCCTCTCCGATCACGAAGCATTACGATTTATCAATGGCCAACATAAAATCAGCCCGCGTCACGCCAAGTGGGTATCCTTCCTACAGGGTTACACGTTTAATCTCAAACATCTTAAGGGAGCGGACAATCAGGTCGCGGACGCTCTTAGTCGCCTAGCCCTTTTAGTCACCACTATGGAGGTTAACGTTGTCGGGTTCGAGTGAATCAAAGATGAGTACGCTACATGCCCAGATTTTCAGGATTCTTACCTTTCTGCACAGGATAGTTCCCCCACCACTATTACTGCGTTCGTTATCAAGGATGGCTACCTCTTTAGGCATGGGAAATTATGTATTCCGCAGTCATCTTTACGCCTCCATATCATCTGGGAACTGCATAGTGGCGGGTTGAGTGGCCACTTCGGTAGGGAAAAGACTATCACCCTGGTTGAGGAAAAGTTTTATTGGCCAAATCTGAAGGCAATGGTAGGACGGGTAGTGAGTAGTTGCCGTACTTGCCAAGTTTCCAAGGGCACCAAAACCAACGTCGGGTTATATACTCCGTTGCCTATACCATCCGTACCTTGGGAGGATGTGAGCATGGACTTTGTCTTATACGAGCTACTTCTGGAAGACACTTTGGATCCTAATGGGTACCAAAGTATTTTTTCCTCCGCCTATCATCCTCAAACCGATGGGCAAACTGAGGTGGTTAACCGGAGCCTAGGGAACCTTCTTAGATGTCTCGTGAGTGATCATAAAGGCACATGGGATCTTATTCTTCCCCACTCTCAGTTAGCCTACAACAATTCCAAAAATCGGTCCACCGGTTTGTCGCCAAATGAGATTGTCCACGGGTACAAGGCCCCTGTGCCTCTTGACTTGGTTCCCTTGCCCCCAACATACAAGGCAAGTAAATTTGCACAATCCTTCGCCCAACATATTCACGACCTTCATGCACGTATACGAGCTACCTTAACTGCTCAGTATGATTCTTATCAGGCACACGCCAAAATACATCGGAGAGTGTCACACTTCAAGGTTGGCGATTTGGTCTTAGTACGATTAGTTCCCGAACGATTGCCATCTGGCACCGTTAGAAAGTTAGCACCTAAGCGCGCCGGCCCTTTTCGGATCATCAAGAAAATAGGTGCCAACGCTTTTGTTTTGGATTTGCCTGCCGAATGGGGAATCTCCCCTATTTTTAACGTCTCGGATTTAACGATGTTCGTATCGCCTCCACATGAGTTGAGTTCAGTGACGTCTTCTCCTTCCATCAAATCTTCTACTGGGTTGGGGAGTGGTAGTACGGATGACCTTTCTCTATCGGTTCCCACAGGTATTTCACCGGATGGTAAGTCGCATACTTTTATTCCTACTGCTGATATGTTTCCCAGGTTTCCGAAGACTTTTCTCACTCCGGGCATGATACTGTCTGCGGAGCCACTTACTACCTCGGAGGGTGCTACCTACCGCTTCCTCATCCATTGGCGTGATCGCCCTCCTTCAAACGATTCTTGGGTCCTCGCAACAGAGCTTCAACGACTGAATGCTGATCTTCTCTGCCGCTACATTTCGGACCACACATCGGAGATGCTTGATTTTGAGTGGGGGAGGATTGATGGCGCATCCCCTCCGACACTCCTTGATGATGATGACCCAGCTGCCGAGGCATTGCGCCACAAAGATCTGAGGCGCCATGATGATGCTGTTGGAAATCCGCTCTATAATCTCCGCCCGCGGCGTGCCAAAACCGCCATGAAGATTTAAACTTTTTATGCATGCACTTTTATTTTATATTAATAAATATAAAATTATTTCATGATGATAATTTTATATTTATTAAAATGATTGTAATTTTTAATTTTGAATTTTTAATTTCATGTTGGTGTGTATTTAACCCTGCGGATGGATGAGATTTCATCTCCATCATGGATGGTTATTATTTTGTGTAAACTCCTATTTAAAGGGGTCCTTATGATGGAATGAGCATTGAAGATTAAAGCAAACCCTAAATCCCCCTTGGGAAATTTCGGCCAAGGTGGTGCTCCCCCCTTGCCGCCCCCCTTCCTCTTGGTGTGACTCCAAGGCCGCCTCCCTCCATCCTCTTCGGTGCGACTCCGGTGAGACTTCCGCGGTGCGACTCCAAGGAAGAAAGGGTGCTTCTCCATTCGGTGCGACGCCGGTGGAATCATGGAGAGAGAGATTCTCCCACCTTATCTTGTGTGTTCATCTTCTTGGTTGGGTAAACCCTTTCCTTGCTAGTGATTCTTTCTACGCCTTAGTTTGTGGAGGTTTTTGTCGAATCGTTTTATCCGTGGCTTTAATTTTCTCGCTTGCAAAAATCTGAAATCTAAGTGTTGTTATTGAATCTCTTGTTGTTCGGACCGGGTAGATCTGGTGCGGGAGCGAAACTTGGCCTAGCCTTGATTTGCTCTCCAAGATTGGCGTACTTGGCGCTAACAAGGGAGTTAATCTCAACTAACGTTTTATCGCCGCTTGAATGTTCACCACCGCTCCAAGAAAATTGCCGTTGCGTTTTGAAATTAATCGATTGATGGAATAGATGCTTGTGTAGGTGCAGTGAGTTGTGTGCATGTTGAAGAGGTAGGTCTTAAGGACGTTGTATCGAGTCCGGCTTACGGTGAGTTGTGTGCTTGTTGGAGAGGTGGGTCCTAAGGACGTTGTATCGAGTCCTGCATATTTTTATATTTCGGATTTGGAGGGCCAACCGACCCCTTTTCGTTCGCTTTTGGTCGGATCCCTCCATGTTATTTTATTCTCTGTGATGAATGTTTGTCCCGTTAGCGTAACGTCCATGTCGTCACGGTACCCCTACATCAGAATTTGTGTTTTTATAAAGATATATGACACTCAGTAATTATAAGATAATGATAAGAATTTTAGATCATTTAAAAGTGCTCACCCTACACAAATGCTCCCCCTTAGTGTATACTCCCATATACAAGATACATGCTCCCCTTAATCTAGTGAATCCTACTCCATTAATCATTATAATTTATCAATTTATTCTCCCCCTTTGTTATTAGCAAAAGAGGGTAGAGTGAAACAAAACTAGAATAAATAAGACAAAAGTTGGGACATAACTAAGTGAGGATTAAGAGTTTTGTGAGAGAGGATCCAATTTTCATGAGAGGATTAATAAGTAAGTCATGATTGAGCTAAGGGAGAGAGTAGCACAGCAGAAAAATGTATGATAAGCGTGAAAGAACATTAATGAAAATAATCACTTGCCCTTTTTAAATTAATTTTAAGAGTGATTTTACTTGTTAAGATAAATGCAAGTTTGTTTGAACAAGAACAAGTGAAAGACAAATCCTTAGAAATAAGCATGAGAACACATGATATAAGGATACATGAATAGATAGAGAAATGCAGGAAAAAAATAAAACAAATAAGAGTAGTATTTTTGTTATAGTTTGACCATTCCAACAATATGTCTAGACTTTTCACATTTGAGCATTTTAACTTTGAAAATTTTCATAACAAATGGGCAAGCATGAAATATAATAACTACAGTGTAACCAATTCGTATTTCAAGTAAAGAAAACATTGTAGAAATCATGCATTGCAATCTAGTGCTTTTACTTGAGTTTTTAGAGAATTATGTAATGTTTGCATTAGGATCCAATTCTTATGAGTAGAAGCTTTATGAAAATCAATGATGTGTGCATTAGGTGTTTTGATAAAAGTATACAAGTGAAATAATCAGAACACATGACATATGTAGTGAAATAGTAACAACAACAATAAGAATGTAATCATATAATTACTTTCACACATCACATCTAGAATAAAATTTCAAAGCACATAACATACGTACAACAACCAAGGTGCTTCGCCCACACAATGCTCATTAAGACTTATCAGGGAGCGGAGTATTGCTTGGGGGATCACATAAGCATTTTATATAAAAGTTATATTTTTAGTGATCCGGTGTACACATAGAAGTGATTAAACGAAATATATTTGCACAAGACACTTTACAATTCTTTCCAAGGTGCTCAACCTCACAATGCTCATTAAGACTTATCAGGAGGGTGAGTAGTGCTTGGTGGAGTTATCTTTGGCCTTTTATTTCAGATTTTTATTTTGGGCTAAAGGTCTCTGAATTCACTTGTTGTTGCAAACATTAATATTATTGAAATAACACTTCAATATCGTGCATGAAATTTATTTTTGAACGACGGTGTAGGTAATTTAGACATACAACTTAATATTTTAAAACTATTACACTACACAATCATGCAAGACTAAGATTATGAACACATGTAGAATACCAAAATAATGAGTTTACAATTCATTAATTAACATAAAGCATTACTCATACTTAGAGGCATGCTAGGCAATCGTACACAATTATCTATAGACTATTTCATTGCACATAATCAGATTATGGTCAAGGCATGACAAACACAATGTTTAGAAAATTTTAAATTAGAATTAGACATTGAAGCAAATCCTTGTGAGCATGCCAAAATCAATTTTGACCATTGGAAACGAGATAACACAAATGTGTGCTTTTGTGAAGTTTTATAGTCAAACCATAATTTTGTAAAGAGTTAAAGCAAAACAAATAACAAAAACATATTTTTGGTCATTTTGAATTATTTGAATTTTTTTTGTATTTTGAAATAAAACAACCAAATTAATAACACAATAATTTCAAATATGAGAAAATAAACAAAGAAAAGTCATTATAAAAATATTAGAAATATTTTGAAAAAATTAGAAATTCCATTTGGCCAAAATAGCTAACGCCTGACGTTAATTAGTTAACGCCGAAACAGTACTCGTTTTTTGAAAATTTTTCTTTTGGCATAGATAGTATATATATAGACCTTCTTAGGGTAGAAATTTCAGAGACGTTGAAAATGGTTAGAAGGCTATTCAAGCATGTTTTTATTTGTTCAAAAATGGTTTTTATATTTTTATGTGGTTTTCATATATTTGTGTTTTACAAGATCATTAGAGCTCAAAAATGATAAAATATGCAAAACACAAGATAAGCACGTTCGATCATAAACAAGAATGCATGAATAATATAATCATAAAGAGTGCATGCAAAATATATGAAATAGGAATGTCCTAGATTATAATACCCAAACTGTATGCCTACACGCTAGCCCTGTACTAAGTGACGGATGGGCATGAGGAGTTGCACACATGCCGTAGGTTGGGGTGTTAGTCCCATATGCAAACACTAGACAAAACTCACCCTAGCACTCTTCCCCCCAGTGCCTCGCAAGGCCCCACTAGAACCCTCCCCGGTTAAGGACAAGACATGACTTAGAGATTAGGTTATCTAATGTCTACAACCCTACTCCCTCGCTATTGTGAGACACATAATGTGGGTGAATAATCATGGACATCCTAAGCATGATGTTCTATGGAATCAATTTATAAACTATGACTTTTATGCATGATTAATTTCTTATTATATTTGATATTAAAGCAACATAGTTATTATGAGTTTTAATCTTTCAATTGTTCTTCTTCAAGATTGATTCATTATGGAAATAATAAGATATCTAGCATGGATGATAATATTTATTAGTTGATAATGCTTGATAGGATGAGTTTGAATGTAGTGTTATCCCATAAGGTATCCAAAGGGGACCGGGTGTGACGGTTCCTTTGGGTACCCAAATACAACGTGTTTACAAAATCTAATTTCAATGACGCTAGAAATCGAAGCGAATAATATGAAAACCCTTTTTGTTTTCTATACCGACTCGTATCCCCACGAACCGGTTGGCTTTTGCCGATCTCTCCCCAGATATGGCCTTAAGCCGCTCTAGCTAATCTATCACCAGAAAGGCCTCGAGCACCCCTAGATCTACTCCCTAGACCCAGTCGCCAACACGAGGCGAATTCCTCCCTAAGTCCTACCTAGACCTAGTCGCCAACACGAGGCGAATTCACGAACCAATTACAAAGATGAAATAAAGGACAAATAAATAATACAAATATAAAACTCCCTATGAGGTAATCTGAAGGAGACGCCGAAGAATCGCTGAAGATCGTTGAAGTCCAAGCATGCGTTCTTCGCGTTGAGTTAGCGTGTTGATCCAAGCCTCCTTTGATTCCTCCTTTTGAAATATGAGTGGGAGATGTGTTTGTCTGGAAATACAGCCCACACAAAGTTTATGAAGTGCTGGAATAGGGCTCTTGGCAATCAGTTTTTGGAGACATCGAAATCATCCAATTTATAGACTTTGAGCTAACGCCGATATTAAGTGCTAACGCCTGTCGTTGACCATGTATAACAACATATTGATGGCTCAGATCTTCAGAAGAGGAAAGAGATTCTGCATTTTAGGAAATGTTTTATTTTACGCAATACTAACGTCGGTGTTAAGGCTAATGCGGGGCGTTGGGCAAATCATTCCTAAAGTTCCTCCTGCAATCACGGCTGCTTTCTCCTTGCCAAATTCGTCAACCGGATAGCGCCCAGCGTTAAGATTAACGCCTGGCATTGAGATTCTTTCTTTAATCAGACGACACGCCATCTTCGTCTTTCATCGACCTCCATTTCATCGAACGCCATTTTCGTCGAACGGATAGCACCCAGCGTTAAGCTCTAACGCCTGACGTTGAATTTCATCTTTAATCAGCTGGCACCCCAATTCGACGAACAGAAAATTTCATCGAACACATTTCGTCGAACGGGCTTCTTCTTTCGTCGACCACAATTTCGTTGAACGCAAGATCATCGAACGCAGTTCCTATTTCGTCGAATGCAGCTTCTGTTCTTAGCAGTTTCATTTCGTCGATCGCAAGTTCGTCGAACGCAGCTTTCAGTTCATCGACCGCAGCTTTCATTTCGTCGACCGCAGCTTTCGTTCTCAGCGGTTTCATTTCGCCAATCACCAGTTCGTCGAACGCAGCTTTCATTTCGTCGACTGCAACTTTCATTCTCAGCAGTTTCATTTCGTCGATCGCCAGTTCGTCGAACGCAACTTTTCATTTAGCACTAACGCCCAACGTTAAGCTTAACGCCTGGTGTTAAGCAGCTTTCAATCCTTCAGCTTGTGGTTTGTGCCAGACAATTGTTTCACAACCTAGTGTCATAACTGTCCAAACCTGCATGCGAAAAACACAATGGCAACAAGATCAAATACAAGTAGGATTTGTTATTCTCAAATCAAAGGGATGCGGAAAACCATGTTCCAATAGTTGATGCGAGATCACGAGACACCATTATTCCCGGTTGTTAGACCATTTTGGAATAACCTCACTCTAATACCATTTGTTGGATCGTGAGGCGACCTTATAGGGGGGGGGGGTGAATAAGGGTTTTTAAAACTTGATTATTTAATATAAAACTTTTGTTGTTTTTCTTTAAATCAAATCAAAACAAAACTAAAGAGGAGTGAATCAATTTAAAACAAACTAAACGAACATGATTTTCATTATGAATTATGATTACAAAATATGTGATTTCTATGACGCTAGAAATCGAAGGTGAAATATGAAATCTTCATTTTGTTTTCTATATCGACTCTTCTCACCAAGAACCGGTTGGCTTTAGCTGATCTTCCCCAGATCTGGCCTCAAGCCTCTCTAGCCTCCCTATACCCAGAAAAGGCCTCGAGCACCCCCTAGATCTACTCCCTAGACCTAGTCGCCAACACGAGGCAAATTACCCCCTAAGTCCTACCCAGACCTAGTCGCCAACACGAGGTGAATTTACTTCCAAGCAAATAATAAAAAGGTTATAAGTAAATATTTGAACACATAAACTGAAAACTCCCTATGAAGAATTCTGGAGATGGCGAAGGCCGCTGAATGTTCTTAAAGTCAAAGCCCACATTCTTCACATTGAGAAGGCGTTGATCCGGTTCTCCTTGAATTCTTTGCTCGAATGTTTGCGGGAGATGAAGTTCTGGAAAATACATCTCTGATTGAGTTTCTGGAGTGCTGGAGTAAGGCTCAAATCAATCAGTAGTCAGAGACGTCAGAATCATCCAATTTATAGAACTTGAGCTAACGCCGGCGTTGAGTTCTAATGCCGAGCGTTGACTATGTATAACAACATATTGATGGATCGGATCAACAGAAGAGGAAGGAGATTCTGCACTTTAGGAATAGTTTTATTTTAGGCAATACTAACGTCGGCGTTAAGGCTAACGCAGGCATTGCGGCAAATCATTCCTAAAGTTCCTCCTTCAATCACGGCTGCATCTTCCTTGACATATCGTTGTTCGATAACACCGGCATTGAGTACTAACGCCCGGCGTTGAGTTTCTTTCTCTTTTTATTCAGTCGGCAAGCCATCCCGTCGATCGGCATCCCATCCCCGATCGGCAGACCATCCAGTCGATCGCTAATGCCCAGCGTTAAGACCTAATGCCTGGCGTTAAACATTTTTCACTCCTGATTATGGATAGTGCCAGACCAGTATAGCAGAGCCATGGTGTCATATCTGTCCTAACCTGCATGCTACAAACACAATGGCAAACAAGATCAAATACAAGTAGGATTTGTTATTCTCAAATTAAAGGGGTGCGAAAAGCCATGTTCCAACAATAATTCATTCCTAAAGTGTACAGTTACTGGTTATTTACATGTCTTAATGGCGACGCACACACGTGCTCACCACCCCTTAAAAGAATTCGACCACAAATTCATATGAAAATGGATCGAGACCCGTAGCTGATACCAATTTGTAACACTCTCCCTGTTACATAGAATATAGCAGTAGGTCCGGCTGGGACCCCACGCCATATTAAATGAACAGAAGAACACGTTACTTAATTAGTTTCAAACAGTTAATGTAATAACCATATCATCACAAAGAGTCGTACAATGGAAGCATTTAATATTTAAGTACAAACCAGTTTACAAAACTTATCCACTTACTATCTAGGAATGAATATATAAAAAGGGTCTTTACAAAATTTGTTTACATCAAGAGTGGCTTCCAAACATCGGCACGCAAGACGAACACTCAAGAAACATAGTAAACAAAAAGCTTTGGCTTTCGAGGGCCAGCACAGCACAGCAGGGACTTCAGCCCGCTATTTCCCGCTAGTCTCACCAGGACCTGTACAAACAAATCAACCAAAAGAGTGTGAAAACAGGTAATCGGTCAGCTTTAGCTGACCCAGATATAACGACCCCACCCCATGCCCGGGGTGGTAGTACTCCATCCCTGCAATCAAGCAATAACATCTTCTAATTCACAGGTGCGTCTAAGCACTGCATTGTGCTCTCAAGGCACACTTTAGCATACTCCCCAAGTTACGCTTCCACGCTAAGTCTTATTTCAACTTAGACAAACAATTTGAGCTAGGCCGTACACACGAAGTTCCGGCACTCTTCCATAGCCCGGTGCACTGAGGACCTCTTCACCACCACTATGGTCGGGTTCGGATCAGCTAGGCCAGTTACTCGAAGCAATGCTCTCAAGGCCCTCCATCTTCTTCTGCCACACACCCAGCCCCCAGGGCTTAGGTCACACATTGACTCACACAATCAGCTCACTGGGAGCTACCGCCGGTGCTTGCACTAGCGCCCGACGCTAGTAACAGAACCTAGTTCTGCTACCTTTTTTCGGGTATTTTCTGGGAAACCCCTCCAGAACTCCTTCTAGCATGTCTTAGTACTCAGAACCCGAAAAACACAGCATATATCACGGTGTCTTCTCCGGCAAGCAACAAGCAAGCATCACCAATCTAGACCAACCTGTCCAGATGGGCTTCACACAACATGCCTATGTCCGTACTTCAATTCCGGACTCTAAATGCAAATTCTCGTGGGGATAACATCAACCCACCAGAAGAACTCATCTACTAATTAGTAGAAGTCTTCCTAAGCATGCAAATCAAAGGACGCACATGTCCAAAGATATAAGAAGGAGAATCGTTACCCTCGACGCTCGTTTCGGTGCCATAGAACTGAGAGGGAATCAGCTGGAATCCTTTGAGACAGCTTCCTCTCCACAGATTCGACGATGGCACAAGCACGCAAGATCTCCTTCGCAGGTTTGCCTTAGCACTATGACCTTCAACTGACCTCCTTCACTGCTCTCAGCCCACTTCTCTCAAAAAGGCAGAGGATTCTCAGAAAAATGAGAAGGAAAGTCAGATTTGGGTGCTTATAAGATTTTCCCGCTACCGCCGGCGCTAGACATTAGCGTATTGCGCTAGCTTAGAGTCGGCACCGCTCCAATACACTACCTCTAGCGCTAGAGCTACCGCCTGCGCTAGCATTTATCGATGAATCTCTTGCGTTCAACATAGTTCGTTGAAATGCATTCGCCGGGACACATTTGCTGAAAAAGCTACTGCTAGCGCTAGCGCTACCGCCGACGCTAATATGTATCGATGAATGATCTTGATGCTTTCGTCGATACACACAAGTCCCTTCATCGATATGCTACATTCATCTATAGAACTACCACCGACGCTAGCACTAGCGCCTGACGCTAGCTCCTTAGCTTTAGCACACTTGCATTTTCTTTGCACATGAAAAATGGCGTCTTACAACAAGCCCTTACTGCACCCAAGCCCGCAAGCTCAACACGGTTGGACCCGCAAAACCTCTGCCCTGGCCCTCAAGCCTCAAAGATCTCAAGCCCTCAAGCTCGATAAGGTTGGACCCTCAAGTCCTCTGTCCCGGCCCTCAAGCCTCACATATCTCAAGCCCTCAAGCTCGACAAGGTTGGACCCGCAAGTCCTCTGCCCTGGCCCTCAAGCCTCGCAGATCTCAATCCCTCAAGCTCGACAATTAGATCTGAAAACAAATCTTACAGATTTGGCCCGCAAGCCTTACAAAGAAAGATATAGAATGTTTGTTCTTCTCCCTAGTGGAGATCGACTTCTTGTCTTGAATAAGATGCCTCTGATTTGAATCTTGAAAGTACAGATCTTCTTCAAGCCTTCTTCTTTAGCCTGATGTTGACTGACTTCTAGACTTGAATGATTCTTATCAATCAATGTGTCTTTACTGCATCTTGGAGAACACTGAATGTGCATTATTGCTCTCCTCTTCTTGATGTCGATTCTTCTCCGCATCTTTTACTATTGTATTGCTCAGCGGGATTCTTTTTCATTTCTTCATTCTCATCTGCTCTTTAGAACATCCACTATTCCCTTTTATAGGATGGAGGAGTCGCTTAACGGTCTCCTATGATGCCCTTCACTGACAGACGCACATACCTTAAGAGCACGCGCTGATTGGACAATCAGGCGGCGACATTAAATGCTGACAGCGCGTCTGGCAACTTTTGAATCTGTCTCAACGATATTTCCATTGTTACGATGATATGGACAATATCTCGACGACAGGACTTGTCGTTGACTTGGACTTGGGCAGTTCTTCAAGTCTTCTTCTTTCTTCTTCAGATAGTGATATCTCGACGATACGGGACATCCCTTCTGCACATGCACTTAAGATGACATGAAGTCATCTAACTGATGTCGGCGTAATCTTCTTGACTGCTTGAAATCATTGTAACTAGCTTATCTTGTTGACGACATAATCAATATCATGTCGACAGACTATTCTTCAGCAACTGCCGTCTTCATGTGACCTTCCTTAGTCTTCTCGACGTCAAGCCTTCTTTACGACGATATCTGTCTTAATTAGCCTTATCTACGACACAGCTTCTTTACGACAATATCATCGACATCTGACTTGTTTTTGTGCTTGAGTCTTCTTCTTCATCTCGACTTTTTGATATTGTTGTGAGGTGTTGTATTGTTGATCTCACAACGATATCATCATACACATGTTGTTTCGACGATAACCGATATGATCATTCTGCTTTGCTCTGTACATCATTTCAACGACATGCATACACTTTTCGACGATATGTCCAGTCCTTTTCGACGATATTGTACTTAGGCAAATTATTGAAGTACTGAACATATTGCCTGATCTCTACAAGCATGAACTAGATATAACATTAAATACACAATGCTTTTATCATTGAGCTGAGTGCTTCCTTAAAGCAGGAACATTGCAGGGCACATTTCCTAACAACCTCTCCCAGATAGGTATATTACTTCCATATACTCTTCCTCTTCCATCTCCTCCCCTTCCTCTGTAATTCCTTGCATGCCTTCTTTCTCTGTATGGAGATCTTTCTCTGAAGGCTGGTGCTTGGACAATTGGAGTGGGTGCTAGAGTAGGATCATGAGGGAGCTGAGATGGTAGTGGAGATGATGGAACAGACTCAAGGACCTGATCAACAGGCTTGACTAGAGATGGTGCTGTTGTAGATTCTTTAGATTAGGGCCTAAAGTCAGCTGTTTCAGGGAGAGGTAACTCAGTCCATTCTTTTGAATCTTGCAGACTCTGCAGGTAGTCATTATCATCTGAGAATAAATCACTCTCCCCCTGTTTTGATGACTTCCCCTGTATTGAAGGCAAGGTTCTTGGAGGAGAATAAGATTCTGGGAGCGGAAGAAACTTGGAGGTGATGACAGACTCTCCTTAAGAAACAAAGGGCAAAGGAAGAGTTATAGTGTATACTGAATCTGGAGGTGGTCTGCTGGTACACTTCTCCCCCTGCTTTATATCGTTCAACAAGGATATAAAGGCATTAGCAGGCAGTCCTAATAACCTTACCTCTTCATCAATGGCTTTGATTTGAGCATTGAGGTTTTGTAACCTCCTATGTTGAGCATAAAGCTTTCGATAACAGTCACACGAGAAATCAAGATAGAGAGAGATGAATTGAGATAACAAAGACTCTAGAGCTAGATCAGCTGCTTCGCCAATGTCTCTTTGATTTGGAGAAGACGCCATTACATTTCCTGTGAGTACCCGCACTGAAATAGAAAGAGAGAAGGAGAAAGGAAGATGGATGTAATGCCCCTGGATTTTAGGCTATTATTTGGAAAGATATTGATGACGTCGTAATGACGTAAGGGCGTTACATTAGTGCGGAGTTAACGGTGCGCGCCATCGTTTGCACGTTTCCGCGTCCATTCGGTCAAGTCGGCCAAATTTTCAAACTACCCAGAATTGGGAAATTTTACGTTAGGAAATTAGATAATTTAATTTTAGAAAGGCCCTTAAAGTTTCGTGGCGATTAGAGCGATATTAGAGCCTCAGAGTTTTTTTCAATGATTTGTATATTTATCGTTCGCCGTAAAACTTCGGAAATTTATATCTCGAGATCGGTACATTGGATTTTGGTTTTGACTTCGTCGTTGGATTCGTAATGCCAGTATTCGCCTTTGGTGTAATTTTCGTCGGTTTCAGCATCCGTTTAGTTTTTGTAATAATATAATATCATTATAATTATTATTAGTATGATTATAAAATAAATGCATGCGTGGGATTTCACGAAATTTCTTGGAAGCTTTTCAGCGAATTGACTTCCCCCTTTTAAAGATCATTCGTCGAAAGCTTCCTGGCTATATATATATATGTTATTCTTTGAAAGGTTATTCGTGAAACCTCCTTTTATCGACGAAACCGCAAATCCTTTATTTCTTATACTTCGAAAATCTCATAACTATTATTATTATTATTATTATTATAATTAGAACTTTATATATAAATAGCCACTTCTTCCCCATGAGGCAGCCGAACCCTATTTTCTTTCCTTTCGACCCTCTTTGCGAACCAGAGAAAGAGGCGCGTTTTTCCGTGAGCCTTCAGATCGCCGCCACCGGAGCTCCGGTGCACGAAATCTTCGCCGGAGTATAGATCTGGAAATCTCTCGCCGAGATCTTCGCATGTGCGGTAAGTATTTTTAGTTTCGTGGATTTTCATTGATTAAGGGTATAGTCATAACCCTCCTTTTTGCCCCAAAAGTTTCAGAAATATTTCCTCGAGGTCTTCAATCGGCTGATCTGCGGCGTGGAGTGCGTTGGAGGCCGTTTTCTTCGAAAGGTTTGAGGCAAGTGGTGGATTCTTCCCCCTTGCCATGTTATTTCATCTTCTGCAACCTTCTTTTCCTCTATATCTGATTTAGACTAGCATTTTCAGATTTGTTTTCTGTCAAGGTCCCGTACTTCAGTGAAATTCATCAAGTACTTGTAGATTTGTCAAAATATCCTTAATTACAATTTCGCCGAAATACTTATAAGTAGATTCGTCGAAATGTCCTTGAGTAGATTTCCTTCTGCGTAATTTCGCCGAGTGTTCTAAGTAGATTCGTCGATTTATTTCGTCGATTAGTTTTAGGAATTCGTCAAATAGTTTTAGGCTTCCAGCGAGTAGCTAAGTCGTTATGCCACTTTCATCGAATGCCTTCGATAGAGACTTCGCCGATTGACCTTGTAATTCGTCAAATGTATTTCGACGAATTCATCGATATTCCTTGGATTCGTCGAATATACTTCGACAAATTCGTCGATATTCCCTGGATTCGTCGAATGCATTTCGACGAATTCGCCGTAAGGTAGGGTTTCCCTTGAAATTGTTTATGGGTTTTTCCGTGGCGTCTGTTTTGGCCAGGATTTTGTGAACCTCTATTCCCAGTCAGTTTTTTTTGGACTGTTGGTGTAGTTGAGGCCACTACCACAGTGCCTATTTTCCTTTACGTGGAAGTGTAGACTATTGGTTGTGTGGGCTGTAACTACCGCCATAGTGCTTTTGTTCCTTGGATGTTTTAGTCTGATGGTTGGTTGGAAAGGTAGCCAGCGCCTCAGTACTGTCCTATGGCTGGGATAGTGATTCATTTCTTGGGCAGCTCGATTCCTTTTCCTTTTTGGGTGTTGTAATGCAACTTTGACCGCAATTTATGCCAGTCTTTTCTTTTGATGCTAATACTTCTTTCTTAGATTTGTTGATGTTTTACAACTATTCTTGGTGGGTTGGTAACCCTTTATCCTGTAAGATTTCTCTTACTCTTGATTATGTGATGTATTTTCATGCCTTTGTGCTGAGGCATTGTTTTCTTTTGAATGCCTCAGGTTCAGGCCAGTAGCAGGTGGAGCTGACCGAGATCTGTCTTCTTCGGATTGCTGTAGTGTTTTCTTTACTCTCGCTTTGAGAGGTAGACTGTTGTTTTCTGTAGAACTTGTTAAGGATATGAGTTCGTGTCAGTATGTTGATGCCCATATCCCGAACTTCTTTTTTGTGATAGACATTGACTTGCTATTTATATGCTACTGTCGTTGTTTGCTGTTAGTGCAAATGCTCTGTGGGAAGGTTTTATGTTAGGATGCATGGTAGTTATTCTATATACAAAACTGCATAATTCTTCCTACATGACATCTCTTTTTAAACTATTATCACTATATTTGAAGCTCGTAAAATAAACCTTTCGTACTTATACTAAATCTAGAAGTCGCATATCATCAGAATGTTGGTTAGCTCATCATGCTCATGTAGGGTAAATTAAAGTAAATTATGTATTTTTTACTGCATAAATTTACTTTCTTATTTATGGACTAGTTGATCCATTAAACTGAGGGACACGGTGTTTGAAAACCTTAAACTTTAACTATGTTTTAAACTCAATTTCATGGCTTTCCAAAGAAACGTTGGAGGTAGAGCTACCTAAGCGTCTGCAGTTGTCCCCTGCACGAAGTGGCATCATGACGCATATTTTCTCTTACTCTGATGATATATTTTTATATATTGAGAAAATGCAGGTTGTGACAGTTGGTATCAGAGGGAGGTTTGTTTGACAAATTGGTCAAATAACTTTTTCTGATCAGATGTTAATCATCTTCTCTCATTACATACACACACCGAAGTGTCATCTGTACGTCTTGGCTGAAGCATGCACACTACACTCATAAGCATGATAAGAAGTATACATGGCATATTATGTAGTATGGGATGCATAATATGTGGTTGTATATGGATACTCATAGGAGGCAACATATGACTATTTTGTAGTATGAGATGCATAACAATCATCACATGGATGCCCATTAGAATTTCCTTTTCATTGCATGTGATATTATGTATTATGGGGTGCATAATATTTCACGCGTACGCCACTCATAACATGCATTAAGGCTTTTCTTAGAATGCATAGCACAACATTCACATCATAACATCGCATACAACACCCGTGCCGAGCTAAAGATTTATATGATGACACTCATACACACATGATTTAAAAAGAAGATATAAACATTCATGCATGGATTTGATATGCACAAGAGTCAAAGGATGATAGTCTATCATCCTAAGTTTAAGCATAACATCATTTATATTAAATCCCAGAGCAAAGTAGTAGCTAGAGCAAGTGTCTTTTCCTGTTTGGTTCGAGCTAAGTTGAGTAGTTCTAGTTCCAAGCTAGGGTTTTGATGAGCTGTTTGTTCATATTTATAGATATGCCGCCGAGGCATGTTGAAATGAGGTTGACTCCCCAATCGGAGGGTGAGTCTTTGGGTGCATAAAGTGAAGCCATGATCGAGAGTCTGCGATAGAGTAATGAGGCTCTGTCAAGGCAATTGGTTGCGATGCAATCACAGATCCAATTGTTGTTGACCGCCGTCACTTTGTAGCAACCTATAGTGCAGGACCCTGCAGTGGGTCAGACTATGCCTGTTCCTCCCGCTCCTCTGGTGCCTCCAGTTTTGCTGCCACTAGAGATGAACTTTATATCACATTTCCAATGATTAGGACCTCCTACGTATGACGGAAGATCCGATTTCATGGCTTTGGATGACTGGTTAGTTGCCATTGAGGAGATGTTTACATACTCAGGAATCTCTGTGGGCCAAAGGGTGGTTGTCGCTTACCAGCTAAAAGGACTTGCTAAGAGCTGGTGGATTAGGGAGAGAGAGAGAGCCTCGTAGACGGATGTTCGTGGGAGTCATTTCAGACGATGTTGCTGAAGAAGTTCCTGCCATCGGTCGAGCAAGACCGTCTGATGAATGATTTTCTACACCTGAAGCAGAGGAAACTCACGGTTAGTGAGTATGAGATTGAATTTAGTAAGTTGAGCAGATTTGCTCCAGATTTAGTGGCTTCTGAGGCAGCAAGAGTGAAGTGATTTCTTGGAATACTTCTTAGTGATGTTCAGCAGTTGGCTAGCGCATACTGATCTGAAAGCTATGCTGAAGTAGTAGAAGCCGCACTGAAAGTCAAGGCCATCAACAATGCCAAGAATATAGGTGCATTGATGAGAAAGGACAAGGGAAAGGTCGAAGAGGGTGAAAGCCCCAAGGTATCTGGCCCTACTCCAAAGAAAAAAAAGTGGCAAAGTTTGTAGTTTCTGTGGTCACCCTGGCGATCCTTTTGAGAAATGATTTAAGAGATTGGGATCCCTGATGCAGCGATAAGTGTTGGCAATTCAAAATGCTCCCAGAAGAGATCTGACCTGTTCCTTCGGTAAGCAAAAGGGGCATGACATTGCCTATTGCTGGTCTAAAGATAAGGTGTGTTTTCAGTGCGGACAGAAGGGGCACATTAAGACTAAATGCCCGCATTTCCAGCCTGCTCTGCAGCTAGTGCCACTTCAGGCTTTGCTGTCGCCGAAGCCACAACATCAGGATAGAGTAAATAACAAGTTGAATGGGATGACTAGGGAAGAAGCACAGAGTTCCACCCAGGCGATTTCAGGTTAGACCTTAAAAACTCTTTGCCTTCATCTTTAGTTTCAATTTCTGTTCGGCTAATTATGTATCTGATTCTTTATAGGAGAATTTAAGGTAAAGAACCATTGGGCGCGTCCTTTTCGATTCTAGTGCTACCCACTCATTCGTGGCTAGGACTTTTGTAGAGCGTCATCATTTGACCTTTGATCAGTTTGGCGATGCGTTTCATGTTAAGTTTCCTTCTGGCGACTCTGTGATGTCGAACCAGGGTATCCAGAGTTGTCCTATCCTCTTAGGAGATTTTTTAGTGTTTGCTGATTTGAAGATGCTAGACCTGGAAGATTTCGATGTGATTTTAGGCATGGACTGGTTGTCCAGGTATGATGCGATTATCCAATGCAAGGTGAAGCATTTGGACTTCAAGTTGGACAACAGTCAACCCATGAGTGTGTATGGCTTCCCGCACGAGGATTCCCCAATTATTTCTGTGGTATGTTTTCGGAAACTTTTAGATTCTGGTTGTTTTGCTTACCTTGTTTCTATGTTATAAATAGTTAGTGGTTTGCTGTGTATCGAGGATGTTCTTGTGGTGCGAGAGTTTCCTGATGTTTTACCAATTAGTCTTCCTGGTCTTCCGCCTGATAGAGATGTGGAGTTTGTTATTGATCTTGAGCCTGGTACTCATCCTATTGCTAAGACACCGTACCGTATGGCCCCACGTGAGTTGGAAGAGTTGCGTACCCAGTTAGATGAATTGTTGCAGTGTGGATTTGTTAGGCCAAGTTCTTCGCCCTAGGGTGCTCCAGAGTTGTTCATGAAAAAGAAGGATGGTTCTATGAGGTTGTGCATAGACTATATGGAGTTGAATAAGGTAACCATCAATAATAAATATCCATTGCCGCGAATAGATGATTTGTTTGATCAGTTGCGTGGTAGTTCAGCGTTTTCAAAGATTGATCTTCATTCAGGTTACCATCGGTTGAGGATCCGTGAGTCGGGCATCCCTCGGACGGCTTTTCATTCCTGTTATGGTCATTTTAAATTTCTGGTGATGTCATTTGGTTTGACAAATGCACCCTCTGCGTTTATGGACATGATGAACCGAGTGTTCAAAGACTTTTTAGATCATTTCGTAGTTGTTTTCATCAACTATGTGTTAGTGTATTCAAGAAGTGCGGAGGAGCATGCACGCATTTGCGCTTAGTCTTGTCTACTCTAAGAGAGCACAAGTTGTATGCAAAATTGAGTAAGTGCGAATTCTGGCTTTCGCAAGTGTCTTTCCTGGGTCATGTGGTGATCAAAGATGGAATTTCTGTAGACCCAGCAAAGATTTTTGCCATTTTGGATTGAAAGACGCCTACAACGCCTATGGAGATAAGGAGTTTCTTAGGGTTGGCAGGTTACTATAGAAGGTTTCTGTAAGGATTTTCGGTACTGTCGGCACCTCTGACTAAGCTTACCCAAAAGAATGCAGCTTTTGTTTGGAGTGATTCCTTTGAAGAAGCCTTCCAGGAATTAAAGAGGCGTTTGTGCAGTGCTCCTATTTTGGCCTTACCGGCCGAGGGAGTAGAGTATGCCATTTATGTGGATGCATCTCACATTGGACTTGGATATGTTTTGATGCAAGAAGGGAATGTGATCGTGTATGGATCAAGACAACTAAAAGTTCATGAAAGGAATTACCCTACGCATGACTTAGAATTTGCGGCAGTAATTTATGCCTTAAAGCTTTGGAGACATCTTCTTTATGGAGTGTCATGCAAGATTTTTATGGATCATAAGAGTTTGAAGTATAACTTTACCCAAAAAGAACTGAATTCGCGCTAGCGCAGATGGTTGGAGTATTTTGCGGATTATGAAGTTGACATCCTGTACCATCCGGGTAAGGCTAATATGGTGGTTGATGCCCTGAGTAGGAAGACCGCGCATGTCTTAAACCTTTCTATGCAATCCTTAGTGGAGGAGTTTATGCTGATGGATATCCCAGTCGGTAGTAGTACCGCACCTTTGAGTTTAGAAGCTGAAGAGATTCCTTGGATTATCCTTACAAGGCTGCATCTGAAGAAAGATCCTGATTTGCAACATCTCCGGAATAGGACTGAGAAAGGGGAATTACCAGACTTTTCAATTGTTGATAAAGATACTTTAAAGTATCGAGGTAGGTTTTGTATTCCCGCATTTGAGGATATTCGAACAAAGATCTGTAGTGAAGCGCATGATTCTAGTGTTTCCTATCATCCCGGTTCCACAAAGATGTATAAAGACCTGAAGCAGATTGTTTGGTTGTCAGGTATGAAGAATGATATAGCTAAATATGTTTCTAAATGTTTTACTTGCCAGTGTGTTAAGGCAGATCATTAGAGGCCTGGAGGTAAATTGAACCCTTTGGATATTCCAAGCTAGAAGTGAGAGAGTATTTCAATGGACTTCATTACCGGTTTACCGAGATCCCCCGGAGGACATGATTCGGTGTGGGTCATAGTTGACCGTTTGACAAAGTGTGCTCACTCTGTGCCTTTTAAGGTCGGATATTCTATGGAAAAAATATCAGAACTTTATCTGGATGAGGTTATCAGATTACAGGGTGTGCCTGTGAGTATCGCGTCTGATCGGGATTCCAGGCATATGTCTCGTTTCTGGTAGAGTTTGCAGGGATCTTTGGGCACAGACCTTAGATACTCTACCGCTTACCACCCTCAGACCAATGGTCAGAAGGAAAAAGTGAATCAGATTTTGGAAGATATGATCAGATGTTATATTTTGGATCATGGTGGAGCTTGGGATAAGCGTCTTGGACTGATGGAATTTGCTTATAATAATAGTTATCAAGAGAGCTTGCATATGGCCCCCTTTGAGGCTTTGTATGGGAGGCATTGCCAAACTCCCTTATTTTGGGACGAGGTTGGTGAGAGTCTGTTGTTAGGTCCAGAAGCTTTGGAAGAGATGAATGTTGTCATTACTCATATCCGTGAGAAGCTTCGCGTTGCCCAGGAGCGATATGATACGTATGCTAATCAGAGAAGGGTTGATCTGGAGTTCGCAGTTGGGGACATGGTGTTCTTGAAAGTTTCTCCCATGCCAGGTGTTAAGAGATTTGGAAGGAACAACAAGTTGGATCCCCGGTATGTGGGACCACTCCAGGTTATTGAGCGCATCGGAGTGTCAGCTTATAGGCTGGTTTTGCCTGCTTCTTTCCCAAGTGTTCACGATGTGTTTCATGTGAGCCAGTTGAGAAAGTGCGTGTGTGGTGATCGGCATGTCCTTGACTCGGTGCCCTAGTTGCAACCTAATCTGTCTTATGTTGAAGAGCCAATTCGTATTCTGGAGACTCAGGATCGAGTGTTGCGAAAGAAGACGATTCCTATGGTCAAAGTCCTTTGGCGAAACCAAGACGTCGAGAGCGCAATTTGGGAACTGGAATCTATTATGAGGGCATCTTATCCTCATCTTTTCTCATAGATCTCTTTTGTAAGTGTTTTCATTCGTAGTATTTATTTACTCGCTTCTATCTATTGTATTCGAATTATTTGTCAAAGTTTCGGGACGAAACTTCATTTTAGGGGGAGTGACTATAATGCCCCTGATTTTTCGGCTATTATTTGGAAAGATATTAATGGCGTCATAATGACGTAAGGGCGTTGCGTTAGTGCGGAGTTAACGGTGTGCCGTCGTTTGCGCATTTTTGCATCCGTTCGGTCAAGTCGGCCAAATTTTGAAACTACCAGGAATTGAGAAATTTTACGTTAGGAAATTAGATTATTTAATTTTAGAAAGGCTCTCGAAGTTTCGTGGCGATCCGAGCGATATTAGAGCCTCAGTGTTTTTATTCAAAGATTTGTATATTTATCGTTCGCTATAAGACTTAGGAAATTTATATCTTGAAATCGTTACGTTGGGTTTTGGTTTTGACTTCGCCGTTGGATTCATAGCGCTGGTATTCGCCTTTGGTGTGATTTTCGTCGGTTTCGGCATCCGTTTAGTTTTGGTAATAATATAATATTATTATAATAATTATTATTATGATTATAACATAAATGCGTGCGTGGGATTTCACGAGATTTCTTGGAAGTTTTTCGGCGAATTGACTTCCCCCTTTTAAAGATCACTCGTCGAAAGCTTCCTGTGTGTGTGTGTGTGTGTATATATATATTCGTTGAAAGATTATTCGTGAAAAGATTATTCGTGAAATATTATTATTATTTTTATTATAATTATTACTTTATATATAAATAGCCTCTTCTTCCCCGTTAGGCAGCCGAACCCTATTTCCTTTCCTTCTGGCCCTCTTTGCGAACCAGAGAAAGAGGCGCATTTTTCCGTGAGCATTCAGGTCGCCGCCTCCGGAGCTCCGGTGCACGAAATCTTCGCCGGATCATAGATATGGAAAGCTCTCGCCGAGATCTTCGCGTGTGCGGTAAGTATTTTTAGTTCCGTGGATTTTCGTTGATTAAAGGTATAGCCGTAACACTCCTTTTTGCCCAAAAAGTTCCAAAAATCCTTCCTCGAGGTATTCTATCGGCCGATCTGTGACGTGGAGTGCGTTGGAGGCAGTTTTCTTCGAAGGGTTTGAGGCAAGTGGTGGATTCTTCCCCCTTGCCATGTTATTTCATCTTCTTTAACCTTCTTTTCCTCTATATCTGATTTAGACTAGCATTTTAAGATTTGTTTTCTGTCAAGGTCCCGTACTTCAGTGAAATTCATCAAGTATTCGTAGATTCGTCAAAATACCCTTAATTATAATTTCGCCGAAATACCTGTAAGTAGATTCGTTGAAATGTCCTTGAGTTGATTTCCTTCTGCGTAATTTCGCCGAGTGTTCTAAGTAGATTCGTCAATTTATTTCGACGAATTTGTCGATTAGTTTTAGGAATTCATCGAATAGTTTTAGGCTTCCAACGAGTAGCTAAGTTGATATGCCACATTCGTTGAATGGATTTGATAGAGACTTTGGCGATTGACCTTGTAATTCGTCGAATGTATTTCGACGAATTCGTCGATATTCCTGGATTCGTCGAATGTATTTCGATGAATTCGTCGAATGTACTTCGACAAATTCGTCGATATTTCGTGGATTCGTCGAATGTACTTTGACGAATTCGCCGTAAGGTAGGGTTTCCCTTGGAATTGTTTCCGGGTTTTTCTGTGCAGTCTGTTTTGTCCAGAATTTTGTGAACCTCTATTCCCAGTCGGTTGTTTTTTGATTGTTGGTGTTGTTGGACAATGAGGCCACTACCACAGTGCCTGTTTTCCTTTCCGTGGATGTGTAGACTTTTGGTTGTGTGGGCTGTAACCACCGCCACAGTTTTTTTGTTCCTTGGATGTTTTGGTCTGATGGTTGGTTGGAAAGGTAGCCAGCGCCTCAGTACTGTTCTATGGCTGGGATAGTGATTCATTTCTTGGGCAGCTCGATTCATTTTTCTCTTTGGGTGTTGTAATGCAACATTGACCGCATTTTGTGTCAGTCTTCCCTTTTGATGCTAATACTTCTTTCTTAGATTTGCTGATGTTTTACAACTATTCTTGGTGGGTTGGTAACCCTTTATCCTATTAAGATTTTTCTTACTCTTGATTATGTGATGTCTTTTCATGCCTTTGTGCTGAGGCATTCTTTTCTTTTGAATGCCTCAGGTTCAGATCAGCAGCAGATGGAGCTGACCGAGATCTGTAATCTTCGGATTGCTGTAGTGTTTTCTTTACTCTCGCTTTGAGAGGTAGACTGTTGTTTTCTTTAGAACTTGTTAAGGATATGGGTTCATGTCAATATGTTGACGCCCATATCCTGAACTTCTTTTTTGTGATAGAGATTGTCTTGCTATTTATATGCAAATGCTCTCTGGGAAGGTTTTATGTTAGGATGCATGGTAGTTATTCTATATACAAAACTGCATAATTCTTCCTACATGACATCTCTTTTTAAACTATTATCACTCTATTTGAAGCTCGTAAAAGAAACCTTTCGTACTTATACTAAATCTAGAAGCCGTATATCATCAGAATATTGGTTAGCTCATCATGCTCATATAGGGTAAATTAAAGAAAATTATGTATTTTCCGCTGCGTAAATTTATACTTTCTTATTTATGGACTAGTTGATCCATTAAACCGAGGGACACGGTGTTTGAAAACTTTAAACTTAAACTATGTTTTAAACTCAACTTCATGGCTTTCCAAAGAAACGTTGGAGGTAGAGCTGCCTAAGCGTCTGCAGTTGTCCCCTGCATGATGTGGCATCATGACGCGTATTTTCTCTTACTCTGATAATTTATTTTTATATATTATGAAAATGCGGGTTGTGATAATGGAGGAGAGCGAGAGGGAGAGAATTCAAAAAGCACAATAAAGTTGAATGCCTGAGTTGCTTTGAGTAGATGAATCGTCGCAACTTAGTGTTGTACTCAAATCACCGTCAAAAGAGATGAATTCAGCGCTCCAAAACATGTTGATGTCACTTCTGGAAGCAGTCTGTGCGCGCTTTGCAAAGTCGACGTAACGTCGAATATAAGTTGATGTGGCTCTGAGTATAGTCAGCAACTATGATGTCGACGTAAGCGTCGATATGTATTTGACGCTACATTGAGTGCTATTCGAATGACCTATCCCAGTCAACTCTCGATGTTGACGTCGAGTCAAAATCGATGGTGCAGTGATTTGTATTCGACGCAGCTCTGAATCAACAGTTATATTTTTCTTAAAATTTTTGCTATTTTTCCCAGCAATGCCATTCTATGAAAAATTGATTTGAGTATATAATAAAGGTGACCTAGAGAACTCCATCAAGCATTCCCAGTGAATTGATGAATAACTTGTACTTACTTTCATCAAGTGGCTTAGTGAAGATGTCCGCCCTTTGAATATTAGTGGAAATGTATTGAAGACTGATCTTACCCTTCTCAACATTGTCCCTGAGAAAGTGGTTAATTATCTCTATGTGCTTAGTTCTGCTGTGGAGAAAAGGATTGGAAGCTATAGAAATCACTCTAGAGTTGTCACAAAATATTGTGGAATTGTCAATGGTGAAGTTGTAGTCTAACAACTGATTTTGCATCAACAATATTTGTGAGCAGCAACTTCCTGCAGCTATATAGTCAGCTTCAACTATAGAAGTGGAGACTGTGGTTTGCTTCTTGCTAAACCATGAGATCAGTCTAGCACCCAGGAATTGACATGTTCCTGAGGTGCTTTTTCTATCCAGCATACATCCAGCATAGTCTGCATCTGAATAGCCAACTAGGTCAAATCCAGAGTCTGCTGGATACCACAAGCCAAGTTCAGGTGTACCCTTTAGATATCTGAGTATTCTTTTTAAAGAACTCATATGGGATTCTTTGGAGTCCACGTGGAACCTAGCACATATAGAGGTAGCAAATATTATATCTGGTTTGCTAGCTGTCAGATATAGAAGAGAGCCAATGGCTGCTCTGTAAGTCTTCTGATCAAAGGACTTTCCCTTTTCATCTCTATCTAAAACAACATTAGTAGCCATGGGGGTTTTCATGATAGAGGCATTTTTCATCCCAAATCTCTTGATGAGTTCTCTAGTATACTTGGATTGGGATATGAAGATGCCATCTGCAGCCCGCCTTACTTGGAGGCCAAGGAAATAGGATAATTCCCCCATGCTACTCATTTCAAATCTAGACTGCATTAGGTATGAAAACCTTTTGCATAGTGATTGATCTGTTGACCCAAATATAATATAATATACAAAGATCTATACTAGTAATAGCTGATTATTATGTGCTCTTGTGAAGAGTATTTTATCCACCTTCCCTCTTTCAAAGGAGTGTTCCAGAAGGAAGGTGGATAAGGTCTCATACCAAGCTCTTGGAGCTTGCTTGAGGCCATACAATGCTTTATCTAACCTATATACAAAGGAGGAAAAATGGATTGACAAAACCCGGGGGCTGCTCCACATACACTTCTTCCTAAAGAGTTCCATTTAGGAATGCACTCTTCACATCCATCTGATAGACTTTAATCTTCATGTATGTAGCATATGCAAGGAACATTCTAATGGCCTCCAGCCTTGCTACTGGAGCAAATGTCTGGTTGAAGTTAATCCCCTCCTCTTGCCTATATCCTTGAGCCACTAGTCTAGCCTTGTTCCTGACTATAACTCCTGTTGAATCCATCTTATTTTTGAATACCCATTTTCTTCCAATGAGTGGGTAATTCCTTGGTCTCTCAACCAATGTCCAGACCTTGTTTCTCTTAAATTGGGTTAGCTCTTCTTGCATTGCAGATATCCAGTGAGGATCATTATCTGCTTCTTCAAACTTCTTAGGTTCATATTGAGAGAGAAAACATTGCAACATTGTTTCATTTGTTAGCTGATTCCTTGTCTTGACTCCCACTGTCAGATCTCCTATAACTTGTGTTGAAGGATGATCCTTTAGGGTCATCCTAGTTCTCGTTGAGTTGTTAAGGGGATTCTCTTCTTCCTGAAGATCCACTTGCTCATTGACAGTGGAGCTCCATCTTCATTCTCTAGAATGATCACAACCGCCTAAGCAACCGCATGAGGCTAACATAACATCATTTCAAAACATCACAAACGCGGGTACTCACGACCACACGCTCCATGCTCACAAGGCATGCATCCAAGGGAATCTTTCATGAGCACCAACGCCACTCTAAGTTAGGTAACCTTAGGTGGGATAAGAGCTTCAGGCCTGTCTAAGTAAACACCTTGTACGACCTCTCCCATGATCACACGACTTTACAAGAGGTAACTTCCTCCTACCGATAGGCATTGAAACGGGTTCGGTTCATCCAATGCCCATGCTCTTGTCATCGTGATTGAATGCACGATGTGGGTATGGCATCACCTCAGCCCATAAGGGTTTAGCACTTGCAAGTGCTGCACAAAACATAAGTTACGCACCTAATCCATTCACGAGGACCTAGGCTTCACAAATAATTAACATAGGAGGTACAAGTCACTCCACTTCAAATCGCATGGTGAAGGTTTGCATTCAATCACTCTCAAGCATGGGGCTTTTGTTAGGAGCTCAAACAGATGTCTAATCTCAAATCCCGCAATACGATAACAAATCTCACGGAGTCATTCTCCAATACGCATTCTAGGCTTATCCTAAATGCAACGTCGCAATCCAAGCATCACCGATCCGGGCTCACGGCCGCGAATAGGCTTCACACAAAATGCCTAAATCCGCACGACTATCGGATTTCTACATACAATATGTCGGGGACGGACACAATCAACCCGGAGTTCCGAAGAACTTAAGGAAATCCTACACTTCACCCATTTGGTGAAAGGGATACCTTATGCAAGCATAGAAAAGGAATGAGAGGATAAAAACACGTCCTAAGACCGGGAGGAAGGATCGTTACCCTTGGAGCTTTCTTCTTCGCCATAGATATGAGATTTCACTCTGATAGAAAGAACCGCAATGGGATGCTCTTTCCAGATCTGAAAATGGCTCGCAATTCGGAGCTCCGAAGCTCTGACAATGGCAGAAAACGTCTCCTTCTTCTTCCTCGCTGTAGCTGTTTTTTCTCGGCTTCATCTTTTTCACGCTTGAAGAAGATAAGACTTATAAGATAAAGAGGATATAAATATACCCCTCTGGACAAACCCTAAGATAACCTAGAAATAAATCCCAGCCCTTGGATTTAAAGCCCTGGATCTGACGGCTATGAACAAGAAGTCACGGGTCTGATATTTTGCAAATCGCCGAACTGTAACTACGTTCGACGAACAGCTTTAACCCTGCGTTCGACGAATGCTAAAAGCCCGCGTTCGACGAACGGCTGAAATGCTGCATTCGACGAACAGCTAACAAACCTGCGTTTGACGAACTGCTGAAATGTTGCGTTCGACGAACGGTTGCTAAACATGCATTCGACGAATGGCTGCCTGCGTTCGATGAATGGCGGACTGCATTCGACGAATGACTGCTAAACCTGCGTTCGACGAATGGCTGCCTGCGTTCAACGAAAGACGGCCTGCGTTCGACGAACGACTGCTAAACCTGCGTTCGACGAATGGCTGCTGCGTTCGACGAATGGCAGCCTGCGTTCGACGAACGACTGCTAAACCTGCGTTCGACGAACGGCGGCCTGCGTTCGACGAATGGCAGAAAACTTGCGTTCGATAAACGACTTCCTGCATTCGACGAACGGTGGCCTGCGTTCGATGAGCGGCTGAAAACCTGCGTTCCAAGAACGGCTGCCTGCGTTTGACGAACGGCGGCCTGCGTTCGACGAACGGCTGAAAACATGCATTCGATGAATGGCTGCCTGCGTTCGACGAACGGCGGCCTGCGTTCGACGAACGACGGCCTGCGTTCGACGAACGGCTGAAAACCTGCGTTCGACGAATGGCTGTCTGCGTTCGACGAATGACGGTCTGCGTTCAACGAACGGCTGAAAACCTACATTGGACGAACGACGGCCTGTGTTCGATGAATAGCAGAAAACCTGCGTTCGACGAACGGCTGCCTGCATTCGACGAACTTCGGCCAGCGTTCAACGAGCGGATGAAAACCTGAGTTTGTTGAACGACTGCCTGTGTTCGACGAACGGTGGCCTGCGTTCGACGAACAGCTCCCTGCGTTCGACGAACGGCGGCCTGCGTTCGACGAACGGATGAAAACCTGCGTTCGATGAATGTCTGTCTGCATTTGACGAACGGCGGCCTGCGTTCGACGAACGGCTGAAAACATGTGTTCAATTTGGTTTTCATCAAGACCTAAACTCATCAGACAAAGAAAATTCCGTCAAAAGCCCATAAAAGTCGAAACAGGCCAAACTGCTATTTTCTGTCCGAAATAGTCGAATGCTAAAGCAGATTCGGCTATATACCAGAGAAATTCGTCTATATCTTATAGCCGAATTAGCCTATAGCCTTTAGCCAAATTTTCAACAGCCTATAGCCGAATTAGCCTATAGCTCGCATCACACCAAGGTTTGGGGTGTTACAACTCCACCTCCCTTAAAAGAATTTCGTCCTGAAATTGCGAAAACAGTAGCAGCAGATTTAAAGATAAATTACCTGAGGGAAATAGCTCGGGGTACTCCACAAGCATTGCTTGCTCTCTTTACCAAGAGAGTTCCTCTCTTCCGCAATTATTACAACAGACCTTTACCATCCGAATGGCTTTGTTCTGCAACTGCTTTACTTCTGTGTCTTCAATGCAAACGGGCTTGACTTTCGCTGCTAGCCCACCATCTACTAACACTTCGTTGTCCGCAACTACAAGACTAGGATCTTTGACTGCCTTCCTCAACACAGAGATATGAAATACATCATGCAACCCACTCAGTTCCGAAGATAGAGCAAGTCGGTAGGCAGCTTAATCAATGCGCTCCAAGATCTCGAACGGACCTAAGCACCTCGGACTTAGCTTTTTCAAGCGTCGGATCCTCGATACTCCTTTTAACAGTTTGATCTTTAGGTAAACCAAATCACTATCGACGAACTCGACGAACTCGATGTTCCGGTGATTTTCACTGTAATACTTTGCCTGCCTATCCTGGGCAATGAGCAACCGCTCTCATATTGCCCAGATTGATGTATTTGCTTCATCCACGTCCTTGCGTTTCAACAACTTCGTGTGGCCCGTTTCAGCCCAAGCCAACGGTGTACGACATTTTCTACTATAAGGAGCCTCGAAAGGTGCCATTTTATACTAGCTTGGTAGCTGTTGTTGTAGGCAAACTCAATCATAAAGAGGTGATCTTCCCATTTCTTTCCAAAGTCCAGGGCCCACATCCTTAGCATGTCTTCCATCGTCCTATTGGTCCTTTTGGTCTGTCCATCCATTTGCGGGTGGAAGGTCGTGCTAAACTTAAGCTTGGTCCCCAATAATTGATGAATCAGCTTCCAATCGTTTGATGTGAACCGCCCATCACGATCACTCACGAAGCTACAGGAAACCCCGTGCAATCGTACGATATTATCAACATATAGCTTTGCTAGCTTTTCCACGGAGTCGTCTTTCCGGTTCAGAATAAAGTGCGAAACTTTCGTCAATCGATCTACGATCACCCAGATGGCGTTGATTCCATGTTGCGATCTCGGCAATCCGTGCATGAAATCCATCGAAATATCGTCGAACTTCCACTCCGGGATCGGTAAAGACTTTAGAAACCCACCAGGTCTTTGACATTCAGCCTTCACCAACGCACAAGTGTGACACTTGGCCACGTAGAGTGCAATGTCTTTCTTCATTCTTGGCCACCAAAAGAGCTTCTTCAACGATGTACATCTTTGTGCTCCCAGGGTGGATCGAGTACTTGGTAACGTGAGCCTCGTACATCAATTCCGCCCGCAATGTACCAACATTTGGGATGCACAATCTGCCATTTTTCCACGTAAGATCATCTTCGAAGGGGAAATCAGCGTTTGAACCATCCACGGTCTCCGCTTTATATTGCTTCATGCTCGAGTCCATCTCCAAAGCTTGTCGAACTCGGTTGGCCAGGTCGTATTGAACCTCCGTCTAGTTCAAACATGCTGAAGGAGATGCTCTTCTATCGACACAAATGATCTCCATGGCTTCTAGCTCCCGGATTAGACGCTCATCGTGCATCAGAATCCAATTTGCTTGTGCAGGAGCCCGATGACTCAACGCGTCCGTGACTACATTTCCTTTCCCAGGAGTATATCGAATGTCGAAGGTGTAGTCCCCAAGGAACTCCATCCACCTCCTTTGACGCATATTCAACTCCTTCTGATCAAGCAGGTACTTGAGGCGTTTGTGGTCCGTAAAGATGTCGATCTTCACGCCATACAAGTAGTGCCTCCAAAGTTTAAGAGCAAATACCACAGCCGCTAGCTCCAAATCATGGACCAGGTAGTTCCTCTCATGTACCTTTAACTGATGGGAGCCATAGATAATTACATTTCCGAACTGCACCAGAACGCAACCCAAGCCACTCCCCGAGGCGTCGCTATACATTTTGTAACCTTCTGTTCCACATGGCGAGCATAGAATGGGCGCCGTGGTCAGACGGCTCTTCAGTTCCTCAAAAGCTCGTGCGCACTCTGGCGACCAAACGAACTTGTGATCTTTCCTAGTCAGTTTAGTGAGAGGAAGTGCAATGCTCGAGAAGTTTTCCACAAAGCGCCTGTAATAGCCGACAAGTCCTAAGAAACTTCGGACTTCCGCTACATTTTCCAACACAGGACATGCTTGGATTGCCTCTATCTTCGAAGGATCGACTGCGATTCCTTCTCCACTAACAACATGACCAAGGAATGCTACTGACGATAGCCAAAACTCGCACGTGGAGAACTTGGCATATAGCTAATTCCTCCTCAAGGTGCTCAAAACTGCGCGCAGATGATGGCGCAAATCTCACACACCGCTATAGGCGGTAGCTCGACTGCGACACGAAACGGCAGTGTACCGATCGTTCAAGTTATATAAAACGAGGAGTAATCCCCGAGTATCGAATCTCTCAAGGAACACAGTAAGGTGGAGTTAACGTTCGAGGTAGGACTTGAGATCGAAGTCCAGCGATAGGTGGAGTGCGGACGAAAGGGATTTGGTTTGCGAATAATAAAATAAAATATTACAACTACTCCTATGCATTGCCGCTATGCAATGCTTCGCTTGGCGGGATGGAAGACTACGTAGGCCTTGAACGCGCTACTTCGTAAGGGTGGATGGACGAGTAGGCAAACGGAATGAGGGTCGCCGGCACCTCTTCGACAAGCACGCCACTAGCAATTGCTAGGGCGGCACCGCACACGATGGTGGACTGGAAATTAGATGGGGGCACACCTCAATAAGCACATATGAACTAAATGATTCCAAATAAATGAAATGAACATTAAGCAATATTGTTCATAGCACACATCATCAAAATATAGAGGGAACTAGTTTATACAATCAACAACATAAGGAAGGAAAAAGAGAGTAAAGGAGTCGACCACATCCGAAGCCTTGCCGAAGATTCACGGTTGGAATCACTGGGTTGTCAACCAGCGTCCAAGCTCGGTCTTCAACTGCGTCCAAGGTAGAGGAGGGCTGTCACTTCCTCCCAATGGCTCGTCTTCTTCGTGCCACGATCCAATCTCCTCCGATACACGATCTCCTTGCTCGATGTTGGTGATCTTTGGGCTAGAAACCTCTCCTTGGAGCTCAAGGATGATGGAGGAGGCCTAAGGGGGTGGAGAACCTGTGGAAAGGGCGAAAACGGCGGACTGAACGGAGTTCCCGATCATGATCCCGCCCTAATTCGCGAACAGGCATATATATAGGCGCTGAAACGAATACTGCGCACGGTCATTGGCGCACGACCAGTGGTCGTGCGCAGTGGAGTTCTGTGGTCGTGCGCGCTGCCTGGGTGGAGCCTGAAAGGAAAGAAATTTATAAAATACATGTTCGCACGACCAGTGGTCGTGCACACTATCGTAAATGGTCGTGCAATAAGCCCAAACAGAACTCATAAAATGGGCGTTAAGTGCGCACGATCAGTATCGCACGACCAGTGGTCGTGCGCGCTGGAGCCAGTGATCGTGCGCAGTGTTCCTTTGCAGAATTGTACCGGGAACACCTGCACAACTCCTGTTCCAGCATACAACACCAGTCTAGCCACTGAAGGTGGCACTTAACACTGCATGAAAACTAGAAACGACAATGAACAAGAAATAACATCAAAAGGGCCTAGAAGTGCACTTAGCATGGAGTATTAAATAGGAATGAAAACATGTCTAAAGTGAAGTGCAAAGACTAGAAAATCGGCCCAGATGAGTCCAAAAATGTGTATATAGTTGGGACTCATCAGCAGATGCTCGGCATGCTCCTCCTCCGACTGAGAGTATACCAAAATGTCGTCGATGAAGACGATCACAAATTGATACAAATACTCTCGGAACGTTTAAGTCCATGAATACGAACGGTGCATTAGACAGACCGAACGGCATAACCGTGAACTCATAGTGCCCAAAGCGGGTACTGAACGCTGTCTTTGGAATGTCACAATCCCGTATACAAGGCTGATAATAGCCGGACCTTTAGTCTAACTTAGAGTATACCGTCGACCCAACCAGTTGGTCGAATAATTCATCGATTCTCCGAATCGGATAACGGTTCTTCTCGGTCAGCTTAGTCCACTACTACTAGGACAAGACCAAAGCTGGGCTTAGGCCCCGAATCCTTCATTAAGGTGAAGGACATCTTTGCGCCTTTTCACAGCTTCTCCTATCAGCGCTCCTTCGAGATCTATTGGGCAGCATTACCTCCAATCTATCCTTGACTAAGGTAAATGACACTCTGATTCATAACAAGAAATCCTTAGACAGATAGGAGAGCGATGCTCCCACACCAACAGAGCTCTCGTCAAACAGTCGATAATTAGGACAAGGCCTAATTGCACACAATTACAAGACACAAAATTTTGCTGTCATCGGATACGGTGGCCACACTGCTATCTCTATCCGCACACGGGGTAGAAATCATATTAAACGATGATCATCCATACCCGTGGCAACATCGCATTGTTGAATGACCTCTTGCTGGCCATAAGAGTAGACTCTTGGCTAGGTTAGAGAATGCTGGGAAGTCGAAGACTCCACCGCCTTGCCTTTCTCCATAGAAGCTGAACCCATCGCACGAGCATAGTCCACTTCTCCGCTTTTTGCCTTTGGGGGACCACTTCGACACACTCGGGCTTTGTGTCCCACCTTTCTGCAAGTGAAACAAATTAAGGAACACCGTGCTGTCTTAGCTTCCACAGAGTTGAACTTTCTCTTGTTTCTTCTGAACTCAGACTTGGACTGAGAGACCGGCGCATGAAACTCTAACTTCTTTACATTGAAGTCTTTCGCGCGCGACATACTCTTCCTATCCATTTCCAGAGATTTTGCTGCTTTCACTAAGACGTTGAAGCCAAGTAACATTAGACCCACAAGCATTAGTCTTAGGTCATCTCGCAGACCATTGTAGAACTTGTTGACCTTGGTCTCCTCATCTTCCCACAGAGACCTCTCATAACGACCAAGACTGATGAACTCATTCAGGTACTCATCCACTGAGTGCGCCCTGCTCTAGGTATAAACATTGGTTCTGTAGTGCCAAATGCTTTGTTGAGAGCAAGTACCTTAGACGGAATGACTCATGGTAGTTTTCCCAAGAGATTTTGGTAAGTTGTCTCCCACCAAATTTGTGCACCAACTCTTCTTCCCACCAAAGTCTTGCTTCTCTTTTAAGTAGGAAGGTGGCCAAGGCTACCAACATATCCTTAGTTATAAGTATTGATGTTAAAGTCCTCTTTATTTCTGACAACCACTCCGCAGCTCTCCCAGGGGATTCGGTCCCCGCGAAGGATGGAGGGTTGAGGCTCAGAAAGTACTTTAACAGTTGATAGCGCAATTGCGGTTCCGCTTCTGGCTCACTTCCCCTTGTCGGAACCGGGGCCATAATAAGACTGGGAGGCTGTACCAGCCTTCCTAGCCATGTATTCTGTGCGGCCATGATCGCTTCTGTGACCACTCAAATTGTTTCAGCAGAAGGGAGGGTTGTACGTACATGGGCAGACACACTATTCTCCATAGTGTTAAGGGGTTGAGACTGCCCCTCGCCACTCCTAGTCACCTATAATCATGTAAGACACAATTTAGTGACTGCAAACAAGGCAAACAATAATCAAGGAACGCTTAGGTTCTGCAAACAAGTATGTTTTTCCATTCCTAAGTGGACATTCTTATTAGTTTCTTGACATTTTAGGTGAATGCATATCCCGTGCACACCACCCCTTAAAAGGAATTCGTCCCGAATTCACTAAACTACAGATCGACGCCCTAAGTCCGATACCAAATTGTAACACCCTGCCAGTACAAATAATATAACAGTAGGTCCGGCCGGGACCCCACGCCATACTATACACACTAGCTAGGCATTATAAGGTGATAAACAGAAAAGAACAACAACTACACGAGAGTATAAAAAGCGTAAGCGGAAGCATTTGGATTAAACATCTTTTAGAATTGTCCACTATCCCAGGAATGAAACAAATAGAGTTACGGCCTTAAGGCCTTACATTTACCAAGTGTATAGAAACTCAAAACATACATCGGCACGCAGGCCGGCAATACATGTAAAGCAGAAAAGAGGCTGGCCTTCAAGGGACAACACAGCAAAAGGGCCACCGCCCGCTATTTCCCGCTAGGCTCACCTGCACCTGCAACCAACATCCAATAAGAGGTAAACGAGGGCCAGCTATGAGCTGACCACAAACCACGTAATGATCCTCCCGGCCATCTAGCCGGCTCAGGGGCGTGTCACCGCTAACCTGCAAGCAAGCCATAAATGCAACATGTAATAATATAAAGAAAGTGCGACTACACTACACAGGGTGAGGTTTCAAGCACAGTAAATCTTCTAGGTTGAGCATCAAGTAAAAGGGAACCTAGGTATGCGCATGATGTTGGTTGGGTTCACCCGGAGGTTCCCCACAACCGCCTAAGCAACCGCATGAGGCTAACATAACATCATTTCAAAACATCACAAACGCGGGTACTCATGACCACACACTCCATGCTCACAAGGCATGCATCCAAGGTACTCTTTCGCGAGCACAAACGCCACTCTAAGTTAGGTAACCTTAGGTAGGATAAGAGCTTCAGGCCTGTCTAGGTAAACACCTTGTACGGCCTCTCCCATGATCACACGGCTTTACAAGAGGTAACTTCCTCCTACCGATAGGCATGGAAACGGGTTCGGTTCAGCCAATGCCCGTGCTCTTGTCATTGTGATCGAACGCACGATGCGAGTATGGCATCACCTCGGCCCGTAAGGGTTTAGCACTTGCAAGTGCTGCACAAAACATAAGTTACACACTTAATCCATTCACGAGGACCTAGTCTTCACAAATAATTAACGAAGGAGGTACAAGTCACTCCACTTCAAATCGCGTGGTGAAAGTTTGCATTCAACCACTCGCAAGCATGGGGCTTTTGTTAGGAGCTCCAACAGACGTCTAATCTCAAGTCCCGCAATATGATAGCAAATCTCACGGAGTCATTCTCCGACACGCATTCGAGGCTTATCCTAAATGCAACGTCGCAATCCAAGCATCACCGATCCGGGCTCACGGCCGCGAATAGACTTCACACACAATGCCTAAATCCACACGACTACCGGATTTCTACATGCAATATGCCGGGGACGAACACAATCAACCCGGAGTTCCGAAGAACTTAAGGAAATCCTACACTTCACCCATTTGCTGAAAGGGATACCTTATGCAAGCATAGAAAAAGGAATGAGAGGAAAAAAACACGTCCTAAGACTGGGAGGAAGGATCGTTACCCTTGGAGCTTTCTTCTTGGCCATAGATATGAGATTTCACTCGGATAGAAAGAACCACAACGGGCTGCTCTTTCCAGATCTGAAAACGGCTCGCGATTCGGAGCTCCGAAGCTCCGGCAATGGCAGAAAACATCTCCTTCTTCCTAGCAGTCGCTGTTTTTTGTCGGCTTCATCTTTTTCACGCTTGAACAAGATAAGACTTATAAGATAAAGAGGATATAAATATACCCCTCTGGACAAACCCTAAGATAATCTAGAAATAAATCCCAGCCCTTGGATTTAAAGCCCTGGATCTGACGGCTATGAATAAGAAGTGACGGGTCTGATATTTCGCAAATCGACGAACTGTAACTGCGTTCGACGAACAACTTTAACCCTGCATTCGATGAATGCTAAAAAGCCTGCGTACAAAGAACGGCTGAAATGCTGCATTCGACGAACGGCTAACAAACCTGCGTTCGACGAACGGCTGAAATGTTGCGTTCGACGAACGACTGCTAAACCTGCGTTCGATGAGCGGCTGCCTGCGTTCGACGAATTGCGACCTGCGTTCAATGAATGGATGCTAAACCTGCATTCGACGAATGGTTGCCTGCGTTCAACAAACGGCGGCCTGCGTTCGATGAACGGCTGCTAAACCTACGTTCGATGAACGGCTGCCTACGTTTGACGAACGACAGCCTGCGTTCGACGAACGACTGCTAAACCTGCGTTCGACGAACGGCGGCTTGCGTTCGACGAACGGCTGAAATTCTGCATTCGACGAACGACTGCCTGCGTTCGACGAACGGCGGCCTGCATTCGACGAGCGGCTGAAAACCTGCGTTTGACGAACGGCTGCCTGCGTTCAACGAACGTCGGCCTGCGTTCGACGAATGGCTGAAAAACTACGTTCGATGAACGGCTGCCTGCGTTCGACGAATGGCGGCCTGCGTTCGACGAACGATGGAAAAAGCGTTTGACAAATGGCTGCCTGCGTTTGACCTATGGCAGCCTGCGTTCGACGAACGGCTGAAAACTTGCGTTCGACGAACGACGGCCTACGTTCAACGAATGGTTGAAAACCGGCCTACACACAATGCCTGCGTTCGACGAACGGCAGCCTGCGTTCGACGAACGGATGAAAACCTGTGTTCGACGAACGGATGCCTACGTTCGACGAACGGCGGCTTGCGTTCGACGAACGGCTGAAAACCTACGTTCGATTTGGTTTTCATCAAGACCTAAACTCATTAGACTTAGAAAATTCCGTCAAAAGCCCATAAAAGTCGAAATAGGCCAAACTACTATTTTCTGTCCGAAATAGACGAATGCTAAAGCAGATTCGGCTATATACCAGAGAAATTCGTCTATATCTTATAGCCCAATTAGCCTATAGCTCGCAGCACACCAAGTTTTGGGGTGTTACACTGAGCCTTTCAACTTGATCTGCTAGTTGGTATTCTTCCTGCAGAATAGTGCTGTTGGAAGTTTCCTTCCCCTTATAAAACATGTTAGCTTCATCAAAGACCACATGCACAGTCTCCTCAATCTTGAGAGAGCTTTTATTATAACACCTATAGGCCTTGCTTGATGTGGAATGTCCCAAAACTATTCCATCATCAGCCTTCTTGTCAAATTTGGCAAGATGTCTTTTCCCATTGTTTAGGATAAAGCAAGTACAACCAAAAATCCTAAATTAAGTTACTATAGGTGCCTTTCTTTCAATAACTCATAGGGAGTCTTCAACTTTGTCTTGTGGATGATACTTTTATTCAGAATATAGTTGGCAGTATTCACTGCCTCAGCCCAAAAGGACTTTGGCAAGTTGGATTCAGCCAATAATGTCCTTCTTGATTCAATTAAGGTTCTATTTTTGCTTTCAGGCACCCCATTTTGTTACGGGGTTCTAGGAGCTTAAAAGCTTTGTCTGATCCATTCATCCTCACAAAATCTACACAGTAACTGATTTTCAAACTCAGAACCATGATCACTTTTGATCACAACAACCTGAGTGTTGAATGCAGATTAAATCTGTCTAATGAATCTTGAGAGGATCCTGAAAGTGTCTGACTTAGCTTTTAGGAAGAACACCCAGCTGAATCTAGAAAAGTCATCAGCAATGACTAGAGTATAGGACTTACCTGCTAAGCTCTGAGTGGAGATAGGACCAAATTGGTCCATGTGCAATAAATATAGGATTTTGGGGGGAATCATTCTTACCAATTGGTTTGAATGATGATTTGATCTGCTTTTCTAGTTGTTAGGCTCTACAGGGATGGCCTTTATTAAACTTACCTATTGGTAAGCCTCTTACTAGGTTAAGCTTAGAGAGTTTAGCAATGGTCTTAAGATTATGATGTCTGAGTCTCTTATGCAACAACTCATTGTTTTCTAACTGAGAGTTGAATAAGCAGATCTCTGACTTAGTATACTCAAAGTCTACAACATAAATCTTACCTTTACTATGACAAATCAATACAATTTGGTTAGTTACAGAACTAACTATATGACATAAAGACTTAGTGAATACAACTTTGTATTCACCATCACACAACTGACTAATGCTAATTAGATTATATTGAAGTCCTTCAACATAAGCTACCTTAGAAAAAGATACTTCCCCAATCCTGAGCAAACCATGTCCTTTGGTTTGACTAGAGTGGGAATTCCCAAAAATTACCTTAGGACCTTCCTTGGCCTTGTAGTTGTCCAACAATTCTTTTGCTTCAGTCATATGCATGGAGCATCCACTGTCCAGATACCACTGCTGGTTTGTGGTTGAACAGTATCCATTATGCACATGAAATCAAACATTAGTATAGACCCTCACTTGCTGGGGTCTCTTTCTTCTATCATCATATGAAGTTATGAAAGAATAAGATGGTCTTTCAGTATACCCCTTAAGGTGAAGAAGTGCTGCATTATTATGCTAGCAATGTTTGGCTATGTGCCCAATTTTAGAACAACAGAAACATCTAGGACCATAAGTAGAGAGATTTAGATGTTTGAAAATTTCTTGCTGGAAGCATGTGTCGATAAGAAATCAGCGCATCTTTAGAGTTGCGTCGAGTGTAATTCGACGGAACTGCATAGTTGCGTCGATAATAATTCGATGCAGAATATTGGTTACGTCAAATAGAATTCGATGCACACTCATACTTACTTCGAGTTGATGTCGAAGCATATGCTAAACTCCGTCGAATTGCATTCGACGCATCATTAAAACTGCATCGAGTTCTAGTCGACGTATGATTCTTTTTATTAAGTTTCTTATAATTTTTATTTGATTTTTCTATGGGGTGTTTACCTAGAATCCCTGTTTGATTAGTGATGTTTACCCTAATGAATATAGTGAGTTTATTAGGGTTGTTATTTTGTTCTTCATATGATTCTAAGTTGTTATTGGTTGATTCATGCTAGACCTAATGAGTGTTATAGGATTTTCCCAAGCAAGTTTGCTAGGTATTAGTGTGATAGTGGATGGTAGTGGTTCTAGATCAATATGATCAAATCTCTTAGAGAGATTTTGTGAGATATCCTTAAGCTTTTGACTTCATCCATTGACTAAGTCCTCAAAGGCTTTTGCCTTTGTAAGTTCTTTCTCTAAATCAGAATTTTCATTAACTAATGTGTATATTTCTTTTTTTTTCTTACACAATTGACCTATCAGATCATAGTTAACTGAGTACAAAATGTCTTTCCTAAGATCTTCTAGTTCTATTATGATTGTGTTAAGTTCCTTTTGACTGTTACTATAATCTTGACAGAATTCTTTGAAACAATCTTTAAAATCTTCTGAAGAAAAGTCAAAATCATCAAAAATTGTTTCCTGATTTTCAGTAGTAGAGTCATCCAGAGCCATTAAGCAGGCTTCTTCAGTTCCATACTCTTCATCACTATCAGATGAGGAGGAGCTTGGATCAGACTCTGAATCACTCCATGTTTCAGCAATGAAACCTTTCTCTCTTTTCTTATCCTTCCTCAAGAAGGATTTCTTCTTGTGCTCCTTCTTCTGCTTGTTGCTTTTGTTCCTTTCGTCTTTCGGACATTCAGTGGCAAAGTGTCCAGTTTTTCTGCATGAGAAGTAGATAATTTCCTGTTTAGGAATTTTGTCATACCTTGGTTTGCTTGAACTCCTCTCTTTCCTTCTGGAGACCTCTATCATGACCCATCTCTTGAATATTTTAGCCAAGAGATTAAACATCTCTTCTTCATAGGTGTAAGGCTCTTCTTCAACAGTCTTTAGTGCAAGTGTCCTTTCTTTAGGAGTTGAGATTCTCTCCCGGAATTCTGACTCAGCTCTGCTTTTTAGTAAGAGCTCATAGGACTTGAGCTTCCCTAGCAGAGCATCTGTTGATATTTCTCTGAAGCATCTAGAATCTTGAGTCCCATGTGCTTGGGAAGCACATGAGGAGCTTGTCACTAATTTCTGTTAGAGAAATTTTTTTGTCAAGCCCTCTCAGTTCATTAATGAAGCTGAACCTGTCATATATTTTAGTTATGCTTTCATTAGCCTTTTTCTTAAAGTTCTCATATTGGGATATGAGAAGGGACTTCTTGTCTTTTCTTTCATTAGAGCTACCCTCAACTAATCTGGAAAGAGATTCCCAGATTTCTTAGGCAGAGTTGCAATCAGCAACTTTTTGAAATATGTCATCTGACATTGTTAAAACTAGGTTATTCATGGCTTTGGCATCACATGCCTTCACCTTCTTCTCAACATCAGTCCACTTTGCTCTGGGGACAACTATTTGTGTTACTGTCCCACTATCATCTTTTCTCACTGGGGCTGGGGGACCTGTAATAATGACATTAAAAATGTCTTCATCAATAGAGTTCATGCAAAGCTTTATTCTGGTCTTCCATAGTGTGAACTTATTTAAGTTATACACTGGTGGTCTTATTGATGAATAATCCTTAGAACTCATTTTCTTTAGAAAATGGTTTTAATTAATTTAAATAAAGAAATGAGAGTGAGAAGATCTTTTGATCAATGTGTTAACCTTTTAATGATCAATCTCCCTTTGACACCAATTGAAAGTGCATAATGTGCCTCTGAGTATTCTCTAGAGGGGGGGGGGGGGGGGGGGAATATAATCTTAAAACTTTTTCCCTAATTTTGCACACACAATATAACTACTAAGTATTTATGCAATTAGCAATCCCAATAGCAAAATAAAGTAAACAAGATTGCAGGAAATATAAGAACAGAAAAATTTAAGTATGGACAACACAGAAATGCAAACACAGAACACACAAGATTTTTATAGTGGTTCCCCAAAAAATGGGTAGTCCACTCTTCTACCTCCCTGGTAGGATGACACTAACTGTGCCTGAGTCGTTTGATATGGAGACTCTTAGAACCACTGAGTCTTTTGATAAGGAGACTCTTAGAACCACTGAGTCTTTTTATAAGGAGACTCTTAGAACCATTGAGTCTTTTGATAAGGAGACTCTTAGAACCACTGAGTCTTTTGATAAGGAGACTCTTAGAACCACTGAATCCTTTGAAAGAGGGATTAATAAAACTCTTTTTATAGTAGGTGAATTAAGAAGAAGAAAGAGGAGAATGGAATTCTGCTTTCAGAATTCTTTAGAAGCTAATTTCTGCTTCTGTTTATCACTGGGTCTAAATAAAATGAACCCTTACTTATGATTGTGATGATTGCAAGGGTTACTGGCTTGATCCTTATTCTCTGAGAACTTCTTGTAAACTTGCTGCTGTGTGAAGAAGAAGTAGAAGAAGCAGCTGTATTTTTCTTATGCTAAGAGATATGTTCTGATCTGTCTTAGGGTTAAAGGAGGAAGAAGAAGCCCTATTCCACAGACAGAAAATATGTAATGTATGCTTTTTTTTCTCCTCTTCTCAGCATACTTATTCTCAATGATTGAATTTGAGTTTCTTTCTTCTTTTGGGCTGTCCTGAAGAGGAATTCCTATTGGACAGTTGATTTCCCTTTCTTCTTTTGTTCCCGACCCGTCCATCAGTTTTGAATACATTCTAAGAATGTTTTTGCTCTCTCCTGAAATACATTCCATTCTTGGCAATAAATGAGCCGCTGGAGAACTATCTTCAGCAATGTGGACATTCTGAAAAGGTATTAAAAGAACAGATGAGAAAGCTTCTATTTTAGACTGTATTCAATTCTGCGTCGACTTCATCATTCTTCATATCGACGCACCTCTGAGTTCTTATAGGAGTAGCTTCAAATTCCTTCTTAGCTCTGGATGAACTCAAATGTCGATGTTGCATCGATTACTTATCGACATATCCGTCGAGTTGAAGTCTTCAACTTGAACTTCATCTTCTGCATCGAATTGAAGTCAAAGTTGCGTCGACTTCTAAGATGGCTTTGACAGGTTCTTCCTTCTGCGTCGAGTTCCTTTCGATATTGCGTCGACTTGAATTATACTTTGACAGGATGATTGAGTTGCTTTGACTTTCAGTCAGATTTACGTCGACATCTAGTCAGAGTTGTGTCGACATATATTTGACGCAAGTTTTAACTCAACTAAATTTGTACATATCTTGACCTAGTCTTGGCACTCTAGGGTGAGTGTGACATCCTAAGAAATCTAATGATCAACTTACCCTTTCTATACAATGTGGGTAATATAACCTAACTGATGAAACCACTTTAAGTAATTTGTTAGATAAATCACAAGGGTTTTTCCAAACAATTATATATATAAGAGTGATTGTCCACACGGTTCCCAGGTGCTACGAATATTCGACGGATGACCATATTCAATGAGCAACATCATCAGTGGGCGACATCATTTTACGGGCGACATCATTCGGCGGGCAGCAACATTTGGCGGGGGGCAACATTTGGCGGGCAGCATCATTCGACTGACGGCATTATTCAGCGGGCAACATCATTCGACAGATGATAACATTCAGTGGATGGCATCATTCGGTCGGCGACATCATTCAGCGGGTGGCAACATTCGATGAGCGGCAAAATTTGGCGAGCAACATCATTCCGCGGGCATTATAATTCAACACGCGACATTATTCGGCAGACAACATCATTCAATGGGTGACAACATTTGTCGGGCGACATCATTTAGAGGGAAACATCATTTGGTAGGTGACATAATTCGTGTAATAGGGGACATCAAAAGTGAAGCGCGGTTCACCGATAGGAAGATTTAGGATCGAGAGAAGGAATAAGATTTGAGATCGAGAGAAGGAACATTTTAAGACTTGTCCTTGTGTGTAAGATCTTACTAACTCCCCAGCTCACTTTTAAATATCAGAGGTATCAGAGCAAGGTTTGGTGAATATACAGATCATCATAGGAGCTTATGGCCTCTACCAGTACTTTTTCTTTATCACAAACACCTATTCCGGTATTTACAGGTGAGAAATATGATTTTAGGAGTATACACATGCTGGCAATTTTTATTTCACAAGGCCTTTGGGACATAGTCTCACATAGCCCGGTATTTATGAAAAAGTTATTGCTTTAAAACTACAAAACATGTGGAGGGTGTTTGAAAACCTATCTATGAAAGCTGGTGAAAAAATAAAAGATCCCATAACTAGAAAACTTCACATCATTAATCAAATACGTAGTTTGGGCGATACAATTGAAGATAGGAAAATTGTTCCCAAACTATTAAGGCCATCCAGTTTTTACCCTTTAGTAATTACAATAGAGGAGTCAAAAGACCTTAGAACTCTCTCTCTCTCTCTCTCTCTCTCTCTCTCTCTCTTACTACTCTTATGGGGTCATAAAAAACCCATGAAGAAAGACTAATGAATATGACTTCAAAATTGGATCAAGCCCTTCAAGTAAAATAGTAGTTATTAAAACGTACTCCAAAGAACTATAACAAAGGTTTGTTGATGCGAAAAGGCGCTCCTCCACAGAAGCAACCTGACAAACAATGGGGGCCTATAAACAACAAAGGAAAGTCAACTGTTAATACAAATTCTTTTGGTGAAAAGTATTGTATTATATGTAAGAAGACTAATCATTCATCAAAGGACTATTTTTTCAGATGTAAAAATTGTCGAGTGCCTAATCACTCAGCTACCAATTGTTGGAATACCACTAAAGAAGCATACAATTTGTTTGAATTTCCTAAGCAAAACTTAGAGCATATGTTTTATTCCAACACCAAAGAGGGAGAACTAAAATCAGACTTATGGTATCTTCATAATGGGTGCTCTTGTCACATGACAAAGGATGCTTCCAAATTTAACTAATTTAACAACACTCTCAAAGCTCAAGCTTTGTTTGGAAATGTGTACGCAACCCTTATAGAAGGCAAATGGACCATCCATATTCAAGATCAATCTAGTAAAACCAAACAAATAACAAATGTTAGTCAAGTCCCAAGATCAACTCAAAATTTGTTAAGTGTTGTTCAACTAGTCTTAAAAGGATACAATATTATCTTTGATAATGATGGAGCACATAACATAAATAGAGCCTCTAGTGTCTGATTGGCCTCAACAGTACCTACACATAATCATTTATTTATCCTTCATATGATAAGTATTGGGCAGCATGCCTTCAATTGCCAACAACAGAGTTGCCTTTCCCTCCTTCCTCTTTGGCATCATAGGCTAGGACACTTCATTGGCAAGCTTTACAATTGATGCAAAAGAAACTCCTGGTAAAGGGGATACATATATTATCAAAACAGGTAAAAGACTTATGTGAAGATTATGCTTACCATTTCCAAAATAGGCTCAAATTGGATCCATTGCTCCACTGGAATTAATACATGGTGATATTTGGGGCCCAACCGCTACACCCTCTATTGGAGGCAAAAGTTACTATCTACTCTTTGTTGATGATTTTAGTCAATATATGTGGCTCCTCCATCATTCTCAAAAATCAGAATCTTTATAAACATTCCAAATGTTCATAAAGAAAGTAAAGATGGAGACAAGGTTTTGAATCAAAGCTTTAAGAATGGATAGAGATGGGGAATTCACTTCTAATCAGTTTATAAAAGTATGTCAGGAAGCAGGAATAAGAAGACAACTAACAACACCAGGATCTCCTCAACAAAATGGTGTTGTTGAGAGGAGAAACCGCACAATCGTGGAAATGACAAGATCCCTGCTTCAAGCAAGAGGGCTTCCAAAAAATTCTGGTATGAGGCAACCTAAACAACCACTTATTTGCATAACAGAATACACACAAAAATCTCAACAATTACACTTCTTATTTCCTGCTCAAACAAAGAATACCGTCAGTAGAACTTTTAAAAGTGTTTGGTTGTGTTGCTTATACTTTTTTTGCTCTGGAAAAAATGAGATAATCAGGATAATAAGGGAGAAAAGTGCATCTTTATAGGGCATAATGAAGAATCAAAAGCTTATAGACTCTTCAATACTATCACTAACAAGTTGATTATATCAAGAAATGTGATTTTTAATGAAGTAGCAAAATGGAATTGGGAATCAGAGAGTGAGCTACCGAAGCCATCAAGCATAACATTTCAACATGTCCAAGATATATCAGAGGTTATCCAGTTGCCATCCCTCAGATATCAGAGAGACTTCACCTTGATAGCCCACTTGGTCATTCTCCCTCAACCTCACCTTCATCATCTCCCATTAAAACCTGCAGTTTGACGGATCTTTACCAAGAAACAGAAAAGCCTTACTTACTGCTACTCCTACTCCTACTTGTTATGAAGAAGCCTGCTCAGATCCTATATGGATAACAGCTATGGAAGAAGAGTGGAAAACAATATTAAAGAATAAAACTTGGTCCTTGGTTGATCTTCCTGCCAACAAACAACCAATAGGTCTTAAATGGTTGTTTGCAACATCAAAGTATACAAAAACTGGAGCCCTTTCAAACATAAAGCTCATTTGGTGTTCAAAGGCTACTCATAAAAACCCGAAGAAGACTTTGAAGAGACATTTGCTCTCGTGGCACGAATGGACACAATCCGACTTGCGATGCAACCCAACATAATTACCTAATATATCATTTAGATGTCAAAGCAACATTTATAAATGGTGAAATTAAAGAGGAATTGTATGTGCAACAATCACTAGGATTTATCCGAGAAGGAGCATAGAAGTAAAAGTTCTATTGATTACATAATGCTCTATATGGACTTAAACAAGCTCCTAGAGCTTGGAATGCAACTATAAACACATTTCCTTAAACAGGGCTTTAGCCAATGTACAAGTGATCCTTCCTTATATCTAAAATGGCAAGAGACCGAACAACTTATTGTAGGTCTGTATGTGGATGATATGGTTGTAACTGGCAACTGTATCAATATGATCTCTGAATTTAAACGTCTAATGCAAGCCCACTATGATATGACATATTTAGGCAAAATGAAATATTTTATGGGTATTCAAATCCAACATATTCCCTCAGGTATATTTCTTTCCCAGCAAAAAATTACCACTGATCGGTTAAAAAGGGCAGAATTTGATCAATGTAATGATACTCTGACTCCAATGCTGACAAAAGAAACCCTCAAGAAACACAATGCTGAAGAAGAGACAGTTGTTGCAACTCATTATCGATCCTTAACAGGATCCTTAATGTCCATAACAAACACGCGTCCTGACATTGCAAATGTTGTAAATCAAGTGACGCCTAGGAAACACCGGTATGGGTACGGGTACCGGGTACGATACTCATCCAGTACGGTGGTACAGTAAATTTTAATAAATAACGATACATGTGGGGCGGGATATGTTGTATTAAATATATTATATATATATACATATATATATACATATATATATATATACATATATATATAATATCACAAATGTCATTAAAAGTCCTCAAATTAATAAAGCATCAAGCATAATTGCATAAATCACTAATTGAAGTATAAATTCATAGCTAACGCAATATAATATGAAGTTCTCAAACAAAAAAATATTCATAATCATTTCAAATTTAAGGATGTTTGTTACGGACGTGCACATCGATGAGACGCCGTGGCAGGTCTACATGTGAAGGAAGACGACGACGGGTCCATTTGGAGGAGGAGATGTCGAAGACGCGACGTCGGCTTGATTATTTTATTGTTATTCGCATTCTGTCTTTTTAATTGCTTTTGCTATCCGCACCCCGCACCTATAAGCGATGTTGTTGTACACTTTGGGATTATCTTTGGATGGATGCATTTTAGGGTTGCTCCCTAGTCTCTCTCTCAACCCCTTCCCCTCCTCTTTCCCTTCTCTCCTCCGCCGACCCTCCCCCTCGCCGGATTCCTCCCCGGTATCGTAATATTTGGTCTGATTGGCCTCACCGCCCGCACGCAAGCCGCCGGTGCTTATTATCGCTCATCGTAGCCTGCCTCATGTCCCAATCCCATCGTTGCTCATGTCCAAGGCATCCCGATCCCTTCGTCGCTCGCATCCATGGCATCCTCATCCCGTCGCCGCTCGCATCCAGGGCATCCTGCTTGCGTATAGGGCATCCTGCTGCGCGTCCCGCTCCCAATGCCTCCAGTGCATCTCGGTGACATGCAGTTTCCACCCTCTCCGTCTAGATTTCGCTCTTCCGTGCTGATTTTGCCCTCTCCGTCTAGATTCTATCCTTTCTGTCCACCGACCAGCTCCCATGGCTCCAAATCTCTGCTCCTCCGGAGATCCTGCTTCCAATGCCTTGAGCGTCCATGTGGAGGCTTAGGAACAACTCATCGCCTCCATGTGCGCCTCCCTCCTCACCCTCCAGTCATAGATTGACTCCATCCAGGCGTCCTCCGCCGCTGTATCCACCACGTCTGGCTTCAGTTTTCCCGCGGACGACGACTCTCTCATCGGTGTCGGGCCGCCACCCATTTCTACTAGGGCCACTCCTCCGCTCATTCCGGGCCGGCCCACCCTCTCCCTCGACATTCCCTCTTTCGCCGTCGTTGACCCATTGGAGTGGATAACCAAGGCGGAGTAATATTTCAACCTCAACTACACACCAGAACATGACAAGGTGTCTACGGCTATGGTTGGCCTGCACGACTCGACCCTCCATTGAGCTCGGTGGCTCCGCCAATCTAACCCGTGCCTCTTCTGGTCTGAGCTCAAATAGGAGATGATTCGGCGGTAAGAAAACTGCTACTCTAGCTCTTTCGCTATCGAGCGACTGTGCGACGTCTACCAGACAGCCGGCCTGGATGGCTGCATTGACGAGTTCATACCCTTGGTCACCCATGTCCCTGACTTGCCACCCGACCATTACTTGGGCTTCTTCATGCAGGGGCTACTACACCATATCCACTTCCAGCTCTACATGCTCCATCCTCGCACGGTCTCAGATGCCCTTTACATGATGCGTCTGGTGGAGGCCGAACTTACCCCCAGGGCACCTACGCCTTCAGCCAGTCACCACCCACTTCGGCCTCCCTGGAGTCCACCTCCTTTGACAGCCCCATAGCGACCACCCCCTAAGGGAGACCGACTTGGCTGACCAGTGGTACCCTAGAGCATCTCCAACAGTACCTACAATGAATGCCAGCCCCACTCTCCTACGCATGTGTGCTCCATCAAGGAGTTCCATGCCATCGTCGGTGACTTTGATCCAAAGTTCACCTTGGAGGACTTCGAGGCCCTCGAGAAATTCGAGGGTAACAGAGTGGTGGACACTACCTTGCCTACTTTTCACCGCTTGGAGATGCCCTGTTTCTCGATGGGCGGCATTTTAGGACCTTAGACCATGAAGCTGGAAGGCACATTTTGGGATCGTTCCATTGTGGTCATGGTGGACAGTGGTGTGAGCCACAACTTCCTCTTGACCCAATTGGCGCACCAGCTTCACCTTACCTTGGTTCCCTCTCCTGAATTTACAGTTTGTCTGGGCGATGGGCGTCGTAGGTGTTGGCACATGATCTTCTGCATCTCCTAGGTTTGAGAATAACAAATCCTATGTATATTTGATCTTGTGTGTTTAAGTGTGCAGGAAACAATGCCACATGACTCAAGGATAACATAAGAAGTTGCCCCCAAGTTTGAAGCCAGAATTCCAACATGTCTACTAGCGCCGATGGTAGCACCTAGCGCGGGCGCTATCTCTGATTCAGAAAGTTCAGGTGGCAAGTATTGAAGGCGATAGCGCTAGGCGGTAGCGCGGAGCACAAGAGGAAATTTGGAAAGGTTTATTTGGAATGAAAATACGCACGCGGAGAATGTTTCCTAATCCAGGATAGCGCCGACAGTAGTGCTAGCTCCAAGGCTATAAAAAGGAGCCCTCTTCTCTCATTTTGAACACACATCCTTGAGAAAGTTCTAGTGCAAAATTTTCAGAGACTTATACTGCCGAGAGTTGATCTCCCACCCAAAGTTTCATGAGTTTATGAAGGAGAATTTCTACATGCCACATCCGACCTACGATCGCTTCAACCACGCTTATTCTACATCGGTCTTTCGTCTCTAACTTCAGAAGTTCTTCAAGAGGGAGTTTTTAATATTGTTGTTATTTTCATTCTTGTAATCACTTAGTAAATTCGCCTCGTGTTGGCGACTAGGTCTGGGTAGAACATAGGAAGGAATTCGCCTCGTGTTTGGTCTAGGGGGTGCTCGAGGCCATATTCGGGAGAGGATTGGCTAGAGCGGCTTGAGGCCGTATCCGGGAAGGATAGGCTAAAGCCATCGATTCGTGGGGATACGAGTCGGGATGGAAAACGAAAAAGTCTTTTTACTATTCGCCTTTGATTTCTAGCGTTATAAGAAGTCAACTTTTGTAATCCTACATCTCATATTAATAAAATCATGTCTCTATTTTATTTCACTTAATTTTTCTTTGTTTTGCACTATTTTGATCTCCTCATATTTCAAGTATTTCAAAATATTATTGGAACAACCCTATTACTGATTTGGGCTAGGATCACTATCTGTTGACTAGGACTAAGTTGACCCAAATGTATAGTATAAGGGTCAAGGTTTTAGGCTGTCTGAGTTAGCTAGAACTTAGGAAAACTCTAAGTTTCTGCATTCAACGAACTCTATTATGCGTTCGATGAACTCCTTCTTGCGTTCGACGAACGTCATACTCCAGTTTGACGAACTTGCCAAGTTTCTGTGTTCGATGAACTCCATTCTGCGTTCGACGAACTCCATCCTGGGTTCGACGAACGTTGTGCTTCAGTTTGACGAACTTCATTCTCAGCTCGACGAACTCAGTTCTCTAGCCAGTCTAGCAGTTTATCTCTTCAGTTCGACGATTTGAGATTGACGAACTCAGCTCTGCGATCGACGTATAAGTAACAAGATGTTCAGTTTAACGAAAGTGCTTCTCAGCTCGACAAATTCAATATTCCAGCTAGCTTATTAGATTTTATCTCTCAGTTCGACGAACTCCAGCTTGAGATCGACGAACTCCAGCTTGAGATCGACGAACTCCAGATTGTGTTCGACGAATTAATTCAGTTTGACGAACTCCAGATTCAGTTCGATGAACTCAACATTCAGTTTGACAAACTCAATTCTCAGATCGACAAATTTTCTCCTCAGCTCAAAATTTCAGAATGATCAGTTATATTATTCTCTGAACTCAGATCAACTAATCAGCAACGGATCTATTCATTTATTTGGACTTATTCACTTATCAGATAAGTTAAGAATTTATCTTTCCTTTTATTATTTCCTTTCCATTCTCTTCTCTCGAGAAAGTAGCCGTTGACATATATTGGAAACGGACACTTTCATGGAAAAGGAAAATAGATTAAAGTTTATTTATTGAATCAGATTGCAGTTCCAAGAATATCTCTTCAGAATGTTTTATTCCTTAATTAAAAGATTTGATTTCAAATCAGTCAGATTTCTTTAAGGAAAAAGGAAGAAAGAAGTTTTACAGTAGTACAGAAAGAAGATAGAAAGAATAGAGAAGAAACAGTCGAGAGAAAAATACAGCAAGTCAAGAAAGAAAAAGCTTTTCAGATCTTTATCCTCAACAGCAGCACTCTTATTCTCTGAGAACAACAACACAAATCATTCTCTCAGTTTTCAGCTGCAAGTTTCTAATCTTCAAAGAGCAAAAATAATCCGAGGAACTCTTTGTCTCTCAGATTCATCAGCTATCAAGGAAGATTTATTCTACATCAAGAGGAAGCTCCATCCATTATCTGTCAAGATATTCTATCAGACAGGGGGAGCTTTACAACAACAAATCCACTAGTCTTCTCTAAGCTTGTTGACAGGAAGAACTTCATAAACTCTCTTTATCCCATCTTGTACAGGGTTCTAACTCCCTTCAAAAGTTAACCCTTTGGTGGCAGGGCACCTGATCAAAAACCTATGGTTGGTGGCAGGGCACCTGATAAAAAACCTATAGTTGGTGTTTGGGAACCTGATCAAAAACCCATTAGTGTTTGGGCACCTGATCAAAAACCCATTGGTGATAGGGCACCTGATCAAAAACCTAGTCGATTCCTACCAAGGGTGGTAGAAGAGTAGATGTACCCAGGTTGATTGGGGAACTACTATAGATCCTTGTGTCTTCTGTGTTTGTGTTTATTTTATGTACTGTGCTGTGCTGTGTGATTTCTTGTTTTGCTTTTACACTCACTCTATTATACACATATATATCAGTATTTTAATTCCGCTATAAAAATAAGTTAAAAGTTTTTAATACTCTATTCACCCCCCCCCCCTCTAGAGTAAATCTAAGATCCAACCTAACTTTCAATTAGTATCAGAGGAACTTTCAATTGGTATCAGAGGTTGGTTGATTGTTTACAGGCTAACACCTGAATCAAAAGATCATTTAGATCTTAATTTAATCTAGAGTTTTATTTTGCTAAAAACTCATGGCACAGAACAAAGAATACTCAAGCACAAGACCTCCTATGTGCAATCTAAATAAGTTTGCATTATAGAAGGCAAGGATCAAGTTATATATGAATTTTATTGATGAAGAAATTTTCAATTCTATTTTGACAGGACCTCCTACTCCTACAATAACCAACAATAATGTTGTTCTACCTCCTGAGTGGACAGATGCTCAAAAGAAACAAAGAAGTGCAGATGCCAAAGCAATGAATATCTTGGCACAGACAATGTCTGATGACATTTTCCAAAAGGTTGTGGAATGCACCTCAGCCAGGGACATCTGGATCTCTGTCAACAACATGGTTGAAGGTTCTGCAGAAGAGTCAGAGTCATCATCCAGCTCATCTGAAGATGAAGAGTATGCAAATGACAAAGATCAATGCTTGATGGCTGTCTATGACTCAAGCAGTGAGTCAGAACATGCATCATCATCCAGCTCTAGTGATGATGAAGATGATGAAGAAGAAATTTTTTTCTGCATGATGGCTATCAATGCCTCAGGAAACAATTTTGAAGAATCAGAATCTGACAATGATTGTGATCAGGTAATTTCTACCTTTGACTTTAATTCAAATGATTTCAAAAATGAATTCAAAACTCTTTGTCTAGATTTAATTAAATCTGAGAAGGAAATAATTTCCCTCAGAAATAGGTTGGTTGAAATGAATCAACTGACTGAAGATAATGCCAATCTTAAGAAAGAATTGGCTGCCTCCAAAGAACATATTGTTCTCATTGAGAACAAACTATCTGAGGCTAAGAAATTTGAAGAATCCCTAAATGGGAGAAGTGTCAAACTGATGGACATGACAAGCAAAGTGAATGCCAGACTCAATGACAGACTGGGCATGGGTGCATCATCAAGTCAGCCATATCTCCTTAAGAAAGACATCCTATCTACACCAGTAAAATTCATCTCTGCCAAGAGCAAAGAGTTAGTAGAAGTAAGTTATTTCAATCAAGGATGTTAAGAATAAAGGAATTCAACAGAATTCATCGAACGGAGCTCGACAAAATCACTTCATTTCGTCGAACGGAGATCGACAAAAGCTGAACACATAATTTCTGTATAGTCATCCATCGAACGACGCTCGATGAAATTACTTCAATTCATTGAACGGCGATCGACGAACTCTGAAGACAGACCTTCAGTATAGTTATTATTCGAACGGCGCTCGATGAAAGCACTTCAATTCGTCGAACGGCGGTCGACGAACTCAACCAAATTCGTCGAACGAAAAATGCACTGAACCTCAAAAGAATCCTTATTCTCATTATAAATATACTAAAAATCCTTTTACTGAGTGGATCAATCCTCCAAGGAGATATCATCCACAAGGCTATAAGGATCAGCCTGAGATTTCTTTAATTTCAGATTTTTATGGTAAGACAAAAGGACCCAAGGTAGTCTGGGTCAGGAACAACTAGAATGTTTTCTGTTTTGCAGGTACATGATCACTATCTCTTCTAAAATTGCATCCTTCTCTACTTCCTATACAACTGTCACTTCTTCTAGGGGCCTAGCTTCAGGTCTTCCTGAAACTAGGCAGGGGGAGATGCTTTATGAAGAAGCTCCAATTTCAGGGGGAGATGCTTTATGAAGAAGCTCCATATGATGCAGTTTCAGATGCAGTTTTTGCTCCAGTTAATGTTGATTCAGTTATGGTGTTTGATATAGCAGATACAGTTTTTGATAAAAAAGATTCAGATATGACAGATTCAGCTCAGATCAACAAAGCAAAAGCTGAAGGCAAGGTTTTCTCTCAGTATTCTTCAAAAGTCTGATTTCAGAAGACAAGAATTTGAAAGGCAGATCATTTTCAAGCCTCCTTCAGAGAAAGACAAAAGCTCATGATTATTTGATTTCAATGTAAAGTTTTCTAAACCTAGAGTACTATATTTTCTATCTGCTGAAATGATTTAAAATTTCTGTCAGATATATATGCTCTATGTTTGTTTGTTTTAATTTTGTTAAATAGTGCCCTAACCCAAACAGGGGAAGATTGTTGGAACAACCCAATTACTGATTTGGGCTAGGATCACTATCTGTTGACTAGGGCTAAGTTGACCCCAATGTATAGTCTAAGGGCCAAGGTTTTAGGTTGTCTGAGCTAGCTAGAACTTAGGAAAAACTATAAGTTTCTGCGTTCGACAAACTCTATTCTGCGTTCGACGAACTCCTTCTTGCGTTCGACGAACGTCATGCTCCAGTTCGACGAACTCCTTCTTGCGTTCGACGAACGTCATGCTCTAGTTCGATGAACTTGCCAAGTTTCTGTGTTCGACGAACTCCATTCTGCGTTCGATGAACTCCATCCTGGGTTCGACGAACGTTGTGCTTCAGTTCGACGAACTTCATTCTCAGCTCGACGAACTCAGTTCTCCAGCCAGTCCAGCAGTTTATCTCTTCAGTTCGACGAACTCCAGATTGAGATCGATGAACTCAGCTCTGCGATCGACGTATAAGTAACAAGATGTTCAGTTCGACGAAAGTGCTTCTCAGCTCGACGACTTCAATATTCCAGCTAACTTATCAGATTTTATCTCTCAGTTCGACGAACTCCAGCTTGAGATCAACGAACTCTAGATTGTGTTCAACGATTTAATTCAGTTCGACGAACTCCAGATTCAGTTTGACGAATTCAACATTCAGTTCGACGAACTCAGTTCTCAGATCGACGAATTTTCTCCTCAGCTCAAAATTTCAGAAGGATCAGTTATATTATTCTCTGAACTCAGATCGACTGATCAGCAATAGCTATATTCATTTATTTGGACTTATTCACTTATTAGATAAGTTAAGATTTGATCTTTCCTTTTTATTATTTCCTTTCCATTCTCTTCTCTCGCGAAAGTAGTCGTTGACATATATTGGAAAAGGACACTTTCATGGAAAAGGAAAAAGGATTAAAGTTTATTTGTTGAATCAGATTGCAGTTCCAAGAATAACTCTTCAGAATATTTTATTCCTTAATTAAAAGATTTGATTTCAAATCAGTCAGATTTCTTTAAGGAAAATGGAAGAAAGAAGTTTTACAGCAGTACAGAAAGAAGATAGAAAGAATAGAGAAGAAACAGTCAAGAGAAAAATACAGGAAGTCAAGAAAGAAAAAGCTTTTCAGATCTTCATCCTCAACAACAACACTCTTATTCTCTGAGAACAACAATACAAATAATTCTCTCAGTTTTCAGCTGCAAGTTTCTAATCTTCAAAGAGCAACAATAATCTAAGGAACTCTTTGTCTCTCAGATTCATCAGCTATCAAGGAAGATTTATTCTACATCCAAGAGGAAGCTCCATCCATTATCTATCAAGATATTCTATCAGACATGGGGAGCTTTACAACAACAAATCCACTAGTCCTTTCTCAGCTTGTTGACAGAGAAGAACTTCATAAACCCTCTTTATCCAATCTTGTACAAGGTTCTAACTCCCTTCAAAAGTTAACCCTTTGGTGGCAGGGCACCTGATCAAAAACCTGTGGTTGGTGTTTGGGCACTTGATCAAAAACCTGTAGTTGGTGTTTGGGCACCTGATCAAAAACCCATTGGTGCTTGGGCACCTGATCAAAAACCCATTGGTGATAGGGCACCTGATAAAAAACCTAGTGGATTCCTACCAAGGGTGGTAGAAGAGTAGATGTACCCAGGTTGATTGGGGAACTACTATAGATCCTTGTGTCTTCTGTGCTTGTGTTAATTTTCTGTACTGTGTTGTGTGATTTTTTGTTTTGCCTTTACACTCACTCTGTTATACATATATATATCAGTATTTTAATTTCGCTATAAAAATAAGTTAAAACTTTTTAATACTCTATTCACCCCCCTCCAGAGTAAATCTAAGCTCTAGCCTCACTTTCAATTAGTATCAGAGGAACTTTCAAATATATTAAAAGTTTTTAAAACCCTTATTCACCCCCCCTCTAAGGGCGCCTACAGATCTAACAAGTGGTCTCATAGCAGTTTTATTCCAAAACAGTCTAACAACCGGGAATATTGACGTCTCATGATCTCGCTTTTCCCGAGGGTTAGTAGACCAGCTCTTTTTGCTGTGTCAGATTTCAACTACTGGAAATCTAGGATGATGTGTTTTCTTATGACCATGAATATAGAAGTATGGAACATGGTGGAAGTTCGGTACTCTCCTCCTACAATTGTAGTTGGAGAGGTTACGGTAGAAAAACTTAAGGATAAATGGGATGATAATGATAAACTAAAGTGCAAAAATAATGTTAAGGCGATCAATGCTTTATATTGTGCTTTAAATCGAACTGAATTTAATTGAATTTCTGCATGTGTAACTGCTTATGATATTTGGAACCAATTAGAAGTTACTCATGAAGGTACATCAGAGGTGAAAGATGTAAAGCTATTCCAACTGGAATCGGAATATGAAAAATTTAGGATGGATGCTGAAGAAGACCTCAACTCGATGTACACACGCTTCACCAAGATAATCAACACTTCAAAAGATCTCGAAAAGATCTACTCAGATGGCGACTTGGTCAGAAAAATTATTCGCTCTCTACCTCCAAGGTTCAATCCAAAGGTGACAGCCATCTCAGAGTCACATAACCTAAGAATGCTCCAGATCGAGAATCTCATTGGGAATCTCAAAACCTATGAGGCAGAACTCCAGATTCATCATGAAGAATACAACAAGGAGCCAAAGAAAAAGGCGCTGACACTAAAATCGAAGAAGGAGAGCAACTAAGATGATGATGAAGATGAAGAAGGTCTCCTGGTCAAGAACTTCAAAAAATTCATTTGAAATCCGAAAAGAAGGAACACCTTCCGGAAATTATTCCAGAAGGATACTCGATGAAAAGGGTCTTCCTCTTCATCAAAGAAAGAAATGGAAAGTGAACACGAAGAAGAAAGATTGCCACGAGAGTGTTTTCACTGCAGGAAGACCGGACACATTTGGAACCAGTGCCCGAAGTATCTAAATGAGCAAAAAGAAAAATGATACAAAGGGAAGGAGATAAAGAAGGTGCTAAAAGTTGCAAAATGGGATGATTCTTCATCTGAAGAATCAAGCGGATCTGAGTCAAGCAGCGAGGAGGATGCAAACTTATGTTTGATGGGAAAAAGGCAAGGATGACGACACTAATGTTCTTATTACACTGAGGTAACTCCTCCCACCTTCAAAGAACTTTATGATGAATTTTTAAAACCTGTGAAGCCTATGATAAAAGTATAGAAGATGATACTATTTTAAATCATGAAATTGAATCTCTCATCAAAGAAAATCATAAGCTTACTAAAAAAATAATTTCTTTGGAAAAGAGAAAGGTTTCTTGCTAAGAGTGTGAACACTCCTTATATAAGGCAAAAGATCTTGAAATTTCTCTTTCTAAGGCCCTCTCACAAATCAAAGCTCTTACAAGAGAAAATGGGGACTTAGAGAGAAAACTAAAAACCTCTCTCTTACAAATTGAAAATAACAAAAGGGGCTTTGAAAATAAATGTGTCATGCTTGTAAAAGAAAATTCATCTCTTAAAAAACAAACTCATGACCCCAATTTAGTCATCAAAAAATTTGGAATTGGTCAAAAATCCCTAGACATGATTTTGGGGAACCAATGTTATGGTTTTGGAAAATTTGGGCTCGGATATCAAAGTGATAGGTACCGCCCGACGCTAGCCACTAACGCCGATGATAGCCCCTCATATAAAAAATCTTCTATTTTTTCAAATATTCAAACCTTATCCAGTAAGAGCAATGCAGAAATTCAGAAAAGGGTATCAACTCCCTTTATTTTTTGTGCAAACTGTCATAGATTTGAACACACATCTAGCTATTGCAGAAAAATAAAACAGGGATCTTTAAAACAAATCTGGGTACCTAAGGAATCCACTTATTTGATGGGTAGTACCTCTTGAGTATTCAGATCTTTACTCTCATCCTCTTTCTAGATTTGCAGGAAGGCTAAGGATACAGAGGACATATGGTACTTGGACTCGGGCTGCTCCAAGCACATGACGGGTAACAAAGCAAAGTTCCTTAGCCTAGAAAACAAGAAGGGATGAATCATAACGTTTGGAGATAACGGAAAAGGAAGGATCATGTGAGTCGGTACAATGGGTAACCAATACTTTACTATCTCTAATGTTCTTTATGTAAAAGGATTAAAACATAACTTACTATCTATTAGTCAATTGTGTTATAAAGGTTTAGATGTATTATTTGAGTTATCTACAAATCTTTGCAAAATATTTAATCCTAACACAAAAGATATTTTACTAAATGCACCTAGAACTCACAACGCATATGTAGTTTCCTTTCATGATCTTTCCAAATCATCTATAAAATGTTTTATAACTAAAAATGACAATTAGAATAATGACATAGACGTTTAGGTCACGCTAGTACAAATCTCATTTTAAAACTAGCCAAAAAGGAATTGATTAGAGGATTGCCTAGATTAAATGGAAATTTATCTTCACTATGTCCTCCATATCAAAAAGGAAAATTTATTAAATGTTCTTTTAAAAGCAAAAAACAAAATTTTTACTACAAGATCTTTACAATTAATTCATATGGATTTTTTTGGCCCCGTTAGCACCGCAAGTCTTGGTGGTAGAATATATACTTTTGTTTTAATAGATGATTTCTCTAGATATTGTTTGGACTTTATTTCTCTCATCCAAATCTGATGCGTTTGAGAATTTTCTAAACTATTTACTCGTATTCAAAATGAACTAGATTTAAAAATAAAATGCATTTGCTCAGATCTTGGAGGAGAATTTGAAAATGAAATTTTAAATCTTTTTGCGCAATGTTAGGTATTAAGGATGAATTCTCTGCTTCTCACACACCTCAACAAAATGGTGTTGTAAAAAGAAAGAATAGGACAATTCAAGAACTAGCATGTACTATGTTATCTGAATATAAATTACATAAGTCTTTTTGGGTCGAAGTTGTAAGCACATCATGTTATGTAATAAATAGATTCATGCTTTGTCCATCTTTAAATCTCACACCGTATGAACTATACTATCAAAAGAAACCTAAAGTATCATATTTTAAAGTATATGGATGTAAATGTTTTATTTTCAATACAAAAGATGTCTTAGGAAAGTTTGATGAAAAATGTGATGAAGGAATATTTCTTGGATACTCTTCAACTAGTAAAGCCTATAAAATATTTAACAAAAGAACGAGTAAGGTTGAAGAGTCTATTAATGTAAAATTTGATGAATTTATTCCTTGTGTAGAAAAACTTCCTACATATGCAAATGATGAACCTTTGCCATCTTTGGCGCACGACAAAGAGGAACCTTCGAAAGAGGAGGAGGAGGCCAAGGAAGATGAATATGTGCCTCCAAGCATCTTAAACTTCTCAAAGAATCATCCAAAGGAACTAGTTATTGGGGAACCATCTATTGGGGTAAGAACTCGATCTTCTCTTCATGAAACATTTTTGAATATTTGTTTTGTCTCTGAAATTGAACCTAAACATTTTTCAACTGCTTTAAATGACGAATTTTGGTTTTTGGCTATGAATGAAGAGTTAGATCAATTTGAAAGAAATAAAGTTTGGAATCTAGTAGAATGTCCATCTAATCATCTCGTTGTTGGCGTAAAATGGATTTTTAAAAATAAATTAGATGGTGAATCTAGAATTACAAGAAATAAAGCTCGCTTAGTCACTCAAGGTTTTTCTCAAATCGAGGATTTTGAAGAAACTTTTGCACCCGTTGCTCGCTTAGTATCTATACGAATATTTTTGGCATTTACGAGTTTTAAAAGAATAAAACTCTTTCAAATGGATGTTAAAAGTTCTTTTCTAAACGGGTTTATAAAAGAAGAAGTTTATGTAGAACAATCTCCGGTTTTATAAATGAAAAATTTCCAAATCATGTTTATAAATTAGAAAAAGCGCTTTATGGTTTAAAACAAGCACCCCGTGCATGGTATGAAAGACTTACATCATTTTTATTAAAGCGCGATTATATCATGGGAAGTGCCGATAACACACTCTTCATTAAACATAATAATAATGATTTAATTATTTTATAAATATATGTTGATGATATCATTTTTGGAGCCACTAATGAAGAGTTGTGTAATGAAGTTGTCTTAGTAATGAAAAATGAATTTGAAATGAGCCTTGTAGGAGAGCTCTCTTATTTTCTTGGTTTTCAAATTTCACAACAAAATGATGGTATTTTTATCTGCCAAACAAAATATGTCCATGATATGCTTAAACGATTTGTATTTGAAAATCATAAACAAGCTTCTACACCTATGAGTGCTTCTTTAAAACGGGGAAAAGGTGAATCTAGAATTTCTATCGATCAAACTGTATATAGAGGTATGATAGGATCTCTTCTTTACTTAAGTACATCTAGACCAGATATAATGTTTTTCGCATGTTTATGTGCTCGCTTTCAAGCCAATCCAAAAGAATCTCATTTCAAAGCGGTAAAATGTATTTTTAGATATCCATTAGGGTCGTCTAAATTAAGATTATGGTACCCACATATTGATTCATTTACACTACACGACTATTTCGATTCAGATTACGCTGGAAGTTCACTAGATCGAAAAAGCACTAGTGGTACTTGCCATTTTTAGGACCCTCATTAGTAGCATGGTCTAGTAGGAAATAATCTTCGGTTGCACTCTCCACCATGGAGTCCAAATACATCGCTCTTGGGAGTTGTTGTGCACAAGCTTTATGGATGAGCCAAACTCTAGAGGATTTTGGTTTTCATCGCAAAAACAAAGATCTCAAATGTGACAATAAAAGTGTCATAGATCATACAAATAATCATGTACACCACTCTAGATCCAAACACATAGATGTTCGTCATCACTTCATTAGGTATCATATTAAGAAAAAGCGTGTAAATGTAAGTTTCATTGGTACAGACTCCAACCTTACTGACATATTCACTAAACATCTTCCCGATGCAAGATTTCGATTACTATGACTTGAATTAGGTGTACTAGATCTTTCGGGTTAATTCACATTCATAAACGCAATTATTTTATGCAATTTTTACATATCGAAATATCTTCAATTCTTCTGAAATTTCTGCATGAAACTAATCTTTGGACACTTAATCAATATCAAAAATTAGATTGTTCAAAATCCTAAAATTTGTTGTACTATTTACCGCGCTAGCGCACCTGTCTAATTTTTTGTATTTTTCAATTTTTGAAAAATCCCTAAAAATATGCTCTTTTATTTGTACTACATATTTTTGCATTACTGCCTTTAATTGATTTTTGAAAAATTAAAATACAAAATTACAAAAGCCCCATCACATCCCCTAGTACCGGTGCGAACCTCTCATAGGGTAGACCTCGGGAAGTCTAAGATCAATTTTAAGAGTTCAAATTTTAAATAAAATTATTTTTCAAAAAAGAAGTATGGACTTTATTGTGAAAATCAAGCATGGTTTAATATATCATTAAGACCTTCCACAATATTGGAATTCATCTCTTCAAACTATTTGAACATTTTTTTATCATGCTTTGATATATCTAATCAAATGTGCATCAATTGTATTGAAAAAGTGGTGTGTAGAACTAAGTTTAGCATGCCTCTAAGTATGAGTAAATGTTTTATGATTGATAATGATATTTATTCACTCAGTTATTTTGGCAAAATCTACATATACTTTCAATTTAAGAATGCCTGCTTGTGTATGGTAATTATAAATGAATTAAATTTGCACAAATATATTACTTACACTACATTTATTTGCACTTTTAACATTAAGAAAAGAGGCAGTGCTTTCAAATTACATTGGTTTGCAAAACAAGTGTTTTCAGAGATCTTTGTACAAATAAAAAAATCATCAAATAAATTGACAAAGATAACTCCACCAAATACTACTTGAACCTCCTGATAAGTCTTAATGAGCATTGCGAGGTTGAGCACCTTGGAAAGAATAGTAAAGTATCTTGTGCAAACCTTAATTCTTTCTTTACACCACTTATTCTTAAGTACACCGGATCACAAAAAGTTCAATATGAAAAAAATAAAGTATGTGATCCCTCAAGCACTACTTTGCACCCTGATAAATCTTAATGAGCATTATGTGTGCAAAGCACCTTTGTAGTTGTACATTTTCTTTATGCATTGAAGTGTGTGGAAGTAAAATTATTTGTGTTTTATTGCGCACTTTAATCTACATATGTCTTATATTTTTTATTAAATATTTTGTTTACTCTCTACACAATACACTTATGTGCACATCATTATCTTCCATAACACTTCTTCTCACGAGTACTGGATCGTAATGCTAATTCTATACTACCCTTCATATATATATGCACTAGATAACCTAGCATGATCTCTACACTGTTTGGTATGTCTTGAATTTGTGAATTAAAATAACATTGTAGTAGTCTCTTTGTTATATCTTTCTTTCATGCATGGTTACTTTATTGTCAAACTTAAAGATTTTAAATGAATAATGATTTACAAAAACATCTTCCTTTTTAGAATTTAACACATATTTCTTCTTATGAATTATCATAATTACAAAAAGATGTTTTTTGTATTTCTATAAGTCTTCCGCATCATTACAATAAAAATTTTACCTTGCGCTTTCATGCTTATTTAATGTCTTTTATTTTGTGTGTATCATCACTTGAATCTCAAAATTCATTTCCTTCAACAAGTGCTAGACTTGCTTGGTAAAATTTATATTGGTTGTTCTAAACATTAATATTATTTTTATGCTACAAACTCTTATTTATTTCTATGAAAATTCTTATGCTAAAAACTCTTTATCATTTCATTTCCTCTAAAAAGATCGATCATGGATTATCTTTTTTTTTATCAAAAAAACCTCTTTATAGTTCTCTTGCTACCTTAACGTACTTTGCTAATAACAAAAGGGGGGGGGGGGGGAACTAACATGATAAATAAAAAACACTATCAAATGGGAAAGAACTAAACATGATTAATTCTTAAGATGATAGCTTACATATAAGGGGAGCATTCACATAGGGGGAGCATGCATTTAGGGGGATCAATTCTAAAAACCAAAATCAACAATTATCATATGTCATCTCTCTCTCACACACACAAGTAGGTTTCATCATGCTTTATATATTAATGCTCTGATTTATCATTAATGGATTTGTTGTTATCAAAAGGGTGAGTTTGTTGGAACATGGTCTTCCGCATCTCCTAGGTTTGAGAATAACAAATCCTATGTGTATTTGATCTTGTGTGTTTAAGTGTGCAAGAAATAATGCCACGGGACTCATGAATAACATAAAAAGGTTGCCCACAAGTTTGAAGCCAGAATTCCAACATGTCTACTAGCGCCGGTGGTAGCACCTAGCGCGGGCGCTAGCTCTGATTAGGCAAGTTTATGCGGCAAGTATAGAAGGCAATAACGCCAGGCGGTAGCAGATAGCGCAGGCGGTAGCGCGGAGCACAAGAGAAATTTTGGAAAGGTTTCCTTGGAATGAAGATACGCACGCGGAGAATGTTTCCTAATCCGGGAAAGCGCCGACGGTAGCGCTAGCGCCAGAGGTAGCTCTAGCGCATGCGCTAGCTCCATGGCTATACAAAGGAGCCCTCTTCTCTCTTTTTGAACACACATCCTTGAGAGAGTTCTAGTGCAAAATTTCAAAGAGCCTTATACTGCCGAGAGTTGATCTCCCACCCAAAGTTCCATGAGTTTTTGAAGGAAGATTTCTACACGCTGCATCTGACTGATGATCACTTCAACCGCGCTTATTCTACAACGGTCTTTTGTCTCCAACTTCAGAAGTTCTTCAAGAGGGAGTTTTTAATATTGTTGTTATTTTCATTCTTGTAATCACTTAGTAAATTCACCTCGTGTTGGCGACTAGGTTTGGGTAGGACTTAGGGAGGAATTCGCCTCATGTTGGCGACTAGATCTAGGTTTGGTCTAGGGGGTGCTCGAGGGCGTATCCGGGGGAGCATTGGCTAGAGCGGCTTGAGGCCGTATCCGGGGAGGATATGCTAAAGCCACCTGTTCGTGGGGATACGAGTCGGGATAGAAAATGAAAAAGTAATTTCGCTATTCGCCTTTGATTTCTAGCGTTATAAGAAGTCAAGTTTTGTAATCCTACATCAAATATTAATAAAATAATGTCTTTATTTTATTTCACTTAATTTGTCTTTGTTTTGCACTATTTTGATCTCTTAATATTTCAAGTATTTCAAAAAATATTAAAAGTTTTTAAAACCCTTATTCACCCCACCTCTAAGGGCGCTCATAGATCCAATAGTCGGCGGACCCATGTGTATTGCACTGCTCTCTCCCTAATGGTGGGGTCCTGCCCGGTGACCACAGACTTCTATGCTTTCAACCTCAGCAATATTGAAGCCATTCTGAGAGTGGCTTGGCACCGCATGCTGAGCAAAGTGTGGGTCAACTGGGAGAGTATGACTATGCAATTCCTCTAGGAGGGCCAGGCGTGCTGCCTAGTGGGCGACTCTGCTCTGCTTCGCCCATGCAATTCAGCGGATTGCCGACGCCAACTTTTTCGTATGGCTTTGGCCGCTCTCTGCTACGGCACCGCCGCACCCATCACACCCGACCGAACTTCAGGCATTAATTGCCGAGTTCGACGACATCTTTGAGGCCCTGACCAGCCTCCCTTTGGATCGCTCGACGGATCACTCCATTCCCCACCAGCCCGGTGTAGCGGTGTTATCAGTATGCCCTTACCGCTACGACCATGTCCAAAAGGACGAGATCGAGTGCTGAGTCCATGAGATGTTGATAGGGGGCCTCATCCACTACAGTGCAAGACCCTTCTACAGTCTGGTCCCATTGGTATGGAAGAAGGACAGTAGCTGGCGGTTTTGTGTGGACTACCGGGAGCTCAACAAGTCCACCATTCCGGACAGGTACCCAATTCTAGTTATTCAGAAGCTCCTGGAAGAGCTCCGCGACACCAGACTTTAGAGCAGGCTATCACCAGATCTGGGTACGTCCTGAGGACATTTCCAAGACCGCCTTCTATATGCACGATGGCCACTATGAGTTCTTTTTCATGCCCTTCGGCCTGACCAATGCACCGACAACTTTCTAGGCAACGATGAACGACATTTTCCGAGCGGTACTTCGTCGACATATTCTAATTTTTTTATGACATTTTGGCATACAACTCTTCTTCGCAGGATCACCTCAAGCTCCACCCAATGAAGTGTTCCTTTGGGGCGTCAAAAGTGAGCTACCTCGGCCACACCATCTCATCTAGAGGGTCACTATGGATGAGGAGAATATCATGGCGGTCCTACATTGCCCGACCCTTACATCCCTGCGGGACGTCCATGGATTCCTCGGCTTGACGGAATACTATCGCCACTTCATCCAAGGGTACATGGCTCTAGCTCGGCCACTCATGCAGCTCCTAAAGAAGTCGGAGGAGGACCCTTTTTAGTGGACGGCCGCGACCACTGCCTCCTTTACCGCTCTTCAGCATGCCCATTTATGGATTGAAACAAGCTTCTCAAAGTTGGAATCTATGTTTTTATGAGAAAATCAAAGAGTTTGGTTTCATTAAGAATGAAGATGAACCTTGTGTTTACAAGAGGATTAGTGAGAGCATTATTGTATTTCTGATATTGTATGTATATGGCATGCTGCTGATTGAGAATGACATTCCAACCCTGCAAGCTGTTAAGAATAGACTAGGGGACTGATTTTCTTTGAAAGACTTGGGCGAAGTGACTTATATACTTGGTATTAAGATCTATAGAGATAGATCGAAGAAGTTGTTGGGTTTGACCCAGAGTACGTACATTGAGAAGGTGTTGAAGCTGTTCAACATGCTTGAGTCCAAGAAGTGATTCTTACCCATGTTTTATGGTGTGAGTCTCTCTAAGGACCAATGTCCTAAATTTTTGGAAGATAAGAACCGCAAGAGGGTTATTACATATGCTTTGGTAATTGGATCAATCATGCATGCAATATTATGTACTCAACCTAATGTCGCATATGCTTTGAGCATCACTAGCAGATATCAGGTTGATCTGGGTGATGGTCACTAGACAGCTTTCAAGAATATCTTGAAGTACTTGAAAAGGACTTTGGATGTATTCTTGGTTTTTGGTGGAGAGGAATAACTTATTGTAATGGGTTACATGGATGTTAGCTTCCAAACAGATAAGGACGACTCAAAGTCTCAGTCAGGTTTTATATATTTCCTTAATGGAGGAGTTGAGAACTGGAAGAGTTCTAAGCAAGAGACAGTTGTCGATTCTACAATATAGGATGAGTATATCGCGGCTGCAAATGTGGCGAAGGAGGCTATATGGATTAGGAAAATCATCAGCGAGCTTGATGTAGTTCCTAGCAATGTTGATTCGGTAATTATTTGTTGTGACAACAATGGTGCCATTGCACAGACCAAGGAACCTAGATCTCATCAGCACTCCAAGCACATACTTTTGAGATTCCATCTTATTTAAGAGATTGTCGATCGAGGAGATGTGAGCATATGCAAAGTATCAACTGAAGATAATATAGCGAATCCACTAGCAAATCCACTTGCGCAAAGAAAGCATGATGGCCATGTTAGATCAATGGGTATTAGATATCTGAATGATCATCTCTAGTGGGAGACTTTTGGGTTGTATATCTGTTGGTTGTTAATTCAATTGATGAATAGTACAATATATTTCTTTTTATATTTATGGCAAGTTCTTTTGTTATGTCAATTTGTTTCTATATTTGATGTAGTAATTAACAAAATAAATATCCTTGGAATGGTTGCTTCCATAGGAATTCAAGTGCATTGCACAATCCAAATTCTTCGAGGGTAGGACCTATTCAGGCCACGTAGGCAAAAGTCAAAGTCAAGGGTCGAGCTAAACACAACCAATCATTCATAAGGGCATTTAATGCATGATGCGAGTATCATAACTTCTTGCCCCTAAGTGGCGACTATCCACAGAATCTCGTCAGGTGGGCGAGATCCTCATGAGTGGCGACTATCCGTGGAATTTCACCGGGTGGGCGAGATCTCCCGAGCTGGCGACTATCAACTACAACTCGCCGAATATTGTTGAGGTCCTTACCTAATTGCCCATTCTTTAGGTCCAGCTAGACAATCTCACAAGGGATAGGTATGGTCGCATATGCCCCCTCCCTTTAGATTTATCTATAAATAGGACCCAAGGGGTACCAGGAATTGCACCTTTGGCTGAGCTTTCAAAAGCCCATCTTCGAAGACTTGTCCCCCTGAGATCGTGACAGTCACCCTCGACGGTCATTCTAGATACTCGCCAAGTTGGTGCTTCCCTCGTACCCTGTTCGGCCATCTTTCGTTGTGGAGGAGAAGTCTCTTTGAGCTTCTGAGTACGTGGTGGGACCTCCCTGCCGCGACACCTGGGGTCCTGTTATTCCTGTCCAAACCTCTTCATAGTTCTCTGCCAAACCATCTAGATGGATTGCTGGGCAAGTAGCCTCTGGTTGCATTGATCCGAATATTTGAATCTAGGAATTTCATGGCTTCAACATGCGTGACTGGAATGTGAGATTTTATGTTTATTAAAAGTGTCATTCTTAAATGGTCCTTTGTCGGGGTATCATCTTATAAATTAGGGCAATGATGATACATTAAGAATAGTATGTGAGTTGATTGATGACCGGTTCTCACAGGTCATGATATTGGATATCAAGTCATCACATAGGTACTTGTTAAGAACAAGTTCTACTGGACAGACACACCTGAGACTACTTTGTGGATTATTTTATGAACGTGTCACAAGTAGGTCTCAAGTGACAATGTTGTTTATGGTTCTTTGACCTGAAGTCACAACATTCATCAAGTGAGGAAGGCATACTTTGATGCCATCTAAAGTCTTCCTTGACAATGGTTGATGATAAAGGTGGTTATTGGGTACGTTATGAATCATTTGGTTATTTATGTGTGGACAGAGATGAGATTTTTCCTCCTATCTGAGAGGAGTTACATCCATGGGCCCCTTGATGGAATGGGACTGAGAAATGCATAGGCATGCTTGGTTGAGTCAATATATGATATTGAGCTCACAAATTTCTGGAAGTCCATTCTAGATCAAGAAATTGAGATTGAATTATTAAGAGGGTGACATGGTCCTTGCCTCAAGTTCAATCTGGATGTAAAGGACAAATGGACAAGACAACACTGATACATTGGTCACAAAAAAACTTATATGAGTTATAAACTCTTATTGCTTGGGGAGCAATGATGTATTGCTAGATGCCGCTCATTGCTTGTGAGACTTTTCTTGATACATTCTATATCAAGTGGGAAACTATTGGTGTTTCTATGATGATCTGGATGTAATCAAACAGTTACTCTCACTGCCAATGTGATATGAGCTTATTGGGACACATAAGAGCGTATTGAAAATTTGGATGAAGGATTGCATTGTTCTTACTCATATTGGATATGAGTGGAGGACCAATTCTATGAGTCATTGGAGTTGAGTCTTATCATCTAAATGCTCCTTAGATATTATGAATATAGTTTGGAGCATGCCGGCTAGAAGGTCTTTAGATATTATGAATGTTGGCTAGACTACAAGATGACATTGTGAATGTCGTCGAGAAGGATTGCAGACTTACTGTGTTTCTCAGCTTGTTGATGTCATTTTGATCATTAATATGACATTTTGAATGTCATCGAGATGTCTAGACAATATGATAACTGCTGACATAATGAGTGTTGACCGGAAACACTTGGACCTTAGTTTATCGGCGGATGTCTTTGAGATCATCAAGTTGACATTATGAATGTCTTCGAGATGTTTGATGTCATTGATTTCATCCAGATGACATTTTGAATGTCGTCGATATGTCCCGACAATATGACTGATTGTTGGCATTGGGAATGTCGACGGGAAACACTAAGACCTGAGTCTACTGATGAATGTCGTTTAGATCATCAAGATGACATTATGAATGTCGTCGAGATGTTTGATGTCGTCGAGATCATCAAGATGACATTTTGAATTTTGTCAAGATGTTTAGAAGATATGCTAGATCTTCACGATGATACATTATTAACTATATTTGATGTCTTAGGTCTATGGATAGTAGAGGGGCACATCTGCATTTATAACCCTGGTGTATAAATAGGCAGACGATTAGGTATTTAAAAAGGAATCTTTTTGGGATCCATAGTGAAAAGATTTTTCTCGAGATCTGAAGTCCGCCGCTCCTATTCTGGAAGACATGGTTCTGGCCGTCACCGCCACTGCCTCCTCTCCTTGAATGTATCTAGCAATTCCGGCATTGGACTACTGTAGAGCCGCATATAGATATCTACATGAAATCCAGTAGACCTATCCACTGGAAGAAGAAGAAGACTCAGAATGGGATTCCAATTCGAGTAAAGCATTTTCTAGAGTAGTCCGATCGATTCATTACTCGATCCTGCACAAACAATCTAGTTACTTCATTTTCTCGTTTCAAGGTTATCACAAGATCCTATTTTTGTAAGGTTTTCATAAACACCATTTCAATGCGTACATGCGATGTGTCTACCCTTAAGGAAAACTCAACAGTTTCATTCTGAGCGGTAGTAGCCGGAGGAGAAGGTAATCTTAGTGTTCTCGCTTGATCCACAAGATCACTAAAACTGGACACCCTTTTCAATTCCTTCATCTCAAGGGTACTTGCACTATGAAAATGAAAACTCACACATGAAGCTTATAGTCCGAATGACCGACCCACTGGTATTTATAGTCCTAAGGATGATTTGAAATATTTGAGTGGGGTTCTCACCAATTTTAGTTTTTTCGAGATCATTTTCAAAGATTTAGAAAAAATGGGGGTATAATTGTTTGGACTATTTACACCATACTTATTTTTTTCCTAAGCAAGGGAGTGGTTATTGATCTTCTTTCTCGCAAAAGGTGCATTCACCAGAAGAATAGTGGCAAGGAGTGTATTCACCAATTATTAAGCTCTCGCATTTTTCCAGTATCAGAATGACTATTCTAGAAGCGTTCACCAATTAAAAAAAAATTCATTCAGCATACTCGCTCACCAAGTGTACTCTCAGGTAGTCATAACAATAGTTGGAACACCCTAGAAGGTGCTATAATATGATATATTCTTGTTGGAATGAGGGCATCCCGAAATAATGACATTTGCCCGCAAGGAAGCCCCCTAAGCCTATAAATTGGACCAGTACTGTAGCGAGTGGGAGATGAAAAATTAGCCCAAGGTTCTAAAAATACTCGTTCCCTCCCAAGAAATAGCTCGTGAGTAATAAAGAACTACTAGAATCATCTAAACAATTGTTAATTACTAACTAAAAAAGAACTCAATCCTCTTCTCATATTCTCGCAACAAAAGTAAACGGTCACTCGGTACACAAAGACCCACACTTCAGAAGGGTTTTGCAGAGCTTGGGTAAAAATGTTATGCAATCTATGGCTATAAGGATCCCTATGGTGTAACCAATTTGCCTTGTTACAGCATTTATCACAGATGTGGGTTAGTCTAACGATCTAGAATCAAGGCTCACCTATTGATTCACAGGCATACCTAGGTCTCAATGGGGATTTAGAGGTCTCTTTAAGCTCATGGAGCTAGCCTGGGTGTGCTAGACTAAGGCATCCAAACTCCTAGGGTCCCTAAAAAAGTTAGGATGTTACACTAGCATATTGTTGGGTATGGGGTTATTGAGGAGGTCCAGAAGAGATGGGTGATAAAGATGAAATTCGCAGACATAACTTGTAAAACTGCCCTCCTGAAACACGGAGAGCAGATTTTACGCCTAGTGCAACCATCCCGCAGTGATTCCATACATCATGGCTACAGACCATCACATGACGCTTACCCTGCCGACCAAAATATCCCAATCCACATAAGAGTATAAGTAATGGTATAAATATATAGTGGAAGTCTAAACAGGAAGTAATACCAGCATAATAAGGCAAATTCTGTTGGAACATGGTTTTTTCGCATCCCTTTGATTTGAGAATAACAAATCCTACTTGTATTTGATCTTATTTGCCATTGTGTTTTTAGCATGCATGTTTGGACAGATATGACACCAGGTTGCTGCAATACTGGTCTGACACTATCCACAAGCAGAAGGATTGAAAGTTGTCTAAAGCCAAGCATTAGGTCTTAACGCTGGGCGCTAGCGAGTCGACGGGACGGGATGCCGATAGATGGGATGAGATGCCGATCGACGTGATGGCTTGCCAAATGATTAAAAAGAGAAAGAAAATCAACGCCAGGCGTTAGGTCTTAACACTGGGTGCTATCGTTCGACGATTATGGCAAGGAGGAAGCAGTCGTGATTGCAGGAGGAACTTCAGGAATGATTTGCCCAACGCTTGCGTTAGCCTTAACGCCGACGTTAGTATTGCCTAAAATAAAACTATTCATAAAGTGCAGAATCTCCTTCCTCTTCTGAAGATCTGAGCCATCAATATGTTGCTATACGTGGTCAATGCCCGGCGTTAGCACTTAACGCCGGCGTTAGCTCAAAGTCTATAAATTGGATGATTTTGATGTCTCTTACTACTGACTTTGGAGAGCCCTATTCCAGCACTTGATAATCTCTGCAAGGGCCATATTTCTAGACCATCTTCCCCCACACATGTTTCAGGCAAAGAATTCAAGGAGAGCCGGATCAACGCTTATGAAACGTGAAGGACGCACGCTTCGATTTCAAGAACATCCATCGAGCCTTCACCTTCTCCAGAATTCTTTATAGGGAGTTTTATTTATATGTTGTATTTTTCTTTTGTAACTCTTTTTTATTACCATCGTGGAGTGAATTCGCCTCGTGCTGGCGACTAGGTCTAGGGCGTAGATCTAGGGGGTGTTCGAGGTCTTTTCTGGGGATAGAAAGGCTAGAGCGGCTTGAGGTCATATCCGGGGGAGGATAGGCTAAAGCCACTGGTTCGTGGGGATACGAGTCGGGATAGAAAACAAAAAGGATTTTCATATTAATCGCCCACGATTTCTAGCGTCATAAGAAATCAAGTTTTGTAATTTCATATCTCAAGAATTAATAAAATCATGTTTCTCTTTTATATCACTTGATTTCTTCTTTTCTAATTACAAATGTTTTAAAATAAAGTATAATTTTTAAAACCCTTATTCACCCCCCTCTAAGGGCGCCTCACGATCCAACAAGTGGTATCAGAGCTAGGTTATTCCAAAACGGTCGAACAACTGGGAATAATGGCGTCTCGTGATCTCGCTTTTCATGAAGGGCAAGGAATAAGTAGACCTCCACTTTTCACCGGAACTGACTATAATTATTGGAGGACGCGGATGCATTATTTTCTAATTAATTTAGATCTAGATGTTTGGGCTAGTATTGAAACACCATATACAACTCCTACTTATATTGTTGGAGAAGTAACCATGGAAAATCCTAGAGATAGGTGAGATGATGGGGATAAAAATAAATGTAAAAATAATGCTAAAGCTATGAATGCTTTATTCTGCGCATTAGATAAGACCGAATTTAATAGAGTTTGTGCTTGTGAAACTGCTTATGACATTTGGAATTTACTTGAAATAACTCATGAAGGTACCTCCAAGGTCAAAGACTCAAAGCTATTCCAGCTGGAATCGGAGTTTGAAAGGTTCAGGATGGATCCAAATGAGGACGTGGACTTAATGTATACTCGCTTCACTAAGATTGTCAACGCTTCAAGATTCTTGGGAAAACTTTCTCAAACGGTGACTTGGTGAGAAAGATCCTTCGGTCTATTCCTCCGAAGTTCAATCCAAAGGTGACTGCAATTTTCGAATCGCATGATCTAAGGCGGCTCCAGATTGAGAGCCTCATTGGGAATCTCAAAACCCATGAGGTCGAACTCAACATTCAAGATGAAGAATACAAAAAGGAGCCAAAGAAGAAGGCTTTGGCACTATAGTCGAGAAAAGAGGATGATAATGATGAAGAAGATGAGGAGAGTCTCTTTGTGAAAAACTTCACAAAGTTCATGAAGAATCTAGAAAGAAGGAATACCTTCCGCAAGTACTTTCGTAAAGGATCATCTTCCAAAAAGGAGAAAAAGGAAAAATCAAGCGAAGACGATGAAGAGCGACCTCCTCGTGAGTGCTTCCACTGCAGGAAGACCGGGCATATAAGAAGCCAATGCCCAAAATACTTGAAGGAGCAAAAAGAAAAGCGGCATAAGAAAAGGAGAAGAAGAAGGTCTTGAAGGCTGCAACATGGGATGATTCTTCATCTGGTTGCTCAAACGATTTGAGTTCAAGCGAGGATGATGAGGCAAATTTGTGTCTCATGGGAAGGAACCAAGAACCAACTGATGACGAGTACAGTGTACAAAGCGACACTGAGGTAATCCCTTCAACTTATGATGATCTTTATGTTGAATATTTAAATACATGCAAATCGTTTGGTAAAATTTAAAAGATCAAGCTTCTTAAAACAGAAAATAAAATACTCTTGAAATAAATCAAAAATTAAATAAAGAAATAATGTCTTGTCAAAAGAATGACAATCATTTGACAAAAGCAAAGGAACTTGAAAACGATCTTTCAAAGGCTCCCTCCAATATCGAATCACTCATGAAAGAAAAGGGAGACTTAGAAATAAGGTTGAACATATCTCACTCTCAAATTGAAAATGAAAAGAAAATTTTTGCAAAGAGATGTGGAAATCTAGTAAGTGAAAACTTCGCCTTAAAAGCCCGAATAAATGATCTCAATATGGCAATAAACAAATTTGGGGTTGGCCAAAAATCACTGGACATGATTTTGGGCAACCAGTGCCCTGGGTCTGCCAAGTATGGGCTGGGATTTGTCTCCGAAACCTACCGCCCAGCGTTGACGACTAACGCTGGCGTTAGATCTGTTTCCAAGAATCAAAAATTGCTTTCTAAATATAATTCCTTTACTCCCTCTACCTCTGTGTATACCAGCAAGAGTCAACCACAGTCACAGAAAAAGGTCTCAACCCTTTTTTTTGCTTGTTCCAATTGCTTATTGTTTGGGCACACCACGGACTCTTGTAGGAAGAAGGGAAAGCGCACTTTAAAACAAATCTGGATACCTAAGGTCTCCACCTATGTTATGGGAGGAACCTCATGGGTATCCGGATCTTTATTAACATTTTCTTCTTAGGTATGTTGGCAGGCTAAGAACAAAGGAGACATGTGGTACTTGGACTCGTGTTGCTACAAGCACATGACGGGCGATAAAGCAAAGTTCCTTAGCCTCTCTAAGAAAAAAGGAGGAACCGTGGCGTTTGGTGACAATGGAAAAGGAAGAATATTAGGCACCAGTACAGTGGGTAACAAATATTTCTCTCTTAGAAATGTGTTATTTGTAGAAGGCTTAAAACACAACTTAATTTCTATTAGTCAACTATGCGATAAAGGTCTGAATGTGTTATTTGAGTCTTCATCAAATCTATGCAAAATTATTGATCCTAAGTCTAATAATATTATACTCACTGCACCAAGAGTTCATAATGTCTATTTAATTGCTTTTCATGATCTATCACATGCATCACTTAAATGTCTTATTTCAAAAAATGAAGAACTTGAATTGTGGCATAGGCGTCTTGGTCACTTTAGCACTAAGTTGATTTTAAAATTTTCAAAAATAAAATTATTAGAGGGTTGCCAATACTAAATGGAAATCTATCTTCTTTATGCTCGCCTTGCCAAAAAGGAAAATGTTCAAAAACATCATTTAAAAGTAAAAGTGAGATATCCGCCACAAGACCTTTGCAACTAATTCACAAGGACCTCTTTGGGCCAATTAGCACTTGTAGTCTTGCGGGTAAAAAGTACACTTCTGTATTAATTGACCATTTCTCTAGATTCACATGGACTTTGTTTCTCACCTCCAAATCCGATGCAATTTCTGAATTTTCAAAACTTTGTAATCGCATTCAAAATGAATTAGACTTAAAAATAAAGTGCATAAGGTCGGATCATGGAGGGGAATTTGAAATGATAGTTTCACCACTTTCTGTAATAATCTAGGTATCAAGCATGAATTTTCCGCTCCACGCACCCCCCAACAAAATGGTGTGGTGGAGAGGAAAAATAGAACCCTTCAGGAACTCGCGTGCACTATGTTATCTGAGTATGGGTTGCCTAGGTCTTTTGGGGCTGAAGTAGTAAATACATCTTGTTATGTTATAAATCGTATCATGCTTCGCCCTATTTTGAAATTAACCTCATATGAATTATATTACCAAAAGAAACCTAATGTATCGTACTTTCATGTTTATGGATGTAAATGTTTTATCTTAAATACCAAAGATGCATTAGCTAAATTTGATGAAAAATGCAATGAAGGAGTCTTTCTTGGTTACTCGTCTACTAGCAAGGCATATAGGATATATAATAAGAAATCTAAAAAGGTTGAAGAGTCTATTCATGTGAAGTTTGATGAAATTATACCTTGTATAGATTCTAATAGTGCAGGAAAAGAAGATGAACCCCCTTCACCTTTGAAGCTTGATGACGATGAATTACTTGGAAAGGACAAAGAAGTAGGACCGGTGCAAGAAAGTTTGTGCCTCCAAGCGTGCTTAGATTCACAAGAGATCATCCAAGAGAGCTTATCATTGGAGAACCATCAAGAGGGGTAACTACACGCTCTTCCTTTAATGAATCTTTTTCTAATTTATGCTTCGTCTCTGAAATTGAACCTAAAAATGTTTCTACCGCTTTAAATGATGAGTTTTGGGTTATTGCTATGAATGAAGAATTAAATCAATTTGAACGCAATAGGGTTTGGAAGCTTGTGGAAAGACCATCTAATCACCCCGTTATTGGTGTCAAATGGATATTTAAAAATAAATTAGATGGAGATTCTAGTATCACTAGGAACAAAGCTAGATTAGTAGCATAATGTTATTATCAATTTGAGGGGGTCGACTTTGATGAAACATTTGCTCCCATTGCTCGCCTTGAATCGATTAGAATTTTTCTTGCTTTTGCGAGTTATAAGAAGTTTAAACTATTTCAAATGATGTAAAAAGTGCATTCTTAAACGGGATAATTAAAGAAGAAGTCTATGTAGAACAACCCCCAGTTTTTTGTTGGAACATGTTTTCTGCATCTCTTGGTTTAACAATAACAAATCCTATTGTATTTGATCATATTTGTTTTTGTGTTTATAACATGCAGGATCCTGTGCATTCATATCTCCATAGGAATATGTTGTGCTGTTGCTACCGCGGTGCGGTAGCACTACCGCTGGCGCTAGTGAATCAGATGCAGTTCAACGAAATGGTGTTCGATGAAAGAAGATGTCGTTCGACGAACGGGCATTCGATGAAAATGGCGTTCGACGAAATGGCGTTCGACGAAGATGGCGTTCAACGAAATGGGGTTCAATGAAAATTGATGTCGTTCTACAAAAATAGATGCCAGGCGTTGCTACCGCGGAGTGTTAGTACTACCACTAGCGCTAGCATAAATGGTAACAATTGACGGGAAGGAAACAGTGGAGAAAAAGGAATAATTGGTGGGATGCATATTTAGCGTGCTCTACCGCGGCACGACATCTCTATCGCCCGACGGTAGCTTTTGGAATCCTCCCGTCCGCATGTGATTGAGGAGCAAATGTGGAAGGAGATATTGGCTGAAGGAAGGTTATCTCGCTATCGCGGAGCGTTAGCATTACCGCGACGCGCTAGGGGGAGCTCAAAGTTTGGCGCTCAAAAGTTGCCTAAACTGCCACGATCCATGTGCTTGATCATTGCCTAATGTGGCTGCCGCAGGGCGGTAGTACTACCGCAGGCGGTAGCAGCTGATTCTATTTAAAGATGCGCGCTTCCTCCGTTGTTGCTTGCTGTTACAGAAGGAATTGAAGCCATATATTCAGAGCAATCATGAGAGCCTTCTCGAAGAAGCCCGAAGAACTCCGTCAACGTTCGTGAATGCAAAGAACTTGAAGACCGATCCGATCGCATATACATCAACATCAAGTTCTTCTTTTGAGGGAGTTTTTAGTTCTTGTTTTATTTAGTTTCTAATTGTAACCCTTTATCTTTTGTTCGGTAGAGGAATTCGCCACACGACGACTAGGTCCTTGCGGGGACTAGGTGAAATTCGCCTCGCGTTGGCGACTAGGTCTAGGGTGTAGATCTAAGGAGTACTCGAGGCCTTTCCGGTGAGGGAAGGGCTAGAGCGGCTTGAGGCCTTCTCTGGGGAGAGATAGGCTAAAGCCAACCGGTCCTTGGGAGAAGGGTCGGTATAGAAAACCAAAAGAGTTTTCATTGGTCGCCTCTTTCCAAGCGTCATTGGGAAAAGTTTTTGTAATCATAACTATTTCAATTTAATATTAATGAAAATATGTTTGTTTCTTCATCTCTGATTCGTGCTCTCTATTTTTTATTGGTTTAACCTAAACGTATTTTCTCTATCACTAATGGCGAGCGGTAACACTACCGTTGGCGGTAGCAACAGAGAATTATTTTCTTTAATAATCATACAAGTTTAAGACCCTTATTCACTCCCCCCCCCCCCCCTCTAAGGGCGCCTACAGATCCAACAAGTGGTATCAGAGTCAGGTTATTCCAAATCGTCTTAACAATCGGGAATAATGGCGTCTCATGATCTCGCTTCTATTAGTGGGGAAAATCATTTAGAAGATGAAAAATCTCTTGCACCACCTTTATTCGAAGGAAGAAATTATAAAGGGTGGAAATTGTTAATGGAAACTTTTATTAAAAATTTAGATATCCAAGCATGGAATATAGCAATCGTAAGACCAGCAGATGAAACAAATAAAAAGGAATGTCACCTAAATGCAAAGGCGTTAAATAGCATTTTTTGTGCCTTATCTCAAGAAATTTTTAAATTGATTTATTATTTTTCCAGTGCATACAAAGTATGGAAATTTCTTGAAGAAATGTATGACTTTCCTCTTACAGGTATGGAATGAATGCAAGAATTGGAGAACATACAAACTTTCACAGGTGTTCAAGAAAGCTCCTCTCGTGATGGATCAATGGAGCACACATCAAATGGAAGTGAAGAAGAAATATTATCTTCGGAAGAGGAGTGCCAAAAAGATGTCAAAGAAACTATATGTTTAAATCGTGCCTCTCCCGAAAGCAATGTAAAGAAATCAAATTCCATTTTTTGTACTTCTATTTCTACATTACAATTACTACAAACTACTAAACGTAAGATTAAGAAACTAAAAATGGCTAATGCAAAACTACGTTTAGAAAATAAAACTTTGAAAGCAAATGTGAATGTAGAATCCAAAAATGAAATGTTTGTATCTCCATCATGCTCTTCATTTGAAAACTCTATATCATGTTTTGATTTTAATGATATTAAAGAAAAATACAACGAACTTCAAAAGGAATTTATTTGTGTAAAAGAACACAATGAAAAATTGTCTATAGAAAATTCATCGTTAAAAAATAATTGTGATATGTGTAAAAACTATAAAATTGAAATTAAAGAGATGGATGAAACTTTTGATGACTTTAGAAACGAATATAACAATCATATTGAGTCTATCGTATCCACTCTCAAAAATAACACAATGACCTATAATAAAGCTAGACATGAATTCAAAGCTAAAAATTATGAATTGGAAACAAAAGTTAACTTGCTTAAAGAAATTATAAAGAAAAATTCTCAACACATGAACCAACAATCTCAAGTAAACTCCAAAAGCAAGATAAATGTGACTTTTCAAGAGCAAAACTTTGAAAATGAAAAACAACAAAAATTTATAAATGAAACTCCAACACAATATCATCATTATCATTCACAACCTTATCGTTATCCTAACATAAAATTAAATGAAAACCAATTCCCGTTAAATAATTACTTCGACAGTCATGGCTATCCAAATATTCAAGCAAGGGACTACGAAAATTTGAGAAATAAAAATAGCGTGCTTCAAAAATTTGAATGGAGGCCCAAAGCTAAAAATGAAATACGAATTCCACTTAAAAGGGTGTTTTCAGTTTCGTCTCACCAAAAGAAAACACGATGTATTTGGGTACCCAAAGGAACCACCACCCCCGGTCCTCTTTGGATACCTAAATCTCTACTTTACTAATAGCCTATTATTTGCATGAAGTAGAAATCAATTGGTAATAAAATATGAATTAGCTACTTCATGATATGCCTAATATTCTGTTATCCTTATTTTTGTTTTACTTCCACGGTTTAAACCAATTTTCCTTCATAATAAAAAAACAAATGAAATTTCAAAAACACATATATACTATTCTCAACTAGTGTGGTTTAAATTCATTCAAAAAATTGTCTTACACATTGACGTTCAAAAATTGAAATCGGAGAATTTAACTTTTCACATGATCATGCCAAGAAAAATAAAAATAATTATCAAACTATGAAGTGAGAAAAATTCATAACAATACAGGATATCTGTAAACTACTTCAGCAAGATAAGCATAAAAGAACACTTAAAATAAGCCAGAAATTAGTCCAAAATGAAAAACATGAACCCAAACAGTATGCTGGTACTTACGCCAGCGCTAGAACTATCGTTGCGCGTTAGTAAGAGATGTTTGTCTTGCTGTCTCTGAAACCTGTATTATTACAAAAATAAAAAATATTCATTCTCCAGCTCCCATATTGCTGCTCTCCCCTTCATCACCTCCACGTCATCTCTGATGAACCGATCGTCGTGGCTGCTCCTCCTCATGACTCTCCTCTCTAGATGGTGATGGAGCTAACTTGAGTGCCACCATTATCTTCCGTATCATCTTCTCAACACCGGATATCTTCTTTGACATTTGTGTCACGTTCCTATCTATGTCCGCTCCCTGCTCCCTTAGCTCCTATAGTTCTCTCTGGGTCTCTCTCATTGACCAACCTCGTCAAACTGGAGGTTGTGGAGATAGAGCCCTTTCTTGTCGTGGAGGATGAATTTGTTGGAGTTACCATTGTGATCTAGAAGTGGTCAAACATGTAATATCACTGCCAACGCGATATGAGCCTACAGGGTCGCACATAAGAGCATGTGGAGAAGTTGGAAGATTGACTGTGTTGGTAAAGGTTACCAATCATCATAAAGAATGGGGAAGTCCAGCAATTGTTGCTGTCTGAATTCGTCGGATATGACTTGTCGGATTTGTCGGAATTCGTCGGATATGATTCGTCGGATTCGTCGGATTCGTCGGATTCGTCGGATCATTCCGTGGAATCTCGACGAATTGTCACAGAGATCCTTCACTCGACAAATGTTGCTGTCTGATTGGATTCGTCAGAATTCGTCGGATCATTCCGTGGAATCCCGACGAATTGTAACAGAAACCCCAATTCTGTTGTGTGGTCCGCGGATAGCAATTCTTCTAGAAGCCTATTTATGCTTTGGGTATAAATAGATCTTCTTTTAGGGTTCTCATAACTAACAAAAAGGTTTAGCCGACGGAAGTGTTCTGCTCTCGCTCGAACCCTAGACGGAAAGCGTTCCGCCGCCCAGTTCGCCTCCGCCGACATCCTCTCCGGCGATCGTCGTCGTGATTGTTCTTCCTGGAGCGAACCTAGCAGTTCGTGGAAGTGCAATGTGCAGTTGTTCTCCCTTCTGAGTTGCGTGCGACGTGACTTGGTGTTCTCCCGTCTCGTGTGGACTGCTGTAGAGACGTAGACATCATTCTACGTGAGGACTCGCATAGCCGCTGAAAGGAATCTTCTTCTTGGAGCATGTTGGTTGGATTTGATCCAATCCCGCAAAGGTAATTTCATACCTAGTTTTGATTTACTTCTTGATTCAATATTCATGGCCTATCCAAGTCTTTTTGGGTTGTTTCTCTTTTATTCCGCTGCGCCTACATGTGATGTATGGTTCCAGAAAAACCCAACAGAATTGATAGTGTAGATAATCTGGCTGGTCGACAATCAAGATGATAAACCTCCCTATTAATAGACTGGCATTTCTTGTATACATTTCGTTGAATAATTCCTCCCAACGGAAGAGTATTCAATCGATGTCGCCTTGGATCTTTCAGTTTATATGTATACCTGATCATTGATAGAAGGAGATCTGCCATATCAAACTGAATTCTTTCTACAATATGGTAAGTGACCATACTCAATTGTGCTGTGATCATCTTTGTATCTCCCCCTTTATCATGATCATACGTCGTAGGATCTCTTGTATCATGTACGCGTCAGGAGTCAGTATTGTGACCAATGAAATCAAATCCTCCTCATCTCTTTGACCATGCACTTCATTCACTCTAGTCCAGTTCCGAAGTGTTCGAAACCTCTCTACGATATCCAAGAATTTACTACTCAACTCAAGACCAAACTCTACACGTAAATCTTCATGTGTTATTACTATCTCATGACCTTGGACGTAGGAACGTACTTCTCCTTTGAGATTCGTCCGAGCCAGATCCTCCAATCCCATGTAAAACTCCCTTACTAAAACTGAGGAAAAGCTATCATCTATTAACACAGAGAGAACACTCGCATCAGCCAAATATTCGTAGATATGCGCATGAATGGGTAATTCTACCCCCACCATCATAGCCACTCCGATGGTGGCATCCTCAATACCGGGAAATATATTACCACCCTCTCGATTCTGATCTACTTTTGATCATCGTGCGCGACTATTGGAGGCAGCCATTCTCAAATCTGAACCAAAATAAAATTGAAGGAAAAACATCAAAAATCTGGACACGAGATCTACCGCGGTGCGGTAGCGGCTACCGCCGCGCGGTAGCTGACCAAACTAATATTCGTCTTCCTCCTCTGATTTCACCCAAATAATCCTCCAAATCATTTCGAAAATGCTTGAAAATTCTAGATCTGAGATATCTCAACTAATCTAACATGAATACTCAAACAATAACTCATAGATCTACCAAAATGACTTGAAAAATTTGTCAAAAATCCTCCTATGACTACATTTCCATGAAATTCTTTCAAATCCTCTAGATCCTAGCTTGAATCACTAACATGAAGCATAAAAGTAAGTAAAATAACAAAAGAAAATCCTTACCTATTGCTAACGCCGTCGGAAGCTGAAGAAAAATACGAGATCCAAAACCCTTGATCAAATGAAATCTGACTGGGTCAAATCCTTTTATTTCACGCGAGCTACCGTGGCGCGGTAATTCTATCGCCGGGCGGTAGCGTACTTCTTCTATGGATGGTTATTTTTTGGTCATCTTGGCTACTGTTATCGAAACTCCACATGATGGTATATTACTTAATATGTTTAGTCTCAAACAAGAGGCACGTCACTCTTATATAAAGTCAGTCAAACCCCAATGAAATTTAGTATCTACAATATACTGGCCAAAATCCGTATTTTCATAACCACACATATCTGATTTCTGTACTGAATCACCTTGTCACCAACCTGTACAAACTTTCTGCAACAAAAAATTCTGAAAAAAAATTTCACGATTCCCAAGTTTTTGGTGTTCTGCCACTCCCGCCCGGCGATAGCTTCTAGCGTTGGCGGTAGTGAATCTGTTTCGTTCTTTATTTTTTTCTTTCATGCTTTTTGCTGCTTTTTCTTTTTATTTGCCTTTATGCATTTATTTATTTTCTATTATTTTCTTCACAAAAAAACCAAAAAAAAAACTGTAAAACAAATCAAAATCCAACCAAAAATATGCTTTGATTTTCTATATATCAAAACAACTACAAAATTGAAAAACCAATTAAAACAACAAAAACATGCTTTTTATTTGTTTTATTTTTTGCTTTTGAAAAACTTAAAATTTATAAAAACTGATGTAATTTTCAATGTTTCGAGGATGATATGGTTTATCTTGCCAAGTTTAGAATATAATGTTTCATTCTCTATTTCAAGTATCTTAATAACATTGTTTTGTATCATGATCATTATCTTATGTGTGCTTTGAAATCGATTATAGAAATCATGTGTAGTATTGCATAGCATGCCTCTATGTATGAGTAAATGGTTTATATTTGATAATGATTTATTCACTCACATCTTTGATAAACTACATATGAATTTAACCTACTCTTACATGATTGTGTTGTGTAACAACCTAATATTATTGTTATGCATGCTTAGTTTTACCTACACCACAATTAAGAATCTTTTTCATGCACCTATTTTTGAAGAAGTGTGGCTTTTCCATAAAATTTGTTTGCACATACAAGTGAATTCAGAGACCTTTGTCGTTAAGCAAAAATTCAAATGAATAATTGACAAAGATAACTCCACCAAGCACTACTCACCCTCCTGATAAGTCTTAATGAGCATTGTGAGGTTGAGCACCTTGGAGAGAATTGTAAAGTGCCTTGTTGCAAACACTTTTTTTTACACTACTTCTTCTTGTACACCGGATCACAAATAACTAAAATTCAAAATAATAATTGTGATTCCCCAAACACTACTTTGCACCTTGATAAGTCTTAATAAGCATTGTGTGTGCTGAGCACCTCGGTATTTGTACTACTTTTCAATGTGCATTGAAAATTTATATAGCTTTGTGGGTAGAAGTAACTCTAAAAAAGCATTTTCAATAATGTTGTATTTATTCCATTATACATGTCATGTGTTTTGATTAACTCATATGTATACTTTTATCAAAAATACTATTTTGTACACATCATTATCACCTGTAAGCCTTCTACTCATGAGAATTGGAGTCTATTGCATATCTACATGTATTCTCTAAATTCTTAAGTAAATGCACTATATAGTTTTGCATGATCAATACAATGTATAAGTGTACTTGATTTCTCAATTACGACATTGTATTCTTCTATCTTGACTTGATGTGTTGTATCATGCTTACATGTTTTTTTTTCCGCTACGCCATATGTACTCTTTATTGCTTACCTTTCAAAATAAGTGTATGGCTATGTTGCAACTGAAATCATTTTGTGTACTTACATTGCTACTACATCTATTTTTTTGTCTAAAACTCTTAATCATCTACTATGCTTCACCATTCCTATATAGATGTTCACTTCAAAAATATATTTCTTCATGCTTTCCACATCTCTACTACTTATTCGCTCGATCATGAATATTTCTTTTTCAACAAGTGTGTTGTCTTGAATTATCACTGCTCTTTCACTCCTACATTTTTTCTTCCCTACGTATTATCTCGTTCTCATGCTCATGCCTTCTCTACTCAAAATATTACACGCCTTATCTTTTGGCTTTCTCTCCACCCTCTTTTGATAATACCAAAAGGGGGAGAATAAATTTGAAAGAAATTCACATATATGGGGAGTAGATTCAAAGGAAGTTATGTGGTAGTGGGGGAACTCATTCAGGGGGAGATTTCAATTAGGGTGAGCATTTGAACAAGCCTAATTTTCATGCTATCTGTGTTAGTTCTTTTTATAAAGACAAATTCTTATCACTTGAATTATTTCTTTCTAAGGGGATTTGTTATTATCAAAAGGGGGAGTTTGTTGGAACATGCTTTCCGCATCTATTGGTTTGACAATAACAAATCCTATTGTATTTGATCATATTTGATTTTATGTTTATAACATGCAGGATCCTGTGCATTCATATCTCCATTGGAATATGTTGTGCTGTTGCTACCACAGTGCGGTAGCACTACCGCTGGCCTTAGCGAATCAGATGTCGTTCGACAAAATGGTGTTCGACGAAATAAGATGTCGTTCGATGAACTGGCGTTCGACGAAAATGGCGTTCGACGAAATGGCGTTCGACGAAGATGGCGTTCAATGAAATGGGTTCGACGAAAATAGATGTCGTTTGAAGAAAATAGATGCCAGACATTGCTACCGCAGAGCGTTAGTACTACCGCTGGCGCTAACATAAATGGAAACAATTGACGAGAAGGAAACAGTGGAGAAAAAGGAATGATTGGCGGGATGCATATTTAGCGTGCTCTACCGCGGCGCGCCATCTCTACCCCACGGCGGTAGCTTTTGGAATCCTCCCGTTCGCATGTGATTGAGGAGAAAATGTGGAAGGAGATATTGGCTGAAGGAAGGTTATCTCGCTATCGCGGGGCGTTAGCGTTACCACGGCGCGCTAGGCGGAACCCAAAGTTTGGCGCTCAAAAGTTGCCTAAACTACCACGATCCGTGTGCATGATCATTGCCTAATGTGGCTACCGTGGGGCGGTACAACTACCGCAGGCGGTAGCAGCTGATTCTATTTAAAGATGCGCGCTTCCTCCGTTGTTGCTTGCTGTTACAGAACGAATTGAAGCCATATATTCAGAGCAATCGTGAGAGCCTTCTCCAAGCAGCCCGAAGAACTCCGTCAACGTTCGTGAATGCAAAGAACTTGAAGACCGATCCGATCGCATCTACATCGACATCTAGTTCTTCTTTTGAGGGAGTTTTTAGTTTCTAATTGTAACCTTTTATCTTTTGTTCGGTAGAGGAATTCGCCACACGACGACTAGGGCCTTGCGGGGGCTAGGGGAAAATTGCCTCGTGTTGGCTACTAGGTCTAGGGTGTAGATCTAAGGAGTACTCGAGGGGGTTCTGGTGATGGAAGGGCTAGAGCGGCTTGAGGCCTTATCTGGGGAGAGATAGGCTAAAGCCAACCGGTCCTTGGGAGAAGGGTCGGTATAGAAAACCATATGAGTTTTCATTGGTCGCCTCTTTCCAAGCGTCATTGGGAAAAGTTTTTGTAATCATAACTATTTCAATTTAATATTAATGAAAATATGTTTGTTTCTTCATCTCTGATTCGTGCTCTCTGTTTTTCATTGGTTTAACCTAAATTTATTTTCTTTGTCACTAACGGCGAGTGGTAACACTACCGCTGGCGGTAGCAACAGAGAATTATTTTCTTTAATAATCATAAAAAGTTTAAAACCCTTATTCACCCCCCCTCCTCTAAGGGCGCCTACAGATCCAACAGTTTTATAGATGAAAATTTTCCAAATCATGTCTATAGATTAGAAAAAGCGCTTTATGGTCTAAAACAAGCACCCCGTGCTTGGTATGAACGTCTAACATCTTTTTTCTTAAAGCACGGTTATAAAATGGGTAGTGCCGACAATACGCTCTTCATTAAGCATATTAATGATGATATAATTATTTTACAAATATATGTTGATGATATTATTTTTGGAGCCACTAATGAAGAGCTATGTATGAAGTTGTACTTGTAATGCAAAATGAATTTGAAATGAGTCTAGTTGGTGAATTAACTTATTTTTTAGGCTTTTAAATAACCCAAAGAAATGATGGAATCTTTATATGTCAATCTAAATATGTCTATGATATGTTAAAACGATTTGGATTTGAAAACTTAAAATGTAAGACCCCATTTTTTTTCTTTCCAAACACCGGGTCTTAAGCACAGAACCGCCGCTTTGCGGTGACACCTTCACTCGGAAAGGTCGTCACCACAAAACGCCGATCCTGCCGGCCAAATCGATCACAAAGAAAAGTGCATTAAAGAAGACAAGTCCACAGAATCAACATGAAAAATATAAAAAGGTCCACATGATATAACTGAATAAAAAGATAACAAGGGTTACAATAATAAAGAAGAAGGGAGGGCTCATGCCCAGTACATCATATCCTCACCACAAGATCACTCGCGGAAGCTAACTCCTAATCACTCACTGATCATGAATCATGTGCTCCTGTACTGCACTGGCCTGCCTCCGTCTGCACCAGCCTCTGGTGCTGCTCCGTCGCCGCGGTCTCCTAAAATGATAAGGTCCACCGACCGTTAGTAAAAAAGACTAAGCCAATCCCCCACCCCTCCCCCGGTGACTCATAGGCACCGAGCGGGAAGGATGAAGCGGAGGACTACAAGGGGGTATAATCAAAAAGCAGATGATGGGGCATGATCTACAGGAAGAGTTCTACCACTACTCAAGTATATATAATTATAAATAAAACAGTTAATAAGCATAGCAAGAGCAGGTAACGATTAAGTAAAGTGCAGTAAATAAAGACATGTATATAAGAGAAAAGTAACCATTGATTTATAGGAATGCCCACACAAACCTATAGACCAAGGGGTCATTTAGCAAGGCCTATCGTATAAGAAGTCTCATAACCAACTTATACGATAGGGGTAGGGGTTGAAATGCAATGTTTATGCTATGACATGCAAGGTATGTTGTTATGCTATGTTCATATAAGTGCAACTCACCCACTTCGACTCTATGCGCATAGACCTTTAGTTCTCCCTTTTTGGAGCTAGCAAGACTCCCAGGATACTCCCGTAGTGGCAAACGGAAGCGGTGGGTTGGGCCTCGCCCACCTCTAGGTTGGTATTCACACTACCCTACCTAGACCTATCGTACGCCTCAACGCAAAACCGCGGAGCATCTGCATACTCTTACTGGCTGGACCACCAGACTTTCAAGGCTAAGTGCAAATTCCACACTTGCCGAGTCAACGTATTGACGTCGGTGTGAACGACCGTCAAATACCAGAGACCCACCACCTTCATGCACATGCAACATGTTCTACTATCTATCTACATACTCCAAACATAAACCACCTGGGCTTAACTAGCCAAGCCAAGAAAACATATCTGAGTCACAAACTCACCGGATCAACCATCCATACAAACCACCACTGAGCCTACAGCATGGGGTACAAAACCAACTAAACTCCCATGACAATGGAGTGTGAGTGAATGCGTTATTAGTTAATCTTGAGCATCTTCTATACTCTTACGACTTATGGTTAATCTTGGACTTCCCGAGGGTTACCCTGTGAGGGGCTCGCTACGGTACTAGGAACCACAATGGGATGACACCCCAAGGCTCCCTTTCTCAAGACACTTAGTGTTGTTGGTATCTACCCATAACAACACCCCTCTTATCATTTCACTTGAGTTAAACCTAAGTGCTTTATGACACGCTAGGGAAAAGACGATCCTTCGTCAATCCCAAGCACTACCTTACCCTTAACTCACCAAGCACTCTTAATATATAACTCCTTTTTGGTGACCTAAATCTCTTCATCCTGACCATGTACACCAACTACATGCCATTCCCACTTAGTAGGCCATTAGTTACCCAAGTTCCACAACTTTACTAAACGCAGACCAAACTAACTATATGAAGCTTACAACTAGAGGTACTCCAAATATTCATCCAACTGACTCAAGCATTTATTTTAATTTCTCCAAACATTTGCCAAGTATGAAAATGAGCATGAAGTATAAGGAATTCTTATGATATGGCTCTCCAAAAATTATGATAAATCTATTATGACTAAATAACATCAGAAACAGAATATCATATTTATACAGTAAGAAATTGTCCTCTACTTAAATTATTTAACATCTGTCCAAAATTGTAGTTTTATGAAGGAACCACCAAAAACTCAACACTAAAATTCTGGGAAAATTACCAAACTCTTGTATTCATCAGAAAAGGCTACTGACTAAGTTTCAGGATTTAAGGGAATCATTTTCTTACTTAAATAAATACTTTCAAAAAACCTCAAATTAAATAAATTGTGAAGTAGCCTACTTATTTAAGTATTCCAAAATTCTATAAAAATTCACAAAGCTTTCTATTGATCTGAAATGTCCTATCACCAATTTGCATAATTTGAAAATAAGTATTGTACCCTCAATTATTTTTCTTAAGTCTAAATAAAAATAGGTGCCTTGTGAATGAAGTACTGATTAAATCATTCAATTAAATACACAAAAATTACCAAAGGTGTATATCATGATAACATAGACACTACCCAAGTTTCATCATCATCCAAGGCATTTTGATTTTGTAATCAACTCTTATAAGAAATTTCTCTAAAGGGATTATGACATATTTCAAAGGGAATAATTGCTCCGAAAATTCTTATAAAATTAGCCAGGGCCTATTTATATCCTATGAACTTATCCACCAAGTTTCTTAACCATCTAGGGACTTTTGACCATATGGCCTTCACAAGGTTCTAAATGCACACCTAGGAATAAAACTAGTGTTCTAGAGCTTAATCACCTCTACACCACCCCAAACCACTCATGGGGATACTTTAGGTGATCCTAAACCAGTGGACAAGGTTCCATCTCATGGTGAGGAGATTGGACCACAAAATTCCAAGATAAACACCATGCCCTAACTTTATCCCCACTTGACTTAACTTGGGTTTACAAATTACCCAACCAAAATAGTCCCAATTGGGCTGAGATTTTTACTGGGAACATAAATTAACCCTAAAATTCACCCACCAAAATTTGGAGGGCATTGAAGGTCTTTTGTCCCACTAATTAATTAATATATTATTAATGAAATTATCTCAAAAACCTTAGAAAAAGGTTCTCCTAAAAATCCCATCTCTTAGTATGTTGTGTGGGTGCATGAGACTAGCCTAGGTTTTAAATATCAAGGCTATAGCATCTACCAATAAAAAGATATGAAGGAAAGAGTGACTGCCCTACCCTTGGGACCAGTCCCACCATTTTGTCTCTACAGGGAGCTACACTACTCCTTTTGGGCTGAAACAAATTTTAAACTAAGTTAGACTCTATGGGCTACAACTTTGGTGTTGGACACTTTTTAATCAGAGGTGATCTAGTATTTTTAACAATTAAATTAAACTATAGCAAAAAGGGTGTGACAAAAATCATATAAACATTTAATTATATAACTGTTTCGGCATTCGACGAAAGCAGAGCAAACTGCGTTCGGCGAAAGATATACAGCGCTCGACGAAAGCTGAATACCTCCCGTTCGAAGAATTATTCGTTCGACGAATTATTTCCTGCGGTCGACTAAGTTGACATCTAACTGTGTTCGACTAAGTTAACGTATAAGAGTGCTCGACGAACGCTGAACACATCAGCGTTCGACGAAATATTCGCTCGACTAAATCAGAGCATAACAGCGCTCGACTAATACAGAGTTAAACAGCGCTCGACGAAAACCTTTCGTTCGACTAAATTTTAATATTCTGCGCTCGACTAAATTCTACTATAACAGCGCTCGACTAAATAAATGATATAATTGTAAGCATTCATATAAAGATCTGACGGCTCTCTATCATCATCCCCAATCTTTGGACAGCTCGCGACAGCCCGTCCTGGGCCTCTTTGTGGGGTGATTTCCCGGCCACCTACGACTCTTTCCGGCCGGCCAATGCCACCACCACCTCCGTTGAGGTGGTGGCCGGCGATAGGGGTGGTTGGCCGGCCGGAGGTGGTCGGATCTAGTTTTTAGGGGAGGAAAAAGAGTACAAAACGTACTCTTTCGGAAACACAATCCGAGCCCTATTGTGCACGGATCAAGCCCAGAAATATGAAAAGATCTAGCACTAAGGGAGGAGAAGAGGATCGGACCTGAGTGGGGGCTTGGTTGCGCGAATTTCGGTGAGTCGCCATTGATGGTGCTGGAGCTTTCGGTGCCATGCCGATCTAGGATTTCTCTGCACAAAACTCACTGTTAAAATGGGGGATCTCTTCCTCTCTGAGCACTGAAGGAAATGGGAGTTTCAAATCGGGCTGGGATAGCTTTATTCCTGATATCCATTAATGGACATTAACCCAGACTTCAGTTTCTTCCAATTTTCTCTTAATACAGCCCCCTGGCCATAGAAACCCCAAATTTCGTTTGTAACTGATGGGGGAAGGTGAATGCTCATCAATTGGGAGGGAAATGAAGGATCAATTGTAATAAATCTCCATGATTGCTCTCTTTCTCTCTCTTTGATTTGGGAGAAAATTCTCTTTTCTCTCTCCTAGTCACCAAACACAGATTCCAAGAGGTAAATTCAGAAATCAGCAGGCCCACTAGATGGTGGATCTCCTTAATTGGGCCTAGCCCAAATAGATTGGGCTAGACTAGGTTAAATTGGGGTATTTTGACCTAAATTAAGCTTGAGTTTGACTTTGGTCAAATTAACCAATTGGGTTGACCCCAAAGGGTGGCTTGGGCTCCATTGACTTCCCTTAAATGTTAGGAAGGTCTAGGTAGGGTTAATTTGACAAGGTGAGGGTGAATTGCCCCTTATTAGGGCACTTTGACCAATTTAGGGTTTAGGGCAAATTGGTCAAATTGGAGGCCCCATGATGGGGCTTTTTTGTCCATTAGGATCCTAGTACCAATACAAGGGTAGGGGCATGGTCAATTTGGCATGGTGGGGGCCAATTGACCTTAATTGAGCTAGTTTGAACAATTTATAGTTAAGGTTGACTTTAGTCAAATTGTCCTCTTAGGTTGACCCCAATGGGTCACTGGTGCTTCAAGGAGACCTCTAATGGGTTAGGGATGATATTTTGGGGTCAAGGTTCAAGGTGGGGTCCTAAAGTCCAACTCTAGGCTTGGTATCTAAAAATTGCTATTTGCAGACCACTTGGATTTTCTCCTTCTCACCTATGTTCACAAGGTCTTGAGCTCTTCCTATGGTTTTGTCATGACCTAGTCATGACAAAACCAACTTAGGGGTCTAGCTATTTGGGGGATGTTACAAATCCCAATAAACAAACAAAATAATTTTGTCCTCGAAATTCAGGCTAGGCTTGCGGGGTTTTTCACCAAGAGTGACTGAACGTAACATCCCCTAAGAATTGAAACTATTTCTGGCTCGAAGAGCATCGACTATCTCTGCCACACCAGTTCTAGTGGATCTCAGGTGTGCTCCTCCTGTCCTTAATTTCTCCACAGGACCTTGACCAGCGGGACCTCCTTGCGCCACAAGACTCGCATCATCGTATCATCTATCCTGACCGGGGTAACCTAGCTACCTTGGTTAATCTATCCTCGATGTTCCAAATAAACATGTGCCCAGAGTGAGGATATGGTAACATGTGTATGAAATACATAATTATATCCTCGATCTTCCACTCTAACCTGGGCAGATTCCTATGCCTCTAAAGTTCTCTTCACACGTTCAATTTCTTACTCTTTCAGGTACGTCCGAGTAATCAATCATTTCTATTCTACAACTTTTCCAGTTCTTACTATTGATGGAACTAATCGGATTGTCTAGCATCTCAATCATCCTTAAATTTTAATGGCGGTGCACTTGTGAACCTTTCTGAGTACATGTTAACCAACCACAATTAGTATCCATGTTGGTAAGACGACTCCCAATCATTTTCTACATGGAGTTTGATTCATAAGGTATACGGGTACAATCTTTTGAAACCCTAAGATTTTCACAAGTCAATTTCATCAAGAAAATATCTTCACGTTTATTCCACCAAATTCCTATCACTTCCACATATGCTAGTCTCGATAACTTTCGAATGGTGCAAGGTAAGATAAACTTAGATTTTTTTTATCATAGTAAACTCAAACACTATATTCTAATTCCAAATAGTCATCGTCCAAGATATTTGGTTATTCATCATCATAGCTCCCAAGGTATAAGGGCTATTATTGTAGTTAAAATTATCTACCAAGACAGGGCATGATTTTTAACGAATCATAAATTAATCACTTCCGAAGCCCCAAACTACCAGAACTTTCAAATATAACTAAAGCTTGCACGACCTAATTTCAGTTCCCAACTTCCAGAAGGGCATCTGCATCCTTAAGTGATTAATCTTGGCAACTTACATTTCCAATGATTCAACTAAGGTCAAGCTGTTGTTCTATCTACGATGTCCTTTCATTGTCCGGCTAACACCTCAGATCATCATTCCAGACCTACTTTTACACCATCTCATCTTTGTCCAAGTGACATCGAATATGATCAACCTCAAAATCATTATTGATCACGACACAAAATTTTTCTAACTTAGGTCTAAGGGAAATCCAAGTCCGTCATTAATTTGCCCAATAAACAAAAGGTAAGCCCCAATAAACAAAAGATTAGCCTCTATCTATTTTTGGGCGAAGTATCTTCAATATCACCATGTTATACTCGTCCCAAGTATGCAAGCAATCCTTAGGGCACACAACCTTAGACTCTTCTAGGTATCCTCTACTACAACCTTATCAGGATCAACATGTCACCCAATCCCAAACGGGTCCCTTCTGAACTTCAATTCTTATCCGACCCTCAGTGCTTTTCATGGTGGTTTTCTTAATGTAATCATGTCACAGATACAAGGATTGAGTCTATGAGTCTCATACCATTCTGCTTCTGAGTCAATCTCTCTTTCTCTAGTCTCTTTGGGGTATCCTCGTACCTCCACCAAAAGTTATACTACGGTCTATTTCGGACTAGGTCACGGTATAAATTGTTAAGGTAAGTCACGTGTCCTAGTAGGGTTGAGTCTAACTCATTAACTAAGGGACTATCTAATGAGAACTTTGCAGCCAGAGGTATTCCCTGCCAGGGGGCAAGGTTCGCCACAGGCTACAAAAGAAAACTTGACACTCATAGGGGAAAACTGACCAAGAAGATTCAGTTAAAAGTGGACCTTTTTTCAATGTGATTCCCATATGGGCACACCACTGCTTCCGCTGCTAGTTTGTCCTCAAACTAAGCTCGCGCGGGGTGGCCCAGGGTTTGTGGACTTCTTTTCTTTGGATCGGGGTTTCCTTTGATACCACTTGTAAGACCCTTTTTTTTTCTTTCCAAACACCGAGTCTTAGGCCTAGAACCGCCGCTTTGCGGTGACACCTTCACTCGGAAAGGTCGTCACCACAAAACGCTGATCCTGCATTCCAAATCGATCACAAAGAAAAGTATATTAAAGAAGACAAGTCCACAGAATCAACATGAAAAATATAAAAATTTCCACATGATATACCTGAATAAAAAGATAACAAGGGTTACAATAATAAAGAAGAAGGAAGGGCTCATGCCCAGTACATCATATCCTCACTACAAGATCACTCGCGGAAGCTAACTCCTAATCACTCACTGATCCTAAATCCTGTGCTCCTGTACTGCACTGGCCTGCCTCCGTCTGCACCGGCCTCTAGTGCTGCTCCATCTCTGCGTTCTCCTAAAATGATAAGGTTCACCGACCGTTAGTCAAAAAGACTAAGCCAACCCCCCACCCCTCCCCCGGTGACTCCTAAGCACCGAGCGGGAAGGATGAAGTGGAGGACAACAACGGGGTATAATAAAAAAGCAGATGACGGGGCATGATCTACAGGAAGAGTTCTACCACTACTCAAGTATATATAATTATGAATAAAATAATTAATAAGCATAGCAAGAGCAGGTGAGGAATAAGTAAAGTGCAGTAAATAAAGACATGTATATAATAGAAAAGTAACCATTGATTTATAGGAATGCCCACACAAACCTATAGACCAAGGGGTCGTTTAGCAAGGCCTATCGTATAAGAAGTCCCTTAACTGACTTATACGATAGGGGTAGGGGTTGAAATGCAATATTTATGCTATGACATGCAAGGTATGCTGTTATGCTATGTTCATACAAGTGCAACTCACCCACTTCGACTCTATGCGCATAGACCTTTAGTTCCCCCTTTTTGGAGCTAGCAAGACTCCCAGGATACTCCCGTAGTGGCAAATGGAAGCAGTGGGTTGGGCCTCGCCCACCTCTAGGTTGTTATTCACACTACCCTACCTAGACCTATCGTACGCCTCAACGCAAAACCGTGGAGCATCTGCGAACTCTTACTGGCTGGACCACCAAACTTTCAAGGCTAAGTGCAAATTCCATACTTGCCGAGTCAACGTAATGACGTCGGTGTGAACGACCGTCCAATACTGGAGACCCACCACCTTCATGCACATGCAACATGTTCTACTATATATCTACATACTCCAAACATAAACCACCTTGGCTTAATTAGCCAAGCCAAAATAACATATCTGAGTCACAAACTCACCGGATCAACCATCCGCACAACCACCACCGAGCTTACAGCCCGGGGTACCAAACCAACTAAACTCCCATGACAACGGAGTGTGATTGAATGTGTTATTAGTTAATCTTGAGCATCTTCTATACTCTTATGACTTATGGTTAATCTTGGACTTCCCGAGGGTTACCCTGCAAGGGGCTCGCTATGGTACTAGGAACCACAATGGGATGACACCCCAAGGCTCCCTTTCTCAAGACACTTAGTGTTATTGCAATCTACCCATAAGAACACCCCTCTTATCATTTCACTTGAGTTAAACCTAAGTGCTTTATGATACGCTTGGGAAAAGACGATCCTTCGTCAATCCCAAGCACTACCTTACCCTTAACTCACCAAGCACTCTTAATATATAACTCCTTTTTGGTGACCTAAATCTCTTCATCCTGACCATGTACACCAACTACATGCCATTCCCACTTAGTAGGCCATTAGTTACCCAAGTTCCACAATTTTACTAAACGCAGACCAAACTAACTATATGAAGCTTACAACTATAGGTACTCCAAATATTCATCCAACTGACTCAAGATATTTACTGGAGGTCTATTATGATGTTATAAGACTAAATCCAGAGAATGATATTTTTCCTAATTTATTTAGCATTTATTTTAATTTCTCCAAACATTTCCAAGTATGAAAATGAGCATGAAGTATAAGGAATTCTTATTATATGGCTCTCCAAAAATTATGATAAATCTATTATGACTAAATAACATCTGAAACAAAATATAATATTTGTACAGTAAGAAATTGTCCTCTAATTATATTATTTAACATCTGTCCAAAATTGTAGTTTTATGAAGGAACCACCAAAAAACTCAACACTAAAATTCTGGGAAAATTACCAAACTCTTTTATTCATCAGAAAAGGGTACTGACTAAGTTTCAGGATTTAAGGGAATCATTTTCTAACTTAAATAAATACTTTCAGAAAACCTCAAATTAAATAAATTGTGAAGTAGCCTACTTATTTAAGTCTTCCAAAATTCTATAAAAATTCATAGAGCTTTATAATGCTCTGAAATGTCGTATCACAAATTTGCACAATTTGAAAATAAGTATTGGACCCTCAATTATTTTTCTTAAGTCTAAATAAAAATAGGTGCCATGTGAATGAAGTACTGGTTAAATCATTCAATTAAATACACAAAAATTACCAAAGGTGTATATCATGATAACATAGACACTACCCAAGTTTCATCATCATCCAAGGCATTTTGATTCTGTAATCATCTCTTATAAGAAATTTCTCTAACGGGATTATGACCTATTTCAAAGGGAAAAATTGCTCCCAAAATTCTTATAAAATTAGCAAGGGCCTATTTATATCTTATGAACTTATCCACCAAGTTTCATAACCATCCAGGGACTTTTGACCACATGGCCTTCACAAGATTCTAAATGCACACCTAGGAATAAAACTAGTGTTCTAGAGCTTAATCACCTCTACACCACCCCAAACCACTCATGGGGATACTTTAGGTGATCCTAAACCAGTGGACAAGGTTCCATCTCATGGTGAGGAGATTAGACCACAAAATTCCAAGATAAACACCATGCCCTAACTTTGTCCCCACTCGACCTAACTTGGGTTTACAAATTACCCAACCAAAACAGTCCCAATTGGGCTGAGATTTTTACCCGAAACATAGCTTAACCCTAAAATTCACCCACCAAAATTTGGAGGGCATTGGAGGTCTTTTGACCCACTAATTAATTAATATATTATTTATGAAATTATCTCAAAAACCTTAAAAAAGGTTCTCCTAAAAATCCCATATGTTAGTATATTGTGTGGGTGCATGAGACTAACCTAGGTTTTAAATATCAAGTCTATAGCTTCTACCAATAAAAAGATATGAAGGAAAGAGTGACTGCCCTACCCTAGGGACCAGTCCCACCATTTTGTCTCTACAGGGAGCTACACTACTCCTTTTGGGCTGAAACAAATTTTAAACTAAATTAGACTCTAAGGGCTACAACTTTGGTGTTGGACACTTTTTAATCAGAGGTGATCTAGTATTTTTAACAATTAAATTAAACTACAGCAAAAAGGGTGTGACAGAAATCATATAAACATTTAATTATATAACTGTTTCGGCGTCCGACAAAATTTTATCCGCGCTCGACGAAAGAAGAGCAAACTGCGTTCGACGAAAGATATACAGCGCTCGACAAAAGCTGAATACCTTCCGTTCGACGAATTATTCGTTGGATGAATTATTTCCAGCGGTCGACTAAGTTGGCATCTAACTGTGTTCGACTAAGTTAACGTATAACAGCGCTCGACGAACGCTGAACACATCAGCGTTCGACGAAATATTCGCTCGACTAAATCAGAGCATAACAGCGCTCTACTAATACAGAGTTAAACAGCGCTCGACGAAAACCTTTCGTTCGACTAAATTTTAATATTCAGCGCTCGACTAAATTCTACTATAACAATGCTCGACTAAATAAATGATATAACCGTAAACATTCATATAAAGATCTGACGGCTCTCTATCATCGTCTCCATTCTTTGGACGGCTCGCGATAGCCCATCCTGGGCCTCTTTGCGGGGTGATTTCCCGGCCACCTACACCTCTTTCCGGCCGGCCAATGCCACCACCACCTCCGTTGAGGTGGTGGCCGACAATAGGGGTGGTTGGCCGGCCGGAGGTGGTCGGATCTAGTTTTTAGAGGAGTAAAAAGACTACGAAACGTACTCTTTCGGAAACACAATCCGATCCCTATTGTGCACGGATCAAGCCCCGAAATATGAAAAGATCTAGCACTAAGGGAGGAGAAGAGGATCGGACCTGAGTGGGGGCTTGGTTGCGCGAATTCCGGCGAGTCGCCATTGATGGTGCTGGAGCATTCGGTGCCATGCTGATCTAGGATTTCTCTGCACGAAACTCACTGGAAAAATGGGGGATCTCTTCCTCTCTGAGCACTGAAGGAAATGGGAGTTTCAAATCGGGCTGGGATAGCTTTATTCCTGATAGCCATTAATGGCCATTAACCCAGACTTCGATTTCTTCCAATTTTCTCTGAATACAGCCCCCCTGGCCATAGAAACCCCAGATTTCATTTGTAACTGATGGGGGAAGGTGAATTCTCATCAATTGGGAGGGAAATGAAGGATCAATTGTAATAAATCTCCATGAATGCTCTCTTTCTCTCTCTCCGATTTGGGGGAAACTTCTCTTTTCTCTCTCCTAGTCACCAAACACAGATTCCAACAGGTAAAATTAGAAATAAGCAGGCCCACTAGATGGTGGATCTCCTTAATTGGGCCTAGCCCAAATAGATTGGGCTAGACTAGGTTAAATTGGGGTATTTTGACCTAAATTAAGCTTGAGTTTGACTTTGGTCAAATTGACCAATTGGGTTGACCCCAAAGGGTGGCTTGGGCTCCATTGACTTCCCTTAAAGGTTAGGAAGGTCTAGGTAGGGTCAATTTGACAAGGTGAGGGTGAATTGCCCCTTATTAGGGCACTTTGACCAATTTATGGTTTAGGGCAACTTGGTCAAATTTGAGGCCCCATGATGGGGCTTTTTGGTCCATTATGATCCTAGTACCCATACAAGGGTAGGGGCATGGTCAATTTGGCATGGTGGGGGCCAATTGACCTTAATTGAGCTAGTTTGACCAATTTAGGGTTAAGGTTGACTTTAGTCAAATTGGCCTCTTAGGTTGACCCCAATGGGTCACTGGTGCTTCAAGGAGACCTCTAATGGGTTAGGGATGATATTGTGGGGTCAAGGTTCAAGGTGGGGTCCTAAAGTCCAACCCTAGGCTTGGTATCTGAAAATTACTATTTGCAGACCACTTGGGTTTTCTCCTTCTCACCTATGTTCACAAGGTCTTGAGCTCTTCCTATGGTTTTGTCATGACCTAGTCATGACAAAACCAACTTAGGGGTCTAGCTGTTTGGGGGATATTACATAAAACAAGCTAGTACTCCAATAAGCACATCACTAAAATTAGGAAAAGATGAAACTGAAATTTCCATTGACCAAACTTTATATAGAGGTATGATTGGATCCTTATTATACCTTAGTGCATCTAGACCCGATATTATGTTTATCGTATGCTTATGCGCTAGATTTCAAGCAAACCCAAAAGAATCTCATTTAAAAGTGGTAAAACCAATATTTAGATATCTTATTGGCACACCTAAACTACGTCTTTGGTATCCAACTAATGATTCCTTTCTATTACATGGGTATTCCGATTCCAATTATGCGGGTTGCTCTCTAGATAGAAAAATCACTAGTGGCACATGTCATTTCTTAGGTCCTTCTCTAGTTGCATGGTCAAGTAGAAAACAAAATTCTTCTAGTAATCAAAACAATGGATTGTAAATGTGAATTTTTTTTGGGGGTTATTGCCGAAATATTTTTTGGTTATTATTTCTCTCTATTTTTTCTTGTTAGGTCTATTTTAAAATTCAACAAAAATATATATAATCCAAAATCCAAAAATATTTTTTTATGTGTTGTTGCTTATCTATATTACATTATTGTTTGACTATATGTCTTCACATGAGCACAACATCTTAATCATCTATGTTTCAAATGGTAAATCATATTTAGGCATACACAAAAAGAGTTTCTTAAATGAGCAATTTTAATTTCAAATTTATTAAACATTGTCCTATTTTTCATGCCTTGACCTTAATCTTATTATGTGCAATGAAATAGTCTATAGATAATTGTGTATGTTTTGCCTAGCATGCCTCTAAGCATGAGCAATATTTTATGCTAATCAATGATCCATACACTCACTTTTTGATGATCTACATATGTTCATAATCTTCAACTTGCATGTTTGGGTAATGTAATAGTTTTTATTAAGATATTTGTCTACATTACTAACACCTTCACTCAAACAATAAATTTCTTGCACATATAGAAGTGATTACTTTCGAAAAATAATATATTGTGTTTACAACAACAAGTGAATTCTGAGACCTTTGGCCCACTATTACACTAATATGAAATATAATGCCAACGATAACTCAACCAAGCACTACTCACCCTCCTGATAAGTCTTGATGAGCATTGTGAGGTTGAGCACCTTGGAAAGAATTGTAAAGTGTCTTGTGTAAACACATTATTTTTTATCACTTCTATTTGTACACCGGATCACTAATAATAAAAATTCAATAAACTTGCTTCAGTGATCCCCCAAGTAATACTTCGCTCCCTGGTAAGTCTTAATGAGTATTGTGTGGGCGAAACACCTTGGTTGTTGTACCCATTGTGTTGTGCCTTGAAATTCTATTCTTGTGTTGATGTGTGAAAGTAAACATAAGGTTACATTCTTAATAGTATTATTACTATTTCATTATATATGTCATGTGTTTTGATTATATAATTTGTATACTTTTATCAAAACACTCTATGCACACATCATTGATTTTTATAAAATTTCTACTCATGAGAATTGGAACCTATTGCAAAATTACAAAATTATCTAAAAACTCAAGTAAAAGCACTAGATTGTAATGCATGATTTCTACAATGTTTTCTTCACTTGAAATTCGAATTGATTTCATTGTAGTTATTATCTTGTTGTGTATGATAAATCAAGCTTGCCTGCTTGTTATAAGAACTTTCAATGTTATTGCTCTATTCTGAAAAACCTAATGTCAAACATATTCTTTCATAACAAAAAATTCTTCTATATTTATATGTCTTATCTTATTCTGTATTCCTATTTAATTATGCTATGTGTTCCTATGGTTTATCATGCTTAATTCTAGGATTTTTTTTATCATACTTTGTTGCAAACAAGCTTATAAACATTTTTTTAAAGTATGTGGTTTCTTCTAGTAATCAAAACAATGGATTGGAATAATGTTCATTCACGCTTATCATATCTATTTTTGCTGTGCTACTCTCTTCCTTAGCTCGATCACGACTTTCGTTATGTTTAAACTAAAACTTTTAACTTCTCTCTTAGTTTTGTCCCTCATTTGTGTCTTCCTTTCTCTAGTTTTTAATTTAAACTCCACCTTCTTTTGCTAATAACAAAAGGGGGGAGAATATAGTGCTATATCATATTGATTAAACGGAGTAGGATTCACTAGATTAAGGGGGAGCATGTATCTAGTATATGGGAGTATACACTAAGGGAGAACATTTTTATAGGGGGAGCATTCTTAAATGATCTATAATTCTTATCATTATCTTATAATTGCTTTGTGTCATATATCTTTATAAAAACACAAATTCTTTATCTATGAATCTGATTTATCTCTATTGGATTTGTTATTATCAAAGGGGGGAGATTGTTGGAATATGGTTTTCCGCATCTCTTTGATTTGAGAATAACAAATCCTACTTGTATTTGATCTTGTTTGCCATTGTGTTTTTAGCATGTAGGTTTGGACAGATATGACACCAGGTTGCTGCAATACTGGTCTGGCACTATCCACAAGCAGAAGGATTGAAAGTTGTCTAACGCCAGGCATTAGGTTTTAACGCTGGGCGCTAGCGAATCGACGGGATGGCTTGCCAACTGATTAAAAGGAGAAAGAAACTCAATTCCAGGCGTTAGGTCTTAACGCTGGGCGCTATCGTTCGACGATTATGGAAAGGAGGAAGCAACCGTGATTGCAGGAGAAACTTTATGAATAATTTGCCCAACGCTTGCATTAACCTTAACGCCGACGTTAGTATTGCCTAAAATAAAATAATTCCTAAAGTGCAGAATCTCCTTCCTCTTCTGAAGATCCGAGCCATCAATATGTTTCTATACATGGTCAACACCCGGCGATAACACTTAATGTCGGTGTTAGCTCAAAGTCTATAAATTGGATAATTTCGACGTTTCTTACTACTAGCTTTGGAGAGCCCTATTCCAGCACTTGATAATCTCTGCAAGGGACGTATTTCCAGACCATCTTCTCCCACACAATTTTCAGGCAAAGAATTCAAGGAGAGCCGGATCAACGCTTATGCAATGTGAAGTACGCACGCTTCGACTTCAAGAACAACTAGCGAGCCTTCACCTTCTCCAGAATTCTTTATAGGGAGTTTTAATTATATGTTGTATTTTTCTTTTGTAACTCTTTTTTATTACCATCGTGGAGTGAATTCGCCTCGTGTTGGCGACTAGGTCTAGGGTGTAGATCTAGGGGGTGCTCGAGGCCTTTTATGGGGATAGAAAGGCTAGAGCGGCATGAGGCCATATCCGGTGAGGATAGGCTAAAGCCACAGGTTCGTGGGGATACAAGACGGGATAGAAAACAAAAAGGATTTTCATATTTATCGCCCACGATTTCTAGCGTCATAAGAAATCATGTTTTGTAATTTCATAACTCAAGAATTAATAAAATCATGTTTCTCTTTTATATCACTTGATTTCTTCTCTTTCTAAATACAAATGTTTTAAAATAAAGTATAATTTTTAAATCCCTTATTCACCCCCCCCCCTCTAATGGCGCCTCACGATCCAACAAATTCATCACAAATACACATACAAAATCTCAAGCAGAAAGTAGTAAAGACCAATTATAAGGGCTACACAAACAGATGCCCAAACATTGACATAAGCAAAATCAATCCAGAAATACAATCTCTACGACACTCACATGCACTAGATCATCAGACGAATCCATGGAAGAGTTTGGTAACGGAGTGGTGTGGGCATCGTCCTAATAGCTCTTTGTGTACCGCGGTACGGGTTGAATTTCAAAGTAGGCATCCACTGCGGGCTTACATGTCCCTGCTCCTGTTGTGTTTAATATTAAAATATTAGTTATCGACAACTAAGTAACATCCTCCTGCCCCTCGATGCTCCTTAAGACATAAGGCAAGTAGGGTCAACAATTTATTAAAATATCATACACAGGTTTAGGTTACTTATTTATGTTAGAATCAATATGTATAATAAGGTATTACATGAAATAACATACCACGTGAGAGAGCCCATACTAACTCACATAATAAGGCTCCAAGATGATTGCAAATATAGAAATATAACTTATCGTATTAAATGCTTATGTATAAAATTGCTGCCCACAATATTGATTTTTGAGAGAGATGCACACTTTGTTTAAATGCAACCCAATGTTTAACTTGCTCTCAGTAATTAGACTTTCATGGAGCCACACTGTTCACCACAAGATATGCACCCAAATTTGGAAAGCTATCAATGTACTATACATGATTGATGTTGGGAACTTTTCTGTAAATGATTAGAAGGCCCACAAACTAACTAAATAAAGAATCTGCATAAAGACATAAGCATATTGGTTAGACCATATCGGCTCGACAAGGTTTCATGTAATCGAGACATCAAGCCGATTGACTAGACAAGGTTTCATGTCGTCTAGATATCAAGACGATATATGAGAGAAGGTTCCATGTCGTCGAGACATCAAGCCGATAGATGAGACAAGGTTTCTTGTTGTCGAGACATCAAGTCTATCGACTAGACAAAGTTTCATGTCGTCAAGACATCAAGCCGATCGAGTAGAAAAAGTTTCATGTTGTCGAGAGATCAAGCCGATCGACTAGACTGAACAGTATGATCTAGATAATATCGGCTAGAAGCCTTACCATATTGAATAGATGGTCTAATTGACGGTTATGATTTTGTCTTACTTCTGGAGATCAACGGATATTATACAAACGTGACATGATATCCACTACCACATTCCGGTGATAATCACGGTGGAGAAACACAACCAATGGAGTCACCGGAGGACGGCGAACCTCTGGGTGGACTTCCGGTGGCCGGCCGACACCGTCTCTCGCTGGAATTTGACATTATTGTTTTCCCATGGCGTGGTCGCTTGGAGTCTTCTTCTTCAGCGACGACAGACGCCTTAAGGGCCTAGAGAAGGACCAGAGTGTCCTCCTCTCCTCTGTGGTGACCTCTAGTGAATCTCGAAGAGATTTTGAGTGCTTCCACACTCACATGGTGGTCCAAGGCACGAGTGGATGGGAATTAGGTTTTCTGGTGGCCGTAATCCCCATTATTCTCCTCCTACATGATCTATGCATTAAAGGGGTTATAATGTTCACCTTATAAGAGATCCTTGACTTCGAACAGATGTCTCCTGATGCTCTCTCATTTTGAATGGGATCAGGAAGAAGGAATTGAGGTTCTAGGGGGCTTTAGTGTGTTATATATCACTCCAATAACCATCTGCCATTGATTCTCCACCACTCAAGTGCGGTTAGGCACGGTCGTGTCCTTCTCTCTCCTCTAACTTACATTCCAGCCATTCAAAATGATGAGACACATCTCTTGAGGGCTGATAATTGTTGGGCTAAGCCTTAATTGAACCCAAATGAGCCTAATTGAATCAAATCAAACACTAAGGGCTCGGGTTTGACTTTTCTTGGTCAATACTTGACCTTTTTGGTGATTTGGCTCCCCCAACAGATGATTTAAGTCTCATGTAGGCCTATTATTGGCTAAGTGTCCACAAAGATGGCATGAGTCATCTAATTTCACTATTGTTGACTTTTAGGTTGACATTAGGTTATGGCTCGTACCTTGGTTGGTCCTTAGTGACCTAGACAAATTCATGAAGTCCAAAGCACATCGAAGACACCAATATGTCACCTTAGGTTAGACCATGCTATGATCTCACCATATAGGGGTTTATTCTAGCTTAGAGAACTAACTTCGGTTGCACATATCCACACCATCGAACATCTAGGCACCTAAAACAAATTTGGGATGTTACAAATCACACCTCCTTCAAGAAATTTCATCCTCGAAATTGATTAATAATCATTTAAGGAAAACCAAACGGGAAGGAACAATAGTATTTATATGAAACAATTGGATACCTTGACCATAGAGTTATGGATGTTTCTACAACATAAGATCTGCCGCCTCCCATGTGTACTCATCACGAACGTGATTATTCCACAATACTTTCACTAGCAAGAATTTCTTACTGCGGAGTTCACGAATCTCCAGATCAACTATACGAACTGGTTCCAAAAGCACAAATTTTGCTGGTGCTATCTATTTCGAAAAAATGGAAATGAACTGATCAAGGTTCATTAAAGCTCGTCTGAGTGACGACACATGAAAAACATAATGCATGTTGCCTAACTCTGGCGACAACTCCAGTCGGTAAGCAGCTGGTCCAATACGCTCAATAATTGAGTAGGGTCCGATGAACCCAGGGCTCAGCTTCCAACGTCCCTTAACTCTAGAAAAACTCCGTGCATATGCTTTATCTTTAGAAATACTCTATCTCCGACTGTAAATTCAACCAATTGATGCTTAGTGTTGAAGTATTTGGCTTGATGACTTTGCGCTTCTAGCATCTTATCATGGATCATTCTCACAGACGTGTTTGCATCATCTACAAATTGAACTCCTAAAACCATTGGGTATTCATCCTGAACCCAAGAATGTGGTGATCAACATCATTTTCCATAGAGTGCCTCATAGGGATCCATCCTTATGCTGACCCAGAGTGCCTCATAGGGAGCCATCCTTATGCTGACCCGATGACAATTGTTGTAAGAGAATTCTAATAGAGGTAGAAAGCTTTCCCAAGGTTCATTATAGTCACAAATGCATAAATGAAGTTGTTCTTCCATGGTATGGTTGGTTCTCTTTGTCTGCCCCTCATTCTGAGGATGAAAAGTTGTATTAAACATCAATTTAGTACCTAAATAAGCCTGAACTTTCTTCTAGCTATGCTATGTAAATCGACCGTCACTGTCCGATACTATTGTCATAGGGACTTCGTGGTAGCAAAATACTTGCTCCATGAACAACCGGACAAGAACATCCACTTGAACACCTTGCCTAACTGGGATAAATCATGCTACCTTAGTCAAGCGGTCCACTATAACCCAAATTGAATCATTACCAGCCCAAGATCGAGGCAAACCGCGAACAATATCAATGGTAATGTCCTCAAATTTCCATTCTGGCACTGGAAGTGGTTAAAGCATCCCTACATGGATATTGTATTCTGCTTAAACCATCTGACATGCTTGGCAGTGCATCAAAAACCATGTAATAACTTTCATCATACCAGACTAGAAATGCATCTTCTTTAAGTCTGTGTATATCATAACTATTCCTGGTTATACTGAGAACTTAGTGTTGTGGTCCTCCTTCAACAATTCTCCTCGAATGTTCTCAATACTTTGAACATATAAATGATGATGTAAGTAAAGTAATCCATCAATCAAATGGTAATCTCACAGAGAATATTCACAAATCATTAGGATTACTATCAAAGAAATTGGATCTTCTTTCTATACCGCTCTAATACGATCACACATGTCGCAATGAACCTCTGTCCAAAACAAGTATTCCCCATAAGAAGGAAGGTCACCTTTGCGGATAGGGATAATCTTCATGAACAATAATCTCATGAAACTATTAGAGGTTGGGTGCCCCCTACTCAAGGCGTTAACAACAATGTTTGCTTTCCTCGATTGATAGTGAAGATCAAAATAATAATCACACAGGATTTTGATCTATCTCCTTAGTCTCAGGTTTAGATCTTTCTGAGTGTAAATGTACTTTAAACTCTTATGATCCGAGAAAATCTCACACCTCACACCATATAGATAGTGCCTCCAATTCTTAAGTGTAAAAACAACTGCCCCTAAATCCAAATCGTGAGTAGGGTAATTCTTCTCATGCTTCTTAAGCTTTCTAGAAGCATAAGCTATCACTCATTCATGCTGCATATGTACATCACCCATTCCGAGAAGTGACGCATTAGTATAAATCTGGAATCCTTCTTTTCCTGAAGGTCGAGCAAGAACAGAGCCAATGTCAACCAGTTCTTCAATGTGGAAAAAGCGTCCTAACAAGCCGATGTCCATAAGAAAGGAGCGTCCTTCTTATTCAGAGCAGTAAGTGGTTGGACTATTTTAGAAAAGCCTTCCACAAATTTTTGGTAATAACCAGCTAATCCGAGGAAACTTCGGACATTGCTAGCCGACTTCAAAGCAGGCCAATCCTTCACTACTTGGATCTTTGCTGGGTTAATAGCTAACACATCACCACCAATTATGTGTCCCAATAAATGTACTTCATTCAAACAAAATTCACACTTACTAAACTTGGCAAAAGGTTTATGTTTCTGAAGTTTCCGTAACACCATCTGAAGAAGCTCGGCATGGGTCTCCTCTTCCTTAGAATAGACCGGAATATCAACAATGAGGACAAACATGAAGACATCAATGAATGGCTCGAACACTTGATTCATTAGGCTCATGAATACAAAAGGAGCATTGGTAAGGCTGAAAGGCATCACGAAAAACTCGTACTTACCATATCGGGAGTTGAATGTTGTCTTAGAAATGTCTGATTCTCAAATATCCAGTTAATAATATCCTGATCATAAGTCTAGCTTGGAAAATACATAAGCTCCTTGAAGTTGATCAAATAGTTCATCAATCCTAGGGAGTGGGTAGGTATTTCGGACTATTAGCCTGTTCCGTTCTCAATATTCAATGCATAACCTCAAGCTATCATCCTTCTTTATAGCAAAAAGTATTGGAGCTCCACCTGGTGAGAAATTTGGGAGAACAAAACCCAAGTATATCAGTTCTTGCAACTGTACTCGCAGTTCTGCCAATTCCATTGGATCCATTCGGTAAGGGGTCCAAGCTATAGGTCGGGCCCCAAGTACTAAATCAATAGTAAACTCCATTGCTCGTTGCAATGGTAAATTAGACAACTTTTGAGGGAACACATCAAGGAATTCATTAACTACTACTACTGCGTCTAAGTCTAGCTTATTTTTAGAAAGACTAAACAAGATCGCGAATACCGCATCGCCATGGTTTGTTGCCTTGACTACATGTACAAAAGTCAAAAGCATACAGTATTAATTAGGCTATATACCTTTTAACACAAGTGGAATGCCAGATGATGGATTATGAATAACTTCTTTGGATTCGCAGTTGATCTGGGCTTTATGCTGAGCAAGCCAATCCATTCCCAAAATAAGGTCTAAGTATGTAATATCCAGAATGTTCGCGGTGACATTGAATGTCTCTCCTTCAAATTTCATCTTTAATGAACATTTTGTCGTCGAATGGATTAATGATCCATTAAGTAAACGAACCACACGAGATAGAACTTCAAAGAATATAACTCCAACTAGGTCTTCGATAAACACTTTGGACACAAAGGAGTGTATGGCTCCCGTGTCGAATAATGTCCATACCAATTTGTCATTAACAGTAATACAACATGTGCTTACTACGATTAGTATTTCTAACGTGACTAAGCACCACGTTATAACAAAAAACATAGAGGAAATGAATGCTCGAAGAAATCAAATGTAAATAAACTTATGTACTTGTCACAAAGTCTTGGGGCCTATGCCTCTGGGTAAAATCCAAAGCAAAAGCTTGCTGAGGCTCCTTCTGCTTTCCCTGATTGTCATTTCCACACCCTCTTCCTTTCACCTGATGAGTTGTAAGATTGTCCTAATGGACCATACTCTGAGGACACTGGGACCTCAAATGGATTAGATGATGGCAATGATAACAATTTCCTCTAAAAAGGTACATTCCCTAGAGTAGGAGGCTGGGTAAGCTAACTAGGCACTACAACTAGAGACTTCTTCTCCTGTTTCTCATGAGGACGACCTTGCCCTCCGAACATCCGATTGCCACTAAATCTATTAAGAACACGAGGAAACTTCTTCTTATCGAGCTTCCGATCTGGTGTTGTATGAGCAGAGTTCTCTCTTGATCTCTTCTTCCATCTCTAAACTAACATTTGATCTTCTTCCAAAGCCTTGGACAGCTCCACAATATGCATGAAAATCGATTGAGAATCCATAATGAGTGTAATATCTCCCACCTCCTTATCGGAGAGTTCCCATATCTTATGCCTAGAACCGCCATCTTATGGTGACACCAACTCACGGGTTAGTCATCACCACTCGACGCCGCTCCTGCCGGCTTGTTCGATCATATCACAGGCCAAATTGCGAAGAAAGAAATAATTACAAAAGTAAGAGTCCACAATCACAGGCGTATATAGATGAAATAGATAGTCCACAATGAGTACAATTAAAGAGTGCAAAGGCTTATGCCTGATACATATCCAAACGAAATATAATACACACACACACTCTCTCTCCCAATATACTATGCGGAAGCTAATCAGAATATCTCAACAACCTGTCGTCGTGTAGAAGTAGTGATGCGCGACATCTACTCCTCAATGTCTACCGCCTCGTCCCGCCTAATGAACTGCGGCTCCTTCTCCTCGACCTCCTGGTGTTACGGCCACATCCGACCGTTAGTCAAAAAGACTAAGCCAATTTTGTCCTCGCCTCCCCCCATGATTCCTAGGTACTGAGCGGGAGGACGAAGCGATGGACAACAAGGGGTAAAATAAAAAGACAGGTGACATGGATTATACTAACAATATAGTGAATAAGCGAGCAGTAAGTACAACAACAATAGGTAATGTACGAGCAGTAAATATGACATCAGTATATAATAACGAGCAGCAAGTAAGTAAATACAGCGCAAGTGTAATAAGAAAAACTACCACACTATCATCAAGAGTACCTTGACTTATATGAAAGCCCATACAAACTTATAAGTTAAGATTTCCGGAATTGTAACCTATCATATAAAAGAGCCCATACTAATTTATATGATAAGGGTCTGCAAATGTATATGTCATTATGATGTTATGAATGTTATGATATGTTATGCGATGTTCATATAGTGCAAATGACTCACACGACTTTGCGCGCACAAACCTTTAGTTCCCGCTTTTTGGAGGTAGCAAGCCTCTCAGGTACTTTTGCCGTGGCAATGAAATCAGTGGATCGGGCACTCCACTTCTAGGTGGGTATACACATTACCAGACCTAAACCTTACGTACGTTGCTGTACACGTCCTAGGTGCACTTCCGTGAGCTTTTGCGTACTCTTGCTGGCATCCCGCCAGACTTTTATGGTCATGGGTGGGTTACTATGGATTGTCTGCTAGACCGCAGTGAAGTAACCTACTGGCCCTCTAACTCACCACACCCCGCCAAAGTCAACGTACTGCCATTGGTGTGACGAATGGACCCGTACCGAAGACCTGCCACTAGTTTATGAACATGCAAGATTTATTACATTACCCGAGCCTCCAACTCGTATGAATAACTACTCTTGAACCATTCCATCCCTCCTAATAGGACGAGGTTTACTCTTCTCAATTTAACTTAGTTAGGGTTACTCTTATTTGTTACTTAGGCGATCATAGCAATTTAAGGTGAATTCTGGACTTCCCGAGGTCTACCCGGTGAAGGGCTCGCAGCGGTACTAGATAGTATTCTGTGATGACATCCTAGACCTTTCTTTCTCAGAATATTTACTTTTATTGGTAACTACCCTCGTTAAGGTTACCCTTATGGTTGCTCTAAATTACTTAAGCATGATTTAAACTATTCTAGGTAGCTCGACGACCTTTTCAGCGATGATTGGTACATATCCTTAGAAGTTCTCCTATATGCTCACCACTAACCTTGAATGCAGTATGACCCTCTTAAGTATCACTATAATTTCCACGGATAGGAAATTCCAAAAATACTTGATTGTTCACTGAGGCGTGCTCCCGTTCACTATTCTCTATATGGTAGAATTTCTCCAATAAGCCTACAACTTATGTGAACTGTAGTTATGTATGTCCTAATGTTGTGTTCCAAATTTCATTCCATCCCCACATGTTTTGGCTAGCCTAAGCACTACCCCAAGTTTTTGTTAAACGTAGACCAACTCGACATTGAACTAATTTGATCTCCTTAATGTAATCATCACTAAAACATGACCAAATGTCTTAAAAATTTTACCATTGGTTAAACATAACCTAATTACAATTTGGTCAGAAATTCATAATTTTACCAACTATTTTGGCCATTTATAAAAATACTTTAATGATCATGCACACCTCAATTTACACATGAAGTATAATGTTCTGAAGTCAAAATGCTCTCAATAAATTATCAGTGACGTATAATTTATAAATATCATGGCTGACTGGATTTCTTAATTTTTAATAATGTTTAAGACCACTATTCAAATATTCAAACATTTAAATCAATTGGGAACATCACACAGTAAGTACTGAAATAACTGATCCAAAAATTCTATTAAAATTACCATAGACTTATAATGATTAAAATACAGCCTAGCTAAATTTTCAGAATTTTCCAGATAATATGGATCATATAAATTCCATTAATACATAAGTGTGACAAAGGGCATTTTTGGTAATTCTCAGTGTGAACGAATCCCAAAAATCCTACCAAAATTTCTAGAGATATATTTCAAGGTAAAATATCTTGTGACAGAGTATTGGATTTTTGCCCATGTCTTAGGTGATGTTTATTTCATTAATACACTTTGTGACAAAATTCATTATGCTCAAATGACTAAGAAAATTAATTCCAAAAATTCTAACAAAATTTCTAGAGGTGTATAACATCCTACAATAGCATGTGACAGAAAATCAGATTTTTCCTAAGTTGTTTGATCACTTTTATTTGATTAATACATTTATGTGTCAAATACACTATTACTCCAAAACTTAGGATTTTTCTTCCCAAAAATCCTAATATTTCTATAGATGATACTCTCCTTTGTGCTAGGTGTGTTGCCCAAATTTCATGAACATATCACAAACCATAAGTGATGAAATCACAAAACACACAAATGTGTTATATGCACACCACCTTTTCATACATCACATTCCTATGAATATGCGATACTATGTTCTACAGTGAACCAAAAGGTCTCAAATTTTGAAATGTTACTAGATATGACCTGATTATCATGTCACCCATAATTTGGGTTAGTTTGCATCTATCTAACAACTTTATTTCATTAATATGAAAATCATATTTATCATAAAACCATAGAAAAATGTAACCCAAATATTATGATTTTTGGGCAGGGGGTGCATCTATACTATTTACATCTAAGTCTAAAATATTAGACTAATCCAAGCAACCATGTGGTCTAGATCTACAAAATAAGGTCTGAATATGTTTTTGGACACGCCTCAGTATAATGGCCCTCACGGAGCAGTAGGGCACCAAACTTGGTGATTCAAAGCCCTATAGGGTAGTAGACATCAAGGGCTACAAAAGTTGTCTCAGGCTTTGCCTAAAACAACCTCTAAGTAGCCTAAATGTTGAGTTCAATCTATTGTATAATGTGTGACATAATAATTTCATATGTATTAATTCTGGCCTGCATATAGCCATCACTGGAAATCAATGGCCCTGATTTCGTCTCCTACCTCCAGCCAACGACCAGTATTACTCCCAGTTGGGCCACCTTCCAACAACATTTCCTGGCCACCCACTGCTCACCACTGCCGGCCACCACCTCCACCACCTCCGTTGAGGTCGTGGATACCGCCAGGCGGCGACACGGCTGTCGGAGATGGCTTCTCCGGCGATCCCAAGCTAAGAGAAAAGCTCGGGAATTCTCCCTATTCCACACATGGGATCGGGATCAATCGAGCCCGATTTCTCTCCTATGCAGATCTAGATGCTAGCACAGAGGGAGAGGGGGAGAAACATACCTCAATTGTGGCTCGGCGGCATTTGCTCCGGCGTGCGGCCATGGATTTCTTTGTCGTCGGCGAGCTTCCTCGATATGCCAATACTCCACCAAAATCTCTGCTCCAGGAGGCTATCTCGACCCATTAGGACCTTCTGAAGATGATGGAAGGGTCAAATGACGGGGAAAGTGACTGTATAGAGAGGATAGAAAGGGGGGTGTTCGACCATGGCTTGTACTGTTTCTACTCAGCAGCTGGGCGACTGCCATGCCATGAAAAGACTGTTCATGGGTTGGGGAGTTCGGCTGGGGGCTTGGGCAGAGGTGGTGGGGGCCATAAGAGCTCCTTTGCTTCAAAAGCACTTTTCCCTTTAAGCTTTTTAGGAAGAAATGACATTTTTTCCCACATGCTCATCATCTCTCTCCAAATTCAAATGTGTGGTGGTAATAGGCTTCTGTCATTCTGGTTTGGCCTGGGGTGGGGCCTTGGTTCACTTGGATTTCACTTGGTCTTTCAATTTCTCTCTTAAGGCCTTATGTTGACCATGGTTGACTTTTGGGTTGACTTGGTCAAATTGGTGGGTGGGTTAGCCCCACTTGATGGCCATGAGTCCTATAACCTTACCCAAAGTCCATTGAGTTATGGTGTGGCTTCAATTTGATTAATTGATCCATATGGTGTGAGTTTGACCCATTTTGGCCAAAGGCTGACTTTTGTCAAATTGAAGGGGATGGTTGACCACTTGATGGGGCTTTTTGGTCCATTAGATTCCTAATTGGGTTATGAGGTTAGGGGTCAAGTCAATTTGACCAATTGAAGGCCAATTGGTCTTTGATTGGGTTGATTTGGTTATGTTGACTAAAAGTTGACTTTGGTCAACACCTTAGAATTGAGTGGAATTGTTTAGTGATTATTGACCTAATGACCTCCCTTAGAGGTTTGGGTAACCTAGGTAAGGTCAATTTGAGGTATTGTAGGTCAATTGAGTCCAATTATGTTGAATAGGGCTATGTTAACTATGTTGGAACAACCCTATTACTAATTTGGGCTAGGATCACTATATGTTGATTAGGATTTGTATTGACCTCAATGTATAGCCGTAGGGTCAAGTTTTAGGCTGATTAGATTGGCAGAACTTGGAATATTCAAGATCAACAAATGACTAGCAGTGGTCGACGAATTCTATGCCAGTGCTCGACAAATGACTAGCAGTGGTCGACGAATTCTATGCCAGCGCTCGACAAATGACTAGCAGTGGTCGACGAATTCTATTCCAGCGCTCGGCAAATGACTAGCAGTGGTCGACGAATTCTATGCCAGCGGTCGACAAATGACTAGCAGTGGTCGACGAATTCTAGCCAGCGCTCGACAAATTGACTTCTGTCGTTCAAATTTATATCCTAAGTGGATGTCAGTTCTCTGAACTCAAATCAGCAACATAACGGATATATTTATTTCTCCTTGGACATATTCAGACAGCCGAGTAAGGATATCTTTCTCATTTATTATATCCTTATATTCCTTCTATTCCAAGAAGAAGAATAGTCGTTGACATTTAATGCAAAAGGCATCTTTCTCGACAAAAGGAATTAAAAGGTACTGCCAAAATCGTTTTTGGGTGGCTTCCTGGTTCCAAGAAGGATTTAAGTCAGAAAAAGACATTCCTTAAAAAAAACAGAAGATTTGAATTTGAAAAGAGATATACATATAGTAATCAGAAGAGAAAAAAAAATACAGAGATATACAGAGAATTACAAGCACTGAGGTTTTTGGCCTTCTGTGAGAAACAAAAAGAAAAACTTGACTATCACTTTCTCGCGCTGTGATCATAGAACAAGAAGAAGTCTCTCAGAAGAAGAAGAAGAAGAAGCAAATGCACTATTCCTTCTCAGTCTTCTTCTTCATCAAGATCATCTGCTACAAAGACTTCTATTTGAGAAAGCTCTGTCCACAAATCTGTCATTAACTCTCATCAGATAGGGGGAGCTTTCTACTTCAACATCTTTTGTCTTCTCTCAGATCATTGACAGAGAAGAACACTCTATACCTCTTTATCTCATTCTGTACAGGGTTAATACTCCCTTCAAAAGTTTACCCAGTGGTGGCAAGACACCTTATCAAAAAATCCTAGTGTGGTTTTTAAGCACCTTATCAAAAGCTTATTGGTGTGTGGACACCTTATCAAAAATCCCTTTGTGCCTGGGCACCTTATCAACCCTCCTAGTTGATTCCTACCAAAGGTGGTAGAAGAGTAGACGTACCCAGATTTATTGGGGAACTACTATAGCTCCTTGTGTCTTCTGTGCTTGATTATTTCTGTGTGCTTGTGCTGTGTGCTGTTTACTTTATTGTTTTATTTATTTTGTTTTATATATCACTCTGCTTACACATGCATATATATCACTACTTTAATTCCGCTATAAAAACTAAAGAAAAAAAAATTTCAATACTCTATTCACCCCCCCTCTAGAGTTATTTAAGATCTGACCTCCACTTTCAATTGGTATCAGAGGTAGGTTGATTTTTTATAGGCTAACACCTGAATCACAAAGATCAACCAGATCTTAATTTTTCTAAGAGTGTCCTTCTCTAAAAATCTTATCTTATTTAAAACTCATGGCACAAAAGAAGGAGTATTCCAGCACAAGACCTCCTATGTGCAATCTCAATAAGTTTGCACTATGGAAAGCAAGGATTAGACTTTATATGAACTCCATTGATGAGGAGATTTTTAATGTCATCCTTACAGGACCTCCAGCACCTACAGCATCAGCTAGTAATGCTGCAACAATAGACAACACTGCTGTTCCACCTCCTGAGTGGACTGAGGCTCAGAAGAAGCAGAGAAATGCAGATGCAAAGGCCATGAACATCCTGGCCCTAACTACGTCTGATGACATATTCCAGAAAGTAGTTGAGTGCACCTCAGCAAAAGAAATCTGGGAATCTCTCAACAACATGGTGGCAGGCTCAGCAGATGAAAGAAAAGATAGAAGATCTCACCTGATCTCTCAATATGAGAACTTCAAGAAGGGAGAATCAGAAAATGTAGCTGACATGTACAATAGGCTCAGCCTCATAATAAATGAGCTAAAGTCTCTGGACAAAGTGATCTCACTCACAGAGATCAATGACAAAATTCTTATGTGCTTTCCCAGCTCATGGGACTCCAGAATCTGGCCAATCAAAGAAGCCAAAAGTATCAATGAGATCACCACTGAAGCCCTGTTGGGCAAGCTCAAATCTTATGAGCAACTCATCAAAACCAGGGAAACTGAAGAATCTACTTCATCCCCAGCACCCAAGAAGGAAAGAAGCATAGCCTTCAAGGCTGCAGAAGATAAAGGAAAAGCTCCTGACAAAGAGGAGTTTATGAGTCTGTTAACTAAAAGATTCTATAAGATGGCCAAGAAAGACTTCAGAAAACAGCTATCCAGAAGTCATGACAAGCCAAGGTATGACAAAAAACATTCTAATGAAATCATATGTTTTGGCTGCAGGAAACCAGGACACATTGCTCCTGAATGTCCAGAGATTCAACACAAGAAGGATAAGAAGGAAAGAAGAAATGAAAAGGAAGAAAAGAAGGGCTCCAACAAATCTTCCTCCCACTCTCACAAGAAGAAGGGAAGAGGATTTGAAGCAACATCCTGGAGTGAAACAGAATCTGAATCAGATTCTTCATCTTCCTCCTCTGATGAAGAAGAAACAAAAGAAGACAGCCAATGCTTAATGGCTATCTATGACTCAGACAATGAGTCACAATCAGCATCATCATCCAGCTCCAGTAATGATGAAGAAGAAAAAAGTTTTTGCATGATGGCAATCAATGCCTCAACTAACAATTCTGATGAAGTGAAATCAGAATCAGAAGCAGAAGATGACATTGATCAGGTATTATCTGACTTTGATTTCACTTCTATTGAATTCAAAGATGATTTCAAAACTCTTTGCCAAGACTTAATAAAATCTGAGAAAGAAATAATCTCTCTCAGAACTAAGTTAGTTGAAATGAACAATATAGGTGAAGAGAATGAAAATCTTAAGAAAGATTTAGCTGCCTCCAGAGAACACATTACTACTCTTGAGAGTAAGTTATCTGAAGCCAAAAAGCTTGAAGAATCCCTCAATGGGAGAAGTATCAGGATGATGGACATCACAAGCACTGTCAATGCTAGATTTAATAATAACAAACTGGGCTTGGGTGCCTCATCAGGAGAGCCATCTCTGATTAAGAAAAACATCCTCTCCACACCCATAAAATTCATTTCTGCTAAAAGCAAAGAAGCTGCAGAAAGAAATAAAGACATTTCAAAGAATTTTGTTAAGGATAAAAGAATTCAGAAGAATTCGTCGAACAACATTCGACAAAAGGATTCAAATTTGTCGAACGAGGCTCGACGAAAACTGAAAACAGACTTTCAGTATAGTTATAAAATAAATAATGATCGACGAATTTATTCAAATTCTTCGAACAAGCACTATATAGAAAACTCTAAGAATTCTAATCCTAAATATACCAAAAATCTTTTTACTGAGTGGACTATACCTCCAAGGAGATATCATCCACAAGGTTACAAGGATCAGCCTGAAATGACATTTATTTCTGAATTTTGTGGTAACATAAAAGGACCCAAGGTAGTCTGGGTCAAAAACAACTAGTTTATGTTTTTGTCTTTGCAGGTACACAACCATCCAAGAATAAATCAAAAATGGTACTTGGACAGTGGATGCTCAAAGCATATGACAGGGAACAAGGCCAACCTGAACAACTACAAGGGAAAACTTGGACCCAAGGTGATCTTTGGAGATTCCAACTGTGGACAAACCAAAGGTTATGGTCAAATTAAAATTGGAAAAGTGACATTCAAGGAAGTAACCTATGTCAAGGGTTTAAAGCACAACCTCATCAGCATAAGTCAGTTATGTGATGAAGGTTATCAGGTAACATTTAATAAATCAGAATGCATCATTAAATCATCTGATAATGTTACTGTTCTATCAGGAATTAGACAAGGAAATATATATTTAGTAAACTTCAACTCATCTAAATCAGAAATCTGTTTATTTAATGAGTTAAGCAAATCTAGTGAATTATGGCATAAAAGATTAGGACATGTAAACCTTAGGACCATTGCTAAACTAGCTAAAGATAATCTTATTAGAGGCTTACCATCAGGATCATATAAGAAAGAAGGTCTTTGTAGGGCATATCAATTAGGTAAGCAAACCAAAAACAGTTTTAAATCATTATCTAAAAGTGATTCACCTAGAATCTTATACTTGCTACATATGGACCTTTTTGGACCTATTGCAATAAATAGATTAGGGGGGAAGTCTTACACTCTTGTTATTGTGGATGACTTCTCTAGATTCACTTGGGTGTTCTTTTTGAGAGAAAAGTCGGATAACTTTAAAGTTCTTACAGACTTTATTAAGTGCATACAGATTGAGTACTCTACTGTAGTTGCATTGATCAGAAGTGATCATGGCACTGAGTTTGAGTCTCTTCTCATGCAAGAATTCTGTGAGATGGAAGGTATCAGGCATTGCTTCTCAGCTCCTAGAACACCTCAACAAAATGGGGTAGTTGAAAGGAAGAATAGAACTCTAATTGAATCAGTAAGAACATTGCTTGCAGATGCTAACTTGCCCCTATCCTTTTGGGCTGAGGCTGTCAGCACAGCAAATTATGTTCTGAATAGAAGTTTGATGCACAAACTTAAGGGTAAAACTCCCTATGAATTGCTTAAAGGGAAGAAACCCAAAGTTGATTATTTTAGAACTTTTGGATGTAGATGTTTTGTCCATAACAATGACAAGAAATATCTTAAGAAATTTGAACCAAAATCTGAAGAAGGAATCTTCTTAGGATATTCAATAGTCAGTAAAGCATATAGGGTATTCAATAAATCCTCTCTTAAAATATAAGAATCTATGCATGTTTCCTTTGATGAAACTAACATGTTTTACAAGGAGAAGAACTCTTCTACCAAAAACACCTTGCAGGTACCAGCTCTATGTGAAGAGCTTAAAGGAATAAATATACAGACAGGAAATTCACTGCATCCATTACCTCAAACTCTTGATGATAGTGAAGAAGAAGATCATCCAGATCTTGTTGATTACCTGAATCAAGCAACAACAGAACATCCTCCACAGGATGCAATAGCTGAACAAATTCCCAATGAAGACACTGCTGCTGAACCAACTCCAACTACTGACCACATCACAGTCAGAGATCATCCAATTTCACAAGTGATTGGTGATATCACAGTAGGTGTTCAAACAAGGCATCAACTACACCAAAATCAGATGCATACTTGCTTTCTATCACAAGTTGAACCTCAAACCATAAAAGATGCAGAATAAGATCCAAATTGGATTCTTGCAATGCAAGAGGAAATCAACCATTTTGAAAGAAACAAAGTTTGGGATTTGGTTCCAAGACCAAGAGGCCATCCAGTAATTGGCACCAAGTGGGTCTTCAGGAACAAGCTTGATGAACAAGGAAATATTGTGAGAAATAAAGCAGGATTGGTAGCTCAAGGATATTCACAGGAAGAAGGCATTGATTATGATCAGACATTTTCCCCTGTTGCAAGGCTTGAAGCTATAAGGATTTTCTTGGCTTTTGCTGCATTCAAGAAGTTTAAGGTATATCAAATGGATGTGAAAAGTGCTTTTCTCAATGGAGACATCAAAGAAGAAGTTTATGTGGAACAACCACCAGATTTTATCTCTCAAACTCATTCCTCCTATGTATTCAAACTTAATAAAGCTCTCTATGGTCTCAAACAAGCTCCCAGAGCATGGTATGAGACTTTAGCTAACTTTCTCTTGGAAAACAATTTCTGTATAGGCATGGTAGACAAAACATTATTTTACAAAGTACATAAAAATCAAACTCTACTAGTTCAAATATATGTAGATGACATTATCTTTGGATCTACTGATTCAAAATTGTGCAAAAGATTTTCCAATCTAATGCAATCAAGATTTGAAATGAGTAGTATGGGTGAATTATCCTACTTTCTTGGTCTTCAAGTGAAGCAAACCCCATCAGGAATCTTCATCTCTCAATCTAAGTATGCTAAGGAATTAGTGAAAATATTTGGGATGTCTGACTCCTCTACTATGAAAACACACATGGCCTCTAATGTTGTTATTAATACTGATGAATCAGGGAAACCTATTGATCAGAAACTGTACAGGGCAATTATTGGCTCTCTACTTTATTTAACAGCCAGTAGGCCAGACATAATGTTTGCTACATGCATTTGTGCTAGGTTTCAAGTTAATCCTAAAGAATCTCATCTTACTTTTGTAAAAAGAATTTTAAGATATATAAAGGGTTGCCCTAATCTGGGACTTTGGTATCCAACAGCATCTGAATTTGAATTAACTGGATTCTCAGACTCAGATTATGCTGGATGTAGAGTAGATAGGAAAAGCACATCAGGAACTTGTCAGTTTCTTGGTGATAGACTTATATCTTGGTTTTGTAAGAAACAAACATCTGTGTCTACATCAACAGCTGAAGCTGAATACTTAGCTGCTGGCAGCTGCTGCTCACAGATCTTGTGGATACAAAATCAGCTCCTAGACTATGGTGTCAGCTTAAATAATTCAGTTATATTTTGTGACAACACTAGTGCAATATCTATAGCACAAAATCCAGTTCACCATAGTAGGACTAAACACATAGAAATTAGGCACCACTTCCTCAGGGACAATGTGGATAAAAATAAAATTTGCCTACAGTTCATTTCTACTGATTTGCAAAGAGCTGACATTTTCACCAAGCCCTTGGATGAAAAGAAGCACATCTTCTTTATAAATCAACTAGGAATGATAGATGGAGATTCAATCTGCTAAAAATTAAGTATTTCTATTTTTATCACAAATTCGTCGAACGAAGAACGACAAATTTGAATCATTCGTCGAACGATGGCCTCTGAAACCTCTTAAAGGCAGAGTCAGTTAAGGCAATGTCTTTTGTCGAACGACGGTCGACGAAAAAGATACTTTCGTCGAGCGCTGCTAGACAAAGAAATAAGGCCTTTTCGACTTCTAATTTTATTAGGTTTTATCGAACAGTGGTTTACGAATGCGCTCTTATTCTTCGACCCTTCTATATAAGCTTTATTTTATTTTATTCTAAGCTTTGCGCCTACAGAAATCGTCTTTCCCTCCAGTTCCCCTCTGCACTTGATCTTCATCTTTCTTTGCAGGAATAATGGCGACTCCTCAGGCCTCTCTGCACCTAATGAAGTTTGACGCAGGTTTCGACATTGACATGGACTCGTTTGCACAGTCCGACCAAATCTTCAAGGATATTCTTCAAACGCTGGATGAACAACATCTAAGGAAGCTTCTAAGCACCAGGCAGAAGATAGTTGTTGCATAGATAAAGGAATGGGTTTACACTACAAAACCAGCCGATGAAAGCTTGTCAGGAACAATCTCAGGTCATCGTGTCTCTCTCTCTCCCACCATCCTTTCTGAAATCTTTGGCTTTGAAAATGGTGAAGATGAATTAGACATAAGCTCAAATGAATTTCATGAAGCTTTAGTCAAAATGAGGCATCTGACTGGTAACCCTAGTCACCTTCTGAAAAAGAATCTGTCTTAGGACTACAAGTTCTTAGCAGATATTGTTGGAAAAGTCTTACTGAGCAAGACTTCTGGGCATGACTATATCAGTAGGCACCAATTTCTCTTAATGGTGGCCTTAATGGAGAAGAAGAAAGTCAACTGGGGATCAATTCTTTTTGAACTGATTAAAAAGAAAAATTCTAAAGACAATGTATGCTTTGGAAGAATCTTAGGGATTTTTCTGCAGGAAAGGCATCCAGAGCTTCTGGTGTCACCAAAAGTAACAATAAATGCTAGCAAGAGGCTGACCTCAGCTCTCTTTGCTAAATGGGATAGAGTTATTCCCAAGAAGAATACAGGAGCTGAGGCATCCAGAAAAAGGAAAGCTTCTGAGGACACAAGGACTGATCAAGTCACTCCCTCTACCCTTTTAGAAGATTCTTCCTCAGTTCTTCCTTCCTCTCATACTCTCTCTCCACCTGCTCAACTTTCTCCTACACACCCTTACTCTTCATTCCCTCCATCAACTGAAATAACACCCATCAATGATATCCCAATACACAATGATGCCACACCCACTCTATCTTCAGAACCACTACCAACCACACCTCACTCTCCAATACACAATGAATATCATTCACCTATTCATTCTCCTAGTCCAATCCATCTAGAAATTCCCACACACACCTCTATCATCAGCAATATCATTCCTCCAATATCATTTCCACCCACTTCACAACCATCCTATAGTAATCCACCAGATTATCCATCCCTCAACTTCTCCTCTATTGCTGATCAAGTTTTTGATCTTATCTTTCCTAAAATAAGCCAGCTCCTGGATGCAAATCTTGCTCCAGTTCTTCAGGCTCTTTCTACTTTATCTGCTAAAATAACTTCTCTTTCATTCTCCATTGCTTTCCCTTCTTCAAGGGGCCTAGATTCAGGCTGCCCTGAAGCTAGGCAGGGGGAGATGTCCTATGAAGAAGTCCCAGGAACAGAAGAACCTCCAGAAGAAGATGCAAAAGTTACAATTTTTGATACAGATATAGTTGATTCAGCTACACAAGTTATAGAAGAAATAAATAATATATGCATTCATCCATCCTGTGATCTATATAGCTTATTATCAAAATTTGATGTCACATATACTTCAAGGGTATCACCAAAGGTATACATAGAGGACCTATCAAAGGCTCTGATATGCCTTCCTCAGAAGACCCATTCTGATTTCATACAAAATTACATCTCTTCCATTCCTTCATTCACTGATCAAGACATTCAAATAAAGGATCACTCTGCAGAATATGAAGATGATCTTGTAGAATTTCTTGATGATACAACAGCCTCACAAATTACTTCTTCACCTCCAAATCCTGTATGGAATGAAGAACCAATGCCAAGCTTTGATGAAATTTGGAAAGAAGCAGATGCTGAGTTTGACAAAGCTGAAGAAGAAAGATTAAAGGCTCGTGAAGCAATCAAGAGAATTGATGACTTATACAATAAGCCAATCTCATCTTCTGACTCTGATGATAATGATGACAACAGTGATTCTGATGATACACTTTCAAAGAAAAGAAAGAAAAGAACAGCTAAGTCAAAAGCTGATCCCAAGCCCCCAAATACAAATAATGGCATTCCTCTATACATCTTATATAATGTTCCTCTTGATGAGAAAACTCCTCACTGGATGAACCTATCCAGAAATGAGAATAATAGGAGGAAGAAACTCAAAAAGTCTGGCTACATCCCTGACAAACCAGTCAAGCACAATCCTCCTCCTCCTCCTCCAGCAGCTGGTGCAACAGGATTTTCAGGTGTTTCACCTCTCTCTCAGAAGCCAAGCTCTCAACACTCTAGGAGATCTGGTAGTTCTAGTGGTTCTCAAGCCTCTGGATCAGCCAGTGCTCCTTTCTCTAAGAGATCAGCACCCATCCATCAAGAAAGTCAAATCTTTTCCTCTCCTAAAATATCTTCAGAATACAAACTTCACATATCTGATGGATCTCTTCACAGAGATAGAGTACCTCAAAAGGTCACTCAAGACAAAAATGATTCAGAAGATACCTATTACTGTCCAGATCCAGAAGAAGAGAAAATCTGTCAGATGGCAAGGCTGAAAGAAACAATTGCATATGCACAGATTAAAAAGGCTAAAGCAGAAGGCAAAGATTTCTCAGGTTTCTCAACCATGTCAGAATACAGAAGAAAAGAACATGAAAAATACAAATCTGTTAAAACATTCAATGCTGAGGAATACAGTGATATGCACCCAGAAGCATTTATCCCTCATGTAAAAGAGCAGAAAATCATTGGAGCTCAAGATTTATATATCAGCAAAAAGAAATCAGAAGACCCCAACAGGAAAATCATATTCAAGCCACCTTCTCAGGACAAAGAGTATTAAATAAATTGCTTGATTATGAATGTAAAGTTCCTAAACTCATAGCATTTACTTTCTATCTTATTTATTGTTATCTATCAGATATATTCCATTTCACAGTTGCTCTGTTGTTTATACTTTCTGCTGTATCTACCTAATTATTTGTCAAATAGTATCCTAACCCAAATAGGGGGAGATTGTTGGAACAACCCTATTACTAATTTGGGCTAGGATCACTATATGTTGATTAGGATTTGTATTGACCTCAATGTTTAGTCGTAGGGTCAAGTTTTAGGCTGATTAGAGTGACAGAACTTGGAATATTCAAGATCAACAAATGACTAGCAGTGGTCGACGAATTCTATGCCAGCGCTTGACAAATGACTAGCAGTGGTCGACGAATTCTATGCCAGCGCTCGACAAATGACTAGCAGTGGTCGACGAATTCTATGTCAGCGCTTGACAAAATGACTAGCAGTGGTCGACGAATTCTAGCCAGCGCTCGACAAATTGACTTCTGTCATTCAAATTTATATCCTAAGTGGATGTCAGTTCTCTGAACTCAAATCAGCAACATAACAGATATATTTATTTCTCCTTGGACATATTCAGACAGCCGAGTAAGGATATCTTTCTCATTTATTATATCCTTATATTCCTTCTATTCCAAGAAGAAGAATAGCCGTTGACATTTAATGCAAAAGGCATCTTTCTCGACAAAAGGAATTAAAGGGTACTGCTAAAATCGTTTTTGGGTGGCTGCCTGGTTCCAAGAAGGATTTAAGTCAGAAAAAGACATTCCTTAAAAAAAAGACAGAAGATTTGAATTTGAAAAGAGATATACATATAGTAATCAGAAGAGAAAAAAAATACAGAGATTTGCAAGCACTGAGGTTTTTGGCCTTCTGTGAGAAACAAAAAGAAAAACTTGACTATCACTGTCTCGCGCTGTGATCATTGAACTAGAAGAAGTCTCTCAGAAGAAGAAGAAGAAGCAAATACACTATTCCTTCTCAGTCTTCTTCTTCGTCAAGATCATCTGCTATAAAGACTTCTATTTGAGAAAGCTCTGTCCACAAATCTGTCATTAACTCTCATCAGACAAGGGGAGCTTTCTACTTCAACATATTTTGTCTTCTCTCAGATCATTGACAGAGAAGAACACTCTATACCTCTTTATCTCATTCTGTACAGGGTTAATACTCCCTTCAAAAGTTTACCCAGTGGTGGCAAGACACCTTATCAAAAAATCCTAGTGTGGTTTTTAAGCACCTTATCAAAAGCTTATTGGTGTGTGGACACCTTATCAAAAATTCCTTGGTGCCTGGGCACCTTATCAACCCTCCTAGTTGATTCCTACCAAAGTTGGTAGAAGAGTAGATGTACCCAGATTTATTGGGGAACTACTATAGCTCCTTGTGTCTTCTGTGCTTGATTATTTCTATGTGCTTGTGCTGTGTGCTGTTTACTTTATTGTTTTATTTATTTTGTTTTATATATCACTCTGCTTACACATACATATATATCACTACTTTAATTCCGCTATAAAAACTAAAGAAAAAAAAATTCAATACTCTATTCACCCCCCCCCCCCCCCCCCCCCTCTAGAGTTATTTAAGGTCTGACCTCCACTTTCAAACTAGGTTTAACTTTGGTCAATTTGGCCTATTTGGGTGACCAATTGTTGGGGTTCTTGGTCAAATGGGTCTCCCTTTGGGTTAGGAACATAGTGGTGAGTTCAACTTGTACTTGTGAGTCCAATTTGGGTAGTTTGACCTAAGTTGACTTGTGGACCATAGGGGACCCTGTTTGAGCTCACCATAACTCAAAGAGTCTTAAGGTCACTTCCCTATCTTAACTCACCCTTCTCTCCTCATATTATTCCCTAACACCATCATGGGGTCTAGTGGGATTAGGGATTTTACAAATCCCAATAAACAAAAAATAAGAATTTCGTCCTCGAAATTTAAGTTCGGGTCTATGGGATTCGGTACGATATGAGAATTAAGGATATAAACTCATGTCTAGGGTGTACCTGAGGTGAATAGTCCAGGGTACTGCTGCTGCATGAGGTCCCTTGGTTCCCATGTTTGCCTGGTGGCTGTTATTGTAAGAGAACTGTATCAGCGGTAACAACCTCTTCCAGGGCTTCCCGATATCCAAAATGCATAAGCGCAACAATCCTCCATCGTCCTATTGGTGCGCTCTGTTTGGCCATCGGTATGTGGATGGAAAGTAATGCTAAAGGTGAGTCGAGACCCCAAATATTCCTGCACTGCCCTAAAATCCCTCGAAGTACAATGACCATCCCTATCTGGGACAATCATCCTGGGCACAAAGTGGTACCTGACAAACTGCTCCACACATAACCTCACTAATATAGTAACTAAAGTATCCTTCCGGACTGGTATGAATCTGGCCACCTTGATCAATCTGTCTACAATGACCCAGATGGAATCATGCCCAGAATGAGACTGTGGTAGCCCATGCACAAAATCCATGGCAAATACATTTATGTTGCAAATACATTATTACTCCAAAACATGGGATTTTTCTTCCCAAAAATCCTAATATTTCTATAGATGATACTCTCCTTTGTGCTAGGTGTGTTGCCCAAATTTCAAGAGCATACCACAAGCCATAAGTGATGAAATTACAAAACACACAAATATACTATATGCACACCACCTCTTCATACATCGCATTCCTATGAATATGAGATACTATGTTCTACAATGAACCAAATGGTCTCAAATTTTGACATGTTACTAGATATAACCTAACCATCATGTCACCTAAGATTTGGGTGAATTTGCATCTATCTAACCACTTTTTATTTCATTAATATGAAAAATCATGTTTATCATAAAACCTTCAAAAAATGTTGCCCAAAAATTATGATTTTTGGGCAGGGGGTGCATCTATGCTATTTATATCTATGTCCAAAATAATAGACTAATCCAAGAAACCATGTGGTCAAGATCTACAAAATAAGGCCTTAATATGTTTTTGGACATGCCTCAGTAGAAGGGCCCTACAGGGAGTTGCAGGCCACCAAACTTGGTGATTCAATGCCTTATAGGGTAGTAGACATCAAGGGCTACAAAAGTTGTTTCAGGCACTTTTTCCTAAAACAACCTCTAAGTACCCTAAATATTGAGTTCAATCAACTGTATAAAGTCTGACATAATAATTTCATGTGTATTAATTCTGGCCTGCATATAGCCATGACTTGAAATCAATGGCCCTGATTTCGTCTCCTACCTCCAGCCAACGACCAACATTACTCCTAGCTGGGCCACCTTCAAACCACATTTCCCGGCCACCGACTGCTCACCACTATCGGCCACCACCTCCACCACCTCCGTTGAGGTGGTGGCTACCGCTAGGCGGCGACAAGGCTGCCGGAGGTGGCTTCTCCAGCTATCCCGAGCCAGGAGAAAAGTTTGGGAATTCTCCACCTTCCTCACATGGGATCAGGATCAATCGAGCCCGATTTCTCTCCTAAGTAGATCTAGATGCTAGCACAGAGGGAGAGGTGGAGAAATGGACCTCAATCATGGCTCGGCGGCGTGTGCTCCAGCGTGCGGCCATGGATTTCTCTGTATCCGGCAAGCTTGCTCGATTCGCCGATTATCCACCAAAAGATTTGCTCCAGGAGGCTAGCTCGACTCCTTAGGACTTTCTGAAGATGATGGAAGGGTCAAATGAGGGGGAAAGTAACTGTATAGAGAGGATGGAAAGGGGGGTGTTCAGTCATGCCTTGTACTGTTTCTCCTTAGCAGCTAGGCGGCTGCCATGCCCTGAAAAGACTGTTCATGGGCTGGGAAGTTTTGCTGGGGGCTTGGGCAGAGGTAGTAGGGGCCATGGGAGCTCCTTTACTCCAAAAGCATGTTTTCCCTTTAAGCTATTTGGGAAGAAATGACATTTTTGCCCCCATGCACATCATCTCTCTCCAAATTCAAATGTAGGGTACTAATATGCTTGTGTCTTGCTGGTTAGGCATAGGGTGGGACCTTGGTTCACTTGGTCATTCAATTTCTCTCTTAAGGCCTTATGTTGACCATGGTTGACTTTTGGGTTGACTTGGTCAAATTTGTGGGTGGGTTAGCCCCACTTGATGACCATGAGTCCTATAACGTTACACATAGTCCTATGGGTCATGGTGTGGCTTCAATTTGGTTAATTGATCCATATGGTGTGGTTTGACCCAATTTGGCGTAAGGTTGACTTTTGTCAAACTAAAGGGAATGGTTGACCACTTAATGGGGCTTTTGGGTCCATTAGATTCCTAATGAGGTTATGAGGCTAGGGGTCAAGTCAATTTGACCAGATGAAGGCCAATTGGTCCTTGATTGGGTTGATTTGGCTATGTTGACTAAAAGTTGACTTTAGTCAACACCTTGGAATTGAGTGGAATTGTTTAGTGATTATTGACCTAATGACCTCCCTTAGAGGTTTGGGTAACCTAGGTAAGGTGAATTTGAGGTATTGAAGGTCAATTGAGTCCAATTGTGTTGAATAGGGCTATGTTGACCTAAGTTTGACTTTGGTTGATTTGGCCTCTTTTGGTGACGAATTGTTGGGGTTCGTGGTCAAATGGGTCTCCCTTGAGGTTAGTAACATAGTGGTGAGTTCAACTTGTACTTGTGAGTCCAATTTGGGTAGTTTGACCTATGTTGACTTGTGGACCATATGGGACCCTATTTGAGCTCACCATAACTCAAAGAGTCTTAAGGACACCTCCCTATCTCAACTCACCCTTCTCTCCTCATGTTATGCCCTAACACCATCATGGGGTCTAGTAGGATTAGGGATGTTAAAAATCCCAATAAACAAAAAATAATAATTTCATCCTCGAAATTTATGTTCGAGTCTACGGGATTCTATACGAGATGAGAATTAAGGATATAAACTCATGTCTAGGTGTACCTGAGGTGAAAAGTCCAGGGTACTGCAGCTTCATGAGGCCCCTTGGTTCCCATGTTTGGCAGGTGGTTGTTGTTGTAAGAGAACTCTATCAGCGGTAACAACCTTTTCCAGGGCTTCCCGATATCCAAAATGCATAAGCGCAGCAATCCTCCATCGTTATATTGGTGCGCTCTGTCTGGCCATCGGTATGTGGATGGAAAGCAGTGCTAAAGGTGAGTCGAGACCCCAGATATGCCTGCACTGCCCTCCACACCCTCGAAGTACAATGACCATCCCTATCTGGGACAATCGTCCTGGGCACGTCATGGTACCTGACGAACTGCTTCACACAAAACCTCACTAATATAGTAACTGAAGTGTCCTTCCAGAGCGGAATGAATCTGGCCACCTTGGTCAATTTGTCTTCAATGACCCTGATGGAATCATGCCCAGAATGAGACTGTGGTAGCCCATGCGCAAAATCCATGGCTATGTCCTCGAACTTCCACTCTGGGACTAGTAGCGGCTGTAGATACCCTCCATAGATCTTGCACTCTGCGTTCACCCGCTGGCAGGTCTCGCAGTGCATCACCCAAACTATGTTCTCCCTCTTCATCCCACGCCAGTACAGAGTCATCAATCGGGGCTCCAGTCTAGATGGGTCACCTCTCTTACTCAAAGCATCTATCACTATGTTCATAGGTTTAGGTTCTTATGTTTATCTACGTACTTGTGGTTCTTGTGATATGAGAAGATCTCACAACAAACCCCATATAAATAGTGCCTCCATATCCTCAATATACTTCATGATGATTATAATTAAAATTATGTTGGTATATTATCAAATCTTCTGACATATTATTATCCAAAATAAACCTTAACCAAACTTTGGATCTGGAGTCTCTTATGACCAATGGTCACCATATATGTGAGAGTTAACACTCTTATATGTAAAGTTGTGCACACAAAACTTAGGCTCCTCTTCTAAGATCACACCATGCATACAGGTTATATCATATTGATTCTTCTAATGCAAGTCATCGTTTCCCCTATAACATTGTATGTCTAAATTTGCACATGCTTCCGGATTTTTGCTATAAGCATGTGCTTTATTTATGACAAAAATTCAACTTATGTGTGCATGTAGAGATTTTTCCTAATCTTGTTCATATAGCTGATCACCGACGAGTGGGCATGATTTAATGGTCGCCAAAATCATTATACTAATGAGATTAACACCACTATGTGTATCATTTACCCAACTTCCAAAGTTATGACGGGATGACTAGATCATTGATTCTCTAACTTCATTACTTTTATATCTTCACCTGAATGAAAGGGGGGTAATCCGTGTGTAATTCGCAGAGGGAATATATCAAGAATATTAACACGTTCATAATTGGGTTCCCAATAGATTTCATATTGATTTTTTTTGCTCAAAAGAAGCTATATTTACAGGAATATTGACTTAGGAGAATTCACTTCCAAAACCCCAAGATTTGTCGTGACTCAATCTTGTCATCTCCAGAGTAACGTTTGAAGTACCAAACATCCAGATTACTACATTTGAGGCACAATATTTTCTAATCAAAGTCTAGGGAAAACCCAAATTGGCACTTTATTAGCCCAATAAAAAAAAGGATAAGCCCCCATACTTTTTGGGCTAAGTCCCTAGAGTACATTCATCCTAGACGATTCTTATTACTCATTAGGGGAGAGTATAACCACTCTTCTTGAGGTGTATTATATTTTGCATTTGTACTAACTTTTTGGAAACTTCATCGTGATACTCCAACCCAAGAAGTCATCTTTCTAAGATCTTTGGTGATGCATCAAAGTGTCTTCTAAAGTATAAAGATAACAAAATTATTCCAAATTTGAAAGGGCTTGATTCTTGATACAATAAACCATATGTAAATTATCTCCGAATGCCTTGAACTGTGAGAAATTTCCAAATATAATTCTAACTTGTAGGAACCTGCTTCCAATTCACATGTCCCATGACGTGATATATTTGTCCCGAGTGACTAACTTGACAACCCTATGTTTTTAATAATTTGACTGAATTCAAGTATTTGTTCGACAATTGATGTTAAACAGTTTGTCCCGCCAATATTACATTTCATCGTCTCTGGACATAGGGAGAAGATGGATCTTTGACTCTACAACTCCCATGTGATGGTTAACAAATTTTTAACTCTAGGTATGAGAAGTTATAAGTATTCGTACTACTACATAGTCTATGTCCCGCTTAGACTTGCATAGATTTCTCAATTCTTGTTGTTTAACTAGAGGATTTCAAGGTACTAATTAATAAATTAAAAACTTAAAGTACCTGCAATGACCTCCTCAGGGTTCCTTGGGGCTACATGAATGTAAGGATTATATTAGGATTGGCCTAACTCATTGCTTAAATGGATTATTTTTTGTGATTTTACACATGTGCACACCATTGCTTCCGCTGCATAGTTTGTCCTCAAATTAATGCTCGAGCGGGGCGACCCAGTGTTTTGTGGACTTCTTTCTCTTATGATCATTTGTCAAGTGATACCAGTTGTAAGATCCCCTCCTCCGTACTGGAGAGTTCCCGGATCATATGCCCAGAACTGCCATCTTACGGTGACACCAACTCACGAGTTAGTCATCACCGCTCGAAGCCGCTCATGCCATCTTGTTCAATTATATCACAGGCCAAATAATTACAAAAGTATGAGTCCACAACCACAGACATATAAATATATATGAAATAGATTGTCCACAATAAGTACAATTAAAGAGTGCAAATTCTTATGCCTGATACATATCCAAATGAAATATAATACACACACTCTCTCTCACTATACTATGCGAAAGCTAATCATAATATCTCAAAAACCTGTCGTCGTGTGGAAGTAGTGATGCGCGACCTCTGCTCCTCAGTGTCTACCGCCTCATTATGCCTGACGAACTGCAGCTTCAGATCCTCGACCTCCTGGTGTTACGGCCACATCTGACCGTTAGTCAAAAAGACTAAGCCAATTTTGTCCTCGCCTCCCCCCAACGACTCCTAGGTACCGAGCGGGAGGACGAAACGAAGGACAACATGGGGTAAAAGAAAAAGGCAGGTGACATGGATTATACTAACAATATAATGAATAAGCGAGCAGTAAGTACACCAACAATAGGTAATGTACGAGCAGTAAATATGACATCAGTAGATAATATCGAGCATCAAGTAAGTAAATATAGAGCAAGTGAAGTAAAAAGAAAACTACCACACTATTATCTAGAGTACCTTAACCACATTTCTACCATCTGGGCCACCTTCCAACCACATTTCCCCGACACCCACTACTCACCACTGCCGGCCACCACCTCCACCACCTCCGTTGAGGTGGTGGTTACCGCCAGGAAGAGACACGGCTGCCAGATATGGCTTCTCCTGCGATCCCGAGATAGGATAAAAGCTCGGGAATTCTCCCTGTTACTCACATGCGATTGGGATCAATTGAGCCCGATTTCTCTCCTAAGTAGATCTAGATGATAGCATAGAGGGAGAGGGGGAGAAATGGACCTCAATCGTGGCTCGGCGGCGTGTGCTCCAACGTGTGGCCATGGATTTCTCCATCTCCAGCGAGCTTGCTCGATCCACCGATTCTTCACCAAAAGATCTGCTCCAGGAGGCTAGCTCGACTCCTTAGGACCTTCTGAAGATGATGGAAGGGTCAAATGAGGGGGAAAGTGACTGTATAGAGAGGATGGAAAGGGGCGTGTTCGGCCATGGCTTGTACTATTTCTCCTCAGCAGCTTGGGCATAGGTGGTGGGGGGCCATGGGAGCTCCTTTACTCCAAAAGCACTTTTTCCCTTTAAGCTTTTTGGGAAGAAATGACATTTTTGCCCTCATGCTCATCATCTCTCTCCAAATTCAAATGTGGAGTGCTAATAGGCTTGTGTCATGCTGGTTAGGGGGTGGGGCCTTGGTTCACTTGGATTTCACTTGGTCATTCAATTTCTCTCTTAAGGCCTTATGTTGACCATGGTTGACTTTTGGGTTGATTTGGTCAAATTGGTGGGTGGGTTAGCCCCACTTAATTTCCACGAGTCCTATAACCTTACCCAAAGTCCATTGGGTCATGGTGTGGCTTCAATTTGGTTAATTGATCCATATGATGTGAGTTTGACCCAATTTGGCCTAAGGTTGAATTTTGTCAAATTGAAGGGAATGGTTGACCACTTGATAGGGCTTTTGGGTCCATTAGATTCCTAATGTGGTTATGAGTTTAGGGGTCAAGTCAATTTGAACAATTGAAGCCCAATTGGTCCTTGATTGGGTTGATTTGGCTATGTTGATTAAAAGTTGACTTTGGTCAACACCTTCGAATTGAGTGGAATGGTTTGTGATTATTGACCTAACGACCTCCCTTAGAGGTTTGGGTAACCTAGGTAAGGTCAATTTGAGGTATTGAAAGTCAATTGAGTCCAATTGTGTTGAATAGGGCTATGTTGACCTAGGTTTGACTTTGGTCAATTTGGCCTATTTGGGTGACCAATTGTTGGGGTTCTTGGTCGAATTGGTCTACCTTGGGATTAGGAACATAGTGGTGAGTTCAACTTGTACTTGTGAGTCCAATTTGGGTAGTTTGACCTATGTTGACTTGTGGACCATAGGGGACCTTGTTTGAGCACACCATAACTCAAAGAGTCTTAAGGTCACATACCTATCTCAACTCACCCTTCTCTACTCATGTTATGCCTTAACACCATCATGGGTCTAGTAGGATTAGGGATGTTACAAATCCCAATAAACAAAAATAATAATTTTGTCCTCGAAATTTAAGTTCGGGTATATGGGATTCTATACGATATGAGAATTAAGGATATAAACTCATGTCTAGGGTGTACCTGAGGTAAATAGTCCAGGGTACTGTTGCTGCATGAGGTCCCTTGGTTCCCATGCTTTCCTGGTGGCTGTTTTTGTAAGAGAACTCTATCAGTCGCAATAACCTCTTCTAGGGCTTCCCGATATCCAAAATGCATAAGCGCAGCAATCCTCCATCATCCTATTGGTGCGCTCTGTCTGGCCATCATTATGTGGATGGAAAGCAGTGCTAAAGGTGCGTCAAGAACCCAGATATGCCTGCACTACCCTCCACTCCCTCGAAGTACAATGACCATCCCTATCTGGGACAATCGTCCTGGGCACGTCGTGGTACCTAGTGAACTGCTCCACACATAACCACACTAATATAGTAACTGAAGTGTCCTCGGAACTTGTATGAATCTGGCCACCTTGGTCAATCTTTCTATAATGATCCAGATGGAATCATGCCCAGAATGAGACTGTGGTAGCCCATGCACAAAATCCATGGCTATGTCCTCGAACTTCCACTCTGGGACTGGTAGCGGCTGTAGCAACCCTCCAGGGCTCCTGCGCTCTACCTTCACCCGCTGGCAGGTCTCGCAGTGCATCACCCAAACTATGATCTCCCTCTTCATCCCAGGCCAGTACATAGTCTTCACTAGGGGCTCCAGTCTAGATGGGTCAGCTCTCTTACTCAAAGCATCTGTCACTATGTTCATAGGTTTAGGTTCTTATGTTTATCTACGTACTAGAGGTTCTTGTGATATGAGAAGATCTCACAATAAACCCCATATAAATAGTGCCTCCATATCCTCAATATACTTTATGATGCCTATAATCAAAATTATGTGGGTATATTATCAAATCTTCTGATATATTATTATCCAAAATAAACCTTAACCACACATTGGATCTGGAGTCTCTTATGACCTATGGTCACCATATATGTGAGAGTTAACACTCTTATATGTAAAGTTGTGTACACAAAACTTAGACTCATCTTCTAAGATCACACCATGCATACAGGTTATATCATATTGATTCTTCTAATGCAAGTCATTGTTTACCCTATAACATTGTATGTCTAAATTTGCACATGCTTCCGGATTTTTGCTATAAGCATGTGTTTTATTTATGACAAAAATTCCACTTATGTGTGCATGTAGAGATTTTTCCTAATCTTGTTCATATAGCTTATCACCGACGAGTGGGAAAGAGTTAATAGTAGCCAAAATCATTATACTAATGGGATTAACACCACTATGTGTATCATTTAACCAACTTCCAAAGTTATGACGGGATGACTAGATCATTAATTCTCTAACTTCATGACTTTTATATCTTCACCTGAATGAAAGGGGCAATCCGTGTGTAATTCGCGGAGGGAATATTTCAAGAATATTAACACGTTCATAATTGGGTTCCCAATCAATTTCATATTGATTTTTTTTGCTCATAAGAAGCTATATTTACAGGAATATAGACTTATGAGAATTCACTTCCAAAACCCCAAGATTTGTCGTGACTCAATCTTGTTATCTCCTGAGTAACATTTGAAGCACCAAACTTCCAGATTACTACATTTGAGCAGGCACAATATTTTATAATCAAAGTCTAGGGAAAACCCAAGTTGGCACTTTATTAGCCCAATAAACAAAAGGATAAGCCCCCATACTTTTTGGGCTAAGTCACTATATTACCTTCATCCTAGACAATTCTTATTACTCATTAGGGGAGAGTATAACTGCTCTTCTTTAGGCGTATTATCTTTTGCATTTGTACTAACTATTTGGAAACTTCATCGTGATACTACAACCCAAGAAGTCATCTTTCTAAGATCTTTGGTTATGCATCAAAGTGTCTTCTAATGTATAAAGATAACAAAATTATTCCAAATTTGAAAGGGCTTGATTCTTGATATAATAAACCATATGTAAATTACCTCCGGATGCCCTGAACTGCGAGAAATTTCCAACTATAATTCTAACTTGTAGGAACCTGCTTCCGATCCACATGTCCCATGACGTGATATATTAGTCCCGAGTGACTAACTTGACAACCCTATGTTTTTAATAATTTGACCGAATTCAAATATAATTTGTTCGACCAACGATGTTAAACAGTTTGTCCCGCCAATATTACATATTATCGTCTCTGGACATAGGGAGAAGATGGATCTTTGACTCTACACCTCCCATGGGATGGCTAACAGATTCTTAACTCTAGGGCATGAGAAGTTATAAGTAGTCGTACTACTTTATAGTCTAAGTCCCGCTTAGACTTGCACAGATTTCTCAATTCTTGTTGTTTATCTAGAGGATTTCAAGGTACTAACTAATAAATTAAAACTTAAAGTACCTGCAATGACCTCCTCGGGGTTCCTTGGGGATACACAAATGTAAGGATTATATTAGGATTGGCCTAACTCATTGCTCAAATGGACTATTTTCTGTGATTTTAAACATGGGCACACCATTGCTTACGCTGCATAGTTTGTCCTCAAACTAATGCTCGAGCGGGGCGACCCAGTGTTTTGTGGACTTCTTTCTCTTAAGATCATTTGTCAAGTGATACCAGTTGTAAGATCCCCCTCCTCCGTACCGGAGAGTTCCCGGATCTTATGCCCAGAACCGCCGTCTTACTATGACACCAACTCATGGGTTACTCATCACCGCTCGACGCCGCTCCTGTCGGCTTGTTCGATCATATCACAGGCCAAATTGCGAAGAAAGAAATAAGTACAAAAGTAAGAGTCCACAATTACAGGCATATATATATGAAATAGATAGTCCACAATGAGTACAATTAAAGAGTGCAACGGCTTATTCCTGATACATATCCAAATGAAATATAATACACACACTCTCTCTCACTAAACTATGCGGAAGCTAATCAGAATATCTCAACAACCTGTCGTCGTGTGGAAGTAGTGATGCGCGACATCTTCTCCTCAGTGTTAACACTCTGACCCTCTGGAAAAGGGAGATCATAAGACGTCATTTATTCCTGGTTGTTAGACCATTTGGAATAACCTACCTATGCTACGACTTGTTGGATCTGTAGGCGCCCTTAGATGGGGGTGAATAAGGGTTTTAAAAACATTTAATATATATTATATGACTTGAAAATCTAAGAGATCAAAATAGTGAAAACCAAATAGCTCAAGTGAAATAAAATAAAGACATGATTTTATTAACTTGAAATAGTAGATTACAAAACTTGATTTCTTATGATGCTAGAAATCGTACGGGAAAAAGAAAAATCTCCTTTTGATTTCTGTCTTAACTTGTATCCCTACGAACCGGTGTCTTTAGTCTATCTTCCCCCAGATCCGTCCTCAAGCCGCTCTAGCCAATCCTCCCACGGATACGGCCTCGAGCACCTCCTAGACCAACTCTAGATCTAGTCGGCAACCTGGGGTGAATTCCTCCCTAAGTCCTACCCAAACCTAGTCGACAATACAAGACGAATTTACTAAATGATTACAAGAGATATGAATTGAAATAAGCAACAACAATATGAAAAACTCCCTCTAAGAAACTTCTGAAGTCGGAGACGAAAGATCGCTGTAGAATAAGGTGGTTGATGCGATCATCAGTCGGATGCCGCGTGAAGAAGTCCCTCTTCAGAAACTTTCTGAAGTTTTGGTGGGAGATCAACTATCGGCAGAAAAAGGCTCTAGAATTTAGGCACTAGAATTCTCTCATGGATGTGTATCTGAAATGAGAGAAGAGGGCTCCTTTTATAGGAGTGCGAGCTAGCGCTTGCGCTATCGCTAACGTTGGCGCTAGGTTGATTTAGGAATTATTCTCTGTGGGAGAATCTTTCAATTTAAGGAATCCTGGTCATCATTCCTCTTGTGCATCGTGCTACCGCCTGCACTATCCCTACCGTCGGCGCTATCTCGATTTAGACATTATTCTGCGTGTGAGAATCTTTCATTCCAAAGAAAGCTGGCCGAGATTCCTCTTGTGCATCGAGCTACCGCCGACGCTATCTGCTACCACCAGGCTCTAGCTCCATCTATAACTGGTTCCTAGAATCGTTCCACTCAGGGCCTAGCGCCTGCGCTAGAGGCTACCGTCGACGCTAGTGGTCATGTTTGAGTTGTGGCTCCAAATTCGTGCGCTTCTTTCATATGTTACCGTTAAGTTATATGACATTGTTTCATGCACACTTAAACACATATGATCAAATACACATAGGATTTGTTATTCTCAAACCTAGGAGATGCGGAAGACCATGTTCCAACAATAATTATTAATGTTGAGAAGTCTGAAGAGCTTGATTATAGCAAGAGTATTTTTTGTAACGAATAATGATGAGAATAAATATTTTTTTAACTCGTGAGCTTTTAATTTTATAGTTGAGAAGTGCAATGCCGCATGAATATGGTGAGGAAAAAGAAGAATGTGATGTGAAATATAAAGATCCCAAATAATATAATTCTATAATTCATTCTTCTAAGCTAGTGATTTTCTGATAATTGCCTTTTGATGTTGTGAATTGTTGATGCTTTCTGGGTTTTTAGCATTATATACAGAATAGTAAGCATTTGTGAAATTACTTTGTCATAATATATCCGTTCCTACAAAAATGTACACTAAACGATCACAATTGCAATGTCGCATGATAATGGTGAGGGAAAAGAAGAATGCGAGATGAAATATAAAGAACCAAAATACTATAATTCTATTATTCATGCTTCTAAGCTAGGATGATTTTCTGATATTTGCCTTTTGATGTTGTGAATTGTTGATGCTTTCTAGCTTTTTGACTTGATATACAAAATAGTAAGCATTTGTGAAATTATTATGTCATAGTCTATTTGTTCCTATAAAATTGTACACTAAACGATCACAATTGCACCCCAATCGAATCACAAAAAACGCAGCGTTCAAATATAATGCACTTCAATTTTACTACAAGTCATGACCTTCAAACTTTGGCCTATATATCAACATTATTTATTTAAATGTTTAGATTTAAAATATTATTCCACGTGTGCTCCTTCATAGGATACCATGCTTCATGATCACCACACCCAATCCACCCAAAACGAATAGATCCAAGTAATCAAACATATTAATAAATATATATATCATTTAGTAATATGCTGCCTTTTGACGTGGAAACTTCCCTATCACTCAAAGCAGCAAATAATTTCTTATCCACATCATTTAGATTTATTATAACGATGCTCTCAACACAATGCGTCTCTTTTATATCTGTCTGTTCATGCAGTTGATTACTCTTTTTTAGCTAAGTTGTATTTGAAAATTTTAAGTTTATCTTGACCAGAAACTCGGATTTTTGTTCGAATAAATTTACAGCATGCCGTTCTTAGATTTATTCTAGTGTTGCACGGTCATCATCACTCCTAAAAGTGATACTGTATCTTTTGGAATGAAATTTACGACGTGAAAGTTGATAACATTAAAGTGAATCCCTACGGCCATGTTCGTTTGGATGAAATTGAAACTAAGATCAATTCAAATTTTTCTGGGAATTGAAATTATTCTAATTTTAATTCTAATATTCGCTCAAAAAACAAAATTGAAGAACATTGTGAAATTAAACAATTTTGATGTCATTTGTTCGATAAAAATGGGCAGCCGGTCAAAAGAGGGGAGTTCGGATAAAATATGCGCGTCCGGACGAAATATGCGCGACAAGGTGAAAAATGCGCATCCGGTAAAAAAACGCGCTCTCGGGTGAAAATGCACACCCAAGAGAAAAAATGTGTCAGGTAGCAAAACGCGTGTCCGGTCGCAAAATGCATGACTAGAAGAAAAAGAGCAGGACTGGGAAAAAAGCGCGCGCCGGGGTGAGAAAACAAGCGCTCGGGCGAAAAAAGCGCGCCCGAGAGAAAACCGTGCTGCCGGACAAAATGATGTGCGCCCAGGTGCAAAGCGCGCTCCCAAGCACAAACCACATGCACGGGCATAAATCGCGCTCCCAGGCGAATAACGCGTACCGGGGCAAATAAGCGCGCGCCTGTGCGAAAAAGCACCGACCTGGTGAAAAAACGCACGACCGGGAGAAAAGCGCGCCCGAGCGAAAAAATGCACGCTCGGGCAAAATACACGCTCCCGGCGAAAAAGCAAATGCATGGGAGAGAAAAATGCGCGTCTGGGTGAAAAAACTCACACTCGGGAGAAAACGCTCGTCCAGACAAAAAAACGCACCCCCGGGCAAAAATGTGACACGATCGGAATTATCCAATTCTTATATAGATTGGAAAGAATTGGTTTTAGTTCATAATAAATTCTGTAGAATTTATTAGAATTCAAATTCCAACGTTCAAGCGTGCAAACGAACAACAAAATTGGAATTATACCTTAATTCTAATTTCAGGATCTCAATTTCGTCCAAACAAACGAACCATACGAGACTTTGTTATCTCTAAATAAACTAAAAAGAGAGATCAAGATAAGAGCATTTAATAAAATCAAAATTTTTTTTTTGGAATATCACGCAGTTAATTTCTGATTATATTATAATAATAAAATGTTTTTTAATAAAGTTTTAGGAATGAAAAAATAAATATTTAGAAAGAGATGAAAAAAAATGTTCTATATTGTTGAAGTAAAAAAAACGAGTCTGATTATAACTTGTGATCACTGTTTTCTCCAATATTTAACACCCGACTAAATCACTAGAACTTCCACTGGATATAAATATAAATATAAAATAGTGTTGAAAATATGAGAGCTTAAGAAAGAATATCAGAGAAATATTATATTTTAGAGGAGTATTTATGAGCAAAAAATCAATTTCCTAGTTTATTTAAACATTTAAAACAATTAATACTAAATATTAATCATATATAATTTTAATGTTAATGTTATGAACGGTTTTATGACAATATAAATGTATATATTAATTAATAATATTAATAGTTATAATATAAGCGTTTATACTCATAAATGTTTTTTAATATATACACACACGAGTGATAGGCATGAGGCTCCGCTCATACGCACAGACCTTCATTTTCCTTTTTTGGAGTTAGCTAAACTCTCAGGTACCTCCCGTAGTGGCAAACAGAGGCGGTGGGTTGGACCTCGCCCACCTCTAGGTTGATATTCGCACTACCTAACCTAGACCCTTCGTACGCCTCAACACGAACAACACAACCGCGAAGCACCTGCGTATTCTTGCTGGCTGGTCCACCAAACTTTTCCTTTGCTAAGTGATAACCGCACTTGTAGAGTCAAAGTATCGACGTCGGTGCGAACGACCGTCCAATACTAACGACCTAACACATTTATGCACATGAAAATATGATTACAATATATCTCCGAGTCATAGGCTCCCCTGGCTAACCTGCCCATCACAATAACCTTCCGAACCACCTGCTTGCCAGACTAACCCGTCCGTACCTACAACCATAAAGCCTACCGCTCGTAAGACCAAACCAACTAATCACACGTAGCAACGGTATGTGCGTGAGTGTATTATTAAGTTAATCTTGCATAACAATTTATTCATATAGTTTTTGGTTAACCAAGGACTTTTCGAGGACTATCCTGTGAGGGGCTCGCAGCGGTACTAGGTGTAAGACCTAATTTTTTCGTTACAAAACTGAGTCTTATGCCCAGAACCGCCACTTTGTGGTGACACCATCACTCGGGAAGGTCGCCACTACAAAACGTCAATCATGCCGGCCATATCGATCACAAAAGAAGAAAAGAATAAACGAACAAATAGAAGTTCAAGTCCACAATCACATGTTATATATAATAATTATCCTCATGATATAACTGAAATAATAAAGTTACAATAATAAAGGGCTTATACCATGTACATCATATCCTTACTACAAGGTCACTCGCGGAAGTAAAACTAGTAATCACTCACTGATTCCAAAACTGGTCCTCCTGTACTAGACTGATCCGCCTCCATCTACACCGGCCTCTGGTGCTGTTGCGTCTCCTCGGTCCCCTAAAATGATATGGTCCACTGACCGTTAGTCAAAAAGACTAAGCCTTATGTTCCTCACCCCTCCCCCAATGGCTCATAGGCACCATGTGGGAGGATGAAGCAGAGGACAGCAAGGGGTATAAACAACGAGCAGATGATGGCGGATCTTATCTACAAGAAATTTCTACAACTACACATGTGTATATAAGTAATGGAAGCAATAATAAAGCGTGGTAAAGAGCATATAAAGAACAGTAAGTAAAGAAGTTATACAATAGAAAAATAACTATTAGTTTATAGGAATGCCCATACAAACCTATAGACCAATCAGTCGTTTAGCAAGGCCTATCGTATAAAAAGTCTCATAACCAATTTATACGATATGGGTAGGGGTTGAAATGCAACGCTTATGCCATGACATGCAGAGTTATGCAGTTTATGCTATGTTCACACAAGTGCAACTCACACACTTTGACTCTATGCGCACAGACCTTTAGTTCCCCTTTTTTGGAGCTAGCAAGACTCTCAGGATACTCCCATAGTGGCAAACAGAAGCGGTGGGTTGGGCCTCGCCTACCTCTAGGTTGGTATTCACACTACCTAGCCTAGACCTAACGTACGCCTCAACGCAAAACCACAGAGAATCTGCGTACTCTTACTAGCTGGACCACCAGACTTTTATGACTAAGTGCAAATTGCACACTTGTCGAGTCAACGTATTGACGTCGTTGTGAATGACCGTCCAATAGCGAAGACCCACCACCTTTATGCACATGCAAAAATGTTTACCATCTATCTCCGAGCCATAAGCTCCCCGGGCTAACCTGCCCTTCACCAACAAGCATTCCTTAGTCACAAGCTCACCGGACTAACTAGTCCGCTGCTTCAACCACCAAGCCTATCGCTCGTAAAACCAAAACAACTAACCTCTCGTAACCACAAGGTGTGGGTGTGCGTATTATTAAGTTAATCTTTTACAACATCTTACTCCTACAATTTATGGTTAATCTTGGACTTCCCGAGGTCTACCTTGTGAGGGGCTCGCTACGGTACTAGGAGCTATGATGGGCTGAACCCCAAAGCTCCATTTCCCAAGACACTTAATGTTATTGGTAACTACCCGTAAGAATACCCTTCTTGTCATTACACTTGGATTACCCTAAGTATGTTATGACCCTCTAAGGGGAAAGACGATCTTTCGTCTACCCCGAGCACAACTCTACCCTTAACTCACCAAGCACACTTTTATCACCTAAACTCCTTCTTGGTGACCTTCACATATTCTCTACCAGACTAGGTACACCACCTACCTTCCACTCCCACCTAATGATCCACAATTTACTCAAGTTTAACCGTTTAACTATAAGCAGACCAATTGAGTTATATGAGCTGCATAAGAGGAGGTACTCAAAATATTCATCCAAATGGCTCAAGATATTTACTAGAGGTCTATCATGATGTTTTAAGACTAAATCCAGAGGATCATATTTTTCCTTATTTAATTTGGCATTATTATAATTTCTCCAACATTGGCCAAGTATGAAATTGAACATGAAGTGTAAGATCTTCTTATAACTTGGCCCCCATAAAATTATGGAAAATCTATGATGTCAAAATAACAGTAAATATAGAATATCACAATTTTACAGTAAGGTGTTGTCTTCTAATTATAATATTAAATAATTAACCAAAATTGAATATGTAAGAAGGAACTAAGAAAATAATTGTCCAAAAATTATGGCAAAATTACCATACCTTTAAATTGAGCAGAAAAGTCTAGTGACTAAATTTCAGAATTTTTCAAAACTAATTAGTCATATTAATAAATATTCCAAGTAAACCCATACTAGGGAAAATTGTGAAGTAACCTACTGATTAAAAATTCCAAAAATTATACAAAAATTCACAGAGCTTTCTAATGCCCTAAAATGTCCTATCACCAAGTTTCACAATTTTCCAGAGAGTATTATGCCCTCATTTATTTATCACAACCTTAGGGCAAAATGGATGACTTGTGAATCAAGTACTAATTAAATCACTTCAAAAATTATACAAAAATACTAGAGGTTTATATAATGATTATATAGGCACCACCAAACCTTCATCAAGATCCAAGATAAATTAAGCATGTAAATTTATCTTATAAGAAAGTGCCCTAAAAGGTTATAACCTAAATCAAAGGGGATAAGTGCTCCTAAAATTCTCATAAAATTTCCTAGGACATATATACACCCTATGAACTTATCTACCAAGTTCCATAACCATTCACGGAGATATGCCCCTATGTACTTCACAAGGCTCAAAGTTCAACCCTAAGGTTTGAACTAGGGTCCTAGGGCATATCAACCCCACATCACCCCAAATTACTCATGGGGGTGTCTTATGTGATCCTAAATCAGTGGCCAAAGTTTCACATCACTTTGATGAGATTTGACCACCTAATTCCATCATGTGCACTTTTGACCTAGTTTAACCTAGTTTGACCAAACAGGGGTTAACTAATTACCCAACCAAATCAGTCCCAATTGGGCTGAAAATTTTAGCAGGGCCATCTAATAACCCTAAAGAGCACTCACCAAAATTTGCAGGGGATTGGAGGTTATTAGACCCTATAAATAAATAATATATGAATTATTAAATTATTACAAAACCTTTAAAAGTTGTTCTCCAAAAATTCCCATCTTTGGATATGTTAAGGGTGTAGGTACAAATAACCTATGTTTCAATTTTAAGTCAATATCAATTCCTTATCAATGGTTATTCAAGAAATAGTGGATGTACCACCCTAGGGACCAGTCCTACCAAAATGGCCCTACAGGGAGCTACAGTACTCCTTTTGGGCTGAAACAAATTTTAAAATAAAGTACACACCAGGGGATACAACTTTGGTGTTGACCACTTTTCTGTAGAGGGCCCTAAGTATTTTTAATAAATTAATCTAGGTACTGCAAAAAGTGTGACAGAAATCACAAAAATCATTTCATAAATAAATTTGATCCAGTACGAATCTTAAAGCCAGGATGGACGGAATCTGCTTGTCTTCTTCCTCTGGACGACGACCAGGATTAGCCACGCCTGGGCCACCTTGATCCTTGTTTTCCCAGCCACCTAAGCGTCGCCCTGGCCGGCCAATGCCACCACCACCTTCGTTGAGGTGGTGGCCCGGGATTTGCGGTGGTTGGTCGGCCGAAGGTGGCCGGAACAGGGGGTATGGTGGCGGGATTAAAGATCTAAAAATTAAGCTTATGGCCTACCCGATTGGGGACCAATTGGCCCCAATCCTTGCAGCCAACCTGATGGGATCTATCCACAGAGAGAGAGAGAGGAGAAGAACCAGACCTGTGTGGAGGGGTGATTCCTTGCCGATCTCCTGTTGCCCATGGACGGCCTTGAAGCTCATGGAGCCATTGCATCCTCCACACCTACAAGTTTTATTCCTTCAAGTGAATGGGGGAAAACAATCCTCTCAGTCCTCTGAAGGTTTTTTATTAGCCAATTTGGGGAGAGTGAGGGTCATGACATCAATTGCCATGAAGGCCATTAATGGCCATTTTCGGCCATGGTGGAAACCTCCCAATTCAACCCCCATGTGTGCTGGAAAAACTCCTAAAATTCTTGTAACAGCCAGACAACTTAATACTTTGTTTCCAGATGAGAAAGTTCTCCTTGGTGCAGATAGACAACTTCATAGAGCTCATTTCCTTATGATGCTCACCAGCCATTGGTTTACCACAACCCACTAAATTTGTAGATCTTGTTCTAAGCTGTTAAGCCTTTGAACTGAACCTAGCTTTGTTACCAAAAGAAATATATGGGTTGTCTATAAACTACACCTAGAGGGGGGTGATTAGGTGTTTTTCAGATTTCTTTGCTATTTAAGAATTTATCTATCACAACACAAAAGCATCACAGAAAACACACAATGATTTATAGTGGTTCCCTACAAGACAATTTGTCTAGAGGTAGTCCACTGTCCCTCCCACCTATCTAGCAGTGTGCTAAACTAGTCAACTTCTCCAACTTAGATCTTCTCACTATAAATAGATCTTACAACTCAGGTTCCCACAGAACCCTACAAAGCTCAGACTTTACAAGTTATATAATCTCAGATCTTCAACAAGATCCTACCAAACTCAGTTTCACTAAGAACCCTACCAACTCAGTCTCACAAAGAACCCTACAAAGTAATACAGAGATGTTGTTGTAGAAGAAAAGACTTCAGGATGTGAGCTTTGAATCACAGATCTTCTTCTTCTTGTAACAATAAGCTTAGAGATCTTGTGGATCAATGAACCTTTCTTTAGAATCTTTTTTAGACCTTCACAGAACAACAATAATGAAGACTTCTTCTTTTTATTGATTCTTTTCTTTCTCTTCAGGAAGTATGTATGAGAATAAATCTTGAGAGAATACTAAGAAAATGTATTTCTGTAGATAAAAATTCTCCTTTTATATTGCTCTGCAATTGTGCATAAAACCCCCTTGTTGATTATTCCATAATCAATTCTCCCATTTTTAAAATGTCTTGCAGAATTGGCCATACTTCATCATGATTACTAGCCGTTCTTAGAACTTGCAGAATATAGAAATAATAAATTTCTTTCTTAAGTACTGTGCAATGATTATATTCTGTAGAGAAAATATAGCATTTATTGCTCCTTGATTTGTGCGCAAGATAGACGACGTGCACATTCCCTGAATATCAATTTCCAAGAAAGTCTGCGCATTAAATGTTGCTCTGCAATTTGTCAAGACGATGTTTATCCTTCAAGATGATATCTTCTTGATCAGTGTATATGACATATATACTTCACAGCGATATCGTCGACATACTTCCTTCTTCACGACTCTACTTGATATCTCAACGATCTTACTTCTTCTAAACGACATCGTTGAGATGTTACTTTCAATAAGACTTAGACTTATTCTTCAGGCTGACTGTCTTTCTTCATGGCGACATAAGGTCTTCAAGCTGATGTTTGTCTTCGTGACTCTTTCTTTATGACTTAATGAGTCAAGTCATTTAGCCTTCAAGGTTAAACTTCTTCTTTAAGACGATATCATCGAGATCTAAACTTAGCTTTATCCATGACACGCTTACGGCAAGTGTACTGGTCGCACAAGTAATAAATGTTGGGAGAGACTCCCTGAATATCGTTCTCAAAGGACTGCAAGTTGGGGTGTATGATTTTCTCATTAGGGAAATCAATTATAAAGATTTCCATGGTTTTAAAAGGGGGTTTTGATATGTTTTGGAAAACAAAATAAAAGAAAGCTAAATTAACTATGTGGGTCGCAATCACCGCGTCGCTTGGTGGATGGACGAGTAGGCTTGCGAATGAACAAGAAGGCTTGCAGATCGATGATTCGTAACAGACGGAGTGAGGGTCGTAAGCACCTCATCACAAAGCACGCAACTAGCAATTGCTAGTGCGACACACAACGTAGTGGTGGAGTGGATGGTGGAATGGGGCGTTCCTCAACTCACATAAACCACAAGGAATTTCACAAATATGAAATTACATTAACACAAATAAAGGGTTTATGATCATCATTCATAAGACAAATACATCCACAAGGAATAACTACAGCAAAATAAGGGGGAAAGAGTAAACCCAAGCTTGAAGACTCGCTGAAGATTCACGGTCGAAATCGTAGGGTTATCACGACTCGTCCATGCTCGGTCTTCAGTTACCGTCCGAGGTTCAGAGGAGCTATCACCTTCCTCCACATTACCCGTCTTCTTCGTGAAATATCTCAAGCTAGCTCTCGCCGGAGAACCCTTGAATGCAGCAGAAATAATCTTGGAATGGAGCTTTTGAGCTCGAGGATGATGGAGGAGGCCGAGGAGGAAGCTTTAGCGTTGGATTTGAAAAGAAATGATGGCCAGAGCTTCTCCTATAGTGGGCAGTGGTGGAGCGACAAAAAGAGCGTAGCTGGAGTGGAAATGGCAGGCTCGGTCTGTGATTCACGAAAAAAGGCAAATCATGCGGCTTTTATAGTAAACAATCAGAAAAATGGTCACGCATGGTTGAACGCACGACCGTGCATGGACCGTGCCTTAATAAATAAGAAGACAACCCAGGAAGATGACCTAGAGCGCCCGCGCATTTTACTCACGCACGGACGAAGCCGACGGTGCAAAAAAATGCACGGGCAAATTCCGAAAGCCAGAATTTTAGCTCACCAGAGTAGCTCGTGCGATTTTTACTCACATACAGGCAAACTGCCTATACGTGAACAAATCGCACGAGTGGGGACATAACATCATTTTGAACCACGGATGAGAGCACACGGTCGGAGCGATCGTGCGTCAAGGAAACGCACGACCGTGTGATTCATGCAGACATGAAATCTGGGCAAAATTGGATGAACCGTCCACCTGCACAACAATCAACAAGGGAATCACACAGCTGGGAATACCCCTCCAGCTCAATCTAGATATAGAAAAGGGTTGGGGAGCACCATGTGCTTACCCCCAACGATATGGAGCGCAATTGCACAACAAAATGGGCCTAAATAGTGCACATAGCGTGAAAATGAATACAAGTGAAATACAAGCGATTAATTGCTTGAAAATGAAGTGCACATGAGTGAAAACTAGCCTGGATGAGTCTATAAAATAGTGTAAATGTTGGGATAAACTCCTTGGATTTAACTTAACTAATTATCTAAATGTATTTTTAACTCTTAAGTTTTAATTACCCATTGTATAGTGAGGGTAATATGGTCATTAGATGTCTTAGGATATCACACACAACTTGGAGTGTAAAGACTAGAGCCAGACAAATTGGGTTGAGTTAACAATTGCATCGAATTGTATTCGACGCAACTTCGACTTCATGTCGACCTAACTTAGACTAGAAGTCCAAGCAACTCAACCTCTCTGTCGAAGTAGATCAAGTCGACGCTACGTCGAAAGGATATCAACATAGATGAAATGAGCATGTCGAAGTAACATTAGAAGTCGACGCAGCTTCGACTTCAACTCAACCCAGAAGGAAGAATTTTTCGAAGCCATCTGAAGTCGACGCAACGTCAACTACAATTTGATGCAGATAATGAAGTTCAAAGTCAAGCCGTCAACTCGATGGTTACATCGATATGAACTCGGAGCCACGTCGACATCAGAGTTCAATCAGAGCAAGAAGGAATTCAAAGCTGCTCTTACAAGAACTCGAAGATGCTTCGATTAGAGAGAAAGATAAATCGACGCAACGTCGAATACAGTCTGAAAAGGAAACCTTTTCCGCTATCATTTTGGAACTCTCTCTCAAGGCCCATAGTACTGAAGACCGTTCTTGTACAACCTCGTGTTCGCCGTGAGCAAGCCAAATGCGACATCTTAGGCAAGAGCGAACAAGAGGTGGGTCAAAGCAATGAGTGGGGGTCTCACGGACCACTCGCGAGTGGTGCCCTCACGCGAGAGAGAATAAGGAGTATCTAGCGCAATGGCGGAGCCTTCTTAGACTACTCGCGGCGAGAGCCGCGCGAACAGGTCAGATTAGAGAGTAGCACCCCCATGGGCCACTCACGACAAGAGTTAATTATGCGGGCCAGACAGCGAGTGGCACCCTGACGGGTTTCTCGCAAGTTAGTACTCGCCAGAAGATCAGCGGGTAGTGCCTAGAAGGATCACTCACCCAGCGAGGGGGGCCGCTTGTGTACAACCACGATATTCGTCAGGAGATGGTCATAGGCCGGAGAAGGCATGCGAGGCGGGCGTGCTGGGCACTCGCAGCAGGATCGCAAGAAAGCGGGCGAGCCGAGTCCTCGCGGGCTGCTCGTAGGAAGGCAGGCGGGCCAGATCTTCGCGATCGACGAACTCCCATCTGCGTTCGACGAATTCCAATCAGCGCTTGACGAACTTCAATAGGCGGTTGATGAAAGATGTTGTTCTGCATTCAACGAACTCCAGTTTGAGATCGACGAACTCGGCCCTGCGTTCGACGTATAAGTACCGAGATGTTCAGTTTGACAGAATTGCTCCTCAGCTCGACGAACTCGCTGTTTAGCTCGACATTTTCTTTCTTCCGGCCAGTTCAGTAGATTTTTATAAGGCCGAGTGGAGCTCGCATGGGGGAGTGCGAGACCCGGACTCGGTGGATGTTGCCAGAGGGAGGGCGAGCGGGGCCTTCACGGAGTGCTCGCCTAAGAAGGTTTCTCGGGCCGCACTCGCGGGGAGACTTGCGAGTGCCCTCACGAGTAGCCTTCGCGCATGACATTTGTTTATAGGCTAAGGAGGAGAAATTACCCCTCTACCCCTGGTTGTCTCCCATTAGTCTTTTCAAACAGCGGAGTTTGGCTGTTAGCAGGCCAAATTGGGGTGCGTTTAGTAAAATCAAAAGGCGGAATTCCGCTATTAACAGACAACGAGCAAAAAACTATAAATAGACCTTAAAGGGCACCTTGGGAGAGGAATCCACTCTCAGTTCTCTGAGCTTCTTCTTCCCTCGGTTACTCTGGTTTAGCTCTCTAGCTCTCCAAGGTGCCCAAGTCTCAGCTTTGGCTTGGGAAGGGAAGCTCTCTAAAGATCTTCCGGGTGTGTGGTGGGTCCTCCTTGCTGAGTCTAAGGGTCCGTGTCTAGCTCCGAGGCTTCGGTCAGTCCCTTCAGGAGATTAGTTAGTGCTAGCTGCACCCCAACTTATTGGGGGCCCCGAACACTACAGAGACCATTTACTAGTTTCAACATTTTTTGTGCGGTTAGCGTGGAGTGCAGCAAGTTCAGGAAAATCTCAAGGAGAAGACATGGCAGGAGAGGATGAGCGGGATGCGAGCTTCGGAGGCTCGCCACCCCCAGGAGCTCCAACAACAGTGGAGATGCTGGCAGACCTTAGGAGAGATCTTCTCGGAGCATTTCAGAGCGGTCTCATCACTGCGCTCGGTGGTCTCGCGACCCCAGCGCCCCAGGTGGCTCCTCCACCTGGAGTTGGCGAGAATTCCCCAACTCCGCGAGTCGGAAGGGAGGCGACAACCCGGGGGCAGGTCGATACCTCTCCGGGCGAGAACTCTTCCCCAGCCCGGGGGTGGCAAGCGAGGTCCCGACAAGGGTTGTCTAAGCAGAGGGGGTCCCGGCCAGTGGGGCCCCGACGAGCGGTACCTCGGCGAGCCCGGGGTCGGCAGGAGCAGGGTCGCCAGGGGATCTCACAGGAAGAGTAGAGCATGTCCAGAGAGTGAGCGGGGGAAGCCCTTTTTGCGAGTTGGTGCTCTCAGCACCACTCCCCGAAGGGTTCAGGGAGTCGGCCATGATGCTATATACTGGCAAGGATGACCCCGTTCAGTACTTGCTGTGGTTTGAAGACATGGTCTCGATCAGACCTATGTCAGATGCCTTCAAATGCTGACTCTTCGCTAATAACCTGAAGGAGAAGGCGAGGCACTGGTTCCACCAGCTGCCCTCAGGGTCGAGCTATGCCTTCGAGGACTTGCGTTGGGGCTTTATTTTACGCTTCTCCACCTCGAAGAAAAGGAAGAAGGATCCTGAATCGCTTTTCAACATCAAGCAGATGTCAGGGGAGTTGTTAGCTCACTATTTGGAGCGGTTCAGGAAGGAGGTTCTCCTCGTTCAAGAGGTGCCAGGGTACACCCTCCAGCTTGCCTTCACGTTGGGGCTGCGGGAGGGTTTCTTCATGATGAATCTCAAGAGGAGGGTTCCTCTGTCCTATGAGGATTTGATGGAGAGAGCAGCAGAGGAATTAGATGGGGAGGCAGCAAACCCCGAGTTCACGAAGTGGCTAGCACGGCTGAGCGAGCCGGAAGGCAAGCAACCAGGGAAAAGAAGGAGGGAAGAAGCGATGGCCCCGGAGATGGGGTGGAGGCAACAAGGTGGGGGGATGCAGGGTCTAGGAAGGGGGTTCCCCCACGGAGGAGGTAACTTCCAAGGATGGCAGGGAAGGTGAAAGTGCACAGTTAACCACACTAGAATTCTCTAGAGGGGGGGGGGGGTGAATAGAGATTCAAAAATACTTTGTGCAAAGTTAACAAATATATATATATGTGTGTGTGTAATAATCACAGATTTAAGCTTCCCACATACACTAACAAGAATTAAGTAAATCAAGAAAGAAATAGCAAAATGAAAATCACAGCATAACACAAAGAAATATAGTGGTTCCCCAAACTTTGGGTAGTCCACTCTTCTACCCCCTTGGTAGGAATTCACTATCTTGCACTGAGTCTTTTGATAAGGAGACTCTTAGAACCAGCTTGAGTCTTTTGATAAGGAGACTCTTAGAACTAGTACAACCGAATTTTTTGAAGAGAGATTCTAAAAACTCTTTTACACTGTTTGAAAATGAAATGAGGATAAGAAGAAGAAGTAGAAGAAGTAATTGAAACAAGAAAGAATCTTCTTCTTAGCAAGAAGATTAGAAGCACAAGAAATAGTGAATGAAATCTCTCTTCTATAGTGAGAAGGAGATTGTAGGCCTTTTTCTCTTTCAATGAGAGCTATCAGAGATTGAAGCAGTATGTCTTCAGAAAGAGAAGAAGAAGAAGGCTTGTTGTTTTCTTCAGCACACTAGCACTTCTCTCAGCTTTTCTCACTTTTCTCTTGGGAGCTTTTCCTCTTTTTGCAAATGGATGGAGTGAATCACTTGTTTTCTTCTCTGTCGATTTCCCTCTTATTTATAGCTCTGTTTATTCAAAGAATACTATAGGAGAATAATCATTTAGCAGTCAGAGAAATAGTAAGAGAGAAAAGATTCCATAATCAATATTTCTATAGAAGGAATGAGATCATTCTGATTTCAAATAATATCCATAATAAACTTAATCAATTTAGCCAAGAATCATTTAGAAGGAAAGACTGATTCAAAACGGCTAGAAAAGAATAATATCATTCCATAAAATTCAGATCTACAAATAGAAGGAAAGAAATCTGGCGTGTTTTGAATTTGACATAGAAATCGACGTACGTCGATTACTATTCGACGGAAGCGTCGATTTCAGACTGGCTGGACGTCGAGAGGAGAATATGGAAGGTGCGTCGACTAAGGTTCGTCGACTTCACTAGATACGTCGACTATAAGTCAGAGTTACGTCGACATAGGTTACGTCGAATTCTGTTTAGAGCTACTTCGACTCATTCTGAGAGGAACGTCGACTACACTTCGATGTTGCGTCAAATACTACCTAACGCATATTTACTTAGACTAATTTTTCATTCTTAGAATTTATATTCTACTCATTTTAAGGGGTTAAGATAAATCATTTCCCCAACAATCTCCCCCTATTTGTCTTAACCCTATTCAGGGAGAAATTGTATCAGCTTTTAATTAACACAGCAAGACATTTATATAGAAAAGAAATATGTTAAGTAATCAGTAGAAAATAGAATCATTTACACAGACTTCATAAACAGTATTTAAGCAAGGAAGAAAGAGTATATCAACATTGTTCAACACATCACTCAGGAGGGGTAGGAGGAGTTTTTCTTTTCCTAGTGAATACTAAAGTTTTTAGAGAAGTGGGTTTCTCCTTCTCAGTAACAGGTGATTCACTCAGCTCCCCCTGAGTCACAGCAGTTTGCTCCCCCTGAGATGGAACTTCCTTTTCTTTTACTTCTGCCTCTTCAATTTCTTTCTCAGCTCCAACTTCAGTTATGTCAGCATTTGGCTCCCCCTGAGCTTCAGCTTCTTTTTCAACATTAGTTTCCTCTTCAACTTCTCTCTCTGCCCTGCTAGCCTCCCCTTAAAAGAGAACTACTTGTTGTGTAGCTTCTCTTGCTATAGAGAGTACATCTGTTATCTGGTCCTCAGTATGTAGCTCTGGTACTAATTCATTCCCAATTGTCTTAAGCAGTGCAAGACTATCAGCTTTTGAAGTAGGAAGGGACTTGTGTGAGAGAGATTTATGACTTGAGAGCTGCTCTTCATCTAATTTCTCCCCCTTCTTGACCTTATTAGCTAAGGAGGTTAAGAAAGACTTGGTCACTTTAGAGGAAGAGACAGAGGACTTTAAGCTTTGCACAGAGGCATTGACCCCATCTATTTGGGTTTGCATGTGCATGATGGAGGAGTGAAGTTGGGAACAGTGTCCATCCAGCATTTCTTGAAATTTTTGGGCTGCTGACTGGATACACTGGGTGATGAGAGTTTCAGTGGATGGAGATGGTTCAAAGTGTGTTGAAGTAGGAGATAATGGTTGAGGTGGAGGTGATGAAGGTGGAGAGAGGACTGTATCATTGTGATGAGGTGAGTTTGATGTAGGAGGTGGAGGAATAGAGGAGGGTTGAGCAGGTGTATGTGAAGATGTAGGTAGGATAAGAGTTGTGATGGTAGTAGAGACTATTGGTGTGGATGATGTTGGTAGGGAAGAGTTGTCTGTATGTTGAGGAGGAGGGGAGATGGATGCACAGGAGAGGGAGTCCTTTCAGGAATGGCACCAGGCTTGGGGATTTGCCTGGTCCATTTAGAGAAGAGGGCTATGGACATCCTTTTTCCAGGGGGAATGGGGATTCCTTTTGACCTACATAGGCCAGGGAAGGAGTGGAGGAGTACTGACTCATGATCCTCATATAGGCATTCTCTTTGTGAGAATATTTGTAGCCTATCATTTTTAGTAAGCAGCTGGCCCAGTCAACCTTCTTTTTCTACACAAGGGCCCCCATGATGTTCAGTTGCTGCTTGGGCACTGCATCATGGGCAGAGATTTTGCAGAGTAGAACTTTTCCAACTATGTCTGCCAATAGCCTATATTCATCAGAAAAGTCAATTTTCTTCAGGTGGATTGGTCTATCTTTGGAGAACTTCATGGTGATTAACAGTCTTTTGATTTCCTCAGGGGTGAGTTCCTCAGAGTCATCACCTGATAAGGGAATGATGATGGAGATTTATTTAGTTATTTTTAGTAAAGAATTTGCTTCCCCTTTTTGATTTGAACAAGGATAGTGTTGGTATGTACCTGATGGAAGATCAAAAGTGTCCCTAAGGTGTTCTGCAGAGATTGAGATAGGAGACTCATAGAGTGTTCCTGTGATCTCTCCTTGCTCAGATATCTGAACATGATTCATTAACTCAGTGATTTCTGTCTCTAGGAGTCTGCATCTTATGGAAATGAGTTTGTCTAAACCAGCTTCAGTGAAGAGAGCTATGATGCTCTTATAGTTTTTGGCGGCGGCTTGGAAGGATTCAAGATCAATGTCGAAACCAGAGTTGATCTTGGGAGCCATTTAGGTCAGTGAGAGAGAGGAAGAGATAGCTGGACTGAGAATTGAGAAGGATGAGAGATGCAAGGAGCGTGCTGAATTTTAACTGAAGAGTCCATTTAAGTCAGGTGAAACGTCGACATGAGACACAACTCAAGGTTTATTCGGTACGACAATAGATGTGACTGAAAATATTTTAGTATTGCCGCACTTTTTCATGAAGTCGACGTTGCGTCGAGTGGAAGTCGATGTATGCGTCGGTATAGTCTGATAGGGTTTCCTATCGACGTATGCGTCGATATGAGTCTACGCATACGTCGATTTTATTAATCATTTTTAGTTATCGACTATGCGTCGATTAAGGAATCGACTTGATTTTACTTTGTCTGAAAATTTCAGTTTTTTCTTGAGGGTTTATTTCTTCCTATTCCTAAGGTTTTCTAAGTCAGCCTTGCACTAATTTTAAAGATAATTGGATTGATTGTGCCAACATCGTTTGGCAGTGTGGCCAATTTTATTACAGATATGACACCTAATTGTCTTTAGATTATGGGAATTTAAGTTTAGAGAGGGATAAAGATGTTGATTAGGATAGAGTTGTTGATTAGGATAAAAGTTTTGATTAAGATGAGAGTTTTGATTAGGATAGAAGTTTTGATCAGGATAAGAGTTTTGATTAGGTTAGAAATTTTGATCAGGATGAAAGGGTCCTGAATGGGGGTTAAGATAGAAAGTTTTTGAAGAATAGCTATGTCCTGTATTTAAGTTGCTCTGAGGTTTTATGCGTCGATATTTATTCGAGGTATGTTGAGAGTTGCGTCGATATGTATTCAGCGCTTTCTCAAGATTGCGTTGATCTGGAATCAATGCATGGAAGTAGTTGCGTCGATTGTAAGTCGACGTAATGTTATTCATGCGTAGATTTGAGGTCGAAGCATCTAAGTGATTGCGTCGAGTAGAATTCGACGTACTATCATTCATGCGTCGATATGAAGTCGACGCAATTTTACATTCACAAATTTTATTTTTCCCTTTTTCTGATTGGAGTTTTGTTTCTTTGTAACTTGTTTCTTTTGGAATAGTTGCCTTCTCAGAGGTAGTTTGAGAGTCTTCTTCTGAATGGTATGATGATGATTCATTAAGGTGGTTTATCTCTTTGAAGGTTAGGTCTTCTGTATTTTGTGAGTCTTCTTCTAAGTTTGTTGATTTGATGGGTTTAGTGAATTTAACAGGGCTCATCCAAGCAGGTTTGGTAGATGGTATTGAACTAGTTGAAGGATCAGCCCCTAGCCCCAGATTCTTATGTCTGATTATTTGTTTTTCAGTGATTTCTTTAAGTGTTTGGCTTCTGACTTTTATAGATTCTTCAAAAGCTTTTGCCTGGGATACCTTATTCTTAAGGAGTTGATTTTCTATTTTAGCACTATCTATTTCCTTTTCTGTTTTATAGATTTTACACCTTAGTTTATAATTTTTTGAACATGTATCTTCTATTTTTCTCATATTAATTTGTTCTTTTAGATCCTTAATTTCTTGTTTAGCTTTTAGTTGATCTAAACAGAGTCTTTCAAAACCATTTTTAAAATCATCACATAGAAAATCTATTTCATCAAAAATGCTTACCTTTCCCTTATCCTCAGATTCCTCTATGAGAATAAGGCTATTTGCTTTTGCTGTTGAAGTGATGCTTCTTTCTGATCCTGTTTCACTCCATGATTCAGCAACACATTCTTCTTCTGTGCTTCCAAGAGCCATTAAGCATAGGTCCTCTTGCTTAGACTCTTCATTGTCACTTTTAGATGAAGTGCTGTCTTCAGAATCTGTCTCACTCCAAGCTTCTGTAATGAAGCCACTTTCTTTCTTCTTCCCCTTTTTCTTGAGATCTTTCTTTTTCAGATCTTTCTTTTTCTCAGCATTCTCTGGACATTCTGGAGCAATATATCTAGTTTTCCTGCAGGAATAACAAACAATATCTTTAGTAGGAGTCTTATCATACCTTGATTTTGACTCTCTCCTTCTAGACCCATCTGGCCTGACTGATGAGTCCCAATTATATACACATAGATGGACTCATCTGGGCCATTTCTCTAGTCATTCCACTGCACTTTAGCCTTGTTTTAGCTCATATTTGTCGTTCTATGCTAGGTGCACTTCTTGGCCTATTTTGGTGTGTTTTATGTTTATTCTTTCTTGTTATCCTTATCGTATTGTTGAGTGCCACTTTTAGTGGCCTGATTAGCATTTCTGTAGGAACAGGAGTCGTGGAGGTGTTCCCGGTACAATTCTGTACAGGAACACTGCGCACGATCACTGGTTCTATTGCGCACGACCACTGGTCATGCGCCACTAATCGTGTGCACTCAACCCCCAAAATTTGAGTTCTGTTTGACCGAACGCACGACCATTTACGATAGTGCGCACGACTACTGGTCGTGCGCCACTGGTCGTGCGAACATGTTATTTTATAAATTTCTTAGCTTGCAGGTTCCGCCCAGGCAGGCGCACGATCACAGAAATCCAGCGCGCACGACCACTGGTCGTGCTCCAATGACCGTGCACAGTATTTTCGCCAGCGCCTATATAATGACCTGTTCCGCAAATTAGGGATAGGCGGGCTTCCGGAAGCGGGATTTTCAGTCCGTACGCCGCCATTTTCCACTTCCATCCATCTCCACCTCATCTTCTCTGGAAGGGGAAGTCGTCTCCGGCCATCCTAAGCATTTTCCCATTGTCTGAAAGCATTCTCCGCCATCCGCAAGCACTCAAGCAAGCAGTCTCCATTTTTGTCCGGTGAGAAGAACAGCAATCCTGAGGTAGAAGACGACGGAAGCACGTGGAGAGATCGTGACAGTCTCTCGACGCCGGAAGCACAGTCCGCCCGATTCCGGAGGTAGCTTGACAACCTACCATTCCGGCCGTGAACGGCCGCTAGTCTTCGTCCATTGCTTGTCTTCCTCTTCTCCTCTTTGTAGTATTTCTTTGAATCATTTGAACTTGAATATCATGATGTTTAGTTTAAATGCAATGTTTGTTTCTTCTCTGTTCATCAACATTTGCTTGTGATTCGTTTCACCTCCACTCACTCACTCACGCACCCATTGTGCTCGTTTTGCGTTAGCAAGAGCTAGCGGCGATTTGTGAAGAGGTGTCTGCGACCCTCACTCTCCGCACTAGTGATCACTTCACTCGCTTGCGCACCATCCATCCGCCTCACGAAGCTCGGCATCGCGTCCGTGCACCCATCTCGCCTTGCGAAGCGGTGAGTTCGACCCGCACTTCTTTTATTGTTGTTAATAATAGGAAACCAAATCAAAACCCCTCTAGTTGTGTTTGTTCCCGCTTGTGTAACAATTGTCACAAAACGCAATTCGTTCACCCAACCTGCATTCCTCAAGAGACCGACACTCGGGGATTCTATTCCCAACATTTAATACTTGACAGCGACCGGTGCACTTGCCGAACATAGCATCAAGTTTTTGGCGCCGTTGCCGGGGAATGCGGACGTGATGAATTCGTTTGCGTGAAGAATCGTTGCACGAGGCATTATTTTTACTTCTCTTTGTTTTCCTCTGTTATCTTTGTTTTTTTTTGTTTTTTGTTTACACGCACATCGAACTACCTTCGTTCTTTCCTTCGTGCGCTAATCTTTTGGGTTTCAAGTATTCCTAGCATGACCTCTATTCAGCAATACATCTATCAAGGAAGTTTAAATGATTTAAAGGTTCAAGCACAAAGGAATGATCATGATTTCGGGATTTCCTCCGACATCATTGAGTATATGACTGTGAATTGCAAGTTCAGTGGGGATAAGCATGAGGATGCGGTACAACACATGCATGACTTCTTAGAGATTTATTATGCATGTATATTCAGTGGAGTTGAAAATGACCTGCAAAAGATCCTGGCATTTTCATTTTCTCTACATGATAAAGCCAAAAGTTGGTACTGGGATATCCGGAAAAGAGAGGCGACCACATGTAAGCAGCTCGAAGGGAGATTTTTGCATGAGTTTCAACGCCGTACCCGAGTCCTGGACAAGTACAGGGAACTTATAACCTTCGGCCAGGGAAAGGAGGAGACGTTAGTTGACGCTTGGGAGCATTTTCAATCCCTGCATAGGGAATGTTACCGAGAAGATCTTTCAGAAATCTTTTTGATTCAGGTTTTTTATTTCGGCGTGCTGGACAAATTCCATCTGTTATTCGATGTGGCAGCGGGAGGGGCCCTGTTTAATAAATCGGGGAAGGACGCGTGGGAAGTAGTAGTGAATATAGTTCAGACCAGCCAGCACTGGAGTCATGTCATTCACCCCCTCAGTACTGCTGAAGTTAATACAGTGACATTCAACGGAGCAGCGGAACGCGTGCTGTCAGGGCAGACGGAACAGTTGGCAACTTTTGTGGTCGGGATGCTGCAAAAAATAAATAACCTATATGCAGCAATTCAACAGCTTCACTCTATTATAGGGGTTCTTACCAATGTCATTTCTGGGCTTGCAAGTCAGCAGCCGGCGTCTGTGAACACCATGCGATTGAGAAGCGGTAGAGGTGTTGACAATCTTCTACGATAGGAACCATGTGTGAATTCCGCTGACAAGTGCAATGCAGACGTGGCTGAGAAGCAGACTCAGATTCCTATTGAGCCAGACCCAGTGAGCGAGGCACAACCCTCGAGAAGTGTTGTTCACCCCCCATTCCCCCACAGGTTGTGAAATGAGAAATCCGAGAAACAATTCCGCAAATTCCTGGAAATAATGAAAGGAGTGCAAGTGAGCATACCACTGATTGAAGCCATTTCCCAAATACCGGGCTATTCCAAGTTCTTGAAAGACTTGATTTCGAAGCGGAAACTGTTTGAGGATCTCAAGATTATCGATCTCACTGAGGAGTGCTCTGCCATCATCTCCAATATGCCCACAAAGTGCAAAGATCCGGGCAGCTTTACTATTCCTTGCAGGATCGGTCATCACCGTTTCAGCCGGGCGCTCTGTGATTTGGGTGCATCAATCAATTTGATGCCGCTCTCTATCTTTCGTGAACTAGGCGCAGGGACCTTGAAGCCGACGCAGGTAATGCTACAGCTAGCTGATCGGTCGATCAAGAAACCATCTGGAATTGTCGAGGACCTCACAATAGTAGTAAACGGTCTCGCTTTTCCAGCCGATTTTGTCATCCCCGACATGAAGGTTGACACTAAAGTACCCATTATCTTGGGGCGGCCCTTTCTTGCTACGGCTCATGCTATCATTAATGTGGAGCATGGGGAGCTCACGCTCAGATTGGGGGAGGACGCTATATCCTTCAACGTCCACAATCCATCGCAACTCTTCGAAATCACGGAATGCGAACCGACAGAGCCACTTGAAGAATTCGATGGTCAGATGGATGTGGGTTTGGATGACAACGAGACATGTTGGCAGCGCGAGGACGCAAGAAATGACGGTGCACACTCGAACCAGCCCGATGTTTCGCATTCAATCGGAGGGCCATCCAGCGATTCTGCTGATCCAAACATTTATCCGGCTCTCAAACAACTACCGGATTCTCTAAAGTACGTTTTCCTTGGAGAAAATGCCACGCATCCGGTGATTATTTCCGCAGCTCTCTCTGCCGCCAACGAAACCGCATTTGTGGGTGTGCTGAGAAGGTACCATAAAGTCTTCGGACGCTCTCTTGCAGACATTAAGGGAATCAACCCCACGGTCTGCATGCATAAGATCCTCCTTGAAGATCAGTACAAACCCACAGCACAGCCCCAAAGGCGTTTGAACCCGAAAATGCAAGAGGTGGTGAAGGCAGATGTGATAAAGCTCTTAGGCTCTGGCATCATTTACCCAATCAGCGACAGTAAATGGGTCAGCCCAGTTCAGGTGGTACCAAAAAAAGGAGGGATCACCGTTGTTGCCAATGAAAAGAACGAGTTGCTACCTACCTGAATGATCACCGGGTGGAGAGTCTGTATCGACTACCGCAAGCTGAATGATGCTACATGCAAGGACCATTTCCCACTCCCCTTCATTGATCAGATGTTAGAAAAGTCAGCGGGGCAGGATTACTATTGTTTCTTGGATGGGTACTCAGGTTACAATCAAATCTTAATAGACCCGTCTGATCAAGACAAAACAACATTTACATGTCCTTCTGGTACCTTCGCGTTCAAGAGAATGTCGTTCGGACTATGTAATGCCCCCGCAACTTTCCAGCGCTGTATGCTCGCCATTTTCGCTGACATGGTGGGAGATTTCCTCGAAGTTTTCATGGATGACTTCACTTTATTTGGCAGCAGCTTCGATACTTGCCTCGCGAATTTGGCCAAGACCTTGAAGCGGTGTGAGGACACCAACCTTGTCTTGAACTGGGAGAAATGCCACTTTATGGTGCGCGAAGGAATTGTGTTGGGGCATAAGGTTTCCTGCCAAGGGCTCGAGGTAGATCAGGCGAAGGTAAGTGTTATCAGAAACCTCCCTCCACCTATGTCAGTGAAAGGTGTCCGCAGTTTTCTCGGTCATGTGGGATTCTATCGAAGGTTTATTAAGGACTTCTCATCCATTTCAAAGCCTTTATCTCACTTGCTTGTTAAGGACGTCCCCTTCCACTTCGACGATGCATGCACGCAGGCCTTTGAAACCTTACGGGGACATCTCATCTCGGCTCCAATTTTGGTGGCACCCGACTGGAATTTACCCTTTATTATCATGTGTGACGCAAGTGATGTGGCCGTGGGTGATGTGCTCGGTCAAAAGAAAGACAAGACTTTTCACACCATTGCGTATGCCAGTCGAACTCTCAACAGCGCGCAAGCAAACTATACCACTACGGAGAAGGAAATGCTAGCCGTGGTCTTCGCCTTTGAAAAATTTCACTCATACTTGGTGCTTTCCGAAGTAATTGTGTACACGGACCACGCCGCACTCAGGTATCTTTTCAGCAAAAAAGAATCCAAACCGCGCCTGATTCGTTGGATTTTACTTTTGCAGGAATACAATTTGGAAATCAAAGACAAGAAAGGGGTGGAGAACGTAATAGCTGACCATCTTTCGCGTTTGGAGTACGATATGATGGCTGACGGTCCCAACAGCTTTGTGGAGGAAATGACCGATTATTTTTCGGATGAAAAATTATTCGCAATCAATACGTTCCCGCCAACCGCCCCATGGTACGCTGATATCGCTAACTACTTGGCTTGTAAGACCTTCTCCCCGAATCTGTCCCCTCAGCAGAGACGGAAGCTTACCTCTGACTCAAAATACTATTTTTGGGAAGACCCGCTCTTATTCCACACCTGCAGCGACGGGATTATCAGGCGCTGCGTTCCTGAAGCCGAGTTTCAGTCTATACTGCAACACTGCCATGACAGAGAAGCTGACAGCCATTTTGGGGCCGTTCGAACAGCACGAAAAATCTTACAATGTGGATTATTTTGGCCGACTCTCTTTACAGATGCCCATGCCTATGTCACCAAGTGTGACGAATGCCAAAGGACCGAAAACATCTCCCGGCGTGACGAGATTCCCCTCAATAACATGCTAGTTTGCGAACCATTTGATGTCTGGGGGATAGACTTTATGGGTCCTTTCCCAATGTCTCATGGTAAGCATTATATCATTGTGGCAGTTGATTATGTCTCAAAATGGGTGGAAGCCGAGGCAGTTACCACGAATGACGCCAGCACAGTGCTACACTTTATCCACAAGAATATTTTCTCCAGGTTTGGGACGCCGAGAACTATTATCAGCGACGGCGGTAGTCATTTTTGTAATAAGCAGTTTTTGCAGCTCATGAAAAAGTTTGGGGTCCATCATAAGATTTCTTTAGCTTACCACCCCCAAACATGTGGACAAGTAGAAGTATCCAACCGCGAGCTCAAGCGAATAATCGAAAAATCGATACATTCTAATAGGAAGGAGTGGTCTAAAAAGGTCGACGACACATTATGGGCTTATCGGACTGCTTTCAAAACACCTATCGGCATGACTCCGTTTCAACTAGTCTATGGCAAGGCATGCCACCTCCCTGTGGAGCTGGAGCATAAAGCATTATGGGCAACCAAACTGTTGAACATGGACATTGGTGCCGCAGCCGAGGTGCGTCGCTCCCAACTCAACGAATTAGAAGAGCTCCGGCATTTCGCTTATGAAAACGCTCGCATCTACAAAGAGAAAACAAAAAAATGGCATGATCGACACATCATCCCTAAGGAGTTCAAAATTGGGGACCAAGTGTTGCTTTACAACTCCCGTCTCTGCCTCTTTCCAGGAAAGTTAAAGTCGAGGTGGAGCGGTCCATTCTTAGTGACTGATGTCTCTCCCTTTGGTGCCATCGAAATATCAGGGGACAAGGGAGACAAATTTAAGGTCAACGGGCATCGACTGAAGTTATACGATGGCGCCACTATAAACAAGGAGTGTCAGTTGGTCGCACTAGGAGAAGTGCACCAAAAAAGCTCCTACAACTGATTTTTAGTTCTTAATTTGTGAAACTTTTTTTTATGCACTTTTATTTTCTGCACTCTTTGAACAATTTTAATACAGGTATTTGGTCCAGCTTAAGGACATAAAACAAAAGCGCTGCTGGGAGACAACCCAATTTTTTGTTGCTATCCTGTTAATAGTTTAGTTTTATGTATTTTTGCTTGGAGCCTTTTTGCCTGCAGGTGTGTGGCAATTTCTTTTGGTGGCGGACTTGGATTCCCTTTGCAATATCAACGCCAATCTTCTAGTATGCTCATATCTGAGCATAGGTACCCTCTTCCTCAACATTTCTTTATTCTCATTGTCATAATTCATGTGATTGTCCAATTTAAGTCTGGGGGGGAGTGTACCGAGTGTTCACTGCACGTGCACTAGTGCTTAGCATGCTAGAAGTAATTTTATTTTCAGTTTTATGATTTATTTACTTTCTCCGCACACCACTGCACCCACTTTAACGCGCACTCACTTGTTTGTGTACTTCCGTTCACACTTATCTTGGTTTGGAATGTGAAATAGGATGTTAGCTTAGGAATTGCAAATCGGAGTGCGATGTTGACTCCTGTAGTGCTCTAGTCGCATATTCCTTGCTTGCATAGAAATTTGAGTAGAATTAGATTGTCTCTATACTTGTAATTTACAATTAGTATTCTTGCGTAGTTTTTTGATTTATTTTACTCATTTGGTGAATGTAACCAAAATTTGCGGTAGCACGGTGTTGTGTGTAAGCAAGCGCTAGTTGTGTGTTGCTCGAGTCGGAAGGAAGCTTTACCTTTCTCGTGGGCTAAGAACTTGCCCCAAGCGACTCTTGAAGCATGGGCGAGAGCAACTCATTTTGTTAAATGTGATGTAGGCCATTTTTGGCTAGTTTGAGCCTTGTTTTCCATGACCTATGCATTCACCTTTGCAAGCCAAGTTTGTGCCTACCCTTCTTTTGTTTCAGCTCTTCTTTCAAATCACCAATGCCTGAAGCTTATCCTATTATCGCAGCCAAGTAGTGAGTTAACTGGAATTACATGTCATATTTGGATGTGATGTATGGAAATTTTTGTGATGTGAAGAGAAAGTGTATTGTGTGCTGAACATATTGTTGTAAACTAACCGGGGGATAAATGAAAAAAAAATGAAGTTAAAAGAAAAAAAAATCTATAAAGAATCAAAATGACAAGAAATCCCCTTGGGCGTAATAGAAAAATTTAGTTGGTATTTGTTTGGAGTAGGCTGTGTACACACCTATTTTTCAAGCTAAGTCTGGGGGTGTGGTACACTTGCGTTGTGTTGGGCTTGTTCCGGGTAAGCTTTCGATGTTGCTCATTTGGGTTGCGTAGCCGTTTCGCTTATCATTGAATATCATACCGTAACCTAAGCCCAAATTTCAACCCGAAGTCCTATTGATTTAACTTCTGAGTTTGCTAGTGCCGTGGAGAGAGTGTAACCGGGCAAGCTTATGGTTCTCGTCGTTGATGGATTTCAGCGGAGTTATTCCCGAATTCCGGTATTTAGCAACACCCTCCTGAGTGGCTTGTTTACTTTCACATCGAGCACGACCGCACAAATTCTTCATGATTCACCATCTGAGTACAAATAAATCTCTATTTACGCATGTATACTATTGTAAATTAATTAGTATAGTTAAAATCTTCTTTTACAGAATTTCTATTTGCATGGGTATGATACTTCACATCTGACTCTTTATTTGCAATTCTCTATGCCAACCACCATTTTCCCTACTCCGTCGGTTGTGTTTACTCGGGACGCGCAAAAAGCTAAGTCTGGGGGTGTGATGAGTCCCAATTATATACACATAGATGGACTCATCTGGGCCATTTCTCTAGTCATTCCACTGCACTTTAGCCTTGTCTTAGCTCATATTTGTCGTTCTATGCTAGGTGCACTTCTTGGCCTATTTTGGTGTGTTTTATGTTTATTCTTTCTTGTAAGCCTTATCGTATTGTTGAGTGCCACTTTCAGTGGCCTGATTAGCATTTCTGTAGGAACAGGAGTCGGGCAGGTGTTCCCGGTACAATTCTGTACAGGAACACTGCGCACGATCACTGGTTCTATTGCTAGGTGCACTTCTTGGCCTATTTTGGTGTGTTTTATGTTTATTCTTTCTTGTTAGCCTTATCGTATTGTTGAGTGCCACTTTCAGTGGCCTGATTAGCATTTCTGTAGGAACAGGAGTCGTGCAGGTGTTCCCGGTACAATTCTGTACAGGAACACTACGCACGATCACTGGTTCTATTGCGCACGACCACTGGTCGTGCGCCACTGATCGTGTGCACTCAACCCCCAAAATTTGAGTTCTGTTTGACCGAATGCACGACCATTTACGATAGTGCGCACGACTACTGGTCGTGCGCCACTGGTCGTGCGCCACTGGTCGTGCGAACATGTTATTTTATAAATTTCTTAGCTTGCAGGTTCCGCCCAGGCAGGCGCACGATCACAGAAATCCAGCGCGCACGACCACTGGTCGTGCGCCAATGACCGTGCGCAGTATTTTTGCCAGTGCCTATATAATGACCTGTTCCGCAAATTAGGGATAGACGGGCTTCCGGGAGCGGGATTTTCAGTCCGTACTCCGCCGTTTTCCACTTCCAGCCATCTCCACCACATCTTCTCTGGAAGGGGAAGTCATCTCCGGCCATCCTAAGCATTTTCCCATCGTCCGGAAGCATTCTCCGCCATCCGCAAGCACTCAAGGAAGCAGTCTCCATTTTAGTCCGGTGAGAAGAACAGCAATCCTGAGGTAGAAGACGACAGAAGCACGTGGAGAGATCGTGACAGTCTCTCGATGCCGGAAGCACAGTCCGCCTGAGTCTGGAGGTAGCTTGACATCCTACCATTCCGGCCGTGAACGGCCGCTAGTCTTCATCCATTGGTTGTCTTCCTCTTCTCCTCTTTGTAGTATTTCTTTGAATCATTTGAACTTGAATATCATGATGTTTAGTTTAAATGCAATGTTTGTTTCTTCTCTGTTCATCAACATTTGCTTGTGATTCGTTTCACCTCCACTCACTCACTCATGCACCCATTGTGCTCGTTTTGCGTTAGCAAGAGCTAGCGGCGATTTGTGAAGAGGTGTCTGCGACCCTCACTCTCCGCACTAGTGATCACTTCACTCGCTTGCGCACCGTCCATCCGCCTCACGAAGCTCGGCATCGCGGCCGTGCACCCATCTTGCCTTGCGAAGCGGTGAGTTCGACCCGCACTTCTTTTATTGTTGTTAATAATAGGAAACCAAATCAAAACCCCTCTAGTTGTGTTTGTTCCCACTTGTGTAACAATTGTCACACAACGCAATTTGTTCACCCAACCTGCATTCCTCAAGAGACCGACACTCGGGGATTCTATTCCCAACATTTATTACTTGACAGCGACCGGTGCACTTGCCGAACATAGCATCACTGACCCATTTCTTGAATCTTCTGGCCAGGAGGCTGAATAGTTCTTCTTCAGTCACAGAGGTTTCTTCTTCTGTTGCTTTTAATGCAATGTTTCTATGTTTTGAAGAGGTTGGAGTGTTTTCCCTTCTTTCCTTCTCTTCTCTGGTTTCCAGTAGTTGCTCATAGGATTTAAGTTTTCCTAAGAGGGCATCTGTTGAGATTTCCTTTTGTCCTCTTGTATCTCTTATTGCCCATATTCTTGAGTTCCATTAACTTGGGAGACTCATTAATATTTTGTCATTGATCTCTGTGAGAGAGATCTCTCTGTCCAAGTTTCTTAATTGATTGATGATCATACTGAATCTGTCATACATCTCAGATATACTTTCTTCACTTCTTTTGGAAGTTCTCATATTGGGAGATCAATAGAGCCTTCTTATCTTTCCTTTCATCAACACTTCCTTCTACCATCTTTGTAAGAGCCTCCCAGATTTCTTTGGCTGACTTACAGTCAACAACCCTTTGAAAGATTTCATCTGAGAGGGTTGAGACAAGAATGTTCACAGCTTTTGAATCACATGCTTTTGCCTTTTTCTCATCATCTGTCCACTCAGCCCTTGGGACAAGTGTTTGAGTCACTTTACCACTTGAGTCCTTTCCATAGGGCTTAGGAGGACCTGTCAAAATAACATTAAACAAATCTTCATCAATAGAATTCATATAGATCCTAATTCTTGTTTTCCAAAGTGCAAACTTTTCAAAGTTGCAAATTGGTGGTCTGGTGGAAGCATAATCTTTGATTTGTGCCATAAATTTTTTTTTTAGAAATATATATATATATGAGGTAGGATCTTTTTGATCAGGGAGTTACCCTTCTTAGATTAACCTGGCTCTGATACCAATTGAAAGTGCACAATTAACCACACTAGAATTCTCTAGAGGGGGGGGGGGGGGGGGGGGGTGAATAGAGATTCAAAAATACTTTGTGCAAAGTTAACAAATATATATATATATATATATATATGTGTGTAATAATCACAGATTTAAGCTTCCCACATACACCAACAAGAATTAAGTAAATAAAGAAAGAAATAGCAAAATGAAAATCACAACACAACACAAAGAAATATAGTGGTTCCCCAAACTTTGGGTAGTCCACTCTTCTACCCCCTTGGAAGGAATTCACTATCTTGCACCGAGTCTTTTGATAAGGAGACTCTTAGAACCAGCCTGAGTCTTTTGATAAGGAGACTCTTAGAACCAGTACAACTGAATTTTTTGAAGAGAGATTCTAAAAACTCTTTTACACTGTTTGAAAATGAAATGAGGATAAGAAGAAGTAGAAGAAGTAATTGAAACAAGAAAGAATCTTCTTCTTAGCAAGGAGATTAGAAGCACAAGAAATAGTGAATGAAATCTCTCTTCTATAGTGAGAAGGAGATTGTAGGCCTTTTTCTCTTTCAATGAGAGCTATCAGAGATTGAAGCAGTATGGCTTCAGAAAGAGAAGAAGAAGAAGGCTTGTTGTTTTCTTCAGCACACTATCACTTCTCTCAGCTTTTCTCACTTTTCTCTTGGGAGCTTTTCCTCTTTTTGCAAATGGATGGAATGAATCACTTGTTTTCTTCTCTGCCGATTTCCCTCTTATTTATAGGTCTGTTTATTCAAAGAATACTATAGGAGAATAATAATTTAGTAGTCAGAGAAATAGTAAGAGAGAAAAGATTCCATAATCAATATTTTTGTAGAAGGAATGAGATCATTCTGATTTCAAATAATATCCATAATAAACTTAATCAATTTAGCCAAGAATCATTTAGAAGGAAAGACTAATTCAAACGGCTAGAAAAGAATAATATCTTTCTATAAATTTAGATCTATAGATAGAAGGAAAGAAATCTGGCGTGTTTTGAATTTGACATAGAAATCGACGTACGTCGATTACTATTCGACGGAAGCGTTCAGACTGGCTGGACGTCGAGAGGAGAATATAGAAGGTGCGTCGACTAAGGTACGTCGACTTCACTAGATACGTCGAGTAGAAGTCAGAGTTACGTCGACATAGGTTACGTCGAATTCTGTTTAGAGCTACTTAGACTCATTCTGAGAGGAACGTCGACTACACTTCGACGTTGCGTAGAATACTACTCGACGCATATTTACTTAGACTAATTTTTCATTCTTAGAATTTATATTCTACTCATTTTTAGGGGTTAAGATAAATCATTTCCCCAACAGAAGGCCTCACCAGCTGGGGTGGAGGCAAGGCCCGAGGCCACCTCCTCCCCCGCCTCAGCAGGCAATAGAGATAAGTAGAGGAAGAGCAGGAAGAGGAAGAGGGGGGGGGGGGGGGAGCCGGAGGAGCCGGTCCCAAAAGAAGGAGCATGAGAGTAGGAGGTGAGGAGAGTGGGGTGGTGTTGCCATACTGTGACTTCCATCAGGAGGAAGGTCACGCAACGGCCACCTGCCCAGAGTTCTTGGAAGTAGGAGGGACAACAGTCCCAGCGCCATAGCCGCAGCAGCGACCGATGAGGATAGAGGAGGTTCCACCTCAGGAGGATGATGATGAAAGGTGCGAGGACCGGGTGGACGTAGGAACCCGAGGGGGGATCAGAGTGATCCATGGGGGGTAGGGATCGAGGCAACCCGGAACCCGAGCCTCCATGCCATGTATCGTCGAAGCGTGGCTTCGAAATCCCAAGCCCCTCCCCCAGTGGAGTAGGTTACCTTCTCCCAGAAGGACATGCCAGGTCATGAAGACCCGTTCTGCGATGCGCTGGTCATTCGGACAGCCATTGAGAATTTCACCGTCTCTCGGATCCTGGTGGACAATGGGAGCTAAATCAACGTCATATTCAAGAGGGTATTCGACGCGATGAAGGTGGAGTCCAGAAGGCTGTTGGCCTCGGATGGCCCTCTGTTTGGTTTCTCGGGGGAAAGGAAGGAAGTGGACGGCGGAGTGGGACTCCATGTGACCCTGGGGGGGGGGGGGGGGGGGGGGGGGGGGGCAGTGCCGGAATTGTCGCTTCGTGATAGTGGATGCCCCTAGCATCTACAGCGCCATCTTCAGACGACCTCTGATCAGCGCGTTCCGATGCGTCCCATCCACCTTCCACCAGTGCCTCAAGTTCAGCATAGGTGGAATCCAGATCCGGGTCTGGGGAGACCCCAAGGTGGCGTGGCAGTGCTATGTGACTGCCGTCAACACCATCTCTTGGATGGAAGAAGCAGAGGAGTGGGATAAGGTGATGGAAGAGGTGTCCGAGGAAGAAGAGGAGGATAGGTTGGAAGGAAGGATGGTTGAAGGAGTAGTTCATGCCCAGGAAGGGGTCGTTGAGGGGCCTAGGGCGGAGGAGGGGGAAGAGGGAGAGAAAGAAGAGGAGGCCCCGGGAGGAGGGGCAGAGGAGTTAATGGTGGTGGGAGAGGAAGAGATGGGGGAAGAAGCAAAAGCGCTCGCTTGTGGCAGAGAGGAGGGCAGTGCCTGGGGGGAGCAATCCAGGTTGGAAGCTGTGGAAGATGTGGTGGAGGTGGAGGTCACCACCAAGGCCAAAACAATCGAGAAGGTCAGGATCATTCGGGAGCTCAGCTCGGAGGACCGGAGGAAGATCTCGGCTTGCATCCATGACAACGTGGATGTCTTCGCATGGAGTGCTGCGGAGATGCCGGGGATCGATGCGGATGTGGCGTGCCATCGCCTCAACCTCGATCCCGACACTCGCCCCATTCACCAAAAGAAGAGGTCCATTGCGGACAAGCTGGAGGTGCCTATCCGGGAGGAGGTGAACAAGCTCATCAAGGCTGGCTTTGTATCAGAGATCCAGTACCCAGGCTGGGTCTCCAATATAGTGATGGTGAAGAAAGGGGATGGTAAGTGGAGAATGTGCATTGATTTTTCCTTACTTAATAAATCATGCCCCAAGGATTGTTACCCCTTGCCTATAATCAACGCGCTGGTTGACTCAGCCGTCGGTTTCTCTGTAATGTCTTTTTTAGATGCTTTTTCAGGTTACCACCAAATTCTCACGCACCCTCCCGATATCAAGGATGTATCTTTCATCACCGGGGATGGGTGCTATTGTTATAAAATGATGCTGTTCGGCTTGAAGAACGCATGAGCAACATACCAGCAAATGATGGATGGAGTGTTTCGCGAATAGATGGGCAGGAACTTGGATGTCTACCTAGACGACCTGATGATCAAAAGTCTAGACTTTGAGTCCCACCTCAGGGACCTCGAGGAAACCTTTGGGACTATGAGAAAATTTAAAATGAAGCTTAACCCCTTAAAGTGTGTCTTCGGGGACAGCCGAGGGAAATTCTTGGGTCATTTCCTCACCCCCTCGGGGTGGAGCCTAACCCGGACAAGGTAAGGGCGATCCTCGAGTTGGGATCTCCAAGGAATGCGAGGGAGGTTCAACGTCTGACAGGGAAGCTATCCGGGTTGAGTAGGTTCCTTTCCAAGGCAGGAGAAAAATGTTCTTCTTTCTTCAGGGTACTGAGGGGTAACCATAAATTTGAGTGGACCCCCCGAGTGCGAGAAAGATTTCCAAGCACTAAAGGAACAACTGACCCAGGTCCCGCTACTGCAAGGGCCAAGACAAGGGCAGGACCTATACCTGTACTTAGGGGTGGGGTCGGAAGTAGTCAGCTCGGTGTTGGTTCGAGAAGAAGGGAAGAAACAACTCCCCATCTACTATGTTAGTAGGGTATTGAGGAAGGCCGAGCTCAGATACCCTATCTTGGAGAAGTTAGCATTTGCCTTGGTGGTGTCGGCTAGAAAGCTTCGGCCCTACTTCCAGGCACACTCAATCAAAGTAGTGACCGACCACCCCCTTCTCGACATCATGGAGGGGGTGGATCACTCAGGGAGATTGGCCAAGTGGTCAGTAGAGCTGAGTGAGTTCATTATCTCCTACGTGCCCAGGATGTCCATAAAGGCGCAAGCGGTGGCAGATTTCATGGCTGATTATGTGGCTGAGTTGGAAGAATCTGAACTACCCCACCCAGTGGCCTGGAAGATGCTGGTTGAAGGCGCGTTAGGAAAGCACTCCTTCGGGGGATGGGTGGTATTGGTAAGTCCCCAGGGCACCAGGATAGAGCAAGCCATCAACGTTCACTTTCCCCTCACCAACAACCAGGCTGAGTATGAGGCCGTGATATCAGGCCTCCGCCTAGCTCAGGAGTTGGGAGTGCAGGACGTGGAGGTCTCGACGGACTCCATGGTAGTGGCTTGCCAGATCAAGGGGGAGTTTGAGGTCAAAGAGCTGACTCTCCAACGGTACCTGCAGAAGTTCAAGGGGGTTGTCGGGCAATTTCGCACTTTCTCCATCAATCACGTCCCAAGAGAGGAGAGCACCCAGGCGGACCTCCTGGCAAGTTCGGTCCCCGGGCAGGGGGGAAAGTGTCGGAACTCTTCCGGCCTTCTATCGAGGAGGGAGAGCTGATGCAGGTGGATCGGCGGGAGTCTTGGATGGATCCCTTCATCACTTACTTGACGTCAGGGAAGTTCCCCGGGGGGGGGGGGGGGGGGTAGATAAGCGGCGGCTCAGGTACTAATTGGCATATTACTCCTTACATGCAGGGTTGCTATACCGCAAAACTCTCTCGGGCCTCCTAGCTCATTACGTCTCAGAGGAGGAAGCCCCGAGGGTCCTGGAGGAGATTCACTCGGGGGAGTGCGGCAGTCACTCGGGGGGGGGGGGGGGGGGTAGGACCCTGGAAGGAAGAGTACTAAGGCATAGCTACTTCTGGCCCACCCCTAGCAAAGATGCGGCGGAGTTTTCTAAGAGGTGCTCCAAGTGCCAGCTCTACGCCCCCCTCCAGCTCCTTACAGCTCAGAGGCTCCAGACAATTACAGCCCCCTGGCCGTTAGCGATATGGGGATTGGATTTGGTGGGACCTTTCCCCCAGGCAAGCAACCAAAGGAAGTTCCTACTGGTGATGATAGAATACTTTTCCGAATGGATCGAGGTGATGGCGCTGGCCAAGGTAACATCCCAGGTTGTGAAAATTTTTGTTTGGGGTGAAATAATTTGCAGGCATGGGCTCCCTCTAACAATTGTCACGGACAACGGGCCACAGTTCGTAAGCGATGAGTTCGTCGACTTCTGTACCCAACTCAGCTTAGACCTTCGGTTCGAGTCAGTCCACCACCCTAGGAGTAATGGGCAACTGGAAGCAGCGAATAAGATCATCATAAACCTATTGAAGAAGAAGGTCGAGAGCCTTAGAGGGAACTTGGTGGAGCAGTTGCCTTCGGTCCTCTGGGCCCTGAGGACCACCCCAAACACGGCCACCGGGGAGACCCCCTTCAAGCTCTCTCACAGGTCGGAGGCCGTCCTCCCAGTTGAATTTGAGGTAAAGTCACCTATGGTGACTGCCGCGGGAGAAGGAGACGAAGAATGGCGAGCGGACAGTGAAGAAGGTCAAAGGTTATCCTTGGACCTGGTGGAGGAGCTCCGGGACCTGGCCACCATTCGGCAGGAGGAAATCAAACGACGGATTGCTCGGTACTTTGTCAAGCACATCCGAGTAAAGCACTTCCAGAAATGTGACCTGGTTTTGAAGAAGGTCGATGCGGCCGGGAGAGGGGCCGCGGTAGGTAAGCTTAACCCCAATTGGGAGGGGCCATACATTGTAAGTGAGGTGCTCAAGTCAGGGGGGTACCACCTCCGGTATGTGGAAGGGGTAACACTCGACCGAGCCAGAAATGGGGATGACCTAAAGCGATTTTATCCTTAAGAAGTTTTATCATTTTTCCTATTGAATGTCTTATTTTTTGCATGTTAATCGTAGATGTTCAGGCAAGTGGGCAAGTTCTTCATGCTGGATTGCCCCAAATGATTCCGCTGTCGGGCTCTCACTAGCCGGTGGGTCAGGTTGATCTCGTGGAGAGGCTGGCAAGGTTGGCAAGTTCTTCATGCCAAATTGCCCTGGATGATTCCGCTGTCGGGCTCTCACTTGCCGGTTGGTCAGGTTGATCTCGCGGAGAGGCTGGCAAGTTCTTCATGCTTGATTTCCCTGGATGATTCCACTGCCAGGCTCTCACTAGCTAGTGGGTCAGGTTGATCTCGCGGAGAGGCTGGCAAGGTTGGCAAGTTCTTCATGCTGGATTGCCCTGGATGATTTCGCTGCCGGGCTCTCACTAGCCGGTGGGTCAGGTTGATCTTGCGGAGAGGCTGGCAAGGTTGGCAAGTTCTTCATGCTGGATTGCCCCGGATGATTCCGCTGTCGGGCTCTAACCGGTGGGTCAGGTTGATCTCGCAGAGAGGTTGACAAGGTTGGCAAGTTCATGCTGGATTGCCCCGGATGATTCCGCTGCCGGGCTCTCACTAGCCGGTGGGTCAGGTTGATCTCGCGGATAGGCTGGAAAGGTTGACAAGTTCTTCATGCAAGATTGCCCCGGATGATTCCGCTGCCGGGCTCTCACTAGCCGGTGGGTCAGGTTGATCTCGCGGAGAGGCTATCAAGGTTGGCAAATTCTTCATGCTGGATTGCCCCGGAAGATTCCGCTGCCGGGCTCTCACTAGCCGGTGGGTCAGGTTGATCTCGCGGGGAGGCGGGCAAGGTTGGCAAGTTCTTCATGCTGGAATGCCCCAGATGATTCCGCTGTCGGGCTCTCACTAGCCGGTGGGTCAGGTTGATCTCGCGTAGAGGTTGGCAAGGTTGGCAAGTTCTTTATGCTGGATTGCTCCGGATGATTCCGCTGCCTGGCTCTCACTAGCCGGTGGGTCAGGTTGATCTCGCGGAGAGGCTGGCAAGGTTGGCAAGTTCTTCATGCTGGATTGCCCCGGATGATTCCGCTGCCGGGCTCTCACTAGTCGGTGGGTCAGGTTGATCTCGCGGAGAGGCTGGCGAGGTTGGCGAATTCTTCATGCTGGATTGCCCCAGATTATTCCGCTGCCGGGCTCTCACTAGCCGGTGGGTCAGGAAAATCTCTGGAGAGGCTGGCAAGTTACTCATGCAAAAGGTCTTGGCTCGCAATGATTTCCCATAAGCGAGGCGAGCCTGGAGACTCTCTCGCATAAAAAATAAAAACCCGCGACAGACGAAATGTAGCTAAGTCTAAAGGTAAAAATGGGGCTGTGGAGTACGGTGGTTGATAACCTCATGACCATCGCCAAAAAGAAATGTGCGAGCACGACTAAACGCAAAAGTGTGGAAACATATGCGGGCACGACAGGATACATCTGCGCGAGCACGAACATAGGTGCGAGTGCGAGTGATAAAATAAGAAAGAAAAGACGTTCGACAGATATTCATAATATTTCTTTCATTGGACAAAAGCATTATCGTCAACGGCGAACTCGCCGACCAAAATAAAATTTTTACACTCGGAAAACCGCCCGCTGCAGAGTCCTTCGCTCGCTCTTGCGATCTTCCGACCATAACTCGTCACATACATAAAAATAGGCGAGAGCGAACATCACGAGCGCAGCTCCAGTAAGGAAAGAAGCGAGAGAAGCGAATAAGAGGAAAAATATGTGAAGAAACAGCAAGCGAGCAGGTGGAAAATATACATCTTTTCTATCTTTGTCCAAAGATTTTACAAAGTTCCGCGGCGTTCTCGCCAACCAAAAAAAAGTCAAAAGAAAACTAAAGCATCAAAAAATTATTACGGCTCGTCCACGGATTGTTCGCCCTCGCTCTTCTCAGAAGGTGTAGTAGGAAGGAACATCTCCGGGACCAAGTCTTCCAAGGTGAGCTCCGCCGCCTCCGCAGTAAGCAGGCCAGATCGCTTGAGGGTGCGGAAGGCGAATGTCGCCGCATGAAGCGCTCCCTCTCGCATCTCCGCCTTGTGCTCCAGCCGCTTAGCCTTCAGCGACCTGGGGCTTGGCGGGAGGACGGCCAGGGCCAGTTCGAGGTTCAGGGCCTTCAACCCTTCCACTTGATGCGCCAGGTAGGTATTGCGAGTGAGGAGCTCGCTGGCAGTCTCAGCATCCGGCAAGAAAATGATTTAGGCACGAGTATGGAAGGATAAGAAAGGGTAGGCTGATGAACAAAAACTCACCATCCCACCCTGGAGGCTGGCGACAAGGCCATCCGAGATGTTTAGTTTTTCATTAAGGTCGACCACTTCCTCTGTCACGGCCTTCAACTCATCCCAAAGAGCCTCAGAGCTCTTCTCCTCCCTCAGGCGCGCGGCCTCTTTCACAGTGATCCTCAGCTCGCGCGTGAGCTTTTATGAATTTCTCTCTAGATGGAAGTTGCGCCGGCCCAGCATGTGAGCTAGCTCCAGAGAGCGGAGTTGGGACCGCGCGCTCTCATGCGCGAGTATCCAGGAGGACATCTTGTTGAACTCTGCCGCGTCCTCCCGCCCGAAAAGGCCGAAGGACAGGGAGAAAGCGTCGCCACTGAGCGTATTCTCCTCCACCCAGGAGGGGAGAAGAGTTGATATTGAGGCCCGGTTGGTATTCTCATCCCAGATCAACAGAGGCGCACCGACCTCGTCCAGATGGTTGGCCCCCAAGCCGTAGTTTTGGTGGCGTGCCGGGTTAGGCACCTTTGAGGTGCCTACCACCACCGTAGAGGGCTCGCTAGGCACCTTCTCTTGGGGCTGGGTCGCCGGGCGACTTCCCTCGGATGCAACCTTGAGAACCTCCTTCCCCTTGGTCGGAAGAATCATCTTCGGTTTCTTGGGGGGAGGAGGTAGAGACTTAAACCCACGGCTCGTAGGAGCCGTCGGCTTAAGAGAGGCCGGGGTCGAAGAGGGAATAGGCTCTCGGCATAACTCGGCGGTGGAGGTGGCAAGCTGAAGAGCAGAAGGGGTCTGCCCAACCTTCGCGTGAGGTGGGTTGAGCGGGAGATCTCGCTCTCCTACGAGTAAGAGGTAGTACACGTCAGGAAAGGATGAAATAACACAAGAGATAGCAGAGCGAGCGCGAGCCAAACCTACTCCAGGGGGAACGGGAAGAAGCGAGTCAACGTTTCTCCTGAGGTAGACCACCTCGAAGTTGGTCGACATGCGCTTCAAGAGATCATCCTCGGGGCCGCCGAGCGTCGGGGGACAGTAGGTGGTCTTGGATTGCTGGATGGGAGAGAAGGGCACGTTGCCGAAGGGGCCCTTCACGATGGCGAACTTTTGGGGCCAATAATGGCTCTTGTTGACCGTCTCATGGACTTTGGCGTGGCTGCTCGCGAAGAAGGCAGTCCCGTCCTGTTAAAATTATAGAAGTGGAGTGGAAGGTGGCCGGCGGTCAGAATATTGGTGACCGCAGAGACCGCGCGGTCTCTGCACTAGTGATCTGCCGGTCTGGCTCTGCCGGTCTATTTCTGGCGGCCTGCTATGGTTGTCCGGTCTCATCCTGTTTGTTCTGGTCTCCTCCCGGGTTGTTCTACTTGGTTGGTCTATCTTCTTTGTAGAAGTCCGAGCGGTCTGTTCTTGTGTAACCGCGGTGACCGGGCGGCTTATGCTGGGTGATCTGGCGACTTGTCTGGAGTCAGTCAGATGTTCTTGGTTTGCTCTTGGTGATCTAATGAAGGAGAGTTCTTGTGTCTGCGCGACTTGTGCGCGGTCTTGTGTTCACGCGGCTTGTGCGCAGTCTGCTGCTAACCTGTGGTCTTGGACAGAATGTTGTCCAGGTGGTGTGATCGCACGGTCTGCTCTGTGAGACCGCTCACGATCTGACGGGTGGTGACTGTACCTCTCTTGTGTCGGTGACGACATCCATCTTGTCGCCTATAAATAGGGGTGCATGTCCCGTCATTCATAATGAGAGCTGTAAGAACTATAGCCTGGGTTGTTTTGTGCGGTCTCAACTTTGAGGTCGGGCGGCCTCGGAAGCGAGTTGACTGTTTGTTGTGTTCGCAGGTTTGCGGTCAGTAGGTTGCGGTCTCCTTCCTTGGTGATTTCCCAGTGGCTTGAATAAACAGTTCGGCAGTGGCTTGCGTCTGCAGACTGGTTTATGTTGTTCTTGTGCTGTTCGCAGCGAGCTCATCGATCAGGCGACCTTCGGCGGTTAGGCGATCTGAGTTGCGGTCTGGCGACAGCTTCTGTTCTTCGTTCAATTCAATAAGCTCCAGTTCGTGCGGTCTTAGGTCAAGCCGGGCGATCTCTGGAGTTCAGCGGTCTGTGCGGTCTCTGCTTTTCAAGCCACCAGTTTTGTTTTTGGTGTGTTTTGTTCTTCTCTTCTTCGTGATTCTTATGAATCATGTCTCGCCATGTATGTCTTGAAGTGTAATGAAGTTTTTGTTATTCAATAAAGTGCTTTGTGTTGCTGTGTGGCATTGTGGTTGTTTGTCTATAACTCAGTTGATGCAACTCCTGCTTACTCCTAAACGATTCAAATTAAAATCTTAACATGGTATCAGAGGGAGGCTCTTGGAGTGGATAAGCAGTGATCAACTTGAGTTGCCATTGTCTTTATGAAGAAGAGACCACATAGTTTGCCATGTAAGCTGGATATGCAAGAGGGCTTGGAATTGAACTCCTCACATCAACTAACTATAAGAAGTGGAGGTCGTGTATGGAGAGTTACTTACTTGGCGAGGATCTATGGGAGATAGTTGGAGGAGAAGACACACAAGAAGTATTTCTAGCAGGAGATAATATGGCAGAGGTGAGACTTTGGAGGAGGACTAATGCAAAGGCAGAGTTCACACTCAAGAGGGCTATCTCACCAGAGCTATTCGATGACATCATTGGATGTAAATATGCTGCTGAGATTTGGACGTCTTTGGGCGGGCTGTTCAATAAGAAGAATGTAGCTCGGCTACAGTTTCTTGAAAATGAGTTGGCGAAGGCCTCTCAAGGTGATCTTTCTATCTCTACCTTCTTTCTCAAGATGAAGAACCTCACAACAGAGATTTCTGCACTGGACCCTGATGAGCCAATCTCAGAGGCAAAACTGAAGAGGCATATCATACGCGGGTTGCAGAAGGAGTATCTTGCTTTTGTGACTTCAGTTCAGGGTTGGGCAAATCAACCATCTCTATTGGAGCTGGAAAACATACTTGCTTCGCAGGAAAGTTTGGCAAGACAGATGGCGGGGTCTTCTATCTCTGGGGGAGATAATGATGTGTTGTTCTCTGGGAAGAAGAAGAAGAAGTGGGAGAAGAAGAAGCCAGGTCATGATGGACCCTCTACTTCAGGTCAGCAGGATAGGGGTTATGCTTCTAAGTCTGATGGGAAGAAGAAGGGAGAGGGACCAAGGTGCTTCAGGTGCAATAAGACCGGCCACTTCAAGAAGGATTGCCGGGTTAATCTTCAACCGGGACATGCAGCGGAGATGGAGAAGCCAAAGTTTGATGAAGCTGGATGGGGAGGAGCCTTTGCGGACAATATGACGGTGATGCCCGTTAGGCCTTGGCTGCCATCAACTTCGAAGAGGATTGGATCGTGGATTCAGGGTGTGGGCATCACCTCACCAGGGATGAATCAAAGTTCTCTTCTTTGGTGCCTTACTCAGGTAACGATGCAATCATCACAGCTGATAATTCTGTTCATGCAGTAGAACAAGAAGGTGTTGTCTCTCTGAGCAGTGATAAGGGTCCACTCACATTGAGGAGTGTTTATCACGTGCCGGGTATGAAGAAGAATCTCTTCTCTGTGACCAATGTGGTCGATGCTGGTTATCACGTTCTGTTTGGCCCAACAGAAGTGAAATTTCTTAAAACTCATCCGGAGATAAAGGGAGATGTAATTCATGTTGGAAAGCGGGTAAAGGACTTGTTCGTTTTATCGACAAGAACCTATGTTGATAAGATGAAGACCAATGATAGCGCGACTATCTGACATGAAAGGTTGGGGGCATGTAGGTATGGACAAATTGAAGGCAATGGCGGTAAGGGGCCTCGCCAAGGGCTTGCCTAGCTTGTACTCCTATGTAGACGGTCATGTTTGTGCGGGATGTCAGTTTGGTAAGTCTCATCGACTTCCATTTGATAAATCGTAAACAAGGTGCAAAGCGCTGTTGGAGTGCATTCACGGTGATTTGATGGGACCGACTGCCACCCCAAGCCTTGGAGGCAATTGATATATGTTGGTGTTGATTGACGATTACACCAGATATGTCTGGGTGTATTTTTTGAAAGAGAAGTCGGAAGCTTTTGCGAAGTTCGTGGAGTTCAAGGAGCTGGTAGAAGGTCGGTTAGGCCTGCGGGTGAAATAATTGAGAACTGACAATGGTGGGGAGTTCACCTCTGTTGAGTTCTCAAGTTTTTGCAGGAAGCACTACATTCGGAGAGAGCTCACTTGTGCCCATACTCCACAGAAAAATGGCGTTGCAGAGCGGCAAATGCTGGCTTCATGCCAAGAGTATCCCAAAGTCCTTTTGGGCGGAGAGAATTTCTTGTGCGGCATACGTCATCTACCGGATGCCTCTAAGTCCTATCAACATGAAGACCCCTCATGAACTGATGTTCAAGGAGAAGCCAAGTGTTGCACACCTTCGGGTGTTCGGGTCAACCTGTTATGTGCATATTCCTGATGCTCTTCGAACAAAACTAGATGTGAAAGTAAGGAAGCTAGTCTTTGTTGGATATGATGAGCGGAAGAAGGGATGGAGATGCATGGATCCTGAGACACGGAGATCAGTGGTATCTCGGGATGTGGTGTTCGATGAGGTGACTTCCTACAAGGGGAGTTCAGGAGTTGTGTTGGGTATATTGTCCTCAATATTACCTTGATTTGAAGAGGCATTACTCTCAATGCTAAGGACATATTGTATTTAACAAAGCCATACTTGTGTAGGATATACAGACACAGGTGACTGAAAAGGAAGGGCCAAACATGGCCTTAGATAAGAAGAAATCATCTATAAGGAGATGAAGATCTGTCTCAGCATAACCGCTGAGACGATGGGTAAGAACCGCTGAGACGAGGAGCCGTCTCAGCGGATCCACTGAGAAGGAGACTGGAGCAACCGCTAAGAAGGGGACTGGAGCTGCCGCTGAGACTGGAAGCTATCTCAGCCCAACCGCTGAGACTGGATGCTGTCTCAGCCCAACCGCTGAGACAGATCCAAATGTGCTGACGGGATCTGCTTTTGGCGCAAAGGATAATTAAGAGGGAAAAGCAAGTCCAATCTGTCCCATACTGTGTCAGGAGGATCGATATAGCCGTTGAAGCCTTGTTGAGGTATAAAAGAAGAAGCTAGGGCACAACAACAAGTACTGTTCGATTGAAAAGCTCTTGCTACACGCCGCAATCGAGGATTCACGTTTCAGCCAGTTGAAGGTGTTCTCTGAAGCTGAAGTCAATCTTCTAAGGAAGACTAGTTAGCTCCTCCTGTACAAACTCAGGAAGGGCAAGTCGATCTTCTGTTTGCTGAAGGAGGAGATCAAGGTGATAAAAATCTGAAGCTGTTATTTTCAGATCTGAAGAAAGGATTCAGAAGACCTAAGAGTAAATCTTTTGTCCTCTGTGTTCAACTCAAACTCTATTATATCTTTGTAAGGAATTGTTGCCTGAGTGAAAGGCTGTTGAGCCTGTGTGTAAAGCTGTGTTGACAGCTTGAGTGGTAGGACTTCTTGATAGGTCTGAGTTAGGAAATCTATGGGATTTCTGAGTGGTAGGAGTTCATAACTCTGAGCTGTAGGGCTGCTGTGCCTGAGGTGTAGGGCTGTTGAGCCTGAGGTGTAGGTCTGTTGAGCCTGAGGTGTAGGGCTGCTGAGCCTGAGGTGTAGGGCTGCTGAGCCTGAGTGTAGGGCTGCTGTGCCTGAGGTAGGATCACTATTGATCTGAGAAGTTCTGAGGAACTTGTGGTGTAAGCTCAAGGAGCCGAGATTGGAGTTTGTGGCCTTGTCTAACTCACTGTTAGAAAGGTGTATGGGGAAAGAGGACTACTCAAGGCACCCTGTCTTGAGGAACCTCTATACATCATTGTGTGCTTTCTGTGCTTGTGTTTTCTGCAGCTAGAAACCTTAGGTTTATACAAAGAAAATAAGTAAAACCTATTCACCCCCCTCTAGGTATTATTGACTACACCTATATAAACTATTAAGTGGTATCAAAGCTAGGTTGATCAAAAGGACTTAACAGTCTGATCAGATCCTATACAAGAGTAGTCAAATCTGAAATCAAATGGCCAACAGTGGAATGAAGAAGGAGTTGGGGTCAATGAAGTTGCCTATATGCTCCAAAGAAAACTTTGGCATATGGAAACAAAGGGTAAGGCTATTCATGGAAGCATCAGACCCAAGGATCTTTTTGACTGTCAAAAATGGTCCTTATACCTTTGAGAAAGTCTCCACTATTGACCCTACTAGAAAAGTACTTAAGGTATTTTCTGAACTGACCAATGATGAGATAGCACTGTACACTAGACAAGAGAGCCCAAAACATAATAGTAAATGCCATTGATGACACTATATTTCAGAACTTGGTACACTGCCAAACTGCCAAGGAAATATGGGACACATTGGTTGTCTATATGGAGGGAACAGCTGAAGTAAGGGATGATAGAAAGTCACTCCTCAATCAGGAGTATGAAGCCTTCAGACAGCTGAGCCAGGAGAATATCTCCATGTGCTATGAAAGGTTCTTTAGAATTGTAAATGAACTAAGAACCTATGGAAGGGTGTTCACAGATTATGAACTTAATGACAAGTTTCTTAGATCTCTAACTAGAGATTGGGACACTAAAATCTGTGCAATCAGGGAAGGGGCAAGACTTGGAGAAACCCCCACCCATACACTGTTTGGGAAACTGCTCTCATATGAGATGCAGCATTCTGCAAGAAAGGAGGAGGACTCTTCCTCCAGGGCTCACACAAGGGAGAGATCTGTTGCTCTCAAAGCTGAAAGCTCTAAGAAGAACAAGGTTAGAGTGCAGTCACCTCCTAGAAAGGCTGCTGAATCTGAGAAATCTGAGAGCAGTGATATATATTTTTGCGGTTTTGAAATTTTAGTGAAGGGTTGAGATTTTCTCCAAAACTATATCTGATAAAGGCAAGTGTACCTTATCGTCTATAGTATAGGATATTAAGAAATACCAAGGTCGTATTCCACGGGGCGCGTTGAATACTTCTACTTTGAGGAAAGTCACTATTATCTTATCTAATGATATTTTGGGGTTTTGGTTCTTAGCTAAAAAAGAGAAATTGCAAGCTAAATTAAGGGTTTAGATGATGATAAAAGAGGCTAGTACTCAATCAAAAGTCACCTTGGAGTGAGAAAAGACAAGTAAAAAGAAATTAAATCTAATTCCGTTTAAATTGAACTACTTGACCGTGGAGGTTCCCGAAGCTCGAACATGCCTCTCTCGAGGTTAATGCCCAACTAAGATTAGGAAAAATCAACCGGACTCTCGTCCTATAATCGATTACCTAAAACTTGCTTTACGAGGTGAACCCCACTATTGGATTTGACTCCAATCCGGGAGATTTACGTCATCCTCTCTCGAGGGGTGCGTGCAACTCTCTTTACCCTTGAGTGATCGATTCATACTTTGAGCCTCTCGGCTAACTAAATATGAAAACTTAAGCGAAAACCATATATCGAAAGTATGGCCTCACTAATTAAAAATCAAGGATAATTCAAGTGTTTATAAAAACGGAAAAAGAAAACTTTAGAAAATCATAACTTGTCTAACTCATCCTCGGATCATTTTGATCGAGTACTAATGAGGATTAGTTAATCATGGTGGAGGGGGGAGAGGAAAAAAAATAAAAATGCATATTAAGAAACTTTAGCTAAGGAGGAGACAAAATAAAGAGAACAAACTATTTTTTATTTAAATGAAAAACTATTACAAGACTTAAGAAAGGAAATTGCAAGCTAGGAAAAACAAGATTACAAGCTTAAACTAGACTATTGCACTAAAGGAAAGCTAATACATTGCATTAGAAAAGGAAGAGAGCATGAAAATAAAGAGACATGAACATGAACATGAAAAAGGAAAACTACTCAAGATTGGCTCCAGCAGCACCTTCCCCACTCCAAAATTCTGAACCTTGAACTCAAGGAGAGCCTCTGAATTTATAGGCAAAATTTTCAAGTTACACGCCCTCGGTCACGGGCGTGTCCAAGGGCGTGTAATCACTGTAACATTGGATCCGGCAGCGGCGTGGGCTTGGCGTGACGGCGGGAGAAAATCGGACATGTCACGGGCGTGACATATGGGTCACGGGCGTGACTTAGGACGGCTTCTTTTAATGCGGCATGGGCTAGGCAGACCGCGCGGCGGCGTGCTTGGATCACGCGGGAAGGTCACGGGCGTGACTTTGGTTCACGGGCGTGACTTTGGGTCACGGGCGTGACTTTGGTTGACTTCTCAACGGCAACTTCTCGTCTCGACGGCAGCTCCACGCGGCAGATTCTAATATTACACGCCCATGGTCACGGGCGTGACTTTGGGTCACGGGCGTGACCTGGGGCGTGACTGGGTGTGGACTAGCTCAACAGCACGGCATCGACCTGAACTGGTCTACAAGTTACACGCCCTTGGTCACGGGCGTGACCGAGGGCGTGTAATGCAATATTTTCCCAATTTGTCCAAAAATCTGCAAATATTAAAATTAGGCTAAGTTAGAATCAAAATTACAAAAAGAACTACTTAAAACCTAAATTTGACATAAAATAGAGAATTCATATTAAATATTTACAAGATTTTCTATTAAAAAGTTATAAAAATACTACTTATCAAATACCCCCATACTTGAGGTTTTGCTATTCCAGAGCAAAAGTGTGAGACATTATTTATAAGACATCCTTAAAAAAAAATTTTAATTTAAAACTAAAATTTCATTTAACCAAAAGTTAAGTTAAGAGTAAATTCAAGGGGGAGTTAAGTCCTAAATTATGATGATGATTTGAAAAGAGGGAAAAATGTTTAGGCAATAACTTCTCAAGAAAATTAAGTAGTTTGACAAGATTGTAGAAATTATAAAACTAAATTAAATTAAAATTATAAGAACTCTATCTTAAAAGAATCTTAAGGAAAAGTAAATTACTAAATATTGCTCTCTCCATAATTTTCAACTAAAACTAGAACAATGATAATTGGCTAAGGGTGATTTCATAGAATTTGGCATAAGAAGAGAAATTTTTGAATGGAGGAAATGGAATTTATCATGAAATTTCCCTTTTTTTTTCTTTTCTCTCTTTTTTTTTTCTCTTCTAATAAAAACCCAAAATGTATATGGTTTAGGAGTAATGAATTTTATCCTCTTACTCCATGCCATATAATCTTTTCAAATATTTTGGGTGCATATGTTTTAGGGAATAATGAATTTTATCCTCTTATTCCCATGACATATGATCTTTTAATACACATTTTTTTTATGCCATCAAAGGGGGTAGGGTAGGGGAAAAATAAATCTAGCTAGTTTTAAATCATATTGAGAGCAAATTCTAGTAAAATTAAAATTCCTAAGATCTAAGAAGTTAGAAGAAAGTATAATTGAAATCTAAAGAGGTTTAGGAAATTTACTACAAAATGAAGCCATTTAAAAATAAAAAGAGAAGTCATGCTAACAAAATTCTCTAATCAATTTAAAATCATAAGATGATTCTTAAATCAAGATTACCTCAAATTTAAAATTAACAAACTATGATAAGCAAAATTTTAGCCAATTAAAAACTTAAACATGCTTATAAACATTCTCAACTAGATTTCTAAGAAATCACAAAAACAACAAGGAGGGAAATAAGAATTTTTTGAATTTTTGATATTATCTTTTTTTTTTTGAATTTTTCTCATTAAAAACTATTTACAAAGAAAGGAAACTAGATTTAAAACTTAACAAATTTTTTTGCAAGTCTTGGACTTCCCAAGGGCTACCCGGTGAAGGGTTCGCAAGGTACTAGGAGGTGTGATGGGATAAAATCCCAAACGTCCCTTTCCAAGATTTAAATTTTTCTGTTTTCTATTTTTTTTTTTTTGAGTTTTGGGTTTTACAAGTGCTAAAATAGAAGAAAAACATAAGAAAATATATATATATATATATATATATATATTTTTTTTTTTTTTTTGAAAATTTTCTAATTTAACAACTATTTACAAGAATTTACAAAGGGCTATTCACACCCCCATACTTAAAGTTAAACATTGTCCCCAATGTTTAAAAATAAGTATGAAGTAGGAAAAGATAAAAAAAAATGCAAAAACGAAAGAAGAGAAGGAAAAAGGGCTTCCCTGATTTTTTTTTGAAGCTTTTGTGGGGAAGCCGCGATTACCTGCAAAAGTTGTTAAAGCAGAAAAGAAGAGACAAGAGAAAATAACAAAAGATAACTTTGGGGTGCCTCCCAAAAGCGCTTTGTTTAAGGTCGCGTAGCTTGACCCACTTGCCGATTATGTTATATGATGAAGAAAAATCGCATCACTCTTGTCATTAGGTACGTCTCCCGGAAGATACAATTTAAGGCGGTGCCCGTTAACTTTGAAGGAGCCTTTTTCCGGGTGGGAAATTAGGATTGTCCCATAGGACCAAACCTCTTTAACAATAAAGGGTCCGGACCATCGGGATTTTAATTTTCCCGGAAAAAGGCGAAGGCGAGAATTATAAAGGAGGACGAGATCGCCCGGCGAAAAAGTTTTCGGAAATTTTATATGTTTATCGTGATAAAACTTTGTTCGCTCCTTATATAATTTATTGCTCTCATACGCATTCGCTCGCCATTCATCTAACTCGTTTATTTGAAACTTCCTTTGTTCACCCGCTAAAGTGGAATCGAGATTTAAAAATTTAAGCGCCCAAAATGCGCGGTGTTCTAATTCGACCGGAAGGTGGCAAGCCTTGCCATAGACCATTCGATATGGTGTACAACCGATAGCGGTCTTGTACGCCGTACGATAGGCCCAAAGCGCGTCATCGAGCTTTATTGCCCAATCCTTCCGATTAATAGAAACCGTTTTCTCTAAAATTCGCTTTAATTCTCGATTAACCACTTCGACTTGGCCGCTCGTTTGTGGGTGATATGCAGTGGATAGTTTGTGCGTGACACCATATTTGGCTAAAGTTTTTGTGAATTGAGTATTGCAAAAATGGGTGCCCCGATCACTCACAATAGCGCGCGGAGTGCCAAATCGAGAAAATAATTTTTTTAAAAAGTTAACGACGACTCGCGCATCGTTGGTTGGGAGAGCTTGCGCTTCCGCCCACCTTGACACGTAGTCGACCGCCACTAGAATATACTTATTTGAAAATGAAGGAGGGAGAGGACCAACGAAATCAATGCCCCAAAGATCGAAAATCTCGCATTCTAAGAAAATATTTTGGGGCATCTCATCCCGGCGAGAGATGTTGCCCGACCGCTGGCAGCTGTCGCAAGTACTCACAAGGGTGTGAGCATATTTGAAGAGCGTGGGCCAATAAAAGCCTGCCTCCAGCGCCTTCCTCGCGGTTCGGTTCGAATGATAATGACCACCGGATGGTCCCTCGTGACAATGTCGTAAAATTTTAAGACCCTCCTTACTCGAGACGCATCGTCTCACCACTTGGTCTGCGCATACACGGAATAAAAAGGGATCCTCCCAAAAGTAATTCTTTAAATCAGAAAAGAATTTCTTCTTTTTCTGACTCGAGAATTCTTTTGGCAAGACCCGAGCTACTAAATAGTTAGCCAGATCTGCAAACCAGGGGGTAGACGACGTATTAATATCTTCGAGAGCGAGGAGGCGCTCTTCGGGAAATTTATCATCGATGTCAGATTCTATCAAAACTTCCGAGGCGGGGTTTTCTAAACGGGAGAGATGATCGGCCGCCAAGTTTTCGGCTCCTCTTTTGTCCCGGATCTCTAAGTCAAACTCCTGCAAGAGGAGGATCCATCGCAAAAGACGAGGCTTGGCGTCCGATTTGCTTAAAAGATACCTAAGTGCGGAGTGATCCGTGAAGACAATAACTTTTGAGAGGGTGATATATGACCTAAACTTATCGAAGGCAAAAACGATCGCTAGAAGCTCCTTTTCGGTTGTGGTGTAATTCGCTTGTGCCGACGCGAGTGTTTTGCTCGCATAATAAATAGGGTGGAAATACTTACTCACCCGTTGGCCTAAAACGGCACCAACCGCAATGTCACTCGCGTCGCACATGATTTCAAAAGGAAGCGACCAATCCGGCGCGACTAGAATCGGGGAGTTTATAAGTTTCTCTTTGATGAGTTTAAAAGCCAAATGGCATTCATCGCTAAAAATAAACGAGGATTCTTTTTCAAGAAGGTGGGTTAACGGCTTTGTGATTTTTGAAAAATTCTGTATAAAGCGCCGATAAAACCCCGCGTGGCCTAGGAAACTACGAATAGCTTTTACGTTTGTTGGAGGGGGAAGTTTTTCAATCACTTCGATCTTGGCCTTATCGACCTCGATCCCCATGCCCGAAATTTTATGACCAAGGACTAGCCCTTCCTTGACCATAAAATGGCATTTCTCCCAATTAAGTGCTAAATTCGTTTCCTCGCATCGCTGCAACACGCGCTCAAGATTTTTTAAACAATTTTTAAATGAATTTCCGAACACGGAAAAGTCGTCCATAAACACTTCCATCACCTCCTCTACTAACTCATCAAATATTGCCAGCATACATCTTTGGAATGTAGCTGGCGCATTACAAAGACCAAATGGCATCCTTCGATAAGCGAAGGTGCCAAAGGGACAAGTGAAAGTGGTTTTCTCTTGGTCCTCGGGCGAAATCGGTATTTGAAAATATCCCGACAAACCATCGAGAAAACAGTAGTAGGAGTGACCTGAAAGGCGCTCTAAAATTTGATCGATGAATGGTAGGGGGAAGTGATCCTTACGGGTGGCATCATTTAGTTTTCGGTAATCGATGCACATCCGCCAACCCGTAACAGTACGGGTTGGGATCAACTCGTTATTCTCATTAGCTACTACCGTAATGCCACCTTTCTTTGGTACGACTTGTACTGGGCTAACCCAAGTACTATCCGATATCGGGTAGATAATTCCCGCGTCCAATAGTTTGATCACTTCGGCCTTAACGACTTCTTTCATGTTAGGGTTTAGCCGTCGTTGAGGCTGGACCGAATTTCGGGAATTATCTTCGAGGAAGATTTTATGAGTGCAGAAGGAAGGGTTTATACCCTTTATATCCGAAATTTGCCACGCAATTGCGTGGCGGTGCTTTCTTAAGACAATAGCCAACTCGGAAATTTCTGAGTTGCTAAGTTCGGATGAAACGATGACGGGTAGCTTCGACTCTTTTTCTAAAAATAAATACTTAAGGTGAGGGGGAAGTTGCTTTAGTTCCAAAACGGGTGGCTCTTCATAAGATGTTTTGATTTTTAATTTTTCTAAAAATAGTGGTTCGGGTGGTGTGAAACGAGTGACTTCTTCTTCTTCCAGACAAAAGAGCTCGGCGAACTCGGACTCGTGACTCGAGGTGGAGACTAACTCGGGAGGGGAATCGAATTCCCAACACTCTTCCAGGTAAAAACATGAATCGTCGTTTTCTAATGTGTTCCGCATCGAGGAATTTATTCCGAAAGAAACTTCATCATCTCCAACCCGAAGGAGGAGCTTTCCGTTACTTACGTCAATAATGGCGCGGGAGGTGGCAAGGAAGGGGCGGCCGAGTATGAGGGGTACTTCGGCATCCTCTTCGATGTCAAGAATGACAAAGTCCACCGGGAAGATGAACTTGTCGACCTTGACGAGCACGTCCTCCACTATTCCTACCGGATATTTTAAAGAGCGATCCGCTAATTGAATACTCATTCGAGTGGGGCTTGGATTTCCTAGACCTAGTTTCTTAAATAATGAAAAAGGCATGAGATTGATACTTGCTCCCAGATCCGCTAAAGCGTGTTTTACTAACGAATTGCCAAATAAACACGGGATGGAAAACCGTCCCGGGTCATTCACTTTTGTAGGCAATTTGTTGAGTACAACCGCAGAGCATTCTGCGTTCAAAGAAATGTGCGAAATATCTTCTAATTTTTTCTTATTGGAGAGCAACTCCTTAAGATATTTCGCATATTTAGGCATTTGAGAGATAGCCTCGCAGAAGGGTACATTAATGTGGATTTGCTTTAAAATATCTAAAAACTTTTTATAATTCTTTTCGGCGCTCTCGCTTTTAAACTTAGATGGATACGGAACATTAGAAGTAGAAGCGCGCGGAGCTAACGTAGTAGGTAAAATTGAAGATAAAATAGGAGGAAGAGGAGGAGAGGAAGTTACCATGGGTTCGTCCTGCTTAGAAGCCACCTCCTTCCCGCTTCGGAGTGTAATCGCGTTTGCGCTCTCCCTTGGGTTGGGCTCCGTGTTTCCCGGAAGGGCTCCTTGCGGTCGCTCGGAGATTATCTTTGCTAGCTGGCCCACTTGGTTCTCTAAATTTTTGATCGATCCGGTGATGTTCCGGATGTTCGCTTCAGTTGTAGCAACATATTTTGCAAAAACCTCTTCAAGCGGAGAGGGTTTTTGCTGTTGCGGTGGAAAACCGGGTGGATTAAAATTTTGAGGGGGAGTTAAATTGAGAAGTTGATTTGGAGGTTGATTTAAATTTAAGGGACGCTGAGCATTTCCTTGATTGCTCCATGAGAAGTTCGGATGATTCCTATAACCCGCATTGTAGGTGTTATTATACGGAGCGGTGTTCGGGTTATAGGAAGGCCGAGGTGGATTTCCCATGTAATCAACTTGCTCTTCAAGTAAAATATTATTAGCCCAAGGAGGAGTGGCGGAGGAAGCAGACATCTCCGCCACTTGCTTTGTTAAGCGCTCAACTTGTAAAGCCAAATTTGCGTTAGCGTCTATTTCAAAAATTCCGGCCGGCTTATTAGGCCGCGCTCGGGGCATGTTCCATTGATACGCATTTGTGGCCATCTCTTCGAAAAGCTCTTGAGCGGCGATCGGGGTTTTGTTATTTAATGTCCCCCCGGCGGCCGCATCAATCATTTGCCTCGTTTGGAGATTTAAGCCATTATAAAATATTTGCACTTGTTGCCAAGTGGCAAGTGCGTGGTGAGGGCATCGACGCAAAAGCTCCTTGAAGCGCTCCCATGTATCATAGAGAGTCTCCGAGTCGATTTGCATGAACGATGCAATATCCGTGCGTAATTTAGCGGTCTTTGAAGGCGGGAAATATTTATTAAGAAATTTTTCCGCCATTTCGGCCCATGTAGTGATGGATCCCCTTGGTAGGGAGCCCAGCCACTTCTTGGCCTTAGACCGCAGAGAGAAAGGAAAAAGACGTAATCGAATGGCATCATCGGTGACGCCATTGATCTTAAAAGTGTCGCAAATTTCAAGAAAGTAAGAGATATGTGAATTTGGATCCTCGTCCGGTTGACCATCAAAGGTCACCGATTGTTGCACCATTTGTATGATGCTGGACTTGATCTCAAAATTATTGTTCGCCACCGCGGGGCGAACAATACTCGATTGTGTGCCTTCCAAATTCGGCCGCGCATAATAGGACATGGTCCGTTGCGCGTCCTCATTAGGGTTTGGCTCGTTAAGATTAGGAGGATTAAGATTATGATCCATATTTGCTGCGTTAGTGTCCCCGATTGACTCTTCAGATTCTACTTGATTTCCTTGATCACGAGAACGGCGGTGCCTCAAAAGGGTTCGCTCGATTTCCGGATCAAAAGGAAGAATCGAAGTGCTACCACGGGTCATACACTAAAAAGAGAAGGAAAGAAGAAGAAAAAGAGAGAATATTTTTTGTTCTTTTTAGGCGGATTAAGTTAGTCTTGGACTTCCCAAGATCTACCCGGTGAAGGGTTTGCAAGGTACTAGAGGCTGTGATGGGAATTCAAGCCCAAAGCGTCCTTTCCAAGAATTTTAATTTCACCCTTAAGATTTTCAAAAATAGAAAAACTAAAATAAAAACAACATGGTAAGATTAATAGCTATCCTTGTTTCAAAATATCTACGCAAAAGTCCCCGGCAACGGCGCCAAAAACTTGATATATATTTTTGCGGTTTTGAAATTTTAGTGAAGGGTTGAGATTTTCTCCAAAACTATATCTGATAAAGGCAAGTGTACCTTATCGTCTATAGTATAGGATATTAAGAAATACCAAGGTCGTATTCCACGGGGCGCGTTGAATACTTCTACTTTGAGGAAAGTCACTATTATCTTATCTAATGATATTTTGGGGTTTTGGTTCTTAGCTAAAAAAGAGAAATTGCAAGCTAAATTAAGGGTTTAGATGATGATAAAAGAGGCTAGTACTCAATCAAAAGTCACCTTGGAGTGAGAAAAGACAAGTAAAAAGAAATTAAATCTAATTCCGTTTAAATTGAACTACTTGACCGTGGAGGTTCCCGAAGCTCGAACATGCCTCTCTCGAGGTTAATGCCCAACTAAGATTAGGAAAAATCAACCGGACTCTCGTCCTATAATCGATTACCTAAAACTTGCTTTACGAGGTGAACCCCACTATTGGATTTGACTCCAATCCGGGAGATTTACGTCATCCTCTCTCGAGGGGTGCGTGCAACTCTCTTTACCCTTGAGTGATCGATTCATACTTTGAGCCTCTCGGCTAACTAAATATGAAAACTTAAGCGAAAACCATATATCGAAAGTATGGCCTCACTAATTAAAAATCAAGGATAATTCAAGTGTTTATAAAAACGGAAAAAGAAAACTTTAGAAAATCATAACTTGTCTAACTCATCCTCGGATCATTTTGATCGAGTACTAATGAGGATTAGTTAATCATGGTGGAGGGGGAAGAGGAAAAAAAATAAAAATGCATATTAAGAAACTTTAGCTAAGGAGGAGACAAAATAAAGAGAACAAACTATTTTTTATTTAAATGAAAAACTATTACAAGACTTAAGAAAGGAAATTGCAAGCTAGGAAAAACAAGATTACAAGCTTAAACTAGACTATTGCACTAAAGGAAAGCTAATACATTGCATTAGAAAAGGAAGAGAGCATGAAAATAAAGAGACATGAACATGAACATGAAAAAGGAAAACTACTCAAGATTGGCTCCAGCAGCACCTTCCCCACTCCAAAATTCTGAACCTTGAACTCAAGGAGAGCCTCTGAATTTATAGGCAAAATTTTCAAGTTACACGCCCTCGGTCACGGGCGTGTCCAAGGGCGTGTAATCACTGTAACATTGGATCCGGCAGCGGCGTGGGCTTGGTGTGACGGCGGGAGAAAATCGGACATGTCACGGGCGTGACATATGGGTCACGGGCGTGACTTAGGACGGCTTCTTTTAATGCGGCATGGGCTAGGCAGACCGCGCGGCGGCGTGCTTGGATCACGCGGGAAGGTCACGGGCGTGACTTTGGTTCACGGGCGTGACTTTGGGTCACGGGCGTGACTTTGGTTGACTTCTCAACGGCAACTTCTCGTCTCGACGGCAGCTCCACGCGGCAGATTCTAATATTACACGCCCATGGTCACGGGCGTGACTTTGGGTCACGGGCGTGACCTGGGGCGTGACTGGGTGTGGACTAGCTCAACAGCACGGCATCGACCTGAACTGGTCTACAAGTTACACGCCCTTGGTCACGGGCGTGACCGAGGGCGTGTAATGCAATATTTTCCCAATTTGTCCAAAAATCTGCAAATATTAAAATTAGGCTAAGTTAGAATCAAAATTACAAAAAGAACTACTTAAAACCTAAATTTGACATAAAATAGAGAATTCATATTAAATATTTACAAGATTTTCTATTAAAAAGTTATAAAAATACTACTTATCAAGCAGCAAATCTGATAGCTCCACTTCTGATGAGGAGTTTGCTGCCTTCACAAGGCAGTTCAAGAAGATGATCAATAGGAAACAATGGAAGAACAAACCTTCCTCCTCTTCTCATCCCAAGAAGGATCATTACAGATCTGAGAGTCAACATCCCAATGGGGACATGTATGACTCTAAAACTAGTAAACATGTTTCAACTAACATAATTTTCTATTGCTGTAGTAAGCCTGGACATGTCATTGCTGACTGTCCAGTCAAGAGAAAGGAAAGAGGTGACAAGAAGCCTCATCACCAGAAGGAGAGAAAGGGAGAAAAATCCTTCCTAGCTAAGAAAAGCAAGAGCTGGAGTGAGTCTGAATCTTCATCTTAAGATTTAGATGGTGAGGAGGAAGCCTATTTGGGGCTGTTTGCTGATCAGGAGGAAGAAGACTATCCTGCTACCAGGATAGGAATCAGGGCCCCTCTATCACATTCAGATAGTGATGAAGAGGAGGATGACGCCACTCTTGATGACCATGGGCTGATGGCTATAACTTAAGATGAGGACAACCACAGCAATTCAGAACATGAGTAGGTATTGATACACTGCATTTCTTCTTCTTCTGATTATGAAACATGTCCATAATCTGAATCTCCTCCATCTAAAGTTGGCAGTGGATCAGATTCTGAGGAGTATGTCAATCAATTGATTGATAAGTATGGTGCACTCCTGGAAGCTCTGAAAAAGAGCAAAATGCTAGCCAAGAGGCAAGCACAAGATATTGCTTCCCTAAAGTAATCAAAATCTGAGTGCATTGAGCATGCTACCCAGCTAGCTCTAATGAGCAAGGAGATTGGCAAGCTAAGTGGAATGTCAATCATCCATGTGGGCACCATAAGCCACAAGAACAAGATCATTAAGGATCTTGAAGAAAAGCTCCTCAAGGAGAGGATGCTAGTGGCTAAGTTCTCCAAGCCCAAGCAGTGCTGCTTATTATTGACACCTTCAACTCCCATGACATGAGAGGTGTTGGTTTTAACAAGGAGGCAGCTACTAGCAACACTAAGGGAAAGGTTAAGGACTCAAAAGAATCTAAGACCTCCTTTGTGAAAGTCTTGATGCCCTCAAATAAGTATGACCAAGAAAGTGTTCATGGTCACTTATTAAATGGAAGATCCAATAACTTGAGCAAGAATGCTCACAGCTATGGATATAGAAAGGAGTTAGGCTTGAGTGCCTTCAAGGCTCTGCATGAGGAAATCCAAATGGCCCATCATGGACCTTTTGTTTTTGGAACCTCAGCCCCTTCACTCAAGATAACCAAGGCTGTCAATTCTAAACATTGTTCAGCAAAGTCCATGGCTGTTGACTGTCCTATAACCAAGCCAAAAAGCCCAGTTTCTGCTGCCATCCAAACATGTTTAGCTACCAAGCTAGAGGGTGTTGATGTCAAACAAAAACTGGCTGCCTTGACTGAATATAGGAAGGTAAAAAGGCAGGCCTTTACTGATAAAACAAAGAAAACAGCAGCTGTATCCTCTACTGAACAGAAACATGAATCTTCATCTTCTAGGACTATTCAGAAGAGGAGATATAATATATATGAGTGTTGGTGCTGTGGAAAAGTGGAACACTTTGCAATTGATTGTTGGCACAACCCCAATGTGCCAAAGGCAAGGATTGAACCTCAAGCCAAACCAACCCTTTCTAGGAATATCCCCTATGGTGTTAACATGAACCTAGGACCCAAAGTCAGTTGGGATCCTAAGGTACATTAAATTTTGTGTTGCAGGTTAGTTCAAGTACCAGTCTCAACCAAATATGGTACTTGTACAGTGGGTGATCAAGGCACATGACAGGAACTAAGGATCTTCTAAAGGATTACCATCCAGTGAAGAATGGACCCAATGTTATCTTTGGTGGATCTGAAAAGGGAGTCACCAAAGGATATGGTATGATTTCCAATGGCATAGTCTCAATCACAAGGGTAGCTTATGTTGAAGGGTTGCAACACAACCTTGTAAGCATAAGCCAACTATGTGACTTAGGCTATGTCATTGAATTCCACAATGATAAGTGCTTGATCAAAAAGTGTAATGACTTGGAGACCATTCTCTCAGGCACTAGGAGTGGAAATGTTTATTGCTTAGACTTCATTTGCAATTATTCTATCTCCTCTGTGTGTCTTATAGCTAATGAAAGTGAGTCTCTTTGTGTCCAATGGCACAAGAGACTTGCCCACATTAACTATAAGACAATGTATACATTATTGTCTAATGATCTTGTTAGAAATAGTCCTAAACTAAAATGTGTTAAAAGTGGTCCCGGTCATGCTTGCCAAATGGGTAAGCAAATTAGGACCACCTTTAAAAGTATTGTCTCCAAGGATACTGAAAGGTGTTTATACCTATTGCACATGGACTTGTTTGGTCCTTTGCCAATTCAGAGCCTAGGTGGGAAGTTGTATACTTTAGTAATTGTAGATGATCATTCAAAGTATACATGGGTATTCTTCCTTAAGAAGAAGTCAGATACCTTACATGTCTTTATAAATTATGTCAAGGCTATTCAGAATGATCTACTATGTACTGTGGTCAGGACAAGAACTGACCATGGCACAGAATTTTCAATCTGAAGCCATGACAAAATTTTGTCAAGAATTTGGTATCACCCAAGAGTTCTCCTCCCCAAGGACTCCACAGCAAAATGGTGTAGCTGAGAGGAGGAATAGGACCTTGATAGAAGCTGGGAGAACATTGCTTAGTGACTCCTCACTCCCAGAATACTTCTGGGCTGAGGCAGTCAATACAGCCTGTCATGTTCTCAATAGAGCCTCCATCAATAAGGTCCTTGGAAAAACCCCTTATGAGATTCTGAAAGGCAAACAACCTACAATTTGCTACTTTAGAATCTTTGGTTGCAAATGCTACATTTTAAATAATGGAAAATCTCAACTAACAAAGTTTGCAGAAAAATGCAATGTGGGAGTTCTTGTTGGGTATAGCTCACATAGTAGAGCTTATAGAGTTTATAACAAGAAAACCCATGTTGTAGAAGAATCTATGCATGTTGTGTTTGATGAGACCAACATTCTCTACAAAGAATGGTCTAGCTCTTCTATTTTGATAGGAAATGAAGAAGGGATGCATGAACAGACAGCTGCTGCAATTGCTAAAGAAGAAGATGTACAAGATGAAGTCATAGCTGAACCAGAGGAACAAACACAGCCACCAGAGGACCCTCTTCCTACTGCTGCAAGACACCTGAGAGATCATCCAAGAGAGCTAATAATTGGGGATCATACCCAAGGCATATTGACAAGAAGCAGAGCTCATAATGAAGCACTATTCTTGAGCTTCCTCTCTCAAATGGAGCCCAAGAAGTTTGAAGAGGCCAATCAAGACACATTCTGGATTGAAGCAATGCAAGAAGAGCTCCTACAATTCAAGAGATGCAAAGTATGGAAGCTGGTGCCAAGACCTCAGGGACACAATGTGATTGGCACTAAATGGGTATACAGGAACAAGCTTGATGAGAATGGTACAATCATCAAGAACAAGGCCAGATTAGTAGCCAAAGGATACAGGCAAGAGGAAGGTATAGACTTTGATCAAACCTTTGCACCAGTTGCAAGGTTGGAAGCAATTAGGCTATTCCTTGCCTATGCTGCCCACAAGGGGTTCAAATTCTACCAGATGGATGTCAAATCAGCCTTTCTCAAAGGAGACTTGAAGGAAGAGGTATATATTGAACAACCTTCAGGTTTTGTGCATCCAACCCTAACTTCTCATGTTTATCTTCTTAGGAAAGCACTATATGGTCTCAAGCAAGCTCCAAGAGCTTGGTATGAGACTTTGTCCAACTTTCTCCTCAAGAACAAGTTCATGAGGGGAAAGATTGATATCACATTGTTTTTTAGGGAAACAAGGGGCAAGTGTCTCTTAGTCCAAATCTATGTTGATGACATAATCTTTGGGTCTACTGATGACAACCTCTGCAAGAGATTTGCCAATCTAATGCAGGGAGAGTTTGAAATGAGCAGTATGGGTGAGCTCAAATATTTCCTTGTGCTCCAAGTGAAACAGTCTGATGATGGAATTTTCATCTCCCAGACCAAGTACACTAAAGAGCTCATCAAGAAATTTGGGATGGAATCAGCCTCCACCATGAGAACACCAATGGGGTCTAATGTATCATTAGACAAGGATGAAAAGGGAAAGGCCTTTGATGAGTCCATGTACAGATGCATCATTGGATCCCTATTGTACTTGACTGCTAGTAGGCCAGACATTATGTATGCTACATGTGTTTGTGCTAGGTATCAAGCCTATCCTAAGGAATCTCACTACACCTCTGTGAAGAGGATATTGAGATACCTTAAGGGCAGCTTGCATCTTGGCCTGTGTTACCCTAAGAACAATGACTTTGAACTAACAGGCTTTTCAGATGCAGATTTTGCAGGTTGCAAAGAAGACAGGAAGAGTACAAGTGGTACTTGTCAATTCCTAGGGAGAAGATTAATATCTTGGAGCAGCAAGAAATAAACTAGTGTGGCAATATCCACAGCTGAGTCTGAATACATTGCTGCAGGTAGCTGTTGTGCACAACTCCTTTGGACACATCATCTGTTGGAGGATTACAACCTCAAGGTAAGGGAATCTCCTTTGTATTGTGATTCATCCAGTGCAATTTCTATTGCTAAAAATCCTGTCTCTCATAGCAGGACTAAGCACATAGAGATTAGATATCATTTTATTAGAGAACATGTAGAGTGTAAAAACATCTGTCTTGAATTTGTCCCCACTAACAAACAAGTAGCTGATATCTTTACAAAGCCACTGGATGAATCTAAATTCAATGCTTTCAAAATTGATCTTGGCATGCTTAGTATATAATAGTCCTAAATGTATGAGTAATAGCTGTCACTATTGTTGACTATGAATGGTAAATTATCAAACTTTACATTACTGTACACTACAACTTAGTGACATGACTAGGACCCATCTGTTGGGTTTTTCTAGAACCATACATCAAATGTAGGCGCAGCGGAAATAAACAGAAACAACCCAAAAATGCTTGGATTGGCCATGAATGTTGAATCAAGAAGTTAATAAAATACTAGGCAAAAATTACCTCAATGGGGTTGGATCAAATCCAACCTAGATGCTCCACGAGTTGATTCCTGTTGGCGGCAAGGAGAGTTCTCACGTAGAATTATGTTTACGTCTCTACAGAAGTCCACACGAGCCGGGAGAACGCCAAGTCACGTCGCACGCAACTCGGAAGGAAGAAAGGCTGCACCTTGCACTTCCACGGATTGCTAGATCCGCTTCAGGAAGAACAATGCCGGCGACAATCGACGGAGAGGAGGTCGGCGGAGGCGAACGAGCGACGGAACGCTTCCGTCGACTAGGGTTCGAGAGGCGGAACCTTTCCGTCGGCTCTTCTTTCGTTAGTCATGAGAACCCTAAAACGAAGTCCTATTTATACCCAAAGGATAAACAGCTTCTAGAAGAATCGCTATCCGCAGACCACACAGCAGAATAGGGGCTTCTGTTACAATTCGTCGGGATTCCACGGAACAGCATTCGTCGAGATTACACGGGACAATCCGACGAATTCCGACGAATCACAACAGACGGCAACAATTGCCTAGTCAAGGCTCTCTGTGATAATTCGTCGAGATTCCACGGAACAATCCGACGAATCCCGACGAATTCCGACGAATCCAGACAGACGACAACATTTTGCCGAGTGAAGGATCTCTGTCACAGTTCGTCGAGTTTCCACGGAATGACCCGACGAATCCCGACGAATCCGACGAATCCTATCCGTGTAAACCCGACGAATTCCGACGAATCATATCCGACGAATTCAGACAGCAACATTTGCTGGACTTCCCCATTCTATATGGTGATTGGTAACCTTTACCAACACAGTCAATCTTCCAACTTCTCCACATGCTCTTATGTGCGACCCTGCAGGCTCATATCGCGTTGGCAGTGATATTACATGTTTGACCACTTCTAGATCACAATGGCAACTCCAACAGTCTCCCACTTGATCTTGAAAGTATCAAACCAAAAACCTCACAAACAATGAGCGGCATCTAGCAATGCATCATTGCTCCCCAAGCAATAAGAGTTCATAACTCATAAGCCTTTATGACCAATGTTCCAGCGTTGTCTTTGTCCCTTTGTCCCTTACATCCGGAAAGAACTAGAGGCATGGACCGTGTCACCCTCATAATAGCTCAATCCAAGTTTCTTGATCTAGAACGGACTTCCAGAGAATGGTGAGCTCAATATCACATATTGACTCTACCAAGCATGGCCATGCATTTCTCAGTCCAATTCCATCAAGGGGCCCATGGATGCAACTCCTGTTATATAGGAGGACAAATCCCATATCTGCTCACACCCAAACACCCAAATGATTCGTAACGTACCCAACGACCACCCTTATCATCAACCTTCTTCAAGGAAGACTTTAGATGACATCAAAGCACGCTCTTCCTCACTCGGTGAATGCTGTGACTTCAGGTCAAAGGACCACAACACCATTGTCAAATGAGACCTACTTGTGACACTTTTAAGTAACAATCCACAAAGTAGTCTCAGGTTGGGTCTGTCCAGTACAACTTGTTCACTAACAAGTACCCACGTGATGACTTGATATCACAATATCATGACCTGTGAGAACCGGTCATCAGTCAACACACATGCTAGTCTTAATGTATCATCATCACCCTTAGCTTCTACGATGATACCTCGACCAGGGACCTTTTAAGAATGAAGCTTCGAAATCATAGGCTCTCACATTCAAGTCTCGTACTTGATGTCCTATGGAAGCGAACATTCTAAGGGTATTTATCACGAATTTTATTCTATCATATAGAAACAGTATATCGTAATAAAAGAACTTGCCATTAATCGTAAAAAGAAATAATTGGTACACAATTCATCATATGAATAAATTTTAAACAGCCAACAGAATATTTATTTTACATGCAACCCACAAGATTCCCACTAGAGTTGATCATTCAGGTATCGTATACCCATTGATCTAGTATGACCATCATGCTTTCTCTGCGCGAGAGGCTTTGTCAGTGGATCTGCAATATTCTCCTCAGTCGGCACCTGCAAATGTTCACATCTCCTCGTTCGACAATCTCACGAATAAGATGGAACCGCCGAAGTATGTGCTTGGAGCGCTGATGGGATCTAGGTTCCTTAGATTGTGCAATTGCACCATTGTTATCACAGTAGAGAACTACGGGACCAACAATGCTAGGAACTACATCTAGCTCGCCGATGAATTTCCTAATCCATACAGCCTCCTTCGCTGCATTAGCTGCAGCGATATACTCGGCCTCAGTTGTAGAATCAGCAACTGTCTCTTGCTTGGAACTCTTCCAGCTCACAGCTCCTCCATTCAGGCAAAACACAAACCCTGACTGAGACTTTGAATCATCCCTATCAGTTTGGAAGCTGGCATCCGTGTAACCACTTACAACGAGTTCTTCCTTTCCACCATACACCAAGAATACATCCTTAGTCCTTCTCAAGTACTTCAGGATATTCTTTACGGCTATCCAGTGACATTCACCGGGATCAGATTGATACCTGCTAGTCATGCTCAAAGCAAAAGAGACATCGGGTCGAGTACATAACATTGCATACATGATTGACCTAATTGCCGAAGCATATGGAATCAACTTCATGCGGTCCTTATCTTCACAAGATTTTGGACACTGGTCCTTAGAGAGATTCACACCATGAGACATGGGTAAAAATCCTTTCTTGGACTCAAGCATGTTGAACCGCTTCAACACCTTGTCAATGTACGTACTCTGGGTCAAACCCAGCAACTTCTTCGATCTATCTCTATAGATCTTAATACCGAGTATGTAAGTCGCTTCACCCAAGTCCTTCATAGAAAAGCAGTTCCCTAGGTTGTTCTTAACAACTTTCAGGGTAGGTATGTCATTCCCGATCAGCAGTATGTCATCTACATACAATATCAGGAAGACAACAATGCTCCCACTGATTCGCTTATAAACACACGGTTCATCTTCATTCTTGACAAAACCAAACTCTTTGATCTTCTCATCAAAACGAAGATTCCAACTTCTAGAGGCTTGTTTCAATCCATAGATGGACTTATTCAGCTTGCATATTTTAGTGGCTTCATTTGGGGATACAAAACCCTCGGGTTGTGTCATGTACACTTCCTCAAGGAGGTTTCCATTTAGGAAAGCCGTTTTGACATCCATCTGCCAGATCTCGTAGTCATAATACGCAGCAATAGCAAGCAATATCCTAATGGACTTTACCATGGCAACAGGGGAAAAGGTCTCATCATAGTCAACACCATGAATTTGCTTGAAACCCTTAGCCACCAGTCACCCTTTGAATGTCTGTACATTCCCATCCATGTCGGTCTTCTTCTTGAAGACCCACTTGCACCCTATGGGTCGTACCCCTTCAGGTGGTTCCACCAAGTTCCAAACTTGGTTTATATACATGGAGTCCATTTCGGATTTCATAGCCTCAAGCCATTTGTCGGAGTCCGGTCCATTCATAGCCTCTTGGTAGGTTGCTGGTTCATCATCATGATCCATAAGCAACACATTACCTATTTGAGACACGAGAAATCCATATCTCTCAGGCTCAAATCTTGGTCTACCAGATCTACGTAGGACTTGTGTTTCGTGAGCAGGTTCTCTAGCTACAACATCTTGTAGTCCTGGCTCAGAATCCAACTCTGGTTCATTCACTATTTGTGGTTCTTGAACTTCTTCAAGTTCTACCTTTTGCGTCTTTCTTGATAAGAACTCTCTCTCCAAGAAGACACCCGTCCTTGCGACAAACACTTTGCCCTCAGACGGTAGGTAAAAGTAATATCCCTTCGTTTCCTTAGGATATCCCACCAGATAACACTTATCTGATTTGGGTTCCAGCTTGTCAGGCATTTGACATCGTACGTATGCCTCACAGCCCCAAATTTTAATGAACGACATACTAGGACGCTTCCCAGTCCATATCTCATATGGTGTCTTTAGAACCGTTTTCATCGGAGCGCGATTCAGTGTCATTGCAGCAGTCTCTAAAGCAAAACCCCAAAAGGAAACAGGCAAGTCTGCATGACTCATCATCGACCGTACCATGTCTAACAGAGTACGATTTCTCCTCTCAGACACACCATTATGCTGCGGTGTCCTAGGTGGAGTGAGCTGTGATACAATACCACACTCTTTCAGATGATCACGGAACTCATGACTCAGGTATTCGCCACCTCGATCAGATCGGAGTGCTTTAACCTTTTTACCCAATTGGTTCTCCACTTCATTTTTAAACTCTTTGAACTTTTCAAAGGTTTCGGATTTGCACTTCATAAGATACACGTATCCGTATCTACTGAAATCATCAGTAAATGTAACGAAGTAGAAATACCCACCTCTAGCCATAGAACTCATGGGTCCGCATACATCACTATGTACAACACCCAAGAGATCCTCAGCCCTCTCAGTATAACCAGTGAAAGGGGCTTTAGTCATCTTGCCTAATAAACAAGACTCACATCGCTCAAATGATTCATAATCAAATGAGTCCAATAGTCCATCTTTATGGAGCTTGGATATGCGCTTCTCGTTTATATGGCCCAAACGACAATGCCAGAGATATGTAGGATTTGAGTCATTTGTTCTTAGTCTTTTATTATTATCTACATTATAGATCGGATGGTCCAGGTTCAAAACATAAAGACCATTAAACAATTGAGCTACAGCATAACAAACATCATTCTTAAATATAGAACAACAATTGTTCTTAATTATAAAAGAAAATCCAATCATGTCAAGGCATGAAATGGATATAATGTTTCTAGTTATGGCCGGAACATAATAACAATTATCAAGTTCTATTACAAGCCCACTGGGCAAAGAAAGACGGTAAACCCCTACGGCTACAGCAGCAACTCTTGCTCCATTGCCGACGCGTAGGTCCACCTCTCCTTTACTCAGCAATCTCCTCCTTCCTAGTTCCTGCACATTTGTACAAATGTGAGAACCACATCCGGTATCCAATACCCAAGATGAAGGAGCAGAAAGGTTTATCTCTATAACATAAATATCCGAAGCGGAAGTCATACCTCCCTTCATTTTCTGCAGACCCTCAATGTACGAAGGACAATTCCTCCTCCAATGACCAGCCTTTCCACAGTGGTGGCATTTCCCTTCCTTCACGGTGCTCTTCTTTTTCAGCGCAGAAGATCTGGGCTCAAGATGTGACTTAGGTCCCACCTTCGTCTTCTTGAAGCCCTTGGCCTTACCCTTGCCTTTATGTACCATCAATATGGGACTAGCAGGCTTGGCCTTCTTCATGTTTATTTCGGCAGTTCGCAACATGCCTAGGAGCTCGGGCAGTGTCTTGTCTATTTCATTCATGTTGTAGTTCAAGACGAACTGCTCATAACTATCCGGCAACGATTGCAGGATAAGATCTGTGGCCAACTCTTGACCCAGAGGAAAACCCAGTCTCTCCAGGTTCTCTATATACCCAATCATCTTGAGTACGTGAGTACCAACTGAGTCTCGAGCTCCCATTTTGCACTGAAATAAGGCCTTCGTGACATCGAACCTCTCTTGACGAGCTTGCCCTTGAAACATTTTCTTTAGGTGCTCGTCAATCTCCTTGCACCCCATGTTCTCGTGTTGCTTCTGAAGCTCAGAGTTCATGGTGGCAAGCATAAGGCACTCGACGTCTAAGGCGTCATCGGTATACTTCTTATAAGCATCCTTATCAACACGGGACGAGTTCCCGGTCGGCACCTCGGGGGCTTCTTCTTCCAAGACGTAGAGCTTTCGCTCTTGCCTGAGAACAATTCTCAGGTTCCTATACCAGTCCATATAGTTCGTCCCACTAAGCTTGTCCTTCTCAAGGATAGCTCTCAGGGACAAGGTGGAATGTGAACCACTTGCCATGGAATTCTACAAGAATTCATGCAGAATCTAATTAGTACCTTAATTTCAAAATACAATTTATTTTAATTTGGACTTCAATTAAATACTCCCACTATTTTATTCAAATTGATAGCCCTCACTATCAATTCGGAGAGTCCATGCGAGCTACTCTCTTAGTGGACAAGATCCGTATTTCACCAACACCACGAGTCCGCTTTGGCGTTCCTCTCATAATGCGGTTATTTAGGTAGACAACACTTGTCAATTGCATCACTATGCAACTCTTGTATGGTTGGTGAATAACTCTTTATTCGCATCCATCATATGGAGCATGCCAACCCTATGCCTCTAGGCACTCAACCTTTGAGGTCACCTAGTTAAGTTAGACCCGATGTCGACAGTGGGATATCACAATTATCCGCTCGCACCCTTACCAAGATAGATTAATGCACCTTGCTTTGGCAAGCCCACACTTCATCGATCGAGGCAGGAAGAGTGTCATCCATCAGAAGGCATCCGAACACTTAATATTTGATGAAGGGAATTTTAAAGATAGGTTAACACTTAACCATGATCAACATTTGATCAAAGTGCACATCCACAGAAAAACAAGCTTTCTTAAATCCACATGCATCCCTTATGTGCACAACATAAGACTATCAACCTTTGATAGACGAAAGGGCTAAATCTGGACATTTAGAACTCTTCCAAATCTTCAGATTTACATGCATCGGACAAAGGCAAAGACAACTCGACTTAAAGCAGTAGACAAGCTCGTCTCTCATTGTTGGATTCAAAATCCAAAACAGAACAAGGGTTCATTAACCACTTGAGGGACGGTTACTGCTAAGGAGACAATAATTTCTAACAATTAGAAATTACCACGAAATCCCAGACGTTCCTGGCGGGGTTCCAAGGGGCCGCGCCCCTGGTGGGGTCTTAGGGGCAGAGCCCCTAACGGGGTCCAAGGGGCAGCGCCCCTGGCGGTGGTAAATGTAGGCGCAGCGGAAATAAACAGAAACAACCCAAAAATGCTTGGATTGGCCATGAATGTTGAATCAAGAAGTTAATAAAATACTAGGCAAAAATTACCTCAATGGGGTTGGATCAAATCCAACCTAGATGCTCCACGAGTTGATTCCTGTTGGCGGCAAGGAGAGTTCTCAGGTAGAATTATGTCTACGTCTCTACAGAAGTCCACACGAGCCGGGAGAACGCCAAGTCACGTTGCACGCAACTCGGAAGGAAGAAAGGCTGCACCTTGCACTTCCACGGATTGCTAGATCCGCTTCAGGAAGAACAATGCCGGCGACAATCGACGGAGAGGAGGTCGGCGGAGGCGAACGAGCGACGGAACGCTTCCGTCGACTAGGGTTCGAGAGGCGGAACCTTTCCGTCGGCTCTTCTTTCGTTAGTCATGAGAACCCTAAAACGAAGTCCTATTTATACCCAAAGGATAAACAGCTTCTAGAAGAATCGCTATCCGCAGACCACACAGCAGAATAGGGGCTTCTGTTACAATTCGTCGGGATTCCACGGAACAGCATTCGTCGAGATTACACGGGACAATCCGACGAATTCCGACGAATCACAACAGACGGCAACAATTGCCTAGTCAAGGCTCTCTGTGATAATTCGTCGAGATTCCACGGAACAATCCGACGAATCCCGACGAATTCCGACGAATCCAGACAGACGACAACATTTTGCCGAGTGAAGGATCTCTGTCACAGTTCGTCGAGTTTCCACGGAATGACCCGACGAATCCCGACGAATCCGACGAATCCTATCCGTGTAAACCCGACGAATTCCGACGAATCATATCCGACGAATTCAGACAGCAACATTTGCTGGACTTCCCCATTCTATATGGTGATTGGTAACCTTTACCAACACAGTCAATCTTCCAACTTCTCCACATGCTCTTATGTGCGACCCTGCAGGCTCATATCGCGTTGGCAGTGATATTACATGTTTGACCACTTCTAGATCACAATGGCAACTCCAACACCATCTTAAGCCAAAACATCTACATTAGGTCTAAACCCTATGATCAGCTAAAATGCAGGAGTATGTTCAGCTGAATCAGCTGAGAAAAATCCCAGCTGAACCGCTGAGATGAGGAAACTGTCCCAGCTGTTGACAGATCACTGTCCCAGCTGAACTGATGAGACGAGTAAACTGTCCCAGCGGTTGACACTTTACTATCCCAGCGGCCTAGGTCTCCGTCTCAGCTGAACCGCTGAGACGGGGTATGTTCAATATAAAATCTGATAATTAACCCAAAACTCCTTAACACAATAGGGTAATTAAGTCTGAAAGCCTAGGGTTAATAAAAATGAAACTGAAGTTCTATAAATAGACACACTGTAACCTAAAACCACACCACAAAGCCAAACCCTTAGCCGTCGAGACGATTCATCTTCTCTCCCGACTTAGCGCATCGACTTTCTGATTCCATGGCGCCAAAAAGCTCAAAAGATCTCCTGGAGGGCTATAAAATTGTAAGAGATGGATTCTCTCATGCCTCAGAAGAAATACGACACGTGATTCATCTAATTGAAGCTCAAGGTATGGAGCATATGCTGTCTGAACCCTGCTGCATTCTCAGAACTGAAGTTCTGGAATGGTTCAACCATGTCAAACTGTCTCCTTCCAAAACCATCATGAAGTCCAAGATAGGAAGTGAGAAGATAAAGATTACTGCTAAAAGGTTGGAGAAGGGGCTGAAATTAACTCCCTGCAGTAAAACTGAAGAGGAGGAAATATCTGAAAAGGATAAGAGGACTGCCCTAAAGTGGACAGGATACAATGATACTAAAACAAGTTGTTTAAGGAGGAAGTTCTTCAATCAACAGGGGAAGCTGTTGTCTGATATTATGGGCAAAGCTATCCTATGCAAGCCTGGTTCACATGACACTGTCTCACAGTTCATGTTTGAATTAATGACAAGGATAATTCTATCCAAGAGACATCATGGGGAGAAGTTATTTTTCAAAGGATAAAGGAATCTCTACAAGCCCCCAATATGGGAAGAATACTATCTCTGTACCTACAGAATAGTTATTCAGAGACCTTTGCAAACTCCAAGGGGTTAAATCTCCATTATCTGAAAAGAATGGACATTAAGACTCTGGATAGATTCTCCAGAGTGCTCCCTATGAGCCAGCCATCTGTGGCAAAGGAAAAGAAGAAAGATTCATCTCAGCACAAATAGGACTCATCCTCAAAGTCAAATGGGTCTGAAAATGAAGATAGTCATGGGTCTGATCATAGATCTGGCAGCAACCCAATGAACATTGAAAATGAAGAGGTCCCCAGGACAAATGAGGAGCCCCAAGGAAGTGTTGTGCCCAATCCTGAGCCAACCTAGATGAATGCTGATCTAGCTGTTCATCAAGCTGAAGATGAATTTCCCAACTCACCTATACATGGTAAATTAGGACTTCAGTTAGGTTTCTTTTCTCTATCAATAGAATAGTCTAGGTGTCTAATTCATCACTCATTTTTCAGGTGACCTTAGACAAAATTCTCCTCCTAAGGATGCCCCAAGTGAGGGGGAGCATAGACCAGCCTATGCAGGAGAAGGTGGGTATGCTAGTGGGGGGGGGGACATGAACAGGAATCAATCCCTCCAAATCTACAAGGTACACCTAATGCCCCATCTGAGGGGGAGCAGATCCCTGATAATGAGAGGGCTAATGCTTAAAGTGGAGCTGAAATGATGGTTGAAAAGGAATTACCCAAGGAAAGGCCAGTTGCAGTTCTGGACACATCTGACCTGATAAACTCAATTCAAACAATGATTGAGGGTCAGATGTTGTCTATGAAAGAGTTTGTTGCTGAAAAGGTTCATGATGTATCTACCCAGATAAGGAATGAATTGCATACAACAAGAGCTGCATTGACTCAGGAGATTCAGGCCAGTGAGCAAAGAATGGAGTCAAGAGTGGCTGAAGTGAGAACTGAACTGAATGCCCAAGTTAATGATGTCAAAACTGCATCAGATCATATCCTTCTCCAGATGACAAGATGGTTTGAAATGGCCAAAAATACTGTTGCTGCCCAGCACACAGTTCTGAAGAATATTGCAGACCATCAAGGGGATTCCACAAAGGACATCACATATGTAAAGAATCATCTTTAAAAAAACCAAAATGTCTGGGAGAATGCAGTTACAAGGATGGCACATGTGGTCAACACATCAAGCAGCCAAGTCAAGTCCCACATTGACAAGGCAAAGGAATATATTTTGGATGATGTGGATAGCTCCTTACAAACTCTCTCTCAATCCATATTGGATCAACATTCTGGAATTGAGAAAAAGATAGTGGAACATAGCAAAGAAGGAGAGGAGAATATACTCAATCTACATGGTAAGCTGAAAGGAGCTCACATACAGCTGTATAGCAACATTGAGTCCTCTCACAAACTGATACTCTCCAATCAAGAAGAAGCCAGCAAGCAAATGGTGGAAGTGGTCAACAATGCTTCCAGTGCTATTCAAGAAAATATCCTTACCATGGCCAGAAAGGTCACTGATAATCAATGGGACTCAAGCTTAAAGGTGCTGCAAGGAACAAGAATTGCTTTGAATCTGCCAATCTTAAACCCTAGCAGAGATGAAGACTTTGACTTCCAAAGTCAATCAAATCTGATTGCTGATGAGAGAGCAGCAAAGAGAAGAAGGGTAGAGGGCATTCAAACTACTGAAGAATACATGCCACAAAAGAGAATGGAAAGATTAGAGGATCCACTCCATGAAGATGACAATCTGGAGTTGGACACAATTGTTGTCAATACCTGGGTGAGCCATGGAAATCCAATGAAGGACATTGACCATGTCTATCCAGCTGCTGAGTGGATCAAACACCTTGAAAGGGAATCTTTAAGGGAAAGGATTCTCAAAGAAAATATGGTAAGAAGGGAAACTCCTTTAAGGATTCCCCCAAGATATCTTCCCAAGCCACTTCTGTACTTCAAGGTAAAGGAGAAGATCATAGCTGCTGCTAAAGCTAGGAAAAGAAAGTCTACAGATGGAGAAAGTTCTTCCCAGGGTCCATCTTAGAAGAACCAACATTGACATTTTTTTTGATTGAATGTACAGCTATAAGTTGAATTTTCTTTTATATCTGTACTGAACTTCTCAAGTGAAATGATATTTCATATTCTGATCATAATATGGTGTTTGTTACTATTGATATATGTACTCTGTATTTATTCTCTTTAGTATTCACTACCTTAAATGGGATGTTCAAATTGATATGGATCTGCTATTATAGAAAATAGCTCTCCAATTGAGGGGGAGTAAATTCCCTGCTCAGGTTGAGGGGGAGTTGACAAATGCTCAGACTATATAGGTTAGCCTATACATTGATCCAAAGGGATCTACAGCTATTGTCCCTCTATCCATAGCAAGTTAAGGTTAAAAAAGCCAGAAAGGGGGAGATAGGGCCAGTACCAATGCTGATAGGGCCAGTACCAATGCTGGAGACTGGAGAAAGGGGGAGAAAGGGCGAGTGATAAGATTTTTATTGTTAGGCCAGTTAATCTTCTAAGCTGTTGTTAGGCCAGTTAATCTTCTAAGCTGTTGTTAGGCCAGTAATTAGATTTTTATTGTTAATGGAACTTAGAATTGGGGATGTTCTGCCTTCTTCAAATAGGGGGAGATTGTTGGGTATATTGTCCTCAATATTACCTTGATTTGAAGAGGCATCACTCTCAATGCTAAGGACATATTGTATTTAACAAAACTATACTTGTGTAGGATATACAGGCACAGGTGACTCAAAATGAAGGGCCAAACATGGCCTTAGATAAGAAGAAATCATCTATAAGGAGATGAAGATCTGTCTCAGCATAACCGCTGAGACGATGGGTCAAAACCGCTGAGACGAGGATCCATCTCAGCGGATCCACTGAGAAGGAGACTGGAGCAACCGCTGTGAAGGGGACTGGAGCTACCGCTGAGACTGGAAGCTGTCTCAGCCCAACCGCTGAGACTGGATGCCGTCTCAGCCCAACCGCTGAGACAGATCCAAATGTGCTGACGGGATCTGCTTTTGGCGCAAAGGACAATTGAGAGGGAAAAGCAAGTCCAATCTGTCCCACACTGTGTCAGGAGGATCGATATAGCCGTTGAAGCCTTGTGGAGGTATAAAAGAAGAAGCTAGGGCACAACAACAAGTACTGTTCGATTGAAAAGCTCTTGCTACACGCCGCAATCGAGGATTCACGTTTCAGCCAGTTGAAGGTGTTCTCTGAAGCTGAAGTCAATCTTCTAAGGAAGACTAGTTAGCTCCTCCTATACAAACTCGGGAAGGGCAAGTCGATCTTCTGCTTTGCTGAAGGAGTAGATCAAGGTGATACAAATCTGAAGCTATTATTTTCAGATCTGAAGAAAGGATTCAGAAGACCTAAGAGTAAATCTTTTGTCCTCTGTGTTCAACTCAAACTCTATTATATCTTTGTAAGGCATTATTGCCTGAGTGAAAGGCTGTTTAGCCTGTGTGTAAAGCTGTGTTGACAGCTTGAGTGGTAGGACTTCTTGATAGGTCTGAGGTAGGAAATCTGTGGGATTTCTGAGTGGTAGGAGTTCATAACTCTGAGCTGTAGGGCTGCTGTGCATGAGGTGTAGGGCTGTTGATCCTGAGGTGTAGGGCTGCTGAGCTTGAGGTGTAGGTCTGCTGAGCCTGAGGTGTAGGGCTGCTGAGCCTGAGCGTAGGGCTGCTGTGCCTGAGGTAGGATCACTATTGATCTGAGAAGTTCTGAGGAACTTGTGGTGTAAGCTCAAGGAGCCGAGATTGGAGTTTGTGGCCTTGTTTAACTCACTGTTAGAAAGGTGTAGGGGGAAAGAAGACTACTCAAGACACCCTGTCTTGAGGAACCTCTATACATCCTTGTGTGCTTTCTGTGCTTGTGTTTTCTGTAGTTAGAAATCTTAGGTTTATACAAAGAAAATAAGTAAAACCTATTCACCCCCCCTCTAGGTATTATTGACTACACCTATATAAACTATCAAGTTGAACTACCAGAGAGCAGGGTTGATGAAGAAGGGAAGGCTACGGGAAATCTCCAAGTGGAGTTGCCTGTTTCACCAGGAGCTCCAGCTGTGTCAAGCTCTGAGATGGAAGAAAGGTGACGACACGATCGAGCGATACAAAGCTTGCCTTGTGGCTCGCGGGTTCTCACAGCAGTATGGAGAAGATTATGATGAGACGTTCAGTCCAGTGTCAAAGATGACTTCAGTTCGATTTGTTATTGCTTTGGCAGCATCCTGTGGATGGGAGATTTGGCAGCTCGACGTGAAGAATGCTTTTCTGTACGGAGAGATTGAGAAGGATATCTTCATGATCCAACCGCCAGGCTTCATCTCAGAGGATTTTCCAAACCACGTCTGCAAACTGAAGAATGCCCTGTATGGGTTGAAGCAAGCGCCTCGGGCATGGTATAGGAAGATCGCGGAGTATCTTCTATTCTGCGGGTTCTTTGCTTTAGACTCTGATTATAGCTTATTCGTCAAGAAGGAGGGGGCACTTCGGGTTATTGTTCTGCTGTATGTGGATGACATGATTGTCACCGAGAACTCGAAGGAGGCAATAGAAAGGTTGAGAGCCGAGCTTGCTATTAGATTTGAGATGAAGGATCTGGGTGAGCTTCACCATTTCCTTGGACTCGAGGTTCAGAGGCGGGAGAGCTGAGTGCTCGTTTCTCAGGCTGGATATGCGGAGCGGATTGTTCAATGATTCGACACGGAGGAAGGGAAGAACAACTCTCTACCTCTGGAACAACATCATAAACTTCAGAAGGATGAGGGGAGAGTTCTATCTGATCCGTTGGTGTTCCGAGCTTTGGTTGGGAGCTTGATCTACTTGACCATCACGAGGCCAGATATTGCTTATGCAGTTGGCAAAGTGAGTCGGTACATGGCGGAGCCAAGGAAGCCTCATCTTCTGGCGGCAAAAGGAATTTTGAAGTATATGAAGTCGACCTCTGATCTGGGTATCCTATATAAGAGAGGGTCAAGCTTGGAGGTGCATGAATTCATGGATGCTGATTACGGGGGAGACGTGGATGATCGGAGGTCAACGTCTGGTTTTGTCTTTATGACAGGCCCCACAGCTATTTCTTGGTGCAGCAAATAGCAGGACTCGGTGTCTGTATCTACCACAGAAGCGGAATACAAGGCTTCGGCCTTGGCAGCTCAGGAAGCTGTTTGGCTCAGGAGGTTGCTGGAGGACGTTCATGAGGAGGTTCGAGGTCCCACTATGCTACGCGGGGACAATGAGAGTGCTCTCAAGCTGGTTAATAATCCAGTTTGTCACGCGAGGACCAAACATATTGAGATTGAGCACCATTTCATTCGTGAGAAGGTGTTGGGAGGATCTCTTATGGTCTAGCATGTACGAAGTGCGGACAATGTTGCAGACATCTTCACAAAGCCGCTGGCGAAGGGACCGTTTACTCGGTTGCGGAGTTTACTCAGGCTAGTTTCCACTTCCCAGTTCAAGGGGGTGTTGAAATTATTGAAGTGGAGTGGAAGGTGGCCGGCGGTCTGAATATTGGTGACCGCAGAGACCGCGCGGTCTCTGCACTGGTTCTCTGCCGGTCTGGCTCTGTCGGTCTGTTTCTGGCGGCCTGCTGTGGTTGGCCGGCCTGTTCCTGTTTGTTCCGGTCTCCTCCCGGGTTGTTCTACTTGGTTGGTCTATCTTCTTTGTAGAAGACCGGGCGGTCTATTCGTGTGTAACCGCTGTGACCGGGCGGCTTATGCTGGGTGATCTGGCGACTTGTCTGGAGTCGGTCAGATTTTCTTGGTTTGCTCTTGGTGTTCTAATGAATGAGTGTTCTTGTGTCCGCGTAGCTTGTGCGCGGTCTTGTGTTCGTGCGGCTTGTGCGTGGTCTGCTGCTAACCTGCGTTCTTGGACAGAATGTTGTCCAGGTGGTGTGATCGTGCGGTCTGCTCTGTGAGATCGCTGGCGATCTGACGGGTGGTGACTGTACCTCTCTTGCGGCGGTGACGACATCCATCTTGTCGCCTATAAATAGGGGTGCATGGCCCATCATTCAAAATGAGAACTGTAAGAACTAGAACCTGGGTTGTTTTGTGCGGTCTCAACTTTGAGGTCGGGCGGTCTCGGAAGCGAGTTGACTGTTTGTTGTGTTCGCAGGTTTGCGGTCAACAGGTTGCGGTCTCCTTCCTTGGTGATTTCCCAGCGGCTTGAATAAACAGTTCGGCAACGGCTTGTCTGTGGACTGACTTATGTTATTCTTGTGCTGTTCGCAGTGAGCTCAACGATCAGGTGACCTTTGGCGGTTAGGCGATCTGAGTTGCGGTCTGGCGACAGCTTCTGTTCTTCGTTCAATTCAATAAGCTCCAGTTCGTGCGGTCTGAGGTGGCGGTCTTGCAGTGCAGGCAATCTGTCTGTTTTCTGTTCGTGCGGTCTTAGGTCAAGCCAGGCGATCTCTGGAGTTCAGCGGTCTGTGTGGTCTCTGCTTGTAAAGCCGCCAGTTTTGTTTTTGGTGTGTTTTGTTCTTCTCTTCTTCGTGATTCTTATGAATCATGTCTCGCCATGTATGTCACGAAGTGTAACGAAGTTTTTGTGATTCAGTAAAGTGCTTTGTGTTGCTGTGTGGTATTGTGGTTGTTTGGCTATAACTCAGTTGATGCAACTCTTGCTTACTCCTAAACGATTCAAATCAAAATCTTAACACGTCCTTGTTCGCCCTAAAGGAGAACAACTTGCGGAAGATGGGTAGGCTGAATTCTAACCGCTCCTCTCGCAAGTAGCACACAAAGGCCACCATCATGGCCACGGCGTTGGGGGTCAGCTGACCCGGGATCACACAAAAATATTTGAGTATCTGAAAGGTTCGCAACAAATGATCTAACGAAAGCTCCACGCGAGTGGTCAATGAAATGGCGAAAGGGAGGAGCGAGTACCTGGCTGATCTCCGGCTAGAAGGGCAACCGCAAGCCCGCCTCGAAATGAGCTACTAGGATGGCAAGCTCATCCGCGAAGGTGAAGTTTATCGCGTCCTCGTCCGTGGGCCGCCGGGCTACGAATCTGGGCGTAATATAATTCTCCACGACCTGGTGATGCTCGCTCTCCGTGAGCGAGCAGTTCAGAAAAATATGATCGTGGAAAGTCCCCGCGCACTTAGCCAGTCCTTTGGCGTCGGCATTATCACCACCCATGGTTTTCCTGCAAAAAAGGAGAAGCGAGCACAGAGAGAGAATGTGGCGAGAGCGAGGAGGCAAAGACCGAAAAGGAAGAAGATGACTGGAGTGGTGGTTAGCCATAAATGCCCGCCCTATTTATAGAAAAACCAAGGCGGTGGAGAGTTACCGAAGCGCCAGAGGGTGCATATAGCAAAAAGCGCGTCATGATGTACCTCGAAACGAGAGCCTCCCTCTCTCACAATCGCTCGCGACAACCCAAAAATATTGACACAGACGATGGAAGCAACGCTGCGAATAAAGGGACGCGATCCCTTGCAGGGCAGGCGAGCCCTCACGTGTCACATGCTCGAGCGATAAGAGGCAAAGGACTGAGTTAGAAGCGCGTATTGCCCGCTAAGCATACATGGGAGCGGCTAGAGCAACATAAAAAATAAAGAAAGGGAAAAAAGGCAAAAACAATATACATCACAAACCCAAATGTGAGTAGCTCGCTAGTACGGGCGAGAAGTATTCGGATCGCCACTACGACATCAATCGTCCACCATAAAGCAAGAGAAATTATTTAGAAAAAGAATGCGAGTGCGGAGAAAGGGGGAGGGGTCAGTATTGGATCCATTTCCATCGGCCCATTCCTCGCACCCCCGAACTAGGCGGTCTCCTGGGGTAATGATACGCTTCGGCTGCACGAAGATCTTGCTGAATCAAGCGAGCATGGTCTCTCACTCGCGCGAGGTGTACCCCCGGAGAAGTCACCTCCTCGCAAGAATCTTGAAGCAGTTCGGCTTGGAGCCAAGCGCATTCACCCCCCAGTGGGGCAATCTGCTCCTTAGCTGCCTCCCTGTCTCTCTTCACCTGGCTGAACAGGCTTTGTAACATCCGCCCCTGTTTCTGAAAGTGATCTAAGGTCCGCCTCTTCATCATCACCGGATCCAACGGGTCGCCGAGGAAGGCGTCGATATCTTCCGGCAAAGGGAGGGGCGATAACTCCTCTTCCCCCAAGTCGAAGTCACTGGAACTCTCGAGAGGACCTGCGAGAAGGGGAAGTCGTCAGAAAAGAGAAAAAGGTTGGTAGCTGACTGGTTTGGGCCATTCGAGTGGGCCGGAAGTCTCCTTACCCTGATGAGCGCGAGAAGAGCCGGGCCGCCCCCGGAAGGGAGTTCCGCGGGGAAGGTTCACCGATTTACCTAAGCCTGAGAGGCGAAGTTCGGGGCCCTCGCCCTGGACGGCGTCTAGAAGTGAATTCTTAAGATTTGCTTGGTCCAGAAGGGTATACCCCAGGACAGAGATGTTAGTCTTTGGAGGAAGTTGCGAGAGCGGTGGAATGGTTCATCCATCGGGAGTCGCGAGAGGAGACTCTGTGAGAGACAAGGTCATCAAGTCAACAAGTGGAGTTCATCGAAGAAGTTCGCGAGAAGGCTTACGGTGCTGGGACGAAGACGAGTGAAGGTGGGGGGGGGGGGGGGGATGCCCAGGTCCAGGATCTCCACGCCGCCTCCCCGAGGGGTAACAGGGCGAGCGTCCACTCGAACTTCATCCGTCAGGTTCCCCGATAGAAGCGAGGCCTGAAAGAAAAAAGGTACATATCAGCAGGAAAAGGTGGTAGGTCAGCTTGATGACCCGAGTACCTGATTCGCCAGCAGCAAATCAGGGGACGGATCTAGATCCAGGGATCCTTCTTTCCCACTCTGGCTCCGGATCGATTTCGCTTTCAGCATTCTTGGAGAAGACTGTTCCGGGGACCAAAGAGCAGCTTTGGCGAGGGCCGCATGCTCAAAGGCTCGCGCCGCGTTGATGCGAGCCCTGGTCTCTTCGGAAATAGGCATCCCCAGACAGCTACAGTATGGAGCGGCGAGAATTGGTGAAGGAGGAAGAGGGGAACCCATCAACTATGACCGACGATATTTATCACAGGGGGGCTGGGTCCCACCAAAAGATTCCTGCCAGATCAGCATCCGTCCAGCGAACGCCGAAGGTTGGATGATTCTTCGTGAGTTTAGCTCAAAACTCGCGAAGAGCGGGGATTGTGTACAACCTCGTGTTCGACAAGAGCAAGCCAGATGCGACATCTTAGGCAAGAGCAAATAAGAGGTGGCTCAGAGTAGTGAGTGGGGGTCTCACGGACCACTCGCGAGTGGTGCCCTCACGCGAGAGCGAATAAGGAGTATCTAGCGCAACGGCGAAGCCTTCTCAGACTACTCGCGGTGAGAGCCGCGCGAACAGGTCAGATTAGCGAGTAGCGCCCCCACGAGTCACTCACGACAAGAGTTAATTATGCGGGCCAGACAGCGAGTGGCGCCCTCACGGGTTACTCGCAAGTTAGTACTCGCTAGAAGATTGGCGGGTAGTGCCAGGAAGGATCACTCGCCCAGTGAGGGCGGCCGCTTGTGTACAACCCCGATATTTGTTAGGAGATGGGCATAGGCCGGAGAAGGCGCGAGGTGGGCATGCCAGGCACTCGCCGCAAGTTCGCAAGAAAGAGGGCGAGCCAGGTCCTCGCGAGCTGTGATGCGATGATTCGGCAAGTGCACCGGTCGCGCAAGTAATAATAATGGGGAAAATCCCCGAGTGTCGGTCTCTTGAGGAACACAGTAAGGTGGAGTTAGGTTTCGAGGAGGGACTTGAGATTGAAGTCCTTAAATCGGATGGAATGCGGGGGAGTTGGGTTGGCTTTTGGAAAATAAAATAAAAGCTATCAACTACTCCTATGCAATGCCGCTATGCAATGCTTCGCTTGGCGGGATGGAGACTAGGCAGGCCTTGAGCGCGCTGCGTCGAAAGGGCGGATGGACGAGTAGGCAAGCGGAATCGAACTGTGTAGGCCTTGAGCGCACTGCTTCGTTAGGCGGGATGGAATACGGGCCGCGATGCCACGCTTCGGTAGGCGGATGGACGAGTAGGCTAGCGGAGTCAGGGTCGCAAGCACCTCTTCGACAAGCACGCTACTAGCAATTGCTAGTGCGGCACACGAACGTGACGGCGGAATGGAAATGGACGGCGGCGCACCTCAAGCAACTCAAATAGATAAATTACACAAACACATAGACATGAAATATATATGTAAATATAACTAATTCAAGTGCCACTTCATCATCATGATTAGATCTAGCTACAAATACATCAAAAAGAGAAGAATAAGGCAAGAAATCGACCGAATCCGAAGTCTCGTTGTAGATTCACGGTTGGAATCGCCGGGTTGTCAATCCGCGTCCAAGCTCGGTCCGCAACTACGTCCGGGGTAGAGAGAGTTGTCACGACTCTCCAATGGACCCGTCTTCTTCGTGTCACGATCCGGTAGAGGTTGCAAACTTCCTCTTGCTTGATGGTAATGGCGGCTAGGTCTTCCTTTGGAGCTCTTGGATGAAGGAGGAGGCCGAGAGGAAACTCCGGCTCAAGATTGGCGTGAAGAGCAAGCCCGGAGCACCTCCATATGGTGGGCGACGGTGGAGGGGCGAATCTGGGCGGAACCGGGCGGAAAACGGCGGAAGAAAATCCGGATTTGACCTAAAATCGCGAGCAGGTCATTTTATAGGCGCTGGAATAAACAGTGCGCACGGTCATTGGCGCACGACCAGTGGTCGTGCGCACTAGAATTCGGTGATCGTGCGCTCTGCCTGGACGGAACCTGCAAAGACAGAAATTATGAAATAACATGTTCGCACGACCAGTGGCGCACGACCGGTGGTCGTGCGCACTATCGTAGGTGGTCGTGCGCACTGGTTGAAATAAAACTCATGAAATTGATGATAAGCGCGCACGAACAGTGGCGCACGACCGGTGGTCGTGCGCACTAGCATAGGTGGTCGTGCGCACTGCACCAAACAGAACTCATAAAAAAGGGTTAAGTGCACACGATCAGTGGCGCACGACCAGTGGTCGTGCGCAATAGAACCGGTGATCGTGCGCAGTGTTCCTGTACAGAATTGTACCGGGAACACCTGCACGACTCCTATTCCAGCGTATACCACTAATCTAGCCACTGAAAGTGAGACTTAACAGCGCAAGAAAACTAATAACAAAGAAAGATACGAAATTACACCAAAATGGGCCAAGACGTGCACATAGCAAGTGATAACAAATATAAGCTAAAACAAAGCTAAAGTGCAGTGGAATGACTAGATAAACGGCCCAGATGAGTCCATATATGTGTATATAATCGGGACTCATCACACCCCCAGACTTACCTGTTTGCGCGTCCCGAGCAAACAAATTCCATGCGAACGGGGAAAGAAAAGTAGATGGCTTAAAACTACAATACAGAGTACCATGCGAAGTCGCATGCTCACGTGCATAAGAAAAATAGTGGAGAAGATTTCTGATTATATAAACAGTTTATATATTTCTAAAAGAGTAAAAGCATATTACAACTACTCAAAATGGTGAACTACGGTGAATCGTTCGGTCATGCATATGGAGAAAGTAAACTAAACACTGAGATGAGCATTGCTCAAGATTGGGGTGCCGGATAAACTCCACCGAAATCCATCGGTGTCGGTGACCATAGGCTTGCCCGGTCACATTCTCTCCACGGCACTGGTTTGACTCAAATGCGTGAATCAATAAGACTTTAGGTTTTAAACGGGGCTTGGGTTTAGGTGAGGTATACAATGATAAAGACGATGGTTCAAATACTAAACCCAAATGAGCTAATGCAGGAAACTATCCTCATTCACCACACAAACACGCGGGTACACAACACCCCCAGACTTGGACTTAACAGCATGGGTGCGTGCACCGCCTACTCCCAAACATAAATCTATACATAAAGATTTTCAATTAAACATTCCTTCTCTTTCCTTTCTTTTTAACTTCTTTTCTTTTTCTCATTTTTTTTTCTTTTCTTATCATTTTCAGCAAATAAACAAAAGGACACATCCACATCTTCACAAACATATTACCACATCAACAACCCAACTCATGAAAATAATAAACAGCTAAAGCTCAGATTTGGGTGTGCGACTAGGATTGGCTTTTGGGCTTTGGTGAAATAAAAGTGGGGCTGAATCAAAGAACGGGTAGGCACAACTGGGCTAGCGAGGATATAGCGGTAGGGATAGGCACAAAGGCTCAACCGGGCCAAAATGATGGCCTATATCACATTCACACAATTGACTAACCGTATACCCATGCTTCAAGAATCGCTTGGGGCAAGTTCTAGCCACCGAGAAAGATTCTCCTTTCTCCCGACTCAAGCAATACGAATCTAGCGATCGTTTACACACATCCCTATGCTACCGTTTGATTCACACCGGATTCACCATTTGAGTAGAGTAAACAATATTTACACTAATAGAGAAAAATATAAAACCATAGTATAAAAAGAGATCTAACCTACACAAATTCCTATGCAACCGAGCACTCGACTAGGAGCACTACGGGAGTCAACATTTTACTCTGCTACATAGTCCTAAGCCATCACCTAGACTTTCCCAAATAAGCAGAAGAATTAAATTCACAACAGAGCAAGCAAACAGATGAGTACGCGCTCAAGTGGGTGATGTGGTGTGCAATGAAAATAAACAAAACATTTTAAATGAAATCTTCTAGCATGCAGTGCAATAGTGCACGTGAGCGGGTAAACAAAACTACTCTCTCCCAGACTTAAACTAAACAATCCGCATAATATATGATATGAAAATCAGCAAAGGCTAGGGGAAGAGAGTACCCAATGCTCAGCAAGTGAGCATACCAGAAGATTGGCGTGTAAGCTAAAATGAGCTGCAACATCCGCCATCCAGAAAAAGATACCTGCAGGGGTCAGCTCCGCAAAAACAAAAGACAAAAGAAAACTGAAAAGAAAGTACTACTAACTAAACATGATTAGAAGAAATAAGAATGCAGGAAAAGAAAGATAACTACTGGGGTTATTGTCCTCCCAGCACGACTTATTCAAACTTTAAGAGTTCTAGCTAATGGGCCTATGAAAAGAAAAGTGCACCGGTAACTGCTCCATTATCCGTTTCGGTAGCTGGTACCGATACGGAGATAAGGCAGTCACCCCTCTACCTAAATATAAATACCTGCTCCTCACAGGTAGAGGGTAGAGAATGTAAGAAAAGGAGGAGGCCTGGTCCTCACTCATCTCACAAAACACATCCTTGCCTAGCAAGGTATCGTCACCAGGGAGGCAGCAGGAGGAAAAGGCAATGAGTGGAGCTTCCTCAACGGAGGGGGAATAAACCTCCTCACATATGAGGATACACTCATCATTGACTTGAGCATCATGCTCCAAGTCCTCCTGAAGTACCTGTGAAGATTCAACCTGCACAGGCTCGGGTGAAGAGGGGGGATCGAGAAATAAACAAGATGAAGAACATAAATAATCAAAAATCGGGGGAGTGGTCCCGGTCTCACTCCCATTAGGTTGGGGAAGTAAAATAATGTTTGCATTGTCATCAATGCTACAAGATTCGGCGGGATCAACGGTGGCCAGGCTTAGGATTTGGACTTCCTCCACCGGTGCTGAGGAAAATTCCTCTTCACCTAGAAGGTTGTCCTCCTCCATAGGAATAGGCACAACACTCAGATCAACCGCCTCCTCCTGCGACACATCATCAACAATGTCGTCAGAGACGAGTGTAGTATGCACAATAGGGAGGGGAGTAGTGCTCGGATAAAAGTCGAGCACCGATTCCTCACAAAGAATCGAATCCACTAGAGGTGGTGGATGCACTTGGAGAATAGGCTCAGCAATGTCGGTGCCCAGATCAGCCACACATCCGGTGACCGTATCCATGCCATACCCTTCAAGATGTGAAGGTGACAAAGACACATAACTGGATGTTGAAGGTGTGCCGCCAGAGTTAGGAGTTGGGACGATCCGGATGTCCGGCTCGTCATCCTCGTCCAATTGGCGAAAATACTCGGCACAGTCCTTCAAGACATGATCAGTGCTCTGACAAAACCGGCACTGCCTAGCAGGCTTCTTTGGCACAGCGGGTGCTGAAGCCGAAAAGAAGTATGACGGTAAAGGCTCAGCAGAGTAGCCATAAGACTTACACGCACCATATGGAGTACCAGACGAAGTCGGTGCTCCATATGCTGGGCTATAAGAATTATGCCTACTATTCTCCGTAGGGCATTCATCACTAGAGTGGGAGGTAGCTCCACACCAACGGCAACGGAAATTAAGATGTGCCAACATAGTGCGAAGATAAAGCGATTCAAAAAGACGAACACTATTGTGCGAAATACTACACCTAACAAAAATTTACTAAAGCAACCTACTATAAAACAAGACAAAGGAATAAAACGAACAGAAATAAAATAAAGGATGCAATTTACAAATGGAAGGGTTTTCCTCTCAAATTCTCCCTCTCCAGAAAACTCACACGACTGTGTTCCCCGGCAACGGCGCCAAAAACTTGATGCGATGATTCGGCAAGTGCACCGGTCGCGCAAGTAATAATAATGGGGAAAATCCCCGAGTGTCGGTCTCTTGAGGAACACAGTAAGGTGGAGTTAGGTTTCGAGGAGGGACTTGAGATTGAAGTCCTTAAATCGGATGGAATGCGGGGGAGTTGGGTTGGCTTTTGGAAAATAAAATAAAAGCTATCAACTACTCCTATGCAATGCCGCTATGCAATGCTTCGCTTGGCGGGATGGAGACTAGGCAGGCCTTGAGCGCGCTGCGTCGAAAGGGCGGATGGACGAGTAGGCAAGCGGAATCGAACTGTGTAGGCCTTGAGCGCACTGCTTCGTTAGGCGGGATGGAATACGGGCCGCGATGCCACGCTTCGGTAGGCGGATGGACGAGTAGGCTAGCGGAGTCAGGGTCGCAAGCACCTCTTCGACAAGCACGCCACTAGCAATTGCTAGTGCGGCACACGAACGTGACGGCGGAATGGAAATGGACGGCGGCGCACCTCAAGCAACTCAAATAGATAAATTACACAAACACATAGACATGAAATATATATGTAAATATAACTAATTCAAGTGCCACTTCATCATCATGATTAGATCTAGCTACAAATACATCAAAAAGAGAAGAATAAGGCAAGAAATCGACCGAATCCGAAGTCTCGTTGTAGATTCACGGTTGGAATCGCCGGGTTGTCAATCCGCGTCCAAGCTCGGTCCGCAACTACGTCCGGGGTAGAGAGAGTTGTCACGACTCTCCAATGGACCCGTCTTCTTCGTGTCACGATCCGTAGAGGTTGCAAACTTCCTCTTGCTTGATGGTAATGGCGGCTAGGTCTTCCTTTGGAGCTCTTGGATGAAGGAGGAGGCCGAGAGGAAACTCCGGCTCAAGATTGGCGTGAAGAGCAAGCCCGGAGCACCTCCATATGGTGGGCGACGGTGGAGGGGCGAATCTGGGCGGAACCGGGCGGAAAACGGCGGAAGAAAATCCGGATTTGACCTAAAATCGCGAGCAGGTCATTTTATAGGCGCTGGAATAAACAGTGCGCACGGTCATTGGCGCACGACCAGTGGTCGTGCGCACTAGAATTCGGTGATCGTGCGCTCTGCCTGGACGGAACCTGCAAAGACAGAAATTATGAAATAACATGTTCGCACGACCAGTGGCGCACGACCGGTGGTCGTGCGCACTATCGTAGGTGGTCGTGCGCACTGGTTGAAACAAAACTCATGAAATTGATGATAAGCGCGCACGAACAGTGGCGCACGACCGGTGGTCGTGCGCACTAGCGTAGGTGGTCGTGCGCACTGCACCAAACAGAACTCATAAAAAAGGGTTAAGTGCACACGATCAGTGGCGCACGACCAGTGGTCGTGCGCAATAGAACCGGTGATCGTGCGCAGTGTTCCTGTACAGAATTGTACCGGGGACACCTGCACGACTCCTATTCCAGCGTATACCACTAATCTAGCCACTGAAAGTGAGACTTAACAGCGCAAGAAAACTAATAACAAAGAAAGATACGAAATTACACCAAAATGGGCCAAGACGTGCACATAGCAAGTGATAACAAATATAAGCTAAAACAAAGCTAAAGTGCAGTGGAATGACTAGATAAACGGCCCAGATGAGTCCATATATGTGTATATAATCGGGACTCATCAAGCTGCTCGTAGGAAGACAGGCGGGCCAGATCTTCACGATCGACGAACTCCCATCTGCGTTCGACGAACTCCAATCTGCGCTCGACGAACTTCAATAGGCAGTCGAAGAAAGCCGCTGTTCTGCGTTCGACAAACTCCAATTTGAGATCGACAAAACTCGGCCCAGCGTTTGACCTATAAGTACCGAGATGTTCAGTTTGACAGAATTGCTCCTCAGCTCGAAAAACTCGATGTTTAGCTCGACGTTTTCTGTATTCCGGCCAGTTCAGTGGATTTTCATAAGGCCGATTGGAGCTCGCAGGGGGGAATGCGAGACCCGGCCTCGGAGGATGTCGCCAGAGGGAGGGAGAGCGGGGCCTTCGTAGAGCGCTCGCCTAAAAAGGGTTTCTTGGGCCGCACTCGCGAGGAGACTCGCGAGTGCCCTCGCGAGTAACCTTCGCGCAGGCCATTTGTCTATAGGCTAAGGAGCAGAAATTACACCTCTACCCCTGGTGGTCTGCATTAGTCTTTTCAAACAACGGAGTTTGGCTGTTAGTAGGCCAAATTGGGGTGCGTTTAGTCAAATCAAAAGGCAAAATTCCGCTATTAACAGACCACGAGCAAAAAACTATAAATAGACCTTAAAGGGCACCTTGGGAGAGGATTCCAGTCTTAGTTCTCTGAGCTTCTTCTTCCCTCGGTTACTCTGGTTTAGCTCTCTAGCTCTCTAAGGTGCCCATGTCTCAGCTTTGGCTTGGGAGGGAAAGCGCTCTAAATATCTTCCGGGTGTGTGGTGGGTCCTCCTTGCTGAGTCTAAGGGTCCGTGTCTAGCTCCGAGGCTTCGGCCAGTCCCTTCAGGAGATTAGTAAGTGCTAGATGCCCCCCCCCCCAACTTGTTGGGGGACCCAAACTCCACTGAGATCATTTACCGGTTTCAACAGTTCTACAACGACTCATTTATTGCCTAGAATAGAGAGGAGCAGTAAAGAAGACAAGAAAAACTTTCTTGGAAAGGATCAAAAAAGTTGGAGGATGGGTCATGAACAAATGAGGAAAGGAAGAGAAATTGCATGGGCCAATACCTTTTCAGTACAACCTATTAGAGGAAAGGGATTCAAAATTAAATTATGGACAATAAATAAGAAGAAAGCAGAGAGAAATATAGAGCATTGATCACTATCTTCTGCATCTTGTCGATTAGGCCTTCCTCCTTCTTCTTCTCCCTCTTGGAACCCAAAAAGACAGAAAAACAAGAACTGCTCTCTCTCTCTCAGAACAGAACAACTGAAGGCTGCTCTTCATCAATATCTCATAGAAGCCAGAGTTCAATCAGAACAAAGCAGAAAGGAATCAAAGATTATAACCCTTGCAAATTATCACAATCATAAGCAAGGGTTCATCATTTCTAGATCCATAAAAAAGAAAATTTGAAGCTGAAGGCTTCAACTGAATTCTGAGAGCAGAATTAATCTCCATACCTCTTCCTCCTCCTTTCTCCTTTTCTTCAACTATAAAAGAGTTTTAAGAATCCCTCTTCCAAAGGATTCAGTGATTCAAGATCTTCTTATCAAAAGATCCGTGGTTCAAGATTTTCTTATCAAAAGATCTGTGGTTCAAGATCTCCTTATCAAAAGATCTGTGGTTCAAGATCTCCTTATCAAAAGATCTTTGGTTCAAGAGTCTCCTTATCAAAAGACTCAAGCACATGTATGCTTTCCTACCAGGTGGTAAAAGAGGGGAGTACCCATATTTTGGGAAACCTCTATAAAAATTCGATGTGTCTGTGCTGCGATTTTCTGTGCTGTCCCATTTTATTTTCAGCATTCATTTTCAGCAATCTTTATCTTAATTATTCTGCCTTTGGTTTTGTTTGTGTGCATAATACCTTAGTAAGTTTTATTTTTTGCACAGTTAAGATAGAAAATTATTTAAATCTCTGTTCACCCCCTCTAAAGGATTCTGAGAGACACACTGTGCACTTTCAATTGGTATTAGAGGGAGGTTGATCATCAAAAGGTTAACACCTTGATCAAAAGACGTCCTACTCTTATTTCTTTATTACAAAAATATTTTCTAAAGAAAATGAGTTTTAAGGATTATGCCTCAACAAGACCTCCAGTGTGTAACTTAAATAAGTTCACACTCTTGAAGGCCAGAATAAAGTTGTACATAAACTCCGTTGATGAAGACATCTATGATGTTATTCTTTCAGGTCCACCAACTCCATACAAGAAAGATGCCAGTGGAACTTCAACAAAGGAACCTGTGCCCAGGGCTGAGTAGACTAAAATATATAAAAGCAAAGGGCATGTGATGCCCAGGCTATGAACATTCTAGTTTTAACAATGTCATATGACATTTTTCAAAAAGTTGCTGACTGCCAATCAGCAAAAGAAATCTGGGATTCTCTCACCAGAATGGTGGAAGGAAGTGCTGATAAAAGGAAGGATAAGAAGTCCCTTCTAATATCCCAGTATGATAACTTTCAGAAGAAAGCTGAAGAAATAGTTGCTGATATGTATGACAGATTCAACATTATCATTAATGAGCTCAGAGGCTTGGACAAAGAGATTTCCTTTACTGAAATTAATGATAAAATCCTCATGTGCTTCCCAAGCTCATGGGATTCAAGGATCTAGGCCATCAGAGAGTCCATATGTCATAGAGAAATCTCTTCTGAGGCTTTGCTAGGAAAGATAATGTCATATGAGATGCTGCTGAAGAGTATGGCTGAAATTGAGGCTAAGGAGACAGTCTCAACTCCTATTCAGAGGAGTCTAACTTTGAAGGCTAGTGAAGAAGAGCCCTCTACTCCTAAAAATGAGATGTTCAGTATCCTGGCAAGAAACTTCAGAAAATGGGCCAAGACTGAAGACTAAAGAAGAAAGGATTGGGGCTCAAGGCCTAGATTTGATAAGACTCAAAAAAGGAGATTATCTGCTTCACCTGCAACAAGCCAGGGCACATTTCTCCTGACTGTCCACAAGGGCAAAGGAATAGGAGCAGCAATAAGGATGAAAAGAAGAAAAGGAAGACTTTCAAGGGGAAAGACAAGAATAAAGCCAAGGGTTTCATTGCTGAAACCTGGAGTGACACTAAAGAAGAGTCAAGCTCCTCCTCATCTGAGAGTGATGAAGAAGCTGAAGCATAAGCAACCTACATGATGGCACTGGGAATGTCTTCAGATGAGGAAGAGGAACAAGTATCAATGTTTGATGAATTTGATTTTAATTCCGATGACTTTAAGAATTGCTTTAAAGAATTCTGCAATAATTTCCTTAATGTACAAAAAGAAATAGAGACAGTTTGGTTAGAACTAGGCAACCTAAAGAAGGATGAACTATATGTAAGAAATCAAGACATAGTAGAAGAAATTGATAATAAAGAATCAGAATTAATTGAAATTAGAAAAGAAAATCTAAAGTTAAAGGAAGAGCTTGCAAAGGAAAAAGTCTTTGAGGACTCACTCAATGGGAGGAGTCAATAGGCTCAGAGTCATCACCCAAAATCTCTCCATGAGATTGAATCACCTAGGGTTAGGAGCAAAGCCATCCACTAGCATAGAAACCTCTATGAAACTTGCCTGGAAAAATCCAGTTAGCTTCATTAGACCTAGTGACTATAAATCCTGTGAGGACAATACAAAAACTAAGGATCAGGAAACTAGTAAATCAAAGAAAACAACTAAAGGCAATGAAGCAAATATTAACAAAGAAAAGAAATCCCAAGGGAAGTGTAATGCAGAGAAACTAAACAATCAAAAGGCTAAAGCCAAACATAGGGTAATAAAATAGTCTGCTGATCTTTTATACTTAGATACATTCAATACACACTTTATGTATCAAAATAATAAACATAGGTTTGGGAAACCAATTCCTTATCATCCAAAAGGGTATCATGAAAGACCCTTCTATTCTTTCATTCAACCCTACAATGGTAAAAGCAAAGGGCCTAAGGTAACCTGGGTTCCTTCTAGTGTTTGAAGTCCTTGTGCAGGGTAAGGTAGGGGACTATCTAAGAGATAGTGAGAAAAGAAAGGAAGAAGTAAATTCAATCAAGGGAGTGATTACTTCTCTTAATTCCCTTGTTATCTTTATTGTTCATAAAATTAATAGCATAAACACTATTTTCAACAAATATCATTTGCTGGGAAAAATAGTAAGAATTTTCTAAGAAAATAGAACAATTTATTCAGAGTTGCGTCGAATAGAATTCGACGTATCGTCGAGTTCCACTCGACGCAAGAGCAAGAGTCATTCAGAGTGGATGATACGAATTCTAATCAATGCATCGTCAAATTCATATCGATGCATGCATCGACTTAATAGCCACTAATCAATTTCGTGGTTGCGTCGATTACAAATCGACGCAACGTCGACATCCATGCGTCGACTTAAGAATTGCTGAGCAATCTCAAAGTTGCATCGAATGGTAATCGACACAACATCGATAATAGCATTGCACGCAAAACTGCTTCTAGAAGTAGCCTAAACATACTTTTGCGCACATAATATTAATCCTATATCGACGGTACTTCGACTTAAACCCTAAGTTGCGGCGATTCATCTTCTTTTAAGCAATTACATCATCGAATCATTTACGCTTTCGAATTTTCCTCCCCCTGCTCTCGTGCTCCTTTCTTATCCAGCTCTCTTGCATCCTTCTCTCTCTCTCTCTCTCTCTCTCTCTCTCTCTCTCTCTCTCTTTCTCTCTCTTTTCTTTGCAGGTACCTCCAAATCAATGTCTCCTCCAAAGATCAATTCAGGCTTTGATGTGGATGTTGATTATGTCAATGCTGCTGCAGAAAGCTTCAAGGCCATCCTTGGCCTATTTTACAAAGTAGGGCTAACAAAGGTGATATCCACAAGGAGCAAGATACTGGACATAGAGCTAACGAAATTCAAGGAGAGTGTGCAGATAGGAGACGATGGTTCCCTTAATGGGTAAGTTTATGAAACAGACATACACATCACAGAGGAGATGCTCAACCAGACATTTGATCTTACAAATGGAAATGACTCAGATGAACTGACATGGGAAGAGATCAAAAGGGTCCTAGAGATAATGCAGTTCAAGAAAGATAGGGCCATCAATTTAATGAAGATGGACCTTGGAGAGGACTACAGATTTCAGGCTGATATTATAGGAAAGGTGCTCCTTTGCAAAATCTCAGCCCATGATGCTATTCCCAAGTAGCAGCTGCAGATTATGGGCATTCTGGTCCTTCAGAAGAAGATAAATTGGGGGGGATGCCTCTTGAGAATGATTGGGCACAAATATGCCCACAAAGAAAATGCCTACATGAGAATCATGATCCAAGTGCTATTCCACCGCTATCCTAGTGTGTGCAGATCCAAGGGAGTGCCCATTCCTCCTGGAAAAAGGCTAAATATAGGTATCTTCTCTAAGTGGACCAGGCAAATCCTAAAGCCTGGTCAAGTTATTTCTTCACCTCCTCCCTCTCCAACTCCACAGTATACTGCCCCAGATCTTCCAAGGGATGATATTCCAGCACAACCTTCTCCTCAACATCAACAGGAAATTACTCCCCACCACCACCACCAACAACAACAACAAAACCTCCAATCCATCCCATATACTATAGTACCAGAGCTAACACCTCAATCTCCCATCCACCAACATACTCAGCAACAACCATCCATCCCACTCCCAGACAGTCAATCTGCTCCTCCACCACCACCATCATATCATATCTATCTAGAAAACTACGAAGCCCTCTCTCCACCTCCACCTCCATCCCCACCTTCCTGTACCTCCCATCCTAAACCATCAGTTAACATTGAGCAAGCAATATCTAAGGCTGTAGGGATGTCTTCAAGCACCTTTGCAAACCTCCTGGCCAGCCAAGCCAGAATATTTGAGAAGAAATACTCCCAAATGGAGTCTGAACTCCTAGACTCCAAAAGATCTCTACAGGTAATCAATGACTTCAAGTCTTCCTCCCTAGTGACAAAGGAGTTCTTAACCTTTCTATCTAGCAAGGTTAAGAAGGGGGAGAATATTCAAGGGGAGGAAGAGCCAGTCCTAGAGTTGAGTAGCAATAATAAGGAGAATGATGATGCAGCTCCTGATAAAGTTACCATCTTCCAAGGTCCAAAAGTCTAGGGGGAGCTAGCTCCAGAAAATCAAGAGGGACCAGCTTCAGAAAAAGGTCAAGAGAATCTTGAAAGAAATTAGGAGGAGCTTCCAGGTCAAGAGACGGCTGGGGATATTATTGAAAGTGCTCAGGGGAAGTCAATTCCAGATGTCCAAAGAAATCTGGAAGGAGAAATGATTGCTGAAGACACATCAGTAAAGTATGGGGAGGTGACTCCCTCTACTCTAGGGGAGCACCATGCAGATGAATTGCTGGATGAGGTGACAAAGATTGCCAAGGAAGCTGTTTAGAATGCTGAGCTGAATGCACAGATTCAGGGGGCTTCCCAAAGACAATGTTGCTGATGAAGCAGTAATGTTTTTGGAAGATGATGAGCATCTGAAGTTTTCCCCAAGGAAGGTAACTCCAAAAGTATTTTCAAGATAAAGAAAAACTCCTGAGAAGGATCAATGACATTCAGGTATCTCTATTTATATCCTCTAAGGAATGGCAAACAAAATGTGGTATGGTGAACAATATAACCTATTTGACAATGTGAAATATTTTATGATTTCATTCTATCATACTGTTACTGTCTATGTTGTCATGTATGTATTGTATGTAATTCTGCTTATAGAATAGATTGTGTAAAATCACTTTAACCAAGTCTGTAAAATTTGTTAAGATAAAGAGGGGGAGATTGTTGGGAAAAACTCCTTGGATTTAACTTAACAAATTATCTAAAAGTGATTTTAACTCTTAGGTTTTGATTACCCATTGTATAGTGAGGGTAATATGGTCATTAGATGTCTTAGGATATCACACACAACTTGGAGTGTAAAGACTACGGCCAGAAAAATTGGGTTGAGTTAATAATTGCGTCGAATTGTATTCGACGCAACTTCGACTTCATGTCGACGTAACTTAGACTAGAAGTCCAAGCAAATTAACCTCTCTATAGAAATAGATCAAGTCAACTCTACGTCAAAAGGATATCGACGTAGATGAAATGAGCATGTCGAAGAATCATTAGAAGTCGACGCAGCTTCGACTTCAACTCAACGCAGAAGGAAGAATCTGTCAAAGCCATCTGAAATCGATGCAACGTCAACTACAATTCCACGTAGATAATGATGTCCAAAGTCAAGCCTTCAACTCGACGGTTACGTCGATAAGAACTCGGAGCTACATCAACATCAGAGTTCAATCAAAGCAAGAAGGAATTCGAAGCTGCTCTTACAAGAACTCGAAGGCGTCGATAAGAGAGAAAGATAAATCGAAGCAATGTTGAATACAGTCTGAAAAGGAAACCTTTTCAGCTGTCATTTTGGAACTCTCTCTTAAGGCCTATAGTATTGAAGAACGTTCTACAACGACTCATTTATTGCCTAGAATAGAGAGGAGCAGTAAAGAAGACAAGAAAAGCTTTCTTGGAAAGGATCAAAACAGCTGGAGGATGGGTCGTGAACAAATGAGGAAAGGAAGAGAAATTGCATGGGTCAATACCTTTTCAGTACAACCTAAAAGAGGAAAGGGATTCAAAATTAAATTATGGGCAATAAATAAGAAGAGAGCAGAGAGAAATATTGAGCATTGATCACTATCTTCTGCATCTTGTCGATTAGGGATTCCTCCTTCTTCTTCTCCCTCTTGGAACCCAAAAAGACAGAAAAACAAGAACTGCTCTCTCTCAGAATAGAAAATCTGAAGGCTGCTCTTCATCAATATCTCATATCAGCCAGAGTTTAATCAGAACAAAGCAGAAAGGATCAAAGCTTATAACCCTTGCAAATTTTCACTATCATAAGCAAGGGTTCATCATTTCCAGATCCAGCAAAAAGAAAATTTGAAGCTGAAGGCTTCAACAGAATTCTGAGAGTAGAATTCTTCTCCTTACCTCTTCCTCCTCCTTTATCCTTTTCTTGAACTATAAAAGAGTTTTAAGAATCCCTCTTCCAAAGGATTCAGTGGTTCAAGTTCTCCTTATCAAAAGATTTGTGGTTTAAGATCTCCTTATCAAAAAATCTGTGGCTCAAGATTTCCTTATCAAAAGATCTATGGATCAAGATCTCCTTATCAAAAGATCTTTGGTTTAAGAGTCTCCTTATCAAAAGACTCAGGCACATGTGTGCTTTCCTACCAGGTGGTAGAAGAGGGGAGTACCCACATTTTGGGGAACCTCTATAAAAATTATGTGTGTCTTTGCTGTGATTTTCTATGCTGTCCCATTTTATTTTCAGCAATCATTATCTTAATTATTCTGCCTTTGGTTTTGTTTGTGTGCATAATACCTTAGTAAGTTTTATTGTTTGCACAGTTAAGATAGAAAATTATTTAAATCTATATTCACCCCCCTTTAGAGGATTATCAGAGGCACACTGTGCACTTTCAGTAAATATTGGACTCCGCACACCGCCAGACTTAGCCATTTTGCTCGTCCCGAGTAAACTAACCCTCAGGCGGACAAGAAAAAAAATCTTAGTTGGCTTAGTAATTGCAAATGTGGAGTACCATGCGAAGTCGCATACTCACGCGCATAGAAATGCAATAGAGGGAATTTTTAATTATACAAAATAGTTTGTAAAAATCTATGAGCATTATTATATATTATTTCTACTCAAAAGATGAATCACGGTCCAGCTATGCGTAGGAAGAATGTAGACTAATCGCTGAGGTGAACATTGCTCAAGATCAGTGCTCGGAACAACCTCCATTGAAATCCATCAATGTCGGTGACCATAAGCTCACCCAGTCACACTCTCTCCACGTCACTAGTTCGGTTTATTGCGCGAGTCAGTAGGACTTTAGGATAGATACAGGGTTTGGGATGCGGTATGATAAACAATGATAAACTCGAAGGCTTACACACCTAACCCAAATGAGCTCATGCAAAGGAAACTATCCAAGCACCACAATAAGCACACGTGTGCACCACACCCCCAGACTTGAACTTGACAGCAAGGGTGTGTGCTCTACCTACCCCAAAATACAAATCTCAAACATATTTCAATTAAGCTTTTCTTTCAAATTTTCTTCTTCTTTTTCTCTTTTATTTTTCTTATTTTCACTTTCATTCTTTTCATCCATTTTTAGCAATTTTTTTTTGAAATGAGCCACATCCACATTTTTTTCAAAATAAATCATTTCATCAACACACCCAAAACTAAAATTTATAGATCAATAAAGCTTGGGTTTGGGTGTGCGACTAGGATTAGCTTTTGGCTTTGTTGAAATGAAAGTGGAGCTGAATCAAGAGACGGGGTAGGTACAAAGGGGCTAGCAAGGATTATGATAGGATCGGTACACAAAGCTCAACCTTGCCAAAATGAAGACCAACATCACGCTCACGCACTGAACTAACTTATATCAATGCTTCAAGAGTCGCTTGGGGCAAGTTCTTAGACACCGAGAAAGATAATTCTTCCTTCCGACTCGAGCAATACGAACCTAGCAATAGTCTACATACATTCCTATGCTACCGTCGGATTCACAACGAATTCACCACTTTTGAGTAGAATAAACAATTTTTACGCACATAGAAAAATTACAAAACTATAAGCATAAAGAAAAATTTATTCTACACACAATTCTATACAAGACGCGAGTACTCGACTAGAGCACTAAGGGAGTCAACATTGTACTACATCTCACAATCCTAAGCCAGCACAACGATTTTTCTAATCATACCCAAGAAATGAGTTAAACTCGATGCGCATCTACGATTAAGTGCGCTCTTCAGTGGGTGTTGTGGTGTGCGATGAACAAATATTAAAAATCAGAGAAATATATTTTACTTTTAGTATGCACTATAGAATGAACGTGCACAGTGGGTGACTAGAATCCGCTCTCCCCTAGACTTACATCTAAGCACCACAGAATATTATACTACAGTTATAAGAGGAGGTAGGAGGAGAGGTTACCCCATCCTCAGAAATGAGCATACAAGAAGATTGGCATTAAACTGCAAATTAGCTCCAAGCCCGCCACCAAAGTCGCCATAACTACAAGAATTTCTCCAGCACCGCACAAGACATATCAGAAATAATAATGCTACTATACTTAAACAAAATCAACACAAAAAAAACTACCTGCTCTGATATTAACATAAAAAGACTTATGCGGCATAGACTAACAATACATCAATGATGAAAAATATCACACAAGAGTTGTCCACAACCACACCCTGGGGACGACGCCCCAGCACAATAATACAAGGTACAAAGTCAAAAATAATAGCACAAACAAGATTTTTAAAAGATACAAAACTAATAAAAATAGAAAGAGTGTTGGATCGGTAGGCGCCCTTAGAGGGGGGGGGGGTGAATAAGGGTTTTTAAAAACTTATATTATATTTTGATAAACTTGAAATACTAAGAGATCAAAACAGTGATTTTGAATAAAGATCTAAATTGTTATATAATGATAGAGAGTATAATAAACAACTTAGTGAAATGAAAATCAAATCAATTTTATTACACAAAGAGAGACATGATTAAAATTGATTACAAAAGTAGATTTCTATATCGCTAGAAATCGGAGGCAAATAATAATAAAACTCTTTTTGTTATCTATCCCGACTCGCATCCCCTTGAACCGGTGGCCCTAGCCTATCCTTTGCCGGATACGGCCTCAAGCCGCTCTAGCCAATGCATACCCTGATATGGACTCGAGCACCCCAAGACCTAACCTAGATCTAGTCGCCAACACGAGGCGAATTTCTGCCCTAAGTCCTACCCATACCTAGTCGCCAACACGAGGTGAGTTCTCTAACGGTTTGCAAAAGATATGAAATGACAATAATATTAAAACTCCCTCTTATAGAACTTCTGAAGTTGGAGACGAAGATCCGTTGTAGAATAAGCGTTGTTGAAGCGGTCGTCGTTTGGATCCGGCGTGAGGAAATCCTCCTTCAGAAATTAGCAGAGCTTTGGCGGGAGATCAACTTTCGGCCACATAAGGCTCTGGAATTCTAGCACTCCACCTCTCTCAAACTTCAATGAATAAAACAAAAGAGAAGGCCTCCTTTGATAGGAGTGAGCGCTAGCGCCTGCACTAGCACTACCGCCGGAGCTATCCCCATTAAGGCAATATTCTCCGCACGCATATCTTCATTCCAGGGAAACATTGCCGCCGTGCTGTTGGATCGATTGGAGCCCTTAGAGGGGGGGGGGGGGTGAACAAGGGAATAAAAATTTTCTTATAATTTTATGAAAATGACTAAATTGTTTTTAGTGAGAGAGAGCAAAATAACAATTTAGCAAAAGTAATTCGCAATAATAAATTTTATGGCAAATGAAAGAAATCAAGTAAATACAAAAAGAGACATGATTATATTATATGAAAAAGTGTTTACATAAATTTGATTTCAATATGAAAAAGTGTTTACCCCTAAGCCGCGCAAGGACCTAGTCGCCAACACAAGGCGATTTTACTACAAAAATAACAATAATGAAATAAAGTAAATAACAAGAACTCCTTCTATGAGATTTATGAAATTGAGGATGAAAGATCGTTGTAGCATAAGCGAGGTTGAAGCGATCGTTCTTCGGATGAAGTGTGGGGGCTTCATTCTCCAGAAATCTTCTTTGGCTTTGAGTGGGAGATGAACTTTCGGCAGAGTAGTAGCTCTGGAATTTTGGCACAAGTAATCTCTCTGGAAGCTCCAACCAAAACGAGAGAGAAGCCATCAATTTATAGAACTTGGAGATAGCGCCTGCGGTGGCACTTAGCGCCTGCAGTAGCATTCGTGTGGAGCGGTTGCGAAACCATCGACGACATGGCGTTGTGCGCACGATCTTGAGCTAGCGCCAGGCGGTAGCTCTAGCGCTGGCGGTAGCACTAGTGTCTGCGTTAACCCCTAACACTGGCGGTAGTGCTTTAGTTTAGTTTGTTGGTTGCAAGCTGCTTTCTTCCTGTGGAGTATTGCACCTATAGTTCCTGCACACTATAAACACACGACAAGAAAGATCAAATACAATTTGGGATTTTTTATTCTCTTACAAAGGGATGTGACACACATGTCCAACAATCTCCCCCTTTTGATAATAACAAATCCTCTTAGCAAGAAATCAACAAAGGTATTTATGGTATAAGATAAACGAGATAAAAGTGCAACTATAGTATATGATAAGCATGAGAATAGTGCATACTCCCCCTATCTTAATGCTCCCCCTATATAAATGCAATTTATGTTTTACTCCCCCTAAATTATAAGAATTAGTCTCCCCTTAATCTTCTAGATTTCTCCTCTAGATTTCTTGAATTAATCACCCCCTTTTGGGGTGAGGGCACTCCTTATAAATGATAAAGCAAGATCGATATTTTGTAATATAGATAATGATAAAGAGTTTAAGCATAATATATATATGAGATTTCAAAATAAAAAGATAAGTCTTGTAGGCAAGCGAAAGATTATAAGAAACATATTTTTGTAAGCATGAAAAATATAAGTATAAATATGAGTTTAAGTTCAAAATGTAAAGATGTTTTAACCTCTTTGAAATCTCATGGTTTTTCATAAAGTTACCAAGCATGAAATGAACATAACAAAAAGAAAATATACTACAATGTTACTTAATTTTTAGTTTAAGAGATACCAAAACATTGTAGAGATCATGCTAGGTTATCTAGTGCATTTCTTATATAAGGAGTAGTATAGATAAAGCATTAGAATCCAATACTCATGAGAAGAAGTGTTATGAAAGATAATGATGTGCGCATAAGTGTATTTTGAGCAATGCTAACAATTGATTTAAATCACAAAATACAAGACATATGTAGAGTAAAGTTGTAACACCCCCATCCGTTCGGGAGCATATAACAGAGGGTCCGGCCGGGGCCCCACGCCATATACTACAAAACAAACGGGAACGTCACTTAATTGAAATATTGACGACGCTATACAACGAAGCCTAATTCAGAGCATTCTATGCGGAAGCAAAAGAGGGAGACAAGAAATATAAACCACAAAACCCGAACCCGGGTATGTCCACTTCAATTACTTGGAATGAAATGTTTTATACAACAAAATTTAGGCACGACGGCCATACAATTTACCAACATCAGCGCGCAGGCCGGCCATACTTGAAAAGAAAAAGAACATCAAAAGGCCTTCAAGGGCCGCAGCAGCCCAAGGGCTTCAGCCCGCTATGTTCCCGCTCGGTCCAGCACCTGTATAACAAGCCCACCAAAAACATCGGCAAAACAGGGCAACGGTCAGCTAAAGCTGACCAAATTATAACGACCCCACCCCTTCGAGGGGGTTGCAATTTCCCGTCCCTGCAAGAGCATCACAACATATATATATATATATATATATATATATAACAGAATGAAGCGGCTAGCAAAGCCCACAACAGTTCATACATATGCAACAATCACAAACGTGGGCATGGCCTCCACGTCTCGTGCTCTCAGGCACTCTTTGGTGTACTCCGCCTTCCACCACCATCCATTCTTGATGGCTTTGCCCTTCGAGGCTAAAGTCGGTGGCCCGAGTACCAGGGCTCCCCCGTACTTTAATTGTGAACATCCCGTTGTCCGAAGACTCTTTCCCATTGCTTCCCGACATGCTGTACGAGACTCACTAATCAGGTGCTGCAATGGTGCAGTTTCAGGTTCGCCAAAGGCCCGTTGTTCACAGCTCTCGTTGTACAACACGAAGAGCGGGAATGGCGTCCCCTCAGCCCAGGTACTCTCAATTAGCCGGCTCTACGGGCCGCTAAGTCATCCACCAGGACACCCTCAAAGGTCGGGCACACAGGCCTCAGGTCCTCTCAACAGGTGGGCACAACAACATCACCAGAACTCAGTATGGGAGCTGTCGCCGGCGTTAACGCTAACGCCTGGCGATAGCGCACAGAAACCCCATTTTGGCTCCTAGCTGTGGGTGCTTCCCGGGGCACACCCCCAGGCATTGCTGCACACGCAGTAGCACTCCCACTGCCTCAGAACGCACAAAATCACCAGAACCAAGTCTGGGAGCTATCGCCTGGCGATATTCAATATCGCCAGCGATAGTGAACAGAACTCCACTTCTGCTTCTAACTTCGGGTGCTCCCCGGGGCACACCCCCGGGCGTTGCTGCGCATGCAGTAGCACCCTCTAGTCCTACGAAGCAGTATAACAACACGGAGTTTTCCCCCCGGCACGCACAATATCAAAAGCATCACCAATCCGGACGAACCGTCTCGGAGGGGCTTCACACAGCGCGCCTACGCCCATTTTACGCATGGACTCTACATGCATGCAAGATTTGATGGGGATAACACGAATCGACCCGTCGGAGGCCACGACCTCACCCTTTGGGGTAGGGGCCTCAACGATGCTCGGAAATGGACTAGGACACGTCCAAATGAGGGTAGAAGAGATCGTTACCCTTAGACGCCGCTTCGAAGCCATGGCTTGATATTTGGCATGGTTGGAAAGGAGCGTCTTGCACTCCTCTACGCGTAGCCACCAACGGATTGGGATTCGGTGTAGGAAACCTCCACCAAAGATGAGCTCTTGGGTTGGAAAACCCTATTCATCACCACCACCAAGCTCCTCCTTCTCACCAAAACAAAACCCTTAATAAGGAAGAGAAGAGGGGTTTCGGCCTCCCTATGCCAGCTCCCGAGCAAATCAACCCAAAACCAGCCCCAAAAGTCCAAGTGCCATCAATGCCCACGATTTTGGCTGCAAAGTACAAATTGGCGTTGTAGCCGGCGATAGCCGCTATCGCCTGGCGAAAGCGGTAAAGAACCGACTTCGACCAGTCAACGCCACCGCTGCGAACAGTGCATGACACGTGTCACGGTGTCGCCTGCGTTAGCACTTACCGCCGCCCGACAGCCTCTCGACAGAATCCTTCTCAACAGAACGCTATCGCCGGGCAACAGCCGCTATCGCCGGCGATAGCGCTGGATTCCAGAAATCCAACTTTCTGATTTGAGGTCTTACAACCCTCCCCTCCTTATAAAAAAATTTCGTCCCGAAATTTGTAAAAACAGGCATATATATATATATTTATATATCCAAAAAGGTCTTTACAAAAAGGGGAAAAAGAGAGATAAACGTCACCGAAACAGCTCTGGGAACTCCTCCATCATGGTCTGCTCACGCTCCCATGAGAGTTCCTCGCGACCGCAGTTGTCCCAACGGACCTTTACCATACGGATCGCCCTGTTCTGCAACTGACGCACCTCAGCATCCTCGATGCTAACGGCCCTGACCGCCGTCTTAAGCCCACTATCCACGGGCACCTGATCCGCCGTGACCACATGCGTAGGCTCTTGCACTGCCTTCCGCAACACGGAGATGTGGAATACATCGTGTAGCCCGCTCAGTTTCGCGGATAGTGCAAGCCTATAAGCTGCCTCACCGACGCGCTCGATGATCTCAAACGGTCCAAGGTATCTCGGACTCAGCTTTTTCAAGCGTCGAATCCTGGATACACCCTTGAACGGCCTGATCTTCAAGTAAACCCAATTGCCAACGGCGAACTGGATGTCGCGGTGCTTCGCATTATAGTACTTCGCCTGCCTATCCTGCGCAACCCAAAGCCTCTCCCGGATCATATGCACTGTCGAAGTCGCCTCTTCGACGTCTTTCCTCTTGAAGAGCTTCGTCTCGCCCGTTTCCGCGCAAGCTAAGGGAGTGCGGCACTTCCTGCCATAGAGGGCCTCGGAAGGAGCTATCTGAATACTCGCCTGGTAGCTTTTTTTGTACGCGAACTCAACAAGAAAGAGTTGATCTTCCCACCCCTTGCCGAAATCCAGGACGCACATCCGGAGCATGTCCTCCATCGTCCTATTGGTACGTTCAGTTTGGCCATCCGTCTGAGGATGAAAGGCCGTGCTAAACTGCAGCTTCGTACCCAATAGACGGTTGACTAGCCTCCAATCGCTCGAAGTAAAGCGTCCATCTCGATCACTGACGATGCTACGGGGCACACCGTGCAATCGTACTATTGTATCAACATACAGCTTCGCCAACTTCTCCACCGAGTCATCCCTCCGGTTGGGGATAAAGTGCGCCACCTTCGTCAGCCGGTCTACGACTACCCAGATGGAATCGTTCCCGCGCTGCGATCTCGGCAGCCCATGCACGAAATCCATGGAAACGTCATCGAATTTCCACTCTGGAACCGGTAATGACTTCAAAAAGCCACCGGGCTTCTGACATTCCGCCTTCACTAGCGCACAAGTGTGGCACTTGGCCACGTAGTGAGCGATGTCCCTCTTCATACCCGGCCACCAGAAAAGGACCTTCATGTCCTTGTACATCTTCGTGCTCCCCGGATGAACTGAATACCTGGTACGATGCGCCTCGTACATCAACTCATCGCGTAGCTCACCCACCTTGGGGACGCACAACCGGTCGCCTCTCCACAGCAACCCGTCACGCACCTGAAACTGGGCATCCGACCCACCACCAGCCTCCTCCGCGTAGCGCTTTAAACTCGGATCGAGTTCCAAAGCCTGGCGGACTCTATCTGCGAGGTCGTACTGCACCTCAGTCCAACTCAAACAGGCACCGGCACTGCTCCGCTTCTCCACGCAAGAAATACCTAAGGCCTCCAGGTCACGTATCAGGTGCTCATCATGCATCTGAATCTAGTTGGCCTACGCTGGAGCCCTGCGACTGAGCGCATCTGCGACAACATTCCCCTTCCCGGGAGTATAGTGGATCTCGAAGGTGTAGTCCCCAAGGAACTCCATCCACCTCTGCTACCGCATATTCAGCCCCTTCTGCGTCAGAAGGTACTTTAGGCTCTTATGGTCCGTGAAGATGTCGATCTTCAAGCCATACACATAATGCCGCCAAAGCTTTAGGGCAAATATCACGGCCGCCAACTCCAAGTCGTGGATCGGATAGTTCCGCTCGTGCACCTTCAGTTGGCGAGAGCCGTACGCTATTACCTTGCCATGCTGCTGCAGAATACAGCCAAGGCCGCTCCCAGAAGCGTCGGTGTAGATCTCGTAGCCTTCCGTGCCGCAAGGCAAACATAAGATCGGAGCCGTGGTAAGCCGCCGCTTCAACTCCTCGAAAGCCTGCGCACATGCGGGCGTCCAAATAAACTCCTGCATCTTCCGAGTCAGCGTCGTAAGAGGCAGCGCGATCCGTGAGAAGTTCTCCACGAAGCGCCTGTAATAGCCGGCCAGCCCGAGAAAGCTACGGACCTCCGCTACAGTAGAAAGGATAGGCCACTCCCTGATGGCCGCAACCTTCACCGGATCTACCACCACACCCGCTCCACTAACCACATGGCCTAAGAATGCCACGGAAGGTAGCCAAAGCTCGTACTTCGAGAACTTGGCATACAACTGGTTCCTCCTCAGAACCTCCAAGACTACTCGCAGGTGATCACCGTGCTCCTCCTCGGACTAAGAGTAGACCAGTATGTCGTTAAAGAAGACGACCACAAACCGGTCGAGGTACTCTCGGAAAGTCCGGTGCATCAAGTCCATAAACACCGAAGGCGCATTAGACAGCCCAAACGGCATCACGGTGAACTCATACTGCCCGTACCTTGTACTGAAGGCAGTCTTCGGGATGTCGCACTCCCTGATCCGCACCTGATAATAGCCGGACTTCAAGTCCAGCTTTGAGTATATTGTCGAACCAACGAGCTGGTTGAACAAGTCGTCTATCCTCGGAAGAGGATACTTGTTCTTCTCGGTCAACTTGTTCAGCTCCCGATAATCGATGCAAAGCCGCAGACTATCGTCCTTCTTTTTGACAAAGAGGACCGGTGCACTCCAAGGTGAGGAACTCGGACGCAGGTAGCCCTACTCAAGCAGCTCCTGCAACTGCAGCTTCAACTCCGCCAACTCCTTCGGAGCCATACGATACGGCGAGCGGGCCACAGGCTTAGTGCCTGGCACCAACTCAATCGTGAAATCTATCTCCCGCTGCGGTGGAGCACCAGGGAGATCGCTCGGGAACACATCGGGGAACTCTGAAACTACCAGAACATCCACTAGGCTGGGCCTCGGCGTTGAAGCCTCCACTAGAGCAAAGAATAACTCTGCTCCCTGTCGCACTGCTTGGACACCTGGAGAGCAGACATCAGCATCTTGCTCGATCCACGCATGCCCGCAAAGACCGTCTCACGATCGGCACATTGTGCAAACCTCACCTCCTTGGTGGTGCAATCGATGCACGCACGCTGTTCTGACAGCCAGTCTATGTCGAAGATTACATCGAACTCAACCAGGGGGAGTAACGATGCTTTTAGGTCATACTCCTGGCTTCCAACTAGAACCTTCACGCAGCAACTCCTCTCCACAAGCATCGAATATCCATTCGGCAGTAGGAACTCCAGTCCATCTGCAGAAGCAATCGACGGCGCACCAATACGTTGGACGAAGTCCGACGATAAGAAGGAGTGCGAAGCTCCAGTATCGAAAAGCGCTCTTGCAGGAACGCCTAAAACATTTACAAAGCCTACGCCGCCAAACAAGGTTAGCATGAACACTAAAACAGGTATATAAAATAGTAAGGACTATATCTTAAATTATACCTGTCACGACGTCCTTGGCTTTGTTAGCCTCCTGCTGACCAAGACTGAAGACTCTGGGCTGCGGGGGAGCCATACGGGAGGCAGTGGACTCAGCCGCCTTCCCCTTCTCAGAATACGATGGCCCAGTCTTCTTCTCTGACCTTGGAAGCCCACTTCGGCAATCCCGAGAGAAATGACAAGGCTTGACACAAGTAAAACAAATAAGAGGGCCACGTCCAGACGACGCGCCCGAATCAAAGGGAGCTGGCCCAGATAATCGAGCCTTCTTCCAGCGATTCAACCTCCGCAACTTCGCCGCACTCGGCGCCTTGCCCTCCAGCACTGCCTCGACCACAGCCATCTTGCCCTTCTCCCTGAGCATGTTCTGCTCAAGCGCTCGGGCTGAACTAACGAGGGTCGTGAAACCCTGCGTCAGCGACCCTGTCAGAAGGTACCGCAACTCACTACGCAAACCTCCGTAGAACCTATTCACCCTTCTCCCCTCATCGTCGAAAGAAGTTCCAGCGTAATGCCCAAGGCGGGTGAACTCATATAGGTAGTCATCAACCAGTATATCACCCTGCATCAGAGCCAGGAACTGGTTCTCCATCACGATCTGCTGCGACGGATGCACATACCTTGCCAGGAAGATTCTCGAGAACTCTTCCATTGGAACATCAACCAGTCGCCTTCCCGCAAACTGGCGCCTCTCTACCTCATCCCACCACCGTCTGACTTCCTTTTCCAACAAGAAGGTAGCGAAGGTCACTTTCTGCGCTTCATCTGACTGTGTCGCTGTCAGAATTCGCTCCATATGCGACAGCCAGTCCTCGGCCTCAGCTGGGGATTCAACCCCGGTGAACGGAGGAGGTCGAAATCCTAGGAAGTGCTTCAGTTGTTGCTCAGCAGCACGCCTCACGGGGACCTGCTCCACTCTTAGTGGCTCTGGGGCCACTTCCTGCACCGGCGGTTGACCTTGCCTTCCAGGCTGGCCATTCAACGCAGCTAGAACGGATTCTGTAACTAGCCGAACCATCTCAGCAGACAGAGGTGTGGGAGCCTCAGCAAACCCGCTACTCTCAACCACGTCACGGGGACGCGACGGTCCCGCTGCACTTCGAGTGCCCTACACGAGTGCAACACACAGTTAGGCGACAGCACAGTCGCAACTAACAACAAAAGGAACACTCAGGTTCCAAAATCATGCAATAATTGTTGGTTTGTTGTTACATTTTATTCCTAAGTGGACATTTTTGGGTTTATTTTACGTCTCGACGGTAGCGCACACACGTGCTCACCACCCCTTAAAAGAATTCGTCCACGAATTCCTTAGAAGGATACGGAACCCTAGAAGCTAATACCAATTTGTAACACCCCCATCCGTTTGGGAGCATATAACAGAGGGTCCGGCCGGGGCCCCACGCCATATACTACAAAACAAACGGGAATGTCACTTAATTGAAATATTGACAACGCTATACAACGAAGCCTAACTCAGAGAATTCTATGCGAAAGCAAAAGAGGGAGACAAGAAATATAAACCACAAAACCAGAACCCAGGTATGTCCACTTCTATTACTTGGAATGAAATGTTTTATACAACAAAATTTAGGCACGACGAGCATACAATTTACCAACAACGGCGCGCAGGCCGGCCATACATGAAAAGTAAAAGAACATCAAAAGGCCTTCAAGGGCCGCAGCAGCACAAGGGCTTCATCCCGCTACGAGCCCGCTATGTTCCCGCTCGGTCCAGCACCTGTACAACAAGCCCACCAAAAATGGTGGCAAAATAGGGCAACGGTCAGCTAAAGCTGACCAAATTATAACGACCCCACCCCTTCGAGGGGGTGGCAGTTTCCCGTCCCTGCAAGAGCATCACATCATATATATATATATAACAGAATGAAGCGGCTAGCAAAGCCCACAACAGTTCATACATATGCAACAATCACAAACGTGGGAATGGCCTCCACGTCTCGTGCTCTCAGGCACTCTTTGGTGTACTCCGCCTTCCACCACCATCCATTCTTGATGGCTTTGCCCTTCGAGGCTAAAGTCGGTGGCCCGAGTACCAGGGCTCCCCCGTACTTTAATTGTGAACATCCCGTAGTCCGAAGACTCTTTCCCATTGCTTCCCGACATGCTGTACGAGACTCACTAATCAGGTGCTGCAATGGTGCAGTTTCAGGTTCGCCAAAGGCCCGTTGTTCACAGCTCTCGTTGTACAACACGAAGAGAGGGAATGGCGTCCCCTCAGCCCAGGTACTCTCAATTAGCCGGCTCTACGGGCCGCTAAGTCATCCACCAAGACACCCTCAAAGGTCGGGCACACAGGCCTCAGGTCCTCTCAACAGGTGGGCACAACAACATCACCAGAACTCAGTATGGGAGCTGTCGCCGGCGTTAATGCTAACGCCTGGCGATAGCGCACAGAAACCCCATTTTGGCTTCTAGCTGTGGGTGCTTCCCGGGGCACACCCCCAGGCATTGCTGCACACGCAGTAGCACTCCCACTGCCTCAGAATGCACAAAATCACCAGAACCAAGTCTGGGAGCTATCGCCTGGCGATATTCAATATCGCCAGCGATAGTGAACAGAACTCCACTTCTGCTTCTAACTTCGGGTGCTCCCCGGGGCACACCCCCGGGCGTTGCTGCGCATGCCGTAGCACCCTCTAGTCCTACGAAGCAGTATAACAACACAAAGTTTTCCCCCCGGCATGCATAATATCAAAAGCATCACCAATCCGGACGAACCGTCTCGGATGGGCTTCACACAGCGCGCCTACGCCCATTTTACGCATGGACTCTACATGTATGCAAGATTTGATGGGGATAACACGAATCGACCCGTCGGAGGCCACGACCTCACCCTTTTGGGTAGGGGCCTCAACGATGCTCGGAAATGGACTAGGACACGTCCAAATGAGGGTAGAAGAGATCGTTACCCTTAGACGCCGCTTCGAAGCCATGACTTGATATTTGGCACGGTTGGAAAGGAGCGTCTTGCACTTCTCTACGCGTAGCCACCAATGGATCGGGATTCGGTGTAGGAAACCTCCACCAATGATGAGCTCTAGGGTTGGAAAACCCTATTCATCACCACCACCAAGCTCCTCCTTCTCACCAAAACAAAACCCTTAGTGAATAAGGAAGAGAAGAAAGGTTTCGGCCTCCCTATGCCAGCTCCCGAGCCAATCAACCCAACACCAGCCCCAAAAGTCCAAGTGCCATTAATGCCCACGATTTCGGCTGCAAAGTACAAATTGGCGCTGTCGCCGGCGATATCCGCTATCGACTGGCGACAGCGGTAAAGAACCGACTTCGACCAGTCAATGCCACCGCTGCGAATAGTGCATGACATGTGTCACGGTGTCGCCTGCGTTAGCACTTACCGATGCCCGACAGCCTCTCGACAGAACCCTTCTCAACAGAACGCTATCGCCGGGCGACAGCCGCTATCGTCGGCGATAGCGCTGGATTCCAGAAATCCAACTTTCTGATTTGAGGTCTTACAAAAGTGCACAATAAAACACAAGTATATCAACTTTCACACACTTTTAATGCACACTATTTTATAAAAAGTGGTGTACTAAACAAGGGTTGCACTAGAAACTTTACTATTCTTTCCAAGGTGCTCAACCTCACAATGCTTATGAAGACTTATCAGGAGGTTCAAGTAGTGCTTGGTGGAGTTATATTTGTCTATTTTTTGTTCACATTTGTGAGACAACATTCTCCGAATACACTTGTTTTGCAAACCCAACAAAATTTTTAAATCCAACCACTTTTATTATTTTTTAAGTGCAATTCAAATGTAGTGTAGATAATAAACTTATGTAAGTTTTAATTCATTGTACAATTACAATACACAAGCAAGCATCTTTTAGATTTAAACACACATGTTGATTACAAATATAAGTGAGTGAAATGTATCATTATCAATCACAAAACATTTACTCATATTTAGAGGCATGCTAAGCTTGGATCTACACGTATTTTTCAATACAATTGATGCACTTAATTAGATATATCAAAGCATGAAAATAAACAATATTCATAGTAATATGAAGAAACAAGTTTTAACATTGTAGATAATTCTAAATAATAGAACATATTCATGCTTGATATTAGCAATAAAGTTCATACAGTTTTTTTGTTATTTTGAAAATTTTTAATGAAAGAAAAACAGAAAACCACAAAAACATATTTTTGTATTTTTGAATTTTGAAGTTTTGTAGTTGATGTTTCATAATATAGATAAAACAAAAATAACAAAAGTCAGAAACACAAAAACTAAGTAGTACATATGAACTAATATATTTGTACAGATTTTTAGAAATTTAAAAAAACAGAAAATTTGAACACTCAAGCTAGCGTCGTCGTTAGTGCTAGCGCTAAAAATGGTTAGTGAATTTTTGAGAATTATAAATTTTCATTTATTGATCTTGATTAAGAGTCCTTAGAGTAGTCTTACATAGAAATTTTGTAATTTATGGAGATGTCTTGATTGCTTAAATTGCATAAAACTTTAGCATTTTTCAAATAACTTATCCTAAAATGTCTAATACTCCTAATTCCAAACTTAACATTTGAAACCTTGCATCAGGAAGAGGTTTAGTGAATATATCAGCAAGTTGAGTGTCCGTGCCAATGAAACTTATCCTAACATTTTCCTTTTTAATGTGATCCCTTATGAAATGATGACTGTTGGGTTTTTCTAGAACCATACATCATATGTAGGCGCAGCGGAAATAAAGAGAAACAACCCAAAAGACTTTGATCGGGCCATGAATATTGAATCAAGAAGTTAACAAAAATGCTAGGTATGAAATTACCTTTGCGGGATTGGATCAAATCCAACCTAGATGCTCCATGAGTTTAGTCCTGTCGTCGGCTGTGCGAGTCCTCATGTAGAATAATGTCTACGTCTCTAAAGTAGTCCACACGAGCCGGGAGAACGCCAAGTCACGTCGCACGCAACTCGGAAGGGAGAACAACTGCACCTTGCACTTCCACGGATTGCTAGATCCGCTTCAGGAAGAACAGCACCGTCGACAATCGTCGGAGAGGAGGTCGGCGGAGGCGAACGGGGCGGCGGAACTCCTTCCGTCTAGGGTTCGCGAGAGGCGGAACTCTTTCCGTCGGCTGGATTCCTTCGTAAGTTTTTTTTTAAGAACCCTAAAAGAAAGTCTATTTATACCCAAAGTATAAACAGGCTTCTAGAAGAATCGCTATCCGCAGACCACACAGCAGAATTGGGGTTTCTGTTACAATTCGTCGGGATTCCACGGAACAGCATTCGTCGAGTTTTCACGGGACAATTTGACGAATTCCGACGAATCACATCAGACGGCAACATTTGCCGAGTTAAGGATCTCTGTAACAATTCGTCGGGATTCCACGAAACAATCCTACGAATCTGACGAATTCCAACGAATCATATCAGACGGCAACATTTGCCGAGTTAAGGATCTCTGTAACATTTCGTCGGGATTCCACGGAATAATCCGACGAATCATATCCGACGAGTTCTATCCATGTAAACCCGATGAATTCAGACAGCAACATTTGCTGGACCTCCCCCATTCTATATGGTGATTGGTAACCTTTACCAACACAGTCAATCTTTCATCTTCTCCACATGCACTTATGTGCGACCCTGCAGGCTCATATCGCGTTGGAAGTGACATTACATGTTTGACCACTTCTAGATCACAATGGTAACTCCAACAGTCTCCCACTTGATCTTGAAAGTATCAAACAAAAACCTCACAAACAATGAGCGACATCTAGCAATGCATCATTGCTCCCCAAGCAATAAGGGTTCATAACTCATAAGCCTTTATGACCAATGTTCCAGCGTTGTCTTTGTCCCTTTGTCCCTTACATCCGGAAAGAACTAGAGGCATGGACCGTGTCACCCTCTTTATAGCTCAATCCAAGTTTCTTGATCTAGAACAGACTTCCAGAGAATGGTGAGCTCAATATCACATATTGACTCAACCAAGCATGGCCATGCATTTCTCAGTCCAATTCCATCAAGGGGCCCATGGATGCAACTCCTGTTATATAGGAGGACAAATCCCATATCTGCTCACACCCAAACACCCAAATAATTCGTAACGTACCCAACGACCACCCTTATCATCAACCTTCTTCAAGGAAGAATTTAGATGACATCAAAGCACGCTCTTCCTCACTCGATGAATGCTGTGACTTCAGGTCAAAGGACCATAACACCATTGTCAAATGAGACCTACTTGTGACACTTTTAAGTAACAATCCACAAAGTAGTCTCAGGTTGGGTCTGTCCAGTACAACTTGTTCACTAACAAGTACCCACGTGATGACTTGATATCACAATATCATGACCTGTGAGAACCGGTCATCAGTCAACACACATGCTAGTCTTAATGTATCATCATCACCCTTAGCTTCTACGATGATACCTCGACCAGGGACCTTTTAAGAATGAAGCTTCGAAATCATAGGCTCTCACATTCAAGTCACGTACTTGATGTCCTATGGAAGCGAACATTCTAAGAGTATTTATCATGAATTTTATTCTATCATATAGAAACAGTATATCATAATAAAAGAACTTGCCATTAATTGTAAAAAGAAATAATTGGTACACCATTCATCATATGAATAATAAATAGCCAACAGAATATATAAATATCTTATATGCAACCCACAAGACTCCCACTAGAGTTGATCACTCAGGTATCGCATACCCATTGATCTAGTATGACCATCATGCTTTCTCTGCGTGAGAGGCTTTGTCAGTGGATCTACAATATTCTCCTCAGTCGGCACTCTGCAAATGTTCACAACTCCTCGTTCGACAATCTCACGAATAAAATGGAACTGCTAAAGTATGTGCTTGGAGCGCTGATGGGATCTAGGTTCCTTAGATTGTGCAATTGCACCATTGTTATCACAGTAGAGAACTACAGGACCAACAATGCTAGGAACTACATCTAGCTCACCGATGAATTTCCTAATCCATATAGCCTCCTTCGCTGCATTTGCCACAGCGATATACTCGGCCTCAGTTGTAGAATGAGCAACTGTCTCTTGCTTGGAACTCTTCCAGCTCACAACTCCTCCATTCAGGCAAAACACAAACCCTGACTGAGACTTCGAATCATCCCTATCAGTTTGGAAGCTGGCATCCGTGTAACAACTTACAATGAGCTCTTTCTCTCCACCATACACCAAGAATATATCCTTAGTCCTTCTCAAGTACTTCAGGATATTCTTCACGGCTATCTAGTGACATTCACCGGGATCAGACTGATACCTGCTAGTCATGCTCAAAGCAAAAGAGACATCGGGTCGAGTACATAACATTGCATACATGATTGACCCAATTGCCGAAGCATATGGAATCAACTTCATGCGGTCCTTATCTTCACAAGATTTTGGACATTGGTCCTTAGAGAGATTTACACCATGAGACATGGGCAAAAATCCTTTCTTGGACTCAAGCATGTTGAACCGCTTCAACACCTTTTCAATGTACGTACTCTGTGTCAAACCTAGCAACTTCTTCGATCTATCTCTATTGATCTTAATACCGAGTATGTAAGTCGCTTCACCCAAGTCCTTCATAGAAAAGCAGTTCCCTAGGTTGTTCTTAACAACTTTCAGGGTAGGTATATCATTCCCGATCAACAGTATGTCATCTACATACAATATCAGGAAGACAACAATGCTCCCACTGATTCGCTTGTAAGCACACGGTTCATCCTCGTTCTTGACAAAATCAAACTCTTTGATATTCTCATCAAAATGAAGATTCCAACTTCTAGAGGCCTGTTTCAATCCATATATGGACCTGTTCAGCTTGCATATTTTAGTGGCTTCATTTGGGGATACAAAACCCTCTGGTTGTGTCATGTACACTTCCTCAAGTAGGTTTCCATTTAGGAAAGCCGTTTTGACATCCATCTGCCAGATCTCGTAGTCATAATACGCAGCAATAGCAAGCAATATCCTAATGGAATTTACCATGGCAACAGGGGAAAAGGTCTCATCATAGTCAACACCATGAATTTGCTTGAAACCCTTTGCCACCAGTCGCCCTTTGAATGTCTGCACATTCCCATCCATGTCGGTCTTCTTCTTGAAGACCCACTTGCACCCTATGGGTCGTACCCCTTCAGGTGGTTCCACCAAGTTCCAAACTTGGTTTGTATACATGGAGTCCATTTTGGATTTCATAGCCTCAAGCCATTTGTCGGAGTCTAGTCCATTCATAGCCTCTTGGTAGGTCGCTGGTTCATCATCATGATCCATAATCAACACATTACCTATTTGAGACACGAGAAATCCATATCTCTCAGGCTCAAATCTTGGTAAACCAGATCTTCGTAGGGCTTGTGTCTCGTGAGCAGGTTCTTTAGCTACAACATCTTGTAGTCCTGGCTCAGAATCCAATTCAGGTTCATTCACTACTTGTGGTTCTTGAAATTCTTCAAGTTCTACCTTTTGCGTCTTTCTTGACAAGAACTCTTTCTCCAAGAGGACACCCGTCCTTGCGACAAACACTTTGCCCTCAAACGGTAGGTAAAAGTAATATCCTTTCGTTTCCTTAGGATATCCCACCAGATAACACTTATCTGATTTGGGTTCCAGCTTGTCAGGCATTTGACGTCGTACGTATGCCTCACAGCCCGAAATTTTAATGAATGACATATTAGGACGCTTCCCAGTCCATATCTCATATGGTGTCTTTAGAACCGTTTTCGTCGGAGCGCGATTTAGTGTCATTGCAGCAGTCTCTAAAGCAAAACCCCAAAAGGAAACAGGCAAGTCTGCATGACTCATCATCGGCCGTACCATGTCAAACAGAGTACAATTTCTCCTCTCAGACACACCATTATGCTGCGGTGTCCTAGGTGGAGTGAGCTGTGATACAATACCACACTCTTTCAGATGATCACGGAACTCATGACTCAGGTATTCTCCACCTTGATCAGATCGGAGTGCTTTAACCTTTTTACCCAATTGGTTTTCCACTTCATTCTTAAACTCTTTGAACTTTTCAAAAGTTTCGGATTTGCACTTCATAAGATACCCCTATCCGTATCTACGGAAATCATCAGTAAATGTAACGAAGTAGAAATACCCACCTCTAGCCATAGAACTCATGGGTCCGCATACATCACTATGTACTATACCCAAAAGATCCTCAGCCCTCTCAGTATAACCAGTGAAAGGGGCTTTAGTCATTTTGCCTAATAAACAGGACTCGCATCGCTCAAATGATTCATAATCAAATGAGTCCAATAGTCCATCTTTATGGAGCTTGGATATACGCTTCTCGTTTATATGGCCCAAACGACAATGCCAGAGATATGTAGGATTTGAGTCATTTGTTCTTAGTCTTTTATTATTATCTACATTATAGATCTGATGGTCCAGGTTCAAAACATAAAGACCATTAAACAATTGAGCTACAACATAACAAACATCATTCTTAAATATAGAACAACAATTGTTCTTAATCATAAAAGAAAAACCAATCATGTCTAAGCATGAAATGGATATAATGTTTCTAGTTATGGCCGGAACATAATAACAATTATTAAGTTCTATTACAAGCCCACTGGGCAAAGAAAGACAGTAAACCCCTACGGCTACAACAGCAACTCTTGCTCCATTGCCGACGCGCAGGTCCACCTCTCCTTTACTCAGCAATCTTCTACTTTTCAGTTCCTGCACATTTGTACAAATGTGAGAACCACATCCGGTATCCAATACCCAAGATGAAGGAGCAGAAATGTTTATCTCTATAACGTAAATATTCGAAGCGGAAGTCATACCTCCCTTCATTTTCTGCAGACCCTCAATGTACGATGGACAATTCCTCCTCCAATGACCAGCCTTGCCACAGTGGTGGCATTTCCCTTCCTTCACGGTGCTCTTCCTTTTCAGCGCAGAAGATTTGGGCTCAAGATGTGACTTAGGTCCCACCTTCGTCTTCTTGAAGCCCTTGGCCTTACCCTTGCCTTTATGTACCATCAATATGGGACTAGCAGGCTTGGCCTTCTTCATATTTATCTCGGCAGTTCGCAACATGCCTAGGAGCTCGGGCAGTGTCTTGTCTATTTCATTCATGTAGTTCAAGACAAACTGCTCATAACTATCCGGCAACGATTTCAGGATAAGATCTATGGCCAACTCTTGACCCAGAGGAAAACCCAGTCTCTCCAGGTTCCCAATATACCCAATCATCTTGAGTACGTGAGTACCAACTGAGTCTCGAGCTCCCATTTTGCACTGAAATAAGGCCTTCGTGACATCGAACCTTTCTTGACGAGCTTGCCCTTGAAACATTTTCTTTAGGTGCTCGTCAATCTCCTTGCACCCCATGTTCTTGTGTTGCTTCTGAAGCTCAGAGTTCATGGTGGCAAGCATAAGGCACTCGACGTCTAAGGCGTCATCGGTATACTTCTTATAAGCATCCTTATCAACATGGGACGAGTTCCCAGTCGGCACCTCGGGGGCTTCTTCTTCCAAGACGTAGAGCTTTCGCTCTTGCCTGAGAACAATTCTCAGGTTCCTATACCAGTCCATATAGTTCGTCCCACTTAGCTTGTCCTTCTCAAGGATAGCTCTCAGGGACAAGGTGGAATGTGAACCACTTGCCATGGAATTCTACAAGAATTCATGCAGAATTTAATCAGTATCTTAATTTCAAAATACAATTTATTTTAATTTGGACTTCAATTAAATACTCCCAGTATTTTATTCAAATTGATAGCCCTCACTATCAATTCGGAGAGTTCATGCAAGCTACTCTCTTAGTGGACAAGATCCGTATTTCACCAACACCACGAGTCCGCTTTGGCATTCCTCTCATAATGCGGTAATTTAGGTAGGCAACGCTTGCCAATTGCATCCTCATGCAATTCTTGTATGGCTGGTGAATAACTCCTTATTCACATCCATCATATGGTGCATCCCAACCCTATGCCTCTAGGCACTCAACCTTTGAGGTCACCTAGTTATGTTAGACCCGATGTCGACAGTGGGATATCACAATTATCCGCTCGCACCCTTACCAAGATAGATTAATGCACCTTGCTTTTGCAAGCCCACACTTCATCGATCGAGGCAGGAAGAGTGTCATCCATTGGAAGGCATCCGAACACTTAATATTTAATGAAGGGATTTTAATTTTAATAATAGGTTAACACTTAACCATGATCAACTTTTGATCAAAGTGCACATCAACAGAAAAACAAAATATCTAAAATCCACATGCATCCCTTATGTGCACAACATAAGAATATCAACCATTGATAGATGAAAGGGCTAAATTAGATGAAAGGGCTAAATATGGACATTTAGAACCTTTCCAAATCTTCAGATTTACATGCATTGGACAAAGGCAAAGACAACTCGACTTAAAGTAGTAGACAAGTTCGTCTCTCATTGTTGGATTCAAAATCCAAAACAATACAAGGGTTCATAAACCACTTGAGGGACGGTTACTCCTAAGGAGACAACAATTTCTAACAATTAGAAATAACCACGAAATCCCAGACGTTCCTGGCGGGGTTCAATTTTTCAAAATCACCACCGATTTCCCTTGGAAAAATCATCAACTTTTGATGTTCCAGGAAGAAATCTTGACATTTAGAACGCTTCTAAATACCTAGATTTGCACGTACTGGAATAACCAAACTTCTGAAGCAACATTCATGACCAGAACCTACCTCTGATACCACTGTTGGGTTTTTCTAGAACCATACATCATATGTAGGCGCAACGGAAATAAAGAGAAACAACCCAAAAGACTTTGATCGGGCCATGAATATTGAATCAAGAAGTTAACAAAAATGCTAGGTATGAAATTACCTTTGCGGGATTGGATCAAATCCAACCTAGATGCTCCACGAGTTGAGTCCTGTCGTCGGCTGTGCGAGTCCTCATATAGAATAATGTCTATGTCTCTACAACAGTCCACACGAGCCGGGAGAACGCCAAGTCACGTCGCACGCAACTCGGAAGGGAGAACAACTGCACCTTGCACTTCCACGGATTGCTAGATCCGCTTCAGGAAGAACAGCACCGGCGACAATCGTCGGAGAGGAGGTCGGCGGAGGCGAACGGGGCGGCGGAACTCCTTCCATTTAGGGTTCGCGAGAGGCGGAACTCTTTCCGTCGGCTGGATTCCTTCGTAAGTTTTTTTTAAGAACCCTGAAAGAAAGTCTATTTATACCCAAAGTATAAACAGGCTTCTAGAAGAATCGCTCTCCGCAGACCACACAGCAGAATTGGGGTTTCTGTTACAATTCGTCGGGATTCCACAGAACAGCATTCGTCGAGTTTTCACGGGACAATTCGACGAATTCCGACGAATCACATCAGACGGCAACATTTGCCGAGTTAAGGATCTCTGTAACAATTCGTCGAGATTCCACGGAACAATCCGACGAATCTGACGAATTCCGATGAATCATATCAGACGGCAACATTTGCCGAGTTAAGGATCTCTGTAACATTTTTTCGAGATTCCACGGAACAATCCGACGAATCCGACGAATCATATCCGACGAATTCCGATGAATTCTATCCATGTAAACTCGATGAATTCAGACATCAACATTTGCTGGACCTCCCCCATTCTATATGGTGATTGGTAACCTTTACCAACACAGTCAATCTTTCATCTTCTCCACATGCTCTTATGTGCGACCCTGCAGGCTCATATCGCATTGGCAGTGACATTACATGTTTGACCACTTCTAGATCACAATGGTAACTCCAACAATGACGTGCATCTATATGTTTGGATCTAGAATGGTGTACTGTATTATTTGTAAGATCAATGGCTCTTTTGTTATCACATTTTAATTCAATATATTTTAGATGAAAACCAAAGTCCTCTAAAGTTTGGTTCATCCATAGTGCTTGTGCACAACAACTCCCTAATGCAATGTATTCGGCCTCCGTGGTGGAGAGTGCAACCGAATTTTGCTTCCTACTAGACCATGCAACTAATGAAGGTCCTAGAAAATGATAAGTACCACTAGTGCTTTTTCTATCAAGTGAGCATCCGGCGTAGTCCGAATCGGAGTAGCCGTGAAGTGTAAATAAATTATTGTGCCGGTACCATAATCTTAATCTAGATGACCCAATTAGATATATAAAAATAGATTTTATCGCTTTTAAATGAGATTCTTTTTGATTGGCTTGAAATCGAGCTCATAGGCAAACGACAAACATAATATCGGGTCTAGTTGCACTTAGATAAAGTTGTAATCCTATCATACCTCTATATAAAGTTTGATCTATAGAAATTCCTGATTCATCTTTTCCTAATTTTTGTGATGCACTCATAGGAGTAGAAGCTTGTTTAAGCTTTTCAAATCCAAAGCGTTTAAGCATATCAAAGACATATTTAGTTTGACATATAAAAATACATTCATTTCTTTGTGATATTTGAAAACCAAGGAAATAAGAAAGTTCTCCTACTAGACTCATTTCAAATTCATTTTTCTTCACTAAAATAACTTCATTACACAACTCTTCATTAGTAGATCCAAAAATAATATCATCAAAATATATTTATAAAATAATCAAATCATCATTGTTGTTCTTAATGAAGAGATTATTATCCGCACTTCCCATAATATAACCATGCTTTAATAAAAATGATGTAAGTCTTTCATACCATGCACGGGGCGCTTGTTTTAAACCATAAAGCGCTTTTTCTAGTTTATAAACATGATTGGGAAATTTTTCACTAATAAAACTGGGGGGTTGTTCAACATAAACTTCTTCTTTTACAAACCCATTTAGAAAAGCACTTTTTACATCCATTTGAAATAATTTTATTTTTTAATGCTTGCAAATGCTAGAAAAATTCATATAGATTCCAATCTAGCAACGGGTGCAAAAGTTTCATCAAAATCTATCCCCTCAATTTGTGAATATCCATGTGCAACTAAGCGTGCCTTGTTTCTAATGATTCTAGACTCACCATCTAATTTATTTTTATAAATCCATTTTACACCTACAACCGGGTGATTAGATGGTCTTTCTACTAATTTCCAAACATTATGTCGCTCAAATTGTTCTAACTCTTCATTCATAGAGAAAAACCAAAATTCATCATTTAAAGTGGTAGAAACATTTTTGGGTTCTATTTCAGAAACAAAACAAATATTTGAATAAGATTAAAGATGAGAAGAGCGAGTTCTTACCTCGATGGATGATTCACCAATTATTAATTCCCGTGGATGATCCTTTGTGAATTTCAAGGCACTTGGAGGTATATATTCATCTTCCTTGGCCTCCTCTTCTTCTTCTTTGGAAGGTTCCTCGTCACCATGCTCCCAAGATGGTAAGTGATCATCCTCTTTACCTGCAGAAAGTCTTTCTATATAAGGAACAAGTTCATCAAATTTCACATTAATTGAATCTTCAACTTTTCTAGTTCTTTTATTAAAAATTCTATAAGCTTTACTATTTGAAGAATATCCAAGAAAAGTTCCTTCATCACATTTTTCATCACACTTTCCCAAGTTATCTTTAGTATTTAAAATGAAACATTTACAACCAAAAACTTTGAAGTAAGATACATTAGGTTTCTTGTGAAAATAAATTTCATATGGTGTGTGATTAAGAGATGGGCGAAGCATGATTCTATTTATAACATAACATGATGTATTTACTGCTTCGGCCCAAAAAGACTTAGGCAATTTATATTCACATAACATAGTGCGTGCTAGTTCTTGAAGTGTCCTATTCTTTCTTTCTACAACACCATTTTGTTGTGGTGTGCGTGGTGCAGAGAACTCATGTTTTATGCCTAACATATCACGCAAAGATGTAAACTTTTTATTTCAAATTCTCCTCCATAATCCGAGTGAATGCATTTAATTTTTAAATCACTTTCATTTTAAATACGAGTACATAATTTTGCAAATTCGCAAAATGCATCAGATTTGGAAGAGAGAAATATTGTCCAACAATATCTTGAAAAATCATCTATTAATACAAATGTATATAATCTACCACCAAGACTTGCGGTGCTAACGGGATCAAAAAGATCCATATGACTTAATTGCAAAGGTCTTGAAGTAGAAATAATATTTTTACTTTTGAAAGAGGATTTTGTAATTTTACCTTTTTGACAAGGTGAACATAGTGAAGGAAAATTCACATTTAATCTAGGTAATTCTCAAATTAAATCTCTTTTGGCAAGTTTTATAATAAGTTTTGTGCTAGCATGTCCTAGCCTTCTATGCCAAAGTTCTAGTTCATCATTTTTGGTGATAAAACATTTTAAAGATGATTTAGAAAGATCATGAAAAGAAACTATGTAAACATTATGTATTCTTGGTGCAGTTATTAAAATATCTTTTGTAGTAGGATTAGATATTTTGCATAGATTTATGGAAAATTCAAATAAAACATCTAATCCTTTATCGCATACTTGACTAATAGAAATAAGATTGTATTTTAGCCCTTTCACATAAAGAATATTAGATATTGTAAATGATTCGTTACCAACTGTACCAATTCCCATGATCCTTCCTTTTCCATTATCTCCAAACGTCACGATCCCTCCGTTCTTCTTTACTAGGCTAAGGAACTTTGCTTTAATGCCCGTCATGTGCTTGGAGCATCAAGAATCCAAGTACCACACATCTTCATTTTCTTTAGCATGCCTGCACATCTAAAACGAAGATGAGAGTAAAGATCCGGATACCCAAGTGGTGCCAGCCATAGAATAAGTGGAAGCCTTAGGTACCCAGATTTTCTTTAAAGTATTTTGTTTTATTTTCCTACAAGAACTAGATGTGTGACCTAACCTATAATAGTTTGCACACGAAATAAAGGGGTTGAGACCCTTTTCTGGAATATTTTCTTGCTGGAAGAATTGGATTTACAAAAGAAAAACATTTTGAAAAAAAATTCAGGCTTCTTGTATGAGGTGCTAGCGCCAGTGTTAGTGGCTAGCGCCGGGCGGTAGCCCTCACCTCGATATCCGAGCCCAAATTTTCCAGAACCGTGGCACTGGTTCCCTAAAATCATTTCCAGTGATTTTTGGCTTATTCCAAATTTTTTAATGGCCATGGTGAGATCATGAACTTGTGCTTTAAGTGAAGAATTTTCTTTCACAAGCTTGACACACCTATTTTCAAAACCTTTTTTATTATTTTTGATTTGCCAAAGAGAGGCTTCTAATTTCCTTTCTAATTCCCCCTTCTCTTTTGTAAGAGTTTTGGCATGTGAGAGGGCTTTAGAATGTGACTCTTCAATATCTTTTGCCATTTTAGTGGAGTGATCACACTCTTGGCAAGAAACCTTTCTCTTTTCTAAAACAATTAATTTTTTTGGAAAGCTTTTGATTTTCTTTAATTAAGGATTCATTTTCCCGATTTAATAAAATACTATCTTTCATATTTTCATCAAAAGCTTTGCAAGTTTCAAGAAATTTATTGAAAAGTTCATCATAAGTGGGAGGAGTTACCTTAGTGTCGCTAAGAACACTGGCGTCGTCGTCGTCGTTTCCTTGTCCCATGAGGCACATATTTGTTTCCTCATCTTCGCTTGATGAAGACCCGCTTGATTCTACGGAGGAGGAGTGATGCGCGTTCGGCAAGTGCACTGGTCGTTGTCAAGTAATAAATTTGGGAATAGCTTCTCTGAATGTCGATCTCTTGAGGAATGCAAGTTCTAGTGAACGAAACATGTGGTGAGTCGATTATTACACGAGCAAATAAAATAAAACAGGGGCGTTGTGATTGGTGTCCTAAGCTATTGCGGAAATGAGAGAAATGCGAGTCGAAAAGCACTGCTTCGCAAGGTGTGGGTGAGTGCAGCGGCCGCGATGCCGTGCTTTGGTAAGCGGGTGGAATGGCCACAGAGCGAGGTTTTGTGAGGGTCATATTCACCTCTTCGCCAACATCACCACTAGCTATTGCTAGATGGCTTCACACACAAACAACTTAGAATATCACAACAACAAGGAAAGCTATTCTCACCACCACAACATAATTGCACATGAACAACAAGCAAAGATCTATAACATTAATCTAACGAGCGTTCATTATAACAACACAAAGAGAAAGCACAGCATCAAAGTTTAGAAAGGACCAAAAAGAAGATGTCACAGCATCTTGGGTTCTCAGCCGGAATGAGAGGTTGTCGGGCTCTCTCCGGGCTCGGCCCTCAGATGGTGTGCGGACTCAAAGAAGGCTGTCACTGCTCCAACGATCTACAACACTTCTATGGTCTCCACAACGAAGAATGCTTGAAATAGTGGCGGAGAACACTTGCAAATGCTCCCGGATGGAAGAATGGTGAAGGAGATCGCCAGAAATGGTCTCCTTTCGTCTCCTCCAGTGGAAGGGACGAAAATGGCGGGATTCCTGGCTTTTCCCGTGAGGGGAATGGGGGGCCTCCGTTGACTGCAGCTTTTCCTTCTTTAAATACTAAACAGGCAGAGTTTTGGTCACGCACGGGCAAACGCACGATCGTGCGCTGCCCGTGCGTTATTTAATGATAAAAATAGACTTGAAGACGAAGCTGCGCCGCCCGTGCGATTTACTTACGCACGGGCAAACCCGCCCGTGCACAAAACGCACGGGTAAATTCGGAAAGGCTAAAACAAAAAGAAACATGCGATCGTGCATTTTACTCACGCACGAGTAAATCTGCCCGTGCGTAAAAATGCACGACTAAACTCAGATCGCCCGTTTTCTGCCTAGATGAGAATGCACGACCGCAACCATCCATGCGTCAAGGAAATGCACGATCGTGCGTTGTACACAATCATGAATTCTGGGGGAAAACTGGATGATCCAACAGCCTGCACGCAAGACAAAATAGCTGGGAAAACACCTCCAGTACCAAATAAACACAAAAAAAGGATTGGGGAGCACCATGTGCTCACTCCCAATAACAAGGAGCGCAAATGCACACCGAAACGGGCCTGAGAGTGCACCTAACAAGGAATAACACATATGATCGAAAACATGCCTAAAGTGTAGTAGTGCATCGATTTGAAATACGGCCCAGATGACTCCATAAATGTGTAAATAAATGGGACTCATCACACCCCCACACTTAACCATTTGTACGTCTCGGGCAAACTACTCAGCTCTCCTGCCGGAACAACTGGAAGTTAGAGTGTGATTGAGCGGTGGAGACTCATGCGAAGTCACATGCTCACGTGCGTAAAAATATATTAGAATAGAATTAAACTCAAGATTATATCTAACTATTTCTAGAACAGTAATTTGAAATCTACTTTACTTGGATGGTGAATCCCGGTGAATCTTTCGGTCGCGCACAAGGGAAAATAGCGAGACTAATGAGTAGAGTATTATTCGAATCAAAGCTCGGGACAATCTCCTAAGAAATACATTAAAGTCGGTGTCCATAGGCTTGCACATTCGCACTCTCTCTACTGCATGAGATGACTCATAACTAAAATCAATAGGACTTATAGGTTAAGATTTGGCTTAGGTTGAGTTTAGGCTAGATAAGTAGAAGGACGATGGGAATCGCACTCAACTTAACCTGAGCACTCAAGAGAATAAAAATCACCAATACAACATTTTCAAGAACTACACAACACCCACAGACTTCAACTGAACACTAGGTGCGTGCTAAGCCAATCATACTTTGTTTTTGTCGAGAGAAAGTAATTGAAAGTTCTTTTTGAACAATAATTTTTCTTTTCTTTCCTTTTCTCTTCTCGACAGAATATCTTTTGTAGGCACAATAAAAACTTCTCCTTCAGCTTTTTCAAGGCTACCATACACCACAGAGAAAACACCAAATGTGATCGATAAATAAATTCCTTTCAGCTCATTTGTTGGTGCGAGAATAGGTTTGGCCGTATGGCTTTGGTGAAATTTTAGTGGAGCTAAACAAGGCGGACAGGTAGGCTCAAGTGGGCTTGCAATGGTGATTACATTGGTAAGGATTTCAAAAGCACAAACAGATCAAGAAATGGCCTATATCACACTTTATAACGAGTACTTCAACGCAATCGTTTCAAGAGTCGCCTAGTGCAAGTTCTAGCCACCGAGAATGGTTGTCCTTCCTTCCGACCCTAGTAATAAGCTACTACTAGTCCAACTACACTCGACCCTATGCTACCGTTGGATTCACCGGATTCACCACTAAAGTAAAATAAATTGCAGCTACTATAATAGAAATAATTAAATTATAATATTGAATTTTATTCTACTCTAATTGAATTTCTAGGCGTGATGGGAGCACTCGACTAGAGCACTACTCGAGTCGACAGTTTTCTCTACTCCTCACTCCTACACTATCAATCCAATTCTTACGAGCGGGGAACCTCGCAGCGATACCCAATAAGCGCGTGTGATCAAGTTCGCGTGAACTAGGTGCAAGTGTATGCAATGTGTGCAATAAAATTGAAAATTCCTAACTCAGCACATTCTAACATGCTATGCAAAGTGCGTGCACGTGCATAACTCGATCTCTCCCCCAGACTTGATCGAAACCAAATAAAATAAAAAATTTAAACATAAGGAAAAGAGGGGTAGAGTGGACCTATGCTCACGAATGAGCATGCCAGAAGAGCGGTAATTCCTTCTTTAAATTTTCTCCTTCTTCATCCACCACGTGAGAGCTTTAGCCTACGATGTTAGCAAAAAGGAAATAACAGAACATAAAAGAAATTAAAAGGCAAACAGAACCGGTTGGTTCCCATGGGTTATCTCCCAAGAAGCCCTTTTGTTTAACGTCCTTAAAGGTGGACCAAATACCTGTATTAAAGTTTGATAGCAGCAGTTATAAAGACTGATTCAGTCTGAATAAAAACACAACATAGCATAGCCGAGTAACAAGGCACAAAAAAATAGAATAGAAGAAAAAACACAACCAAAACCCGGAGACCCCATCACGCATCAGCTATATGCTGATTTGTGGTGGTTGTCCCCAGCCATGCGAGATGGGAAGGAGGTGAAGGCTTTAGGGCCCAAGTAGGATGTCTCCCCCTTGCTCCTAACCTCCTCCTTCTCACGTCGGAGGGCAGCAGAGTGTGCTCCATGCAAAAATCTTTCTTGTTTCAGCTTCTCCACAGTTGGAGAGCGCCAACGTTGATAATCGTCAGAATTTCCCACCTTGGTGGTGGGTTGCATCACTTCCGTTGCCGCTGTGGCAACTGGATCAACCCAATGAACTTGTTTAAATTGTTTACAGTTCTCATTACGACTAAGAAAATTATTCATAAGGCGCTTTGCTCCGCCTTCTCCCTTATTGTTCCAAACTTCAGTCTTGTTGCTTTCTCTGGCCTTCTTCACCTCTTCATTCACGACCTGCTTCGCTTTTTGTTTCTTCTCTCTAACAATTCTTTTTCTTTCCTGGCTTCAGCAGCACTAAACAATTCATCAGTAATAAAAAGGTGAGAGTGAATTAATGCTTCAGAAGCAATCTTGGGACAAGTAGCGGTGTTACCTTACCAGGTAAGACAACACACCCCATAGAAAAATCCAAGGTGGCACCGCTCTCTTTCAAGAATGGTACTCCCAAGATGGGAATAGATTGATTTTGACTAGGTCCCAAAACTTGGAAGTCGGCGACCACCACCGTCCCTTCAATTGTAACTTCAACATTTCTAACTTCTCCCTCAGCCTTAATGACTGTCCCGTTGGCAAGCACCAGGGATTTCCGATCATCTGTGTTCATTTCAAGTTATAATTTAGCAACATCCTGCAATGCAAGGACGCTGCGAGATGAACCGGAATCACATATGGTCGCCGTTTCAATATTATTAATGGTGCATGAGATTACCAACTCATTTGGGTCACATGCTCCCGCATCGGTGAGACTCTTCCCTTGGTTAATTGGATTCTTTTCAGTATTACTGGGAAGGGTCCCTTGCAAACGCTCGGTTAGCAATTGAGCCAATTGGCCCAATTGCGTCTCCATGTTTCGCATGGATGCAGTTTGGTTGGCCATATTTGAGTTGGCGGCTTCCACAAACCTCTCCATCATTTCTTCCAAATTGCTTTTCTTAGGGGCCGGGGCACCTTGATTATAACCCGGATGAGGCGGCCTAGGTTGGCTTCCGGACGCTTGAGCATCATATTGATGCTGGCCCGGTTGCCCCGCTGGCCTGCAGTGTTTTGATTCCAGGAAAAATTGGGGTGATTTCTCACACCCAGATTATAGGCATTACCATACGATGCCCCTTAGCTTGATTTCCAACAAAATTTACCGATTCATTTAAATTACGTTGAGAGAATTCACCTGATAGCCCGCTACCTGGGCACCCATATGCGTGGTGACCAATGCCTCCGCATCCTTCACAAGCAAAGTTAGTCGCGGGCGGAGCAGCGGGAGGTAATGAGTCCACCACGAATAGTCCCCGAGCGCTTCTCGGCGCATTTCTCCCCGCAGTCCAGAAGGTGCTGTGAGAGGCAGTGTCCTGCAGAATTCTTAGAGCTTCCTCCGGCGTATGGTTCATCAAGATCCCTCCCGCAGCAGCGTCAATCATTGCCCGATGTTTGCGCTCGATGGCGAAGTAGAAGGTTTCCATGATGTTCCACGACTGAAGCTCATGATTTGGGTATTTGCGCAGGAGGTCACTAAGACGCTTCCAAGCTTCTGCGAGAGTTTCTTGCTCAGCTTGCCGAAAAGTTGTGATCTCACACCGAAGGCTCACAATTTTGTCCACCGGGTGGAATTTAGCTAGAAATTTGGACGCGAGAGCATCCCAAGTTGCAGCAGTCCCTGGGGGAATAGAGTGGAGCCAGACCTTGGCTTTGTCGTGCAATGAGAAAGGGAACAGTCTCTGCTTGACTGTTTCATTAGAAATTCCTGCGTAACGGAAGGTTCCGCAGTTATCGGCAAACTCCGCCAAGTGAAGATGTGGGTCTTCACTAGGCATCCCAGAGAATTGAGCGTTGTTGCGGATGATGTTCAGGATGGACAGTTTGATCTCAAACTGGTTATTCATGATGTTAGGCCCAAATCCTTGATACACACTCCCAGCTTTTGAAGTGGTATAATCTCTCATGGTCCGGGGCCTCGGTCTAACCGCCTCCTACTCATCCCTTAGATGATTTTGCCCCACATGGGGTACTCCAGGATTCACTTCTTCCCTATCATTGGGTGCTTTCGGCACACCTCCAAGTTCCATATTATCTCCCATAGCCGCTTGCACGGCTGCAGCGCGCCTTAGTGCGCACGCCGTACGTTCAATCTCAGGATTAAAGGGTAATAATTCCCTTCCGGCTTGTCTCTGCATACACAAAAAGAAGACACAGAGAAAAACAAAAATAAAAAACAACTGCTCCTATAGCAATGATTCACAACACAAAATGTTACTCGCCTGCATTCCCCGGCAACGGCGCCAAAAACTTGATGCGCATTCGGCAAGTGCACCGGTCACTGTCAAGTAATAAATTTGGGAATAGCTTACCCGAATGTCGGTCTCTTGAGGAATGCAGGTTCTGGTGAACGAAACGTGTGGTGAGTCGATTGTTACACGAGCGAATAAAATAAAACAGGGGCGTTGTGATTGGTGTCCAAAGCTATTGCGGAAATGAGAGAAATGCGGGTCGAAAAGCACCGCTTCGCAAGGTGTGGGTGAGTGTAGTGGCCGCGATGCCGCGCTTTGGTAAGCTGGTGGAATGGCCACAGAGCGAGGTTTTGTGAGGGTCGTATTCACCTCTTCGCCAACATCATCACTAGTTATTGCTAGACGGCTTCACACACAAACAACTTAGAATATCACAACAACAAGGAAAGCTATTCTCACCACCACAGCATCATTGAACATGAACAACAACCAAGGATCTATAACATTAATCTAACGAGCGTTCATTACAACAACACAAAGAGAAAGCACAAGCATCAAAGTTTAGAAAGGACCAAAAAGAAGATGTCACCGCATCTTGGGTTCTCGGACGGAATGAGAGGTTGTCGGGCTCTCTCCGGTCTTGGCCCTCAGATGGTGTGCGGACTCGAAGGAGGCTGTCACCGCTCCAACGATCTACAACACTTTTATGGTCTCCACAACGAAGAATGCTTGAACTAGTGGCGGAGAACACTTGCAAATGCTCCCGGATGGAAGAATGGTGAAAGAGATCGCCAGAAATGGTCTCCTCTCGTCTCCTCCGGTGGAAGGGACGAAAATGGTGGGATTCCTGGCTTTTCCCGCGAGGGGAATGGGGGCCTCCGTTGACTGTAGCTTTTCCTGCTTTAAATACTAAACAGGCAGATTTTTGGTCACGTACGGGCGAACGCACGATCGTGCGCTGCCCGTGCATTATTTAATGATAAAAACAGACTCGAAGATGAAGCAGCGCCGCCCGTGCGATTTACTCATGCACGGGCAAACCCACCCGTGCGTAAAACGCACGGGCAAATTCGGAAACGCTAAAACAAAAAGAAATAGGCGACCGTGCATTTTACTCACGCATGAGTAAATCCGCCCGTGCGTAAAAACGCACGACTAAACTCAGATCGCCCATTTTCTGCCCAGATGAGAATGCACGATCGCAACCGTCCGTGCGTCAAGGAAACGCACGACCGTGCATTGTACACAATCATGAATTCTGGGGGAAAACTGGATGATCCGACCGCCTGCACACAAGACAAAACAGCTGGGAAAACACCTCCAGCACCAAATAAACACAGAAAAAGGATTGGGGAGCACCATGTGCTTACCGTCAATAACAAGGAGCGCAAATGCACACCGAAACGGGCCTAAGAGTTCACCTAGCAAGAAATAACACATATGATCAAAAACATGCCTAAAGTGTAATGCATCGACTAGAAATATGGCCTAGATGAGTCCATAAATGTGTATATAAATGGGACTCATCAAGTAGTCATCCCATGTTTTTGCTTTTAGCACCTTCCTCTTTTCTTTCCCCTTGTGCCGCTTCTCCTTTTTCTTCTTCAAAAATTTTGGGCAGTGGCTCCGAATATGCCCAGTTTTTCTACAATTATAACACTCTTGTGGAGGTCTTTCTTCTTCATCATTGCTCTCCTTTTCCTTCTTCGAAGATGACCTTTTCCATCTTCCTTCCTTTTGGAAATATTTCCGGAAGGTGTTTCTCCTTTCCATATTCCTCATGAACTTTCGGAAGTTCTTTACCAAAAGGCTTTCTTCATCTTCATCCTCATCCTCTTGGCAGTCCATCTTTGATTTTAGTGCCAATCTTTCTTCTTTGGCTCCTTGTTGTATTCATCATATTGGATTTTGAGTTCTACCTCATGGGATTTGAGATTCCTAATGAGGCTCTCAACTTGGAGCGTTCTTAGATTGTGTGATTCTGAAATGGCTGTCACCTTCGGGTTGAATTTTGAAGGAAGGGAACGAAGGATCTTTTGGACCAAGTCGCCATTGGAGAAGGTCTTTCCAAGAGCTTTGGAGGCATTGACGATCTTGGTGAAGCGCATGTACATGGCATCAACATCTTCAATTTCATCCATCCGGAATTTTTCATATTCCGACTCCAGTTGGAAAAGCTTTGAATCTTTAACCTGCGATGTACATTCATGAGTAATCTCCAAATGATTCCAAATTTCATATGTAGTAGTACATTCGGAAATTCTATTAAATTCATTTCTATCTAATGCACAAAATAAAGCATTCATGGCCTTGGCGTTATTTTTGCATTTGAGTTTATCCCTATCATCCCATTTATTTATTGGTTTTTTTAATGTTATCTCTCCAACTACAATTGTAGGAGGAGAGTATTCCTCTTCTACCATATTCCATACCTCAATATCTAGGGGTCATAAGAAAACATCTCATCCTATTTTTCCAATAATTATAATCTGACCCAGTAAATAGTGGAGGTCTACTAATTCCCTGACCCTCAGAAAAAGCGAGATCATAAGACTCCATTATTCCTGGTTTTTAAACCGTTTCGAATAACCTGGCTCTGATACAACTTGTTGGATCGATTGGCGCCCTTAGAGGGGGGGGGGGTGAATAAGGGAATAAAAATTTTCTTATAATTTTATGAAAATGACTAAATTGTTTTAGTGAGAGAGAGCAAAATAACAATTTATCAAAAGTAATTCGCAATAATAAATTTTATGCCAAATCAAAGAAATCAAGTAAACACAAAAAGAGACACGATTGTATTATATGAAAAAGTTTTTACATAAATTTGATTTCAATATTGCTAGAAATCGGAGGCATACAAAAGTAAATATCTTTTCCTTTTCTATACCGACTTGTATGCCCAAAAACTAGTTGGCCTTAGCCAATCCTTCCCTGGATATGGCCTCAAGGCGCTCTAGCCAATCCTTCCCCGGATATGGCCTCAAGCACCCCCTAGATCTAATCTCCTAGACCTAGTCGCCAACTCACGCGACAAATTACCCCCTAAGTCGCACAAGGACCTAGTCGCCAACACAATGCGATTTTACTACAAAAATTACAATAATGAAATAAAGTAAATAACAAGAACTCCCTCTATGAGATTTCTGAAATTGAGGATGAAGGATCGCTGTAGCATAACCGAGGTTGAAGCGATCATTCTTCGGATGCAGCTTGGGGGCTTCCTTCTCCAGAAATCTTCTTCGGCTTTGAGTGGGAGATGAACTTTTGGCAGAGTAGCAGCTCTGGAATTTTGGAACAAGTTATATTTCTGGAAGCTCCAACCAAAATGAGAGAGAAGCCATCAATTTATAGAACTTGGAGATAGCTCCTGTGGCAGCTCCTAGCTCCTGTGGTAGCATTTGTATGGAGCGGTTGCGAAACCGTTGGCAGCATGGCGTTGTGCGCACGATCTTAAGCTAGCGCCAGGCGGTAGTGCTAGCGCCAGGCGGTAGCGCTAGCGCCAGGCGGTTGCGCTAGCGCTTGCGTTAACCCCTAACGCTAGCGGTAGTGATTTAGTTCAGTTTGTTGGTTCCAAGTTGCTTTCTTCCTGTGGAGTATTGCACCTATAGTTCCTGCACACTATAAACACATGACAAGCAAGATCAAATACAATTTGGGATTTGTTATTTTCAAACAAAGGGATGTGACACACATGTCCAACACTTGCCACTTGTGCTCAGCGCTACTGCCTGCGCTATCCGCTACCGCCAAGCGCTAACGTTTTCTAAATACGCTCCCAGAATTTTGCTAATCATCGCTAGCGTCGAGCACTAGGTGTTACCGCCAACTATAGTGGGCATGTTGGAATTTTTGGCTTAATTTTGGGGGCAACCATCTTATGTTATCGTTGAGTCATATGGACTTGTTTCCTGCACACTTAAGCACACAAGATCAAATACACATAGGATTTGTTATTCTCAAACCTAGGAGATGTGGAAGACCATGTTCCAACAAAGTCCCCCTTTTGATAATAACAAATCCATTAATGATAAATTAGAGCATTAATATATAAGCATGATGAAACCTACTTGTGTTTGTGTGAAAGTGATGACTTAGGATAATTGTTGATTTTGCTATTTAAAATTGCTCCCCCTAAATACATGCTCCCCCTAAGTGAATGCTCCCCTTATATGTAAGATATCATCTTAGGCATTAGTCATGTTAGTTTTCCCATTTGATAGCGATTAATATTTCTCATGTTAGTTCTCCCCCTTTTGTTATTAGCAAAAGTGGGCAAGGAAGTAGTAGACTTACAAAGAGGATGTTTTTGATAAAAGGATAAGGCATGCTCGAGCATTTTAGAGGAGAGGAAATAATAAGAAGTTTTTAGAATAAGACTTGAGATAAGCATAAAGAACACAAGGTAAACGTAATGTTGCGGAAGACTTATAGAAATACAAGAAACATCTTTTTGGAAACATGACGATTCATAAGAAGAAATATACGTGAAAGTCCAAAAAATGTTTTCGTAAATCATTTTTCTTTTAAAGTATTTAATGATTACCAGAAAGTAACCAAGCATGAAAGAAGGATATCAAAAATAAACTACAATAATGTTAATGTGATTCACAAATTCAAAACATACCAATCATTGTAGAGAGCATGCTAGGTTATCTAGTGCATTTTAGTTATAAAGAGAGTATAAAATTTTAGCATTAAGATCCAATTCTTATGAGAAGAAGTGTTATGGAAGATAATGATGTGCACAAAAGTGTATTTTGAAGAGAGTAAACAAATGATTTAATCAAAAATACAAGACATATGTAGAGTAAAGTGCACAATAAAACACAAATAATATTACTTCCACACACTTCAATGAACAAAAAACGAACAAGTGGTGTAAGAAAATTATGGTTTGCACAAGACACTTTATTATTCTTTCCAAGGTGCTCAACCTCACAATACTCATTAAGACTTATCAGGAGGTTCAAGTAGTGCTTGGTGGAGTTATCTTTGTCATTGTATTTCATTCATCATTTTTTTTGTTTTGTGCAAAGTTCTCCGAATACATTTGTTTTGCAAACCAATTTAATTTTGAAAGTACAACCACTTTTCTTAATTGTAAGAGTGCAAATAAAAGTAGTGTAGGTAAGATATTTGTGCAGATTTAATTCATTATACAATTACACAACACAAGCAAGCATTCTTAGATTAAAAGCACATGTAAACATTGCCAAAATAAGTGAGTGAAGAAAGATCATTATCAAACATAAAACATTTACTTATACTTAGAGGCATGCTAAGCTTAGTTCTACACAACACTTTTTCAATAAAATTTTTGCATGTGTTTAGATATATCAAAGCATGATAAAAATATTGTTCAAGGTAGTTTGAAAAAATAAATTTCAACAATGAAGAAGTTCTAAATGATAGATTGAATCATGCTTGATTTTCATAATAAAGTGCATACAGTTTTTTTTGTGAATTTTTATGTTTTATATTTTTGTATTTGATTTTTGCATATAGGAATAGAAATCAAACAAATAAACAAAGAAAGGGAGTAAAAGAAATATTTTTTTGTAATTTGGCTTTTGTATTTTTGTTCTAATTTTTCAAAAATCAATTCAAAAAAGAACTGCAGCAATATGTAATACAATTAATATAGCATATTTTTAGGGATTTTAGAAAATTTTAAAAATAAAGAAAAGCAGGCAAGTGCGCTAGTGTCGACGCTAGCGCTAGCGCAGGAAATATAACACTATTTTTTAGGATTATGAAAATTCTAATTTTTGATATATGTTAATTGTCCAAAGGTTAGTTTTATGCAGAAATTTTAGACGATTTGAAGATGTTTAGATATGTACAAATGCATAAAACCATTGCATTCTAAGAATGTGATTTAACCTGAAAGATCTAGGACACCCAATTCAAGTCGTAATAGTCGAAATCATGCATCGGGGAGAGGTTTAGTGAATATGTCATTAAGTTGGGAGTCTGTACCAATGAAACTAACTTTTACATGCCCTTTCTTAATATGATCCCTGATGAAATGATGGCGAACATCTATGTGTTTGGATCTAGAGTAGTGTACAAGATTATTTGTAAGATCTATGACACATTTGTTGTCACATTTGAGATCAATATTTTTGAGATGAAAACCAAAATCTTCTAGAGTTTGGCTCATCCATAAAGCTTTTGCACAACAACTCCCAAGAGCGATGTATTCGGCCTCCGTGGTGGAGAGTGCAACCGAAGATTGTTTCCTACTAGACCATGCAACTAATGAGGGTCCTAAGAAGTGACAAGTACCGCTAGTGCTTTTACGATCTAGTGAACATCTAGCGTAATCCGAATCGAAATAGCCGTGAAGTGTAAATAAACCATTGTGTGGGTACCATAATCCTAATTAGATGAACCTAATAGATAATGAAAAATACGTTTTACCGCTCTTAAATGAGATTCTTTTGGATTGGCTTGAAAGAGAGCACATTAACATACGACAAACATTATATCCGGTCTAGATGCACTTAAGTAAAGAAGAGATCCAATCATAACTCAATATAAAGTTTGATCAATAGAAATTCCAGATTCATCTTTTCCTATTTTTAAAGAAGCACTCATAGGTGTAGAAGCTTGTTTAAGATTTTCAAATCGAAATAGTTTAAGCATATCATGAACATATTTTGTTTGGCAAATAAAGATACCATCATCTCGTTGTGAAATTTGAAAACCAAGAAAATACGTGAGTTCACCTACAAAACTTATTTCAAATTCATTTTTCATTACTAAGACTACTTCATTACACAACTCTTCATTAGTGGCTCCTAAAATGATATCATCAAAATATATTTGTAAAATATTTAAATCATTATTATTATGCTTAATGAAGAGTGTGTTGTCGACACTTCCCATAACATAACCGTGCTTTAACAAAAATGATGTAAGTCTATCATATATAATATGCACGGGGCGCTTGTTTTAAACCATAAAGTGCTTTTTCTAATTTATAAACATGATTTGGAAAATTTTCGTTTATAAAACCAGGGGTTGTTCTATGTAAACTTCTTCTTTTATAAATCCGTTTAAAAAAAGCACTTTTAACATCCATTTGAAATACTTTTATCCTTTTAAAACTCGTAAATGCCAAAAATATTTGTATAGATTCTAAGCGAGCAATGGGTGCAAAAGTTTCTTCAAAATCTACCCCCTCGGTTTGAGAAAAGCCTTGAGCGACTAAGCGAGCTTTATTTCTTATAATCCTAGATTCACCATCTAATTTATTTTTAAAGATCCATTTAACGCCAACAACGAGATGATTAGATGGACATTCTTTTAGGTTCCAAACTTTATTTCTTTCAAATTGATCTAACTCTTCATTCATAGCCAAAAACCAAAAGTCGTCATTTAAAGCGGTTGAAACATTTTTAGGTTCAATTTCGGAAACAAAGCAAATATTTGAAAATGTTTCATGAAGAGAAGATCGAGTTCTTACCCTAATAGATGGTTCCCCAATAACTAGCTCCTTTGGATGATTTTTTGAGAAGTTTAAGATGCGTGGGGGGAACATATTCATTTGCCTTGGCCTCCTCCTCCTCTTCTTTGGAAGGTTCCTCTTCGTCGTGCTCCAGGGATGGCAAAGGTACATCATCTATACCTGTAGGAAGTCTTTCTACACAAGAAATAAATTCATCAATTTTTACATTAATAGACTCTTCAACCTTACTTGTTCTTTTGTTAAATATTCTATTAGCTTTACTAGTTGAAGAGTATCCAAGAAATATTCCTTCATCACATTTTTCATCAAACTTTCCTAAGGCATCTTTTGTATTTAGAATAAAACAATTACACCCAAAATACTTTAAAATATGATACGTTAGGTTTCTTTTGATAATATAGTTCATATGGTGTGAGAATTAAAGATGGACGAAGCATTACTCTATTCATTACATAACACGATGTGCTTACGGCTTCGACCTAATAATGCTTAGGTAATTTATATTCAGATAACATAGTATGTGCTAGTTCTTGGATTGTCCTATTCTTTCTTTCTACAACTCGATGTGCGTGGAGCGGATAACTCATGCTTAATACCTAACATTTCACAAAAAGTTTTAAAATTTTCATTTTCAAATTCTCCTCCATGATCTGAGCGAATGCATTTTATTTTAAAATCTAGTTCATTTTGAATTCGAGTACATAATTTTGAAAATTCGCAAAACGCATCAGATTTGGAAGAGATAAATAAAGTCTAGCAATATCTAGAGAAATCATCTATTAGAACAAAATTATATATTCTACAACCAAGACTTGCGGTGCTAACGGGACCAAAGAGATCCATATGAATTAATTGCAAAGGTTTTGTAGTAGAAATTTCGTATTTGCTTTTAAAAGACGATTTTGTAAATTTTCCTTTTTGACATGGAGAACATAATGAAGTTAAATTTCCATTCAATTTAGGCAATCCTATAATCAATTCCTTTTTGGCTAGCTTTAAAATGAGCTTTGTGCTAGCGTGACCTAAATGTCAATACCATAGTTCTAACTTGTCATTTTTAGTTATAAAATATTTTATAGATGATTTGGAAAGATCATGAAAGGAAACTATAAAAACATTGTGAATTCTAGGTGCAGTTAGTAAAACATCTTTTGTGTTAGGATTAACTATTTTGCAAAGATTTGTGGATGACTCAAATAAGACATCTAATCCTTTGTCACACAATTGACTAATAGATATTAAGTTATGTTTTAATCCATTTTCATAAAGAACATTTGAGATAAGAAAAGATTTGTTACCCACTATTCCTACTCCCATGATCCTTCCTTTACCATTATCTCCAAAGGTTACGATCCCTCCTTTCATCTTTTCTAGGCCAAGGAACTTTGCTTTTTTGCCCAACATGTGCTTGGAGAAGCCCGAGTCCAAGTACCACACGTCCTCCTTTTCCTTAGCCTTCCTCCAAATCTAGAAAGAAGATGAGAGTAAAGATCCGGATACCCAAAAGGTACCACCCATAGAATAGGTGGATGCCTTAGGTACCCAGATTTGCTTTAAAGAACCCTGTTTTAATTTTCTGTAAGAGCTAGACGTGTGTCCAAACCTATTACAGTTTGCACACGAAATAATGGGGGTTGAGACCCTTTTCTGAAAATCTACACTGCTCTTACTAGATGAGGTTTGATTTTTAGAAAAAATAGAAGAATTTTTAAAAGATGGGCTACCGACGGCGTTAGTGGCTAGCGCTGGGCGGTAGTGGTCAATTTGATATCCGAGCCCAAATTTTCTAGAACCATAACATTGGTTTCCCAAAATCATGTCTAGGGATTTTTGACCAATTCCAATTTTTTTGATGGCCATATAAAGGTCATGAGTTTGTTTTTTAAGAGATGAATTTTCTTTAACAAGCATGACACATTTATTTTCAAAGCCTTTTTTGTTATTTTTGATTTGCAAGAGAGAGGACTTTAGTTTTCTCTCTAAGTCCCCCTTTTCTTTTGTAAGAGATTTGATTTTTGAGAGGGCCTTAGAAAGAGAATCTTCAAGTTCTTTTGCCTTACAGAGGGAGTGCTCACACTCTTGACATGAAACCTTTCACTTTTCAAAGGAAATTAAATTATTTGTAAGCTAATGATTTTCTTTTATGATAGATTAGTTTTCACGATTTAAAATAATATTATCTTCTATACTTTTATCATAGGCTTTGCAAGTTAGAACAAATTCATTATAATGTTCTTCAAAGATGGGAGGAGTTACCTCAGTGTCACTAAGAACACCGGTGGCATCATCGTTGCTTTTTGCCATTAAGCATAAGTTTGCTTCCTCCTCGCTGCTTGACTCAGATCCGCTTGATTCTTCAGAGGAAGAATCATCCCAAGTTGCGGTTTTCAATACTTTCTTTTTCTCCTTCGCTTTGTATCGTTCTTTTTGCTCCTTTTGATACTTTGGGCACTGGCTCCAAATGTGCATGGTCTTTCTGCAGTGATAGCACTCCTGTGGTGGTCTTTCTTCTTCGTCTTCACTTCCTTTTTCTTTCTTTGATGAAGAGGAAGACCCTTTTCGTCGAACGTTTTTTTGTAAGTATTTCCGGAAGGTGTTTCTTCTTTCCGAATTTCTAATGAACTTCCTAAAATTTTTCACCAGGATACCTTCTTCATCTTCATCAGCATCTTTGATGCTCTCGTTCTTTGACTTTAGTGCCAGGGCCTTTTTCTTTGACTCCTTATTGTATTCACCGTGTTTAATTTGGAGTTCTACCTCATGGGTTTTGAGATTCCCAAAAAGGTTCTCGATCTGGAGGGTTCTTAGGTTGTGTGACTCTGAGATGGTCATCACCTTAGGGGAAGAGAGCGATGTATTTTTCTGACCAAGTCTCCGTCCGAGTAGGTCTTTCCAAGAGATTTTGAAGCATTGACGATCTTGAAGAAGCGTGTGTACATCGAGTTGATGTCTTCTTCAGCATCCATACTAAATTTTTCATATTCTGATTCTAGTTGGAGTATCTTTGCATCTTTTACCTGCGATGTACCTTCATGAGTAACTTCTAATTGGTTCCAAATATCATAAGCAGTTACACATGCAGAAATTCGATTAAATTCAATTCGATTTAGAGCACAATATAAAGCGTTCATTGCTTTTGCATTATTTTTGCAACTTAGTTTGTCGTTATCATCCCATCTATCCTTAGGTTTTTTAATCATAGCCTCTCCTACTACAATTGTAGGAGGAAAGTACCGAACTTCTACCATATTCCAAACCTCTACATCCATGGTCATAAGAAAACACGTCATCCTATTTTTCTAGTAGTTAAAAACTGACCCAGTAAAAAGCAGTGGTCTACTAATACCTTGGCCCTTTGGAAAAGCGAGATCATAAGATGCCATTATTCTCGGTTGTTAAGCCGATTGGAATAAAACTGCATTGATACTACTTGTTGGATCGGTAGGCGCCCTTAGAGGGTGTGGGGGGGGGGGGGGGATAAGGGTATTTAAAAACTTATGTTATATTTTGATAAACTTGAAATACTAAGAGATCAAAATAGTGATTTTGAATAAAGATCTAAATTGTTATATAATGATAGAGAGTATAATAAACAATTTAGTGAAATGAAAATCAAATCAATTTTATTACACAAAGAGAGACATGATTACTATTGATAAAATTGATTACAAAAGTAGATTTCTATATTGCTAGAAATCGGAGGCGAATAATAATAAAACTCCTTTTGTTTTCTATCCCGACTTGCATCCCCACAAACCGGTGGCCCTAGCCAATCCTTCCCCGGATACGGCCTCAAGCCGCTCTAACCAATCCTTCCCCGAATATGGCCTCGAGTACCCCCTAGACCTAACCTAGATCTAGTCACCAACACGAGGCGAATTTCTGCCCTAAGTCCTACCCAGACCTAGTCGCCAACATGAGGTGAGTTCTCTAACGGCTTGCAAGAGATATGAAATGACAATAATATTAAAACTCCCTCTTAAGGAACTTCTGAAATTTGAGACGAAGATCCGCTGTAGAATAAGCGTTGTTGAAGCGGTCGTCGTTTGGATCCGGCGTGAAGAAATCCTCCTTCAGAAATTCGCAGAGCTTTGGTGGGAGATCAACTTTCGGACAAATAAGGCTCTGGAATTCTAGCACTCCACCTCTCTCAAACTTCAATGAATAAAATGAGAGAGAAGGCCTCCTTTTATAGGAGTGAGCGCTAGCGCCTGCGCTAGAGCTACCGCCGTTGCTATCCCCATTTAGGCAATATTCTCCGCGCGCGTATCTTTATTCCAGGGAAACATTGTTGCCTTGCTTCTTGTGCTCCACGCTACTGCCTGCGCTATCCGCTACTGCCTGGCACAAATCAGCCACAACTCTGTCAGGCGTCTCCACATCATTCCCTTCGAAACAGGAAGGTGGCACAGACAAATAACCAGAGGTAGAAGGCATGCTGACAGAGGTAGGAGTTGAGACGATCTGAATATCCGGTTCGTCATCCTCCTCTAGTTGACGAAGGTATTCAGCGCAATCCTTCAAGGCATGATCTGTGCTCCGACAAAATAAGCAATGTTTTACATTTTTCTTTGGTCTGAATAGGGCCAGAGAAGAATGCAAAACCGGCACAGGCGGCGCAAAAGAATAGCTATAGGACTTAGGCACAGTATATGAGGTACCGTATGATTTTGGTGCCCAATACAATCGGCCTTGAGGACTAGAGCCATTATCCCCTAATGGGCATCTATCACTAGCATGGGAGGTATCCCTGCACCAACGACAGCGGATATTGAATGTAGCCCACATTGCGTAGAGGAAGCCAAAATCACCCATAAACTTTATTGTGCACGGTACTACACCCAACTGAATACAACCTAAGCAACCTAATGTTAAAACAAGGAGAAAAAGGAATAAATGAGAAAACAAGCAACTAGAAATCTTTGCAACTAGTTTCCCAAATGACAAAGTCATAACACCACCTTCAGTCCCCGGCAACGGCGCCAAAAACTTGACACGCTTACGGCAAGTGTATCGGTCGCACAAGTAATAAAAGTTGGGAGAGACTCCCCGAATATCGTTTTCAAAGGACTGCAAGTTGGGCTGTATGATTTTCTTGTTAGGGAAATCAATTATAAGGATTTTTATGGTTTTAAAAACTGGGTTTTGATTTGTTTTGGAGGACGAAATAAAAGAAAGCAAAATTAACTATGTGGGTTGCAATCACCGCGTCTCTTGATTGATGGACGAGTAGGTTTGCGAATGAACGAGAAGGCTTGCGGATGGATGATTTGTAACCGGCAGAGTAGGGTTGTAAGCACCTCATCACAAAGCACGCAACTTGCAATTGCTAGTGAGGCACACAACGTAGCGGTGGAGTGGATGATGGAATGGGCGTTCCTCAACTCATATAAACCACAAGGAATTTAACAAATATGAAATTACATTAACATAAATAAATGGTTTATGGTCATCATTCATAAGACAAATACATCCACAAGGAATAACTACAGCAAAATAAGGGGGAAAGAGTAAACCCAAGCTCGAAGACTCGCTGAAGATTCACGGTCGAAATCATAGAGTTGTCACACCTCATCCGATCTAAGTCTTCAGTTACCATCCATGGTTCAGAGGAGCTATCACCTTCCTCCACGTTACCCGTCTTCTTCATGAAATAGCTCAAGCTAGCTCTCGCCGGAGAACCCTTGAATACAACAGAAATGATATTGGAATGGAGCTTTTGAGCTCGAAGATGATGGAGGAGGCCGAGGAGGAAGCTTTAGCGTTGTATTTGCAAAGAAATGATGGCCAGAGCTTCTCTTATAGTGGGCGGTTCTTGAGCAATGAAAAGGGCGGAGCTGGAGTGGAAATGGCGGTCTCGGTCTGCGATTCCCAAAAAAGGGTGAATCCTGCGGCTTTTATAGTAAATAATCAGAAAAATAATCATGCACAGTCGAACACACGAATGTGCGTGGACCGTGCGTAATTAATTAAGAAAACAACCCAGGAAGACGACCTAGAGTGCCCGTGCGTTTTACTCACGCATGGTCGAAGCCGACCGTGCAAAAAAATGCATGGGTAAATTCCGAATGCCAGAATTTCAGCTAACCAGAGGAGCCTGTGCAATTTTACTCATGCATGGGCAAATTGCCCGTGCGTGAACAAATCGCACGAGCGGGGACAAAACATCGTTTTGAACTATAGATGAGAGCGCACGGTCGGAGCGATCGCGCGTCAAGAAAATGCATGACCGTGTGATTCATGCAGACATGAAATTTGGGCAAATTGGATGAAGCGTCCACCTGCACAACAATCAACATGGGAATCACACAGCTGGGAATGCCCCTCTAGCTCAATCCAGATATAGAAAAATGGTTGGGGAGCACCATGTGCTTACCCCCAATGACATGGAGCACAATTGCACACCAAAATGGGCCTAAATAGTGCACATGGCGTGAATGTGAATACAAGTGAAATACAAGCAATTATAGCTTGAAAATGTAGTGCACAAGAATGAAAACTAGCCCAGCTGAGTCCACAAAATAGTGTTAATATTGGACTCATCAATCCACGACAAGCTTTCTTCAAGACAATGTCGTCGATATTTGAACTTAGCTTTATCCACGACAAGCTTTCTTCAATCCTCAAGGCAATGTGTCTTCATCAAGACGATATCGTCGATACTATTTTGATGATATGATACTTTTCTCCACGATTCTTCTACTGAGTCTTGAGTCGATATTTTACTTAGTTAATTTTCATTACTTTTATCATCTATATACTAGTGATATAGCTTTGATGTATCTGTCATAACATGAACTTAAACACAACATCAAAAACAACTTAGCTTATCTATACTTGTGTTCCTTCTTCAAATCTAGAGACATTGAAGGCATAATACCCAACAACAAACACAACACAACAAGAAGAAAGAAATAAGAAAAATACATAAGGTCAATCACCTGCTAGGGGTCACCCCCACAATGTCGACATTAGAGCAGTCATCTTTTGAAGCGTCATGGACACTAAGTTCAGCAATATTGCGCCTAAGTATCCTCTGCATTATGCGAAGGACCTCCCCAAATCCCTTTCAGAAGGCATTCTCACACTCATCCTCCAGAAGTTTATGCTTAGTTGTCATGATCTGGGAAAGGGCCTCATCAAAACAATCACAAGCGCACCGCTCTTTCAAATGATCACAAGCATGCCGTGTTGGAACATGCGCTCTGCATCTCTTGGTTTGACAAGAACAAATACCATGATGTATTTGATCTAGTAATTTGTGTGTTTATAGTGTGCAGGTCCTACAAGTACAATCATATATTGAACGAGGATAAAAAATGGCTGACAAAGTTATTCTCTATATGCTAACTCCAGCGGTAGCGATACCGCCTAGCGGTAGAGATACCGCCCAACATTAGCGATACCGCCCAGCGATAGTGATATCTTCGAGACGTCAAGCCAAAGCTGCAGCATATCATCGAGACATCAAGACGAAGCTTATCTCTATGTGCTAATGCTAGTTGTAGAGATACTGCCCAGCGCTTGTGTATCGTCGAGACGTCAATGCGACAAAGTGATATATCATCGAGGATTCTATACATAGCAAGTTACTACAACAACGTGTTAGCTCTAATGTCCAGCGGTAACATAAGGAAGGGCCGTCAATCGGCACATGATCAAGGAGCAAAAGAGGAAGGAGATCCAACGAGGTGGAAAGATATAACACTAACACGGGCGATTGCGTTACCACCTGGCGGTAGTGGTCATGCTTGAAATTTGTGGAGCACGACTTCCATATCTTCAACGATCCATGTGCTTCTATTTCTTAATTTATCTACCGCTCAGCGTTATCACAAACCCCAGTGTTAGCTCCTGAGATCTATTTAAAGAGAGACTCCTCTCCTTCTAAATATATGATGTTTATTCCATTGCCTCCAAAGCCAGAACTCTGAATATTTTGAGGGAGGCTTGGCTACAGACATTGATAGAACTTCCTTGGGCAAACACGAAGATCAAAAGAAGAGTCTGAAGGAGAAGAGATCAAAAACAAATTCAACGCGAAGGGGAGTGAATCAAGAACGCCGATGTATACATCGCCTTCGTCTTCACCTTTAGAAATTCTGGGGAGTTTCTCTTATACTTTATTTATCTTAGAATCCTTTCGACTTTATCTTTTTGTAACAAAAGTGGAGAAATCGTTCGGGGAGAACGTCAGATTCCAGTAAGGATTCCATGGGAAATTCGTCGTGGTTTGTGGAGACTAAGTCTTGCAAGTCTTGGGTGGAAAATCATCAATAGTGGACGTCAGATTTCGGGAAGGATTCTGTAATTTGCCACTTGTTGTGGAGACTAGGTCTAGGGTAGATCTAGGGGCGGTTCTGATAAATTTTTGAAGTGGAAGAGGAGTGTACGGGCGTTCTGGTTTTGGAGACTGCAGAGACCGCGCGGTCTTCGAGTCTTTAGTGTTGGCGATCTATTTCTGTTCGTCGGTTGGGCCCAAGTGTTCTTGTTCTGGTTGAGACCGGGCGGTCTAGTACTTGTCGATTTGGTGGTCTGTACTGCGGTCTGCATGAGGTCGCTCTAGCGGTCACCTGTGATAGATTAGTGTGTTCGTGTGGTTCCGATCATATAGGAGACCAGACAGTTTGTAAGAGCCTGGTTCTGGCGGTCTGTTCTCGATCTGGTCAGATGCTCATATGGATCATCTCTTATAAGAGACCGGGCGGTCTGCCGGTTTTATTTGACGAGCTATCCTACTTGGATAGTTTTGCTTGTGTAATAAAGCTCTTATAGAGACCCCGCGGTCTGATTCTGGAGACCGCGTGTTTCGATAAGGAAGGTGACTATATCCCTCTGTGGAGGTGATGACATCCGTTCGCTTGCCTATAAATAGAGGTGCAGGGGTAGCCATTCATAAGAAGAACTTTATGAACTAAAGCTCAAATTGTTTGTGCTGGTCTAATTTTTGAGGTCGAGCAGGTTGAAGTTGTTGATCGATTTGTTGTGTTCGTAAGTTAGGCGGCCAGCAGTCTTCCGTCAGCATTCTTCTTACCCGATTTGAATAAACTAGTTCGCCAGCGGTCTCGTCTGGGAAAACTATGTTTTGAAATTCTTGGACTGTTTGCAGTGGACACAGTTGATCAGGCGACCTTAAGCGGCCAGGTGGTCTTGAGTTCGGTTTTGCGGCACTGAGCAGTTCTTCTTCAAGTGTTCGTGGGTTACCTCTTAATCTTGTGACCGTGCGGTCTGGGCGATCAGAAGTGCGGACAGATTTGTTTGTGCGGTCTGTGATTGGCGGTCTGACAGTTTGGAGGTCAGCGACCTCTTATGTTCGCGCGGTCTCAGGGAAGACGACGATCTTGATGATTTCGAGCGGTCTGTGCGGTCTCAATTTTCTAGTTGCCAGATGTTTGTTGTGTTGCTTGTTCTTCTCATCTATGTTTGCTCTTATAAATCATGTCTCATCATGTATGCAACGCATTGTAATAAGATAATAGTCAATTGAGATTCTCTTTTCCTTCATTGTCACTGGTTACATTGTTTTCATTAGATTTGAAGTCTTCCGCTGCATATACTTCAATCCTACTCTGAAATTTTAACATGGTATCAAAGGCAGGTTTTGAGCAGCGATCAGCTACAGAATCTTGCTTGAGTCTCTGAAAATCGGATTTAACCAGTGTGATAGCAATTGAAGGAGGTTATTCAAGAGGTCTCAGAATTGAGCTCCTTACACAGACTAACTTCAAGAAGTGGAAGTCGTGCATGAAGAGCTATCTTCTTGGCAGAGATTTATGGGAGTTAGTCGGAGGAGATGATAGACAAGCGGTAGTAGCTGCTGAAGGGAATGCTGAGCATGTGAGATCTTGGAGAAAGACTAATGCAAAAGCAGAGTTCACACTCAAGCGTGCTATCATTTCGGAGCTATTTGACCACATAATTGGTTGTAGGTCAGTTGTTGAGATTTGGACAACCTTGGATGGCTTGTTCAATAAGAAGAATGTAGCTCAACTACAATTTCTTGAAAATAAGTTGGCGAAAGCAACTCAGGGAGATTTGTCTATCTCAACTTTCATCTTGAAGATGAAGAACCTAAGCGCAGAGATATCAGCTTTGGATTCGGATGAACCTATTTTAGAAGCGAGGTTAAAGAGGCATATAATCCGCGACTTGCGGAGAGAGTTTGTGGCCTTTGTCACTTCTGCTCATGGTTGGGCCAATCAGCCATCGTTGCTTGAGCTGGAAAATTTGTTGGCTTCGCAAGAGAGCTTGGCAAAGCAAATGGCTGGGATATCTATTTCTAGAGGAGAAATGGAGTTTCTATATTCAGGCAAAAAGAAGAGATCGGACAAGAAGAAGAATTCATCTGTTAGCGATGAGCCTTCAACTTCATATCAGCAAGAGAGGAGTAATACTCCTAAGCGTGATGGAAATAAGAAGGAAGGTCCAAGGTGCTACAGGTGCAATCAGCTTAGTCATTTCAAGAGAGATTGTAGAGTCAATCTTCAGCCAGGGCATGCTGCGGGAAAAGAAGAGGTTGCTTCCAATGCAGGAGATAGGGGGAGTGATGGAGCTTTTATGACGGGCACTTGTGTTTGGGCTTTAGCTTCTATCAACTATCGAGATGATTGGATCGTTGACTCGGGTTGTGGTCATCACCTAACCGGAGACGTGTCAAAGTTCTCTTCTTTGCAATCATACTCAAGTAATGATGCTATCATTACTGCTGATGATACTATATATACAGTTGAGAAAGAGGGTGTAGTTTCTTTAAACGGAGATAGAGGTCCACTCACATTGAAGAGTGTCTATCATGTTCTGGGGATGAAGAAAACCTCTTCTCAGTGACCAACGCAGTTGATGCTGGTTATCACATTCTGTTTGGTCCAATAGAAGTGAAGTTTCTTTGAAACATGTCAGCGGTGGAGGCTGAAGTCACTCATGTTGGAAGACGGGTGAAGGACTTGTTTGTGTTATCTATAATTTCGTATGTTGATAAGACGAGGACTAATGATAGCGCTGCTATCTGACATGAAAGACTTGGGAATGTTGGGATGGATAAGCTGAAGGCTATGGCGGGAAGAGGCTTGCCTAGTCTGTCATCTTTCGGAGAAGGTCATTTTTTTGCAGGTTGTCACTATGGCCAGGCTCGTCGCCTTTCATTCGACAAATCACAAAGCAGATGCAAAGTACCATTGGAGTGTATTCATGGTGATCTGTTCGGACCTACCAACAGTGTCAGTCTTGGAGGCAGCAAGTATATGATGGTCTTGATTGATGACTTCACTAGATATACTTGGGTATATTTTATGAAAGAGAAGTCTGAGGCGTTCAAGAAGTTTGTGGAATTCAAGGAGCTAGTGGAAGGTCAGCTTAACCTGCGAATCAAGAAGTTTAAAGCCGACAATGGAGGGGAGTTCACCTGCATTGCGTTTTTCAACTTTTGTAGAAAGCATGACATCCGGAGAGAGCTCTCTTATGCTCACACGCCACAACTGAATGGAGTTGTAGAGCAGAAGATCCTGATGGAGACCTGCAAATGTTGGCTTCATGCAAAGAGTATCCCAAAGTCCTTCTGGGCAGAGGGAATGTCTTGTGCAACTTATGTCATCAATCAGATGCCTCTTAGTTCAATCAACATGAAGACCCCACATGAGTTGATGTTCAAGATAAATCCTATGATGGAACACCTTCGAGTGTTCAGATCTACCTGCTATATGCATGTTCCTGATGCCCTCGGAACCAAAGCAGATGCGAAAGCAAGGAAGCTAGTCTTCATCGGTTATGATGACCGGAAGATGGGTTGGAGATGCATGGATCCAGATACACAGAGAGAGGAGGTCTCAAGGGATGTGGTATTTGATGAACTGACATCATACAATGGTAGCTCTTCTATTGAGTAACAAGATAGCAGGTTGGATAGTGGACCAGAAGAAGATGCAAGTGAAGTTCTGGTGGAGTTGCCTATTTCTCCAGGTGCTCCAGTTGCTTCTAGCTCTAGGTCAGGTGCTTCAGGTTCTGGAAGCAGGGGGAGCAATGCTCCAAGTATGCCTAAAAGGAGAGCTAGTACAAAAGTTGCAGTGGAAGAGGTGGATCCGAGTAAAGCTCTGAGGAGGTCCAAGAGGACTATTTTTCCACCAGATCGGTATACTGGGGGAAACATGGTGACCTCCGTCTCATGTTTCTTCATAGGTCCCCTGGATGAGAGAGAGCCATCTTGCTTTGAAAACATCGTTGGATTCAAGGAGTGGGAAGAGGCCATGGATGAAAAAATGGTTGCCCTCAGGAAGTATGAGACTTGGGACTTGGTGCCTAAGGCCGAGAGTGTTACTCCGGTGACTTGCATGTAGGTTTTCAAGTTGAAGAAGAAGGTTGATGGAAGCATTGAGCGGTACAAGGCTCACCTTGTAGCTCGAGGATTCTCTCAGAAGTATGGGGAAAATTATGAAGAAACTTTCAGCCCCGTTGCCAAGATGACTTCAGTGCGGGTGGTGATCGCATTGGCTGCTTGACAATGGTGGAAAATTTGGCAATTCGACGTGAAGAATGCTTTCCTTTACGACGAGATTGACAAGGACATTTTCATGGATCAACCACCTGGGTATGTTTTTGAAGTCTACCCAAGACATGTGTGCAAGCTCAAGAAGGCTCTTTACGGCTTGAAGCAATCACCTCGTGCGTGGTATGGCAAGATAGCAGAATACCTCCAGTTCTACGAAAACTTTGCTTCTAATTCAGATTCAATCATGTTTGTAAAGAAGATGAGGGAGCTTCAGGTCTTGGTGTTGCTTTATGTTGACGATATGATCGTCACGGGAAATTCTGAGATGGAGGCATCTAGACTTCATGCTGAGTTAGCTATCAGATTTGAGATTAAGGACTTGGGTGAGCTCCACCATTTCCTTGGACTCGAAGTGGAGAGGAAAGAGGGCGATATGCTTATTTCCCAGAAGGGCTATGCAGAACAAATTGTGAAGCGATTCATCATGGATGGGGTAAAGAGCAGCTCTACTCCACTGGAGGTTGGTATAACACTTTGACGTGAAGAGGGGAAGATTTTTTTTGATCCTTGGGTGTTTCAGGCTTTGGTCGGAAGTTTGATTTACTTAACGATCACGAGGCCAGATATCTCTTATGTGGTTGGCAAAGTGAGTCAGTTTATAACGGAGCCTCGGAAACCTTATCTTATGGCGGCTAGGAGCATTTTGAAGTACGTAAAGTCCACCTATATTTTGGGTCTCTTCTATTGGAAGGACTCAGGTTTTTTCTTGCATGGATACATGGATGCTGATTCTGGAGGAGATTCAGATGATTGGAGATCGACTTCTGGATATGTCTTTATGGCAGGCTCTACAGCTATATCACGGTGCAGCAAGAAGCAGGATTTTGTGTTTGTCTCTACCACAGAGGAAGAGTACAAAGCTTCGGCTTTGGCAGCTCAGGAAGCCATTTGGCTTAGGAGGCTTATGGAGGACATTCATAGGGAGGTGCGAGGTCCTACTCTGCTTCAGGGTGATAATTTGAGTGCCCTCAAACTGGTGAACAATCCAATTTGTCATGCGCGAACCAAGCACATAGATATTCAACATCATTTCATTCGGGAGAAGGTGTTGGAGGGATCTCTTATGGTTGAGCATGTGCAGAGCAATGATAATTTTGCGGACATCTTTACGAAGCTGTTGTCGAAGGGACCGTTTGAACGGTTGAGGAGTCTAATTGGGTTCACTTCCACTTCCCACTTTAAGGGGGAGTGTTAAATTTTTGAAGTGGAAGAGGAGTGTCCAGGCGGTCTGTTTTTGGAGACCGCAGAGACCGCGCGGTCTGCGCATCTATGGTGTTGGCGATCTATTTCTGTTCGTAGGTTGTGACCAAGTGTTCTTATTTTGATTGAGACCTGGCAGTTTGGTACTTGGTCGCTTCGGCGGTCTGCATGAGGTTGCACTGGCGGTCACCTGTCATAGGCCAGTGTGTTCGTGTGGTTCCGATCTTATAGGAGACCGGAGGGTTTGTATGAGCCTAGTTCTGGCGGTCTGTTCTCGATCTTGTCAGATGCTCATATGGATCGTCTCTTATAAGAGACAGGGCGGTCTGCCGGTTTGATTTGGCGAGCTATCCTACTTGGACAGTTCTGCTTATGTAATAAAGGTCTTATAGAGACCACGCGGTCTAATTCTAGAGACCGTGTGTTTCAATAAGGAAGGTGACTATATCCCTCTGTGGCGGTGACGACATCCATTCGCTTGCCTATAAATAGAGGTGCAGGGGTAGCCATTCATAAGCAAGATCTCTAAGAACTAAAGCTCGGATTATTTGTGCCGATCTCATTTTTGAGGTCGCGCGGGTTGAAGTTGTTCATCGGTTTATTGTGTTCGCAGGTTAGGCGGACAGTAGTCTTCCGTCAGCATTCTTCTTTCCAACTTTCAATAAACCAGTTTGCCAGCAGTCTCGTCTGGGCAAACTCTGTTTTGATGTTCTTGGTCTGGTTGCAGTGGACTCAGTAGATCAGGCGACCTTATGCGGTCAGGCTGTCTGTAGTGCGGTCTTGCGGCAGTGAGCAGTTCTTCTTCAAGTGTTCACGGGTTACTTCTTGATCTTGTGACCGTGCGGTCTGGGCGATCAGAAGTGCGGATAGCTTTGTTTCCAGCAGTTGCAATAAGCAGCAGGTTGTACGGTCTGTGATTGGCGGTCTGGCAGTTTGGAGGTCAGCGACCTCTTCTGTTCGCGCGGTCCCAGGGAAGCCGGTGATCTTGCTAATTTCGAGCGGTCTGGGCGGTCTTAGTTTTCTAGTCGCCAGATGCTTGTTATGTTGCTTGTTCTTCTCATCCAAGTTTACTCTTATACATCATTTCTCGCCATGTATGCAACACATTATAATAAGATAGTAGTCAATTGAAATTCTCTTGTCCTTCATTGTCACTGGTTACTTTGTTTTCAGTGGATTTGAAGTTTATTGATGCATATACTTCGATCCTACTCCGAAATGTAAACATGTTCGAGGCCTTATCTTGGGAGAGATAGTCTAGAACAAATTGGTCCTTAGGAGAAGGGCCGGTATAGAAAATAAAAAGGGATTTTCATTAAAGCATTAAATCAAAATATATTGTAAGATTCGTTATGCTCATAAATTTGAGGAATTCAATTTCTGTGAACTAGCGCTGAGCGTTAGCACGAACGCCAAGGGTATTCAAGGGATAAAGATACCAATTTTCTTTAAAAAAGAATCTTCAATATAATTATTTCTGAGATATTAAAATATATTTTTCTATGAAATATTCTAAAACTTCATTAATAAACTAATAAATTTATTTATGCATAAATTCCTTAAAACACTTATTCACCCCCTATAAGGGCGCCTAAAGATCCAACAAATGGTATCAAAGGAGGTTATTCCAATACAGCTGCATAACTGGGAATAATGACGCTTCATGATCTCGCATCCATCAGGGGGATAATTTTTATATAAATGAAATATCATTATCACCATCGTTAATTATGGGTTAAAATTACAAAAGGTGCACTACTAGAAAAACCAGTATTAGCTACACATTTTTTTGCCAGGGTTCAAAATTCATGGCTAAGACACTATTATTAGCCACACTTACAAAAACCGTAGCTAATATCTAGATATTGATCAAGGTTGCAAAAGTCATGGCTAATACTTATGTATTAGCTAGAAAAAGTCATAATTATGGCAACAAATTGTAATATTGTCCACGGTTTTTTTTGGTAGCAAATACACACTTTTAGCTACGATTTTTTTATTTGGCACTCCCTAAAATTTTGTTCAAGCTGCTCTCCTCAAAAATTTACCTAAGCCGATCCCGTCCCTCTTATTTTTCATTCGTGCTCCCTCTTCCCAAACCCTATACCGTGAAAAGGAAACCTCTGAAGATCGCTCTTGCCACTCTCTCTTCTGAAGATCGCTCTCCCTGCTCTCGCTCTCTTGAGTCTCTCACTCTCGCTGCTCTCAATCTCGCACCATCACAACTCTCGATCTCGCACCGTGGAGGGCTTGAATCCAAGCAACCGTGGAGGGATTGAATCTTTGCTCTTGATCTCATTCTCGAACGGTGGTGTCTTCCTCCATTTCTAAGGTAGTTTTTTGCTATTATTCTCTTTATTGGTCTTTGTAGGGAAGAAAGTATTTTAGCCTCATCTGAAATTCCAGAAATTGTAGGATGATCAACATCTGAGAATGTGAAACTAGGAGGATATATTTTGATTAAGTCATATGATGAAAGTATCATGGTGAGGGCCTGTTGAATATGTAATATAATACCTAGTGGAATAATTTGTTTTACAGAACTAAACTCAGTAGATATATTTATTGTCCTTGCCTTTGTCTATCCTAGGTGAAAACATAGTTTAATTAGTTGATCTATCAAGTTGACAAACTCAACAAGTAGATTTTTATTATGACTTCCATGATGGAACCCTTTTTTGTTGGAACATGGTCTTCCGCATCTCCTAGGTTTGAGAATAACAAATCTTATGTGTATTTGATCTTGTGTGTTTAAGTGTGCAGGAAATCAAAGTCCACATGACTCAAGGATGGTTGCCCCAAATTTTGAGCCAGTAATTCCAAGACTCCCACTAGCGCCAGCAGTAGCACTTAGTTCCTGGCGCTAGCGATGATAGCGCAATTCCGGGAGCACATATGGAAGGAGATAGCGCCTGGCGGTAGACGATAGCGCAGGCGGTAGTGACTCATACAGTTGGCAAGGAGGAATTGTTTCCTCGGATTGAAGATTCTGCCGCACAAAACATGTCCTAATTTGGGATAGCGCCGGCGGTAGCTGATAGCGCCGGCGATAGCGCAAAGCAATAGAGGAAGGCGACCGGCTTGCCTAAAATGAAGGATTCTCACGCGGAGAATATTTCCTAAACCGGGATAGCGCCGGCGGTAGCGATAGCGCAGGAGCTAGCTCCATGGCTATAAAAAGGACCCCTTGGATCCGTCTTCATCATCCTCTCCCACTCCCAAATTCCAAAGCTTCGTGCCACAATAGAGAGAGGAAGGTTCAGAGATATACTCCCACAAATCCATAAAGACTAAAGGAGATCCGTGGAGAAGATTTCAACACGCGTCATCATCGTGACGAAAGACCGCATCGACTACGATCATACTCTGCGTCTTCGTCTACTTCTCTAAGAGATCCACACAGAGGGAGTTTTACATTATTGTCTTTTTATTTCACATCTTTTCTGTAATCGTTTAGTAAATTCGCCTTGTGTTGGCGACTAGGTCTGGGTAGGACTTAGGGCAGAAATTTGCCTCGTGTTGGCGATTAGGTCTCGGGTGTAGGTCTAGGGGGTGCTCGAGGACATATCCGGGGAAGGGTCGGCTAGAGCGGCTTGAGGCCGTATCCGGGGAAGGATCGGCTAAAGCCAACCGGTTCGTGGGGGTACGAGTCGGTATAGAAAACAAAAAGAGTCTTTCTATTAGCTTTGATTTCTAGCTTCGATAAGAGATCAAGTTTTGTAATCATGCTTCTCAAGTTAATAAAATCTTGTCTTTACTTTTACTTCACTTGATTTGTCTTGATCTTCTCTAGTTTAATAATCAAAGCTTTTTCAAAGTTATTCAAAAGATATCAAAAGTTTTTAAACCCTTATTCACCCCCCTCTAAGGGCGCCTACCGATCCAACAAGTGGTATCAGAGCGAGGTTATTCCAAATCGGCTTAACAACCGGGAATAATGGCGTCTCATGATCTCGCTTCTATTAGTGGGGTAAATTTTTATGAAGAAGAACAATCTCCTAAACCACCTTTATTCGAAGGGAAAAATTATAAAGGGTGGAAATTATTAATGAAAAAATTTATTAAAAGCTTAGATATCAATGCATGGGATATAGCAATAGTTAGACCAGCGGACGAGTCAAATAAACAAGAGCGTCACCTAAATGCAAAAGCTATGCATTATATTTTTTGTGCTTTATCCCAAGATATTTTCAAATTAATATATTGTTTTTCTAGTGCATACAAAGTATGGAAATTTCTTGAAGAAATGTATGATTCTCCTTCTACAGATATGGAACAATCGCAAGAACTGGAGAATATGCAAGCTTGCACAAGTCTTCAAGAATGCTCCTCTCATGACGGATCAATGGAGCACACATCAAATGAAAAGAAGAAGAAGCACTGTCTTCGGAAGAGGAGTGCCAAAAAGATGTAAAAGAAACGATATGCTCAAATCGTGCCTCTCCCGAAAGCAATGTAAGGAAATCAAATCCCATCTTTTGTACTTCTATTTCTACTTTACAATTGCTACAAATTACAAAGCGCAAAATTAAGAAATTAAAAAATGCAAATTGCAAATTGCGCTTGGAAAATAAAAATTTAAAAGCAAAAGTTAAAGTAGTATCAAAATCTGATTTATCTAGCTTCACTCATATCACTTCAATTGAAAATACAAAACCTTGTCTTGATTGTAATTATATTAAAGAAAAATTTAAGGAACTTGAAAAAAAATTATTTTTATAAAAGAACAAAATGAAAAATTATGTTTAGAAAATTCATCTTTTATAAATGATTGTGCTAAGTGTAAAGAATATAAAATTGAAATTAAAGAGATGGATGAAACATTTGATGAATATAGAAACAACTATCAAGATCATATTGATTCAATTGTTTCCACTCTTAAAAATAGCACAATCGCTTATAATAAAGCTAGACATAATTTTAAGATCAAGAATGATGAATTAAAATAAAAAATCAACTTGCTTATGAAAATTGTAAAAACAAATTCACAATATCAAATTATATCTAAAAACAAGTTGAATATGAATATGAACATCTTAGCTAAGTCTAATAATGGGAGCAAGAATCATAAAGTGTTTATAAATCAAAATCAAAATCATCATTACTTGCAAAATCATGTTTCTCCCAACTCGAAATTAAAATTGCACAAATTTCCTATGAACAATACTTTTAATAATCATTACAATCATAATCATCAATATAAAGATTATCATAATGGAAATTTGACAAATAAGAATAACACAACACCAAAGTTTGAATGGAGGCCCAAAACTAAAACTAAAACATTAACTTCACATGAAAGGACCCATTCATCAATATCTACCCACAAACCTACATGTTATATTTGGGTACCCAAAGAAACCACCACACTTGGTCCCCTTTGGATACCTAAATATCCTATTTATTAGTATCCAATCATTTGCATGAAGTAGAAATCAACTCAAAATAAAATATCAATTCTCTACTTCATGATATGCTTAATTTTTTTTTGCTCTTTCTTTTTTTAATTTTCTTTGAGCTATCATGATATGATCACTTTATATAACTTGTGATATGACTCTCACATATTAAACCAAAATTCACAAACAAATCAAATTGAATAAAGTTGAATAAAAAGTCATATCATCTCTCAAGTGATCTACTTATCTTTTTTATTTTCTATCCTTCTAAATCCATTTCCTAAAAGTCTTATAAAATTTGAAAAACTAAATTTGTTATATGATATTATCAAGACTAAATGAAATAAGTGTCAAAAGGGATTTAAAAGGTGTATTTTAGGGGTATTAGGCTAAATTTATAAAATAGGCAAGTTTTGCTTAGGTAGTTAATATATTTGTGTCATTTTCAATTACTCCAAGTATGTTTGATCATAATTATGTTTAAATCAGAATTGAAAAATTGCATGAATATTATTTCAGTTATTTATGATCATTTCACTCATGCATATGTTGTGCAAAACTCAATAATTAAGGTATAATAAATATGAAACTCTGATGAAGATGAAACTCATGTACTAATTTTAACTTCCGCAACTTTTTGCGATTTCTTCTCGTCTCATCACTTCATTAGACGGGCCTTACATTACAAAAACATAATTAAGAAAAACCGGAAGCAAAATCGAAGAAAATCTAGGCCATATGATTAAAATAAGCACTCTCTGTGAGCTAACGCAGGCGCTAGTACCTAACGCCGGCGCTAGCTCGAGTCTCTGATTTTCTATAATTTTAAAATTCTGAAAAATCAACAAAAATACATGTATTTGTTTAATATTCAAAAACCAAAGAGAAAATTTACAAAACTCTTCAAAATAAACATATTTTCTCATATTCACTATTCACCTTACAATGTTTCTATCTAATAATTTGAAAAGGTTGAATATGAATTTTCTTTAAAAATTCCTCATGTACATTATCATGAATAATTAATTACGAGTTCTTAATCACGATGAATTAATATTAATGATAATATATAATAGTCATGCAAAATCATATGATCTTCTAAGTCAAACATCAAATATAACTACAAAAGATTTTATTCCTTCGAAACATATAGTCTGTGATCATGATTACTATATGAATCTATTATGTGTTGCATAGACCATAGAATCAACTCTATATCCATATGAATAAATAAATTAGAATCATCACATTATTCTATGTCTAAAACTTGAATCTCTATTGTTACATACATGCAACATTGTATCAACAAACCTTGGTATAACATTAATCTCAAACTTATCATTCTAACCTTGCCACCTAAAAGAATATTTGTGTCTATGTTAGGCTTTATTTGTTTACCAAGATATACAGGCTGGGTATTCTCATCTAGGGCTTATCCATGGTATGATTATGCATGAACATTATTGTTAATCTCTAAAATCATGCATATCTGACTTGTTCATTCATGTCCAATCGTGCTTACATTTCCTATCATTTTCAAACTACATTGGTAAATTTAAGCCTTAAAAATATTAAAAGAGAGATATAATGAAATATATCACTTGCAAAGTTTATTTGGAAAAGTCATATACAAAATCGCTAATGTTTCATGTAATTTGGACTATCTAGACATCTCCTAAAATTCTAAAATTTCTGCATGAAACTACCATTAGGACACTTAATCAAGATCAACAATTAAAAATTTCAAAATCATAAAAAATCATGTACTGTTTCCCGCGCTAGTGCTAACGCCGGCGCTAGCGCACCTATGTGTTTTTCTGTATTTTTAAAATTTTGAAAAATCCCTAAAAATATATTAATTTATGTGTACTATTCATTTCTGCATTTTTGCTTTTATTATATTTTTGAAAAATCAAATACAAAAATACAAAAGCCAAATTACAAAAAATTATATGTTTTGCCTTTGTGTTGTTTGTCATTTGTTTAAATTCTATTTCTAAAGGCAAAAATCAAATACAAAAATATAAAACAAAATTTTTTTATCAAAAATTGTTATTTTTGAACTTAACTTTTTACTTATATCTTGCCAAAGGGTGATTTGGGCTATCATCCCATCATATCACCTAGTACCAGGCCAACCTCTCACAAGGTTGTCCTCGGGAAGTCCAAGATCAATCATATGAGTTCAAACTTTAAATAAAAATTATTCTTCAAAATATCAAAAATACTGTATGGACTTCATTGAAAATCAAGCATGTTTTAATCTATTATTTAGAACTTCTATAATGTTGCACTTTATCTTTTCAAACTACTTTGAACATTGTTTTCATCATGCTATGATACATCTATTAATATGTGCATCAATTATATTGTAAAAGTTGTGTAGAACTATGCGTAGCATGCCTCTAAGTATGAGTAAATGTTTTATGTTTGATAATGATCTTTATTCACTCACTTATTTTGGCATTGTCTACATTTGTGTTTAATCTAAGAATGCTTGTGTATGTTTTGTATTAGTAAAATGAATTAAAATTGCACAAGTATCTTACCTACACTCCTTTATTTGCACTTTAAAAGTTAAGAAAAGTGGTTATGTTTTTATAAATTCTATTGGTTTGCAAAACAAGTGTATTCGGAGAACTTTGTACAAAACAACAATCATAAAATAAAGTGACAAAGATAACTCCACCAAGCACTACTTGAACCTCCTGATAAGTCTTAATAAGAATTGTGAGGTTGAGCACCTTGGAAAGAATAGTAAAGTATCTTGTGCAAACCATAACTTTCTTTCAAAATAAAAACCACTTATTTTTAAGTACACCGGATCACAATAAAAAATCAATATTGAAGAATAAAATTATGTGATCCCCCAAGCAATACTTTGCACCCTGATAAGTCTTAATGAGCATTGTGTGTGCAAAGCACCTTGGTAGTTGTACATTTTTTTGTGCATTGAAGTGCGTGGAAGTAAAATTATTTGTGTTTTATTATGCTCTTTACTTTACATATCTCTTGTATTTTTGATTAAAACATTTGTCTACTCTATTCAAAATACACTTATGTGCACATCATTATCTTCCATAACACTTCTTCTCATGAGTATTAGATCCTAATGCTAATTCTATACTACTCTTTACTTATGAAATGCACTAGATAACCTAGCATGCTTTCTACAATGTTTGGTATGTTTTAAAATTGTGAATTAAATTAACATTGTAGTAATCTTTTTGATAACATTATTTCATGCTTGGTTACATTATTAAAGATTTTAATTGAAAAATGATTTACAAAAACATCTTCTTTTTAAAATTTAACTCATATATCTTTTTATGGATAATCATTGAGTACAATAAGATGTTTCTTGTATTTCTATAAGTCTTCTGCATCATAATCATATAATTGTTTTACCTTGCGCTTTCATGCTTATTTAAAGTCTTTCATTTTGTGTGCATCATCACTTGAATCTTCAAATTCCTTTCTTACAACAAGTGGTAGACTTGCTTGGTAAACTTTATATTGGTTGAATTTTTGTTGTTATAAAAATCTGATTCTATGAAAATTTTATTACGCTAAAAACTCTGATTCATTAATGGATTTCAAAATAGCTATGTGAGTGGTTTCATAAATTCAAATAAAAATATAAACCCATAGGTTATCACCTTATCACTAAATTTAAATGCTTAATGTTTCCAATAATTATTATCCATGACTTCATTTCTCACCATAGCGGGGGCGTAGGGTTGTAGACATTAGATAATCTTTATCTCTAGTCATTTCTTGTCCTTAACCGGGGAGGGTTCCAGTGGGGCCTTGCGAGGCACTGGGGGAAAAGAGTGCTAGGTTGAGTTGTGTCTAGTGTTTGCATATGGGACTAACACCCCAACCTACGGCATGTATGCAGCTCCTCATGCCCATCCGTCACTTAGTACGGGGCTAGGGTGTAGACATATTGTCTGGGTAGTTTAGTTACTTGGAAATCATTACATTTTGGTTATACTACAAACTCTGATTTATGAAAATGTTATAATACTCAAACTCTGATCAATTTAAATAAAAAGTATTCTAAAACTCCTAATCATTTCCTTCTCTACAAGCTCGATCATGCTTTTATTACCAACTTTTTGGTGATGTGTCCTTACCCGCTTTTGCTAATAACAAATGGGGGAGAACTAACATGATAAATATTAATCTGCTATCAAACTATAATGCTTAATTAAGATGATAGCTTACATATTAGGAGAACATTCACTTAGGGGGAGCATGTATTTAGGGGGAGGAATTCTAAATGCTAAAATCAATAAATATCCTAAGTCATCACTCACACACACACACACACACACACAAATATAGTTTCATCATGCTTATTTATTAATGCTCTGATTTATCATTAATGGATTTGTTATTATCAAATGGGGGAGTTTGTTGGAACATGGTCTTCCGCATCTCCTAGGTTTGAGAATAACAAATCCTATGTGTATTTGATCTTGTGTGTTTAAGTGTGCAAGAAATCTAAGTCCACATGACTCAAGGATGGTTGCCCCCAATTTTGAGCCAGCAATTCCAAGACTCCCACTAGCGCCGGCGGTAGCACTTAGCGCCTGGCGCTAGCGATGATAGCGCAATTCCGGGAGAACATATGGAAGGAGATAGCGCCTGGCGGTAGTCGATAGCGCAGGTGGTAGCGACGTACACAGTTGGCAAGGAGGAATTGTTTCCTCGGATTGAAGATTCTGCCGCGCAAAACATGTCCTAATTTGGGATAGCGCCCGCGGTAGCTGATAGCGCTGGCGATAGCGCAAAGCAATGAGGAAGGCGGCCGGCTTGCCTAAAATGAAGGATTCTCACGTGGAGAATATTTCCTAAACTGGGATAGCGCCGACGGTAGCGATAACGCATGTGCTAGCTCTAAGGCTATTAAAAGGACCCCTTGGATCCGTCTTCATCATCCTCTCCCACTCCAAAATTCCAAAGCTTCGTTCCATTACAGAGAGAGGAAGGTTCAGAGATATACTCCTACAAATCCATAAAGACTAAAGGAGATCCGTGGAGAAGATTTCAACACGCGTCATCATCGTGACGAAAGACCGCATCGAATACGATCATACTCTGCGTCTTCGTCTACTTCTCCAAGAGATCCACATAGAGGGAGTTTTACATTATTGTCTTTTTATTTCACATCTTTTCTGTAATCGTTTAGTAAATTCACCTCGTGTTGGCGACTAGGTCTGGGTAGGACTTAGGGCAGAAATTCGCCTCGTGTTGGCGACTAGGTCTCGGGTGTAGGTCTAGGGGGTGCTCGAGGCCATATCCGGGGAAGGGTTGGCTAGAGAGGCTTGAGGCCGTATCCGGGGAAGGATCGACTAAAGCCAACCGGTTCGTGGGGATACAAGTCGGTATAGAAAACAAAAAGAGTCTTTCTATTAGCTTTGATTTCTAGCTTCGATAAGAGATCAAGTTTTGTAATCATGCTTCTCAAGTTAATAAAATCATGTCTTTACTTTTACTTCACTTGATTTGTCTTGATCTTCTCTAGTTTAATAATCAAAGCTTTTTCAAAATTATTCAAAAGATATCAAAAGTTTTTAAACCCTTATTCACCCCCCCTCTAAGGGCGCCTACCGATCCAACATTTTTGTGTTGCTTGAATTATCTCAACATCAACTTCATGCCTCGCAACAATTATGGACTTGGAGACAGCAACCATCATCCAAAGATCTTACTGTGTTGAATGGTTGGAAAACCAAGTCAAAATGGTGATGTTGATCGCGGGTCTAAAAATGCAAACAAGGTTATACATGTGGTCTGCTCTTTTATCTGTTTATGTTTATTACATAAAATGGTTATCTTAATACTGATTTTTCATCATGCATCGGGGTGTACTTACAAGGACCTCCAAATTAGATTCTATTTTTTTGTTCAAGATCTAGCACTGCAATCACATGCTCTTTTTAATTTGAAGGATTCAAGCAAGACAAGTTTTCTTTTTGAGAAATTTTAATTTCTATACTATTTAAGCATCCAAATAGAGATTCTTCTTTTATGATTTGTAGGAGGATAGAGAAAGAATTATTATACATAGATATTGATTTGATAATCCAAGACTTTAAACAATGATAATGCCTATTATATATATATATATATACTAGCATCTTCGAACGGGCTACGCCCGTTCTCGATGCGTCGTTGCGGGCTTCGCTCGTAAACAAGCGGGCTTCACCTTCTAGGCATTCAAGTGGGCTGCGCCCGCATCTATCGTGTGCGGTGACATTTGTCATGGGAGCGACATTTATCATGGAGGCAACATTTGTCGTGGGGGCGACTTTTGTCGTGGGGGCGACATTTGTCGTAGGGGCGACATTTGTCGAGGGGGCGACATTCATCGTGGGTGCGACATTCATCATGGGGGAAACATTCTTCGTTGTTGAAGAGGTTCGCGGGGGCAATGACCGTGCTCGCTTACTCTTAGCGGGGTGCGCCCGCATTTCACGACCACAATGTTGAATTTTATAAATTTTTCATTACATCTGAGTTCAGGTTTTCCTAATATATTGATTGCATTCTTATATGCAGTCAGCAATCATCAACAAATAGTAGGTAACATTTCCGTGAAGTTATTAGAGTTGTTGCAAGCCCCTATATATATATATCTATATGTGCTAGCTCTAAGGGAGTCGCCACCCTCTAGGGTGTGTTTTTTTGGAAATTGTAATCTTTGTTATTTAAAAAAACCCTTCTCATATTGAATTGTATTCACCAATAATATCTACTCCTATCACCAAAATCTTCTTATACATCATTTTAAGAACATAAAAACTATGATTGCTAAATTTAATGTCATAATTGATACGTTCAATGCTTATAAGAGCTTAATATGAAGGTGGGTGTAATTCAAGTTGAAAAGCAACACAACTCCACGTGAAGTGTAATAATGTGCAGAAAATCTATTTGAGAGAACTATGTGATGACAACACAGACATGACCCAAAATGGGAATCTAAAGAGCTGAGATCAAAACAAAATTCTCAACATAAATGGAATCTAAAAAAATTGTGGAGAAGATTATATGCACATCAACTAAAAATTGAAATGGGAAACTTCACATTTGTAAGAAAATCCAGTGCTGAAATGTTCACAGCAATCCAGTGACAACAATTGAATGAGTAAGGAGCAAATAAAAGAATTTAGAAGAAATTCAGCATAAGTAATAAATTTTGTGTTAGAGGGCATTCTGCGGCTCCAAAACCATTGTGCAAGAGCCTTAAACACTTGGTGCTTCCATAGTATAATAACACAGCAAAGCATAAAACATGTTGGATTGTACTCTTTTATGCTTTGGAGTCTCTGTCATTAACCCTGCGATGAAAAGAAATTGGAGTCAGCATAAAGAATGAAATACATGCCTGAATCTGATTTGATGCGGGTTTGTATAAAACATTAAAATACTTGAACACGAACATAGAATTACATTGGAAGAAAAAGAATGTGTTGAATTCATGTAACCATTCAAATATCACAATGACCAAAACAGGTTGAATTCATGTATCCATATAGTGGCAACAATTGTTTGGTGTTGGTCGTACATGAGCCGATCTCCGGAAATAGTATCAATGAATGAAAGCAATTGATCTGAAAGGAAATAATCTTCATATTGGTAAAACCCACTTCAACGTGATCCTATATATCTTACCATATTTTATAGAACAAAATATAGCTAATTTTTGTTCTATAAAATATGGTAAGATATATAGGATCACGTTGAAGTGGGTTTTACCAATATGAAGATTATTTCCTTTCAGATCAATTGCTTTCATTCATTGATACTATTTCCGGAGATTGGATCATGTACGACCAACACCAAACAATTGTTGCCACTATATGGATACATGAATTCAACCTGTTTTGGTCATTGTGATATTTGAATGGTTACATGAATTCAACGCATTCTTTTTCTTCCAATGTAATTCTATGTTCGTGTTCAAGTATTTTAATGTTTTATCTATACCCGCATCCAATCAGATTCAGGCATGTATTTCATTCTTTATGCTGACTCCAATTTCTTTTCATCGCAGGGTTAGTGACAGAGACTCCCAAGCATAAAAGAGTACAATCCAACATGTTTTATGCTTTGCTGTGTTATTATACTATGGAAGCACCAAGTGTTTAAGGCTCCTGCACAATGGTTTTGGAGCCGCAGAATGCCCTCTAACACAAAATTTATTACTTATGCTGAATTTCTTCTAAATTCTTTTATTTGCTCCTTACTCATTCAATTGTTGTCACTGGATTGCTGTGAACATTTCAGCACTGGATTTTCTTGCAAATGTGAAGTTTCCCATTTCAATTTTTAGTTGATGTGCATATAATCTTCTCCACAATTTTCTTAGATTCCATTTATGTTGAGAATTTTGTTTTGATTTCAGCTCTTTAGATTCCCATTTTGGGTCATGTCTGTATTGTCATCACATAGTTCTCTCAAATAGATTTTCTGCACATTACTACACTTCACGTGGAGTTGTGTTGCTTTTCAACTTGAATTACGCCCACCTTCATATTAAGCTCTTATAAGCATTGAATGTATCAATTATGACATTAAAGTTAGCATCATAGTTTTTCTGTTCTTAAAATGATGTATAAGAAGATTTTGGTGATAGGAGTAGATATTATTGGTGAATACAATTCAATATGAGAAGGTTTTTTTTAAATAACAAAGATTACAATTTCCAAAAAAAAACACAGCCTAGAGGGTGGCGACTCCCTTAGAGCTAGCACATGTAGATATATATAGGGGCTTGCAACAACTCCAATAACTTCACGAAAATGTTACCTACTATTTGTTGATGATTGTTGACTGCATATAAAAATGCAATCAATATATTAGGAAAACCTGAAGTCAGATGTAATGAAAACTTGATAAAATTCAACATTGTGGTTGATAAGTAGTATTTTTATAACTTTTTAATAGAAAATCTTGTAAATATTTAATATGAATTCTCTATTTTATGTCAAATTTAGGTTATAAGTAGTTCTTTTTGTAATTTTGATTCTAACTTAGCCTAATTTTAATATTTGCAGATTTTTGGACAAATTGGGAAAATATTGCATTACACGCCCTCGGTCACGCCCGTGACCAAGGGCGTGTAACTTGTAGAACAGTCCAGGTCGATGCCGTGCTGTTGAGCTAGTCCACACCCAGTCACGCCCCAGGTCACGCCCGTGACCCAAAGTCACGCCCGTGACCATGGGCGTGTAATATTAGAATCTGCCACGTGGAGCTGCCGTCGAGACGAGAAGTTGCCGTTGAGAAGTCAACCAAAGTCACGCCCGTGACCCAAAGTCACGCCCGTGACCTTCCGCGTGATCCAAGCACGCCGCCGCGCGGTCTGCCTAGCCCATGCCGCATTAAATGAAGCCGTCCTGAGTCACGCCCGTGACCCATATGTCACGCCCGTGACATGTCCAATTTTCTCCCGCCGTCACGCCAAGCCCACGCCGCTGCCGGATCCAATGTTACAGTGATTACACGCCCTTGGACACGCCCGTGACCGAGGGCGTGTAACTTGAAAATTTTGCCTATAAATTCAGAGGCTCTCCTTGAGTCCAGGGTTCAGAAATTTGTAGATGGGGAGGTGCTGTTAGAGCTGAGAGTGAGTTTTTCAAGTTAATGTTCATGTTTCTTAAGGCTTTCATGTTCTCCTCCTTCCCTTTTTCATGCAATGTTGTAGTGTAACTTTCGTGTACTAGTTTTATTAAGCTTGCAACTTTCATTTTCCTTAGCCTTGCACTCTTAATTTAAGGCTTGTAATAGTTCTTTGATTTTCAATAAAATTAGTTTTCTCTTTCATGTTCTTTTTCTCCTTAAGTAATTTCTTCCTTTTCATGCAAGGTTAAATTTTTCTCTCCTTAGTAATGTTCTCTTTTTTATGCAATGTCAATTTCTCTTTCTTTTCATGCAATGTTCAAGCTTTTCATTTAGTTTGAATTTAGTTTTAAATTTTAGTTAAGCGAAAACAAACCACCTCAAATTTTCATCGATAAAATAATAGTGATTCTCCTCGAAGTAGAAGTAATCAACGCGCCTCGTGGAATACGACCTTGATATTCCTAAATATCCTATACTATAGACGATAAGGTACACTTGCCTTTATCGGATATAGTTTTGGAGAAAATCTTAACCCTTCACTAAATTTCAAAACCTACCAAATTAAATATCAGTGGTCGTGAAATGCGGGCGCAGCCCGCTAAGAGTAAGCGAGCATGGTCATATCCCCCGCGAACCTCTTTCACCAACGACGAATGTTGCCCCCACGATGAATGTCGCACCCACGACGAATGTCGCCCCCTCGACAAATGTCGCCCCTACGACAAAAGTCGCCCCCACGACAAATGTTGCCTCCATGATAAATGTCGCTCCCATGACAAATGACACCGCACACGACAGATGCGGGCGCAGCCCGCTTGAATGCCAAGCGGGCGAAGCCCGCAACGACGCATCGAGAATGGGCGTAGCCCGTTCGAAGATGCTAGTATATATATATATATATATATATATATATATATATATATATATATATATATATATATATATATATATATATACGAGTGATAGTGCATGGGAGGCACCCTCGTGCCCTGCGCGATAGTACTTTGGCCATGACGGTATCCCGGCTGTGATTGTCGTTCTGCCTGCAGTCGCCTTCTCCCAGGCTCACAAACTTCGGACAAAAGTTGTCCCTGCGATCGCCCCCCGCCCCCTGCCCCCCTCGCTCCCTCCCACCCCCGAGCGCGATTGTAGACTAAGTGATGATGTTCTGATCCTAATGAGTCGACATCACACCCTCTGCTCGCCACCCCTAAAGCCCAGTAGTTCAGTTGTTCTTTGATTTTCTAAGCTTTTTGTATACCCAAGGATGATCTGTTGAAAATTTTTCTTGTCAATGCATTTCTTGCACACGTCCCACTGAGTTTTTAGCTGTTCTTTTGGCAGTTAGCTTTGCAAAGGTTTTATTTGTATTCACATTTTAGCATATGTTGCAGGTTAGAGATGGTAGAAAAATATTTATGATAGGATCCACGGTATGATAAGAATGGTTACCTTAAGAAAATCTGGCCATAGAATCGACATCGAGTTTCTTTGTTTTTGAAGTAATTTGAAGTCGGTTTATTATATTCCTAACAAAAGAATACAATTGACCTAATGCACGATTTAAGCAATATTTTCCTTTTGATGTATTATAAACAATCTCCAATTATGGGAGATTACCTGCATAAATGTTGGATTTGCAAACACAAAGGATAAAAAATGAAAAGGAATGAAAAAAATAGGTTAGATTAATCAAACACTTATATTGTAGACACAGACATCCACTGCATTAATGTGGGAGGACAAAACACATCATATGGAAATAAGAGTAGCGATGAGACAAACAAACAAACACATAGCATGCATTTAAGAGCACTGATAAGTAGATTTGGTAGGTTTTGATAAGTTGGTTTGGTAGGTTTGTAAGTTGGGGGATGAAATTCTGTATGGAGTAATGAAGTGGATGTGGATTCATCTTTGGTTCGGTAGGGAAACCCTCCATTGAATCCGTAACAAAAAAGAAAGAGAGAGAAAAAAACTATGTAGAAGATGATGGGGGAGAGAGAGATGGAATGGAGAAAGGGTTACATGGATCTTTTGATGGTAGTTGCATTCTCCTGTATTGTCTTCAGTGACTGGAATTGGCAGAGGATGAAGAAGTAACTGCACCGAATAGTCATCTGAAAGAACTATGGAAGCGACCAACATTGAGTTCACTTCCTGATGAAGGTATTTCGGTACACTATGACAGCGGCTGGCTTTGAGAAAGAAGAAATAGTAGATGGATCTTACAAAAATATCGAGAAGAAACATTATAAAGGAGGAATAAAGAGCTCGATCAAACCTGGGAATTGCGAAGCAAGTACAAATTGGTTGATGTCGTGAAGTAGAGTCCGGTGACTTGCGATGACGACGGAGAATTCATGGTTGGCTTCGTCGATCGTTGGTACAATGTTGGAGCATAAGTGTGCCTGAAAATTTGGAGCATCGGCGTGCCCGCGAACGTGGAGCATCGGTGTCTCGCAATTTTTGACTGTCGAGAATCGAGATTCGTCCGAGCGCGTGAATGGCAGAAAAAGGGAGCGGGTCTGAGCGGAGCAAGGTAGGGCTTAGATGAGAGGTAGGGAGTAATAGATGGACGGGAAGGGGATGCGTGCTGTCGTGGGTGGATCGGGATCGCTGGTTTTGGAAAAAATACATTTTTGGCTATTTGCAGGTCCAATCAACGCGTTTTTGGCTATTTGCAGCCCAAAACTTCATGATCCAACGACTGAGATTGAATTTGTGGTTCTAACTGAGCCTCAAAATGGGTCTGAAAGTATTTCTTTATATAATATATATATATATATAGTTTGGGTTTTATATTTGATAATTTACAAATGTTTTATTCAATCATTAGTCAACTTTACTTTATTTTGTGTTTTTGGGGCACTAGAAATGTCTAATTTCACTTTTAAGAGGAAGGGCTTGCCAAGTTTTTGTGATAATGCCTATTTGCATAATACTTTTATAATTGTGAGTTTAGACAAACTCCAACATCATAAAATATCTGTTTGGCATGACAATGGTTATGACCACCACCAAGAAAGTGAATGGAGTTCGTTTGGTGTGATCGCACGTTCATAAAAAACGGTTCATAACCACTGTGTTCACTACCGTCATGCCAAACAAGCCCATAGTCCTTGACAGAAATGTAATCTTTTGTATAATCATTATTGTTTTTTTGTTAATTATATTATTATAGAAGCGCCAACTTGTAGGCTTTGTGCGAGTCATTGTTAGACTTTTTTCTTTATATATTAAGCATTGATCATATTCATTTTCATTGCTATTATAGTGTCAAAGTTAAACTCAACATAATATATTTTCATTGTCCATCGTCTATTTTTATAACCCTGAAAGTTTTTTTAATTTAATTAGATTTCTCTGGCATTAAATATGGATAAAAGTTGGATTGATTTGCAAAATAGAGCTTCATCTGAATACATCCAAGGTGTTGACAAGTTTCTGGATTATGCATATCAAAATAAAACAAATAATTTTGAGACTCAAATGTATTGCCCTTGCAAAAAATGTTGTAATACTTATCTGATGGAGAGGGTCATTGCTCGTGAACATATAATTATAAATGGGTTTCTATCTAAGTAGAAGATATGGACCCTTCACGGGGAATCATATTGATATATATCTTGTAGTGGGGATGAGCAGCGTTCTGATTTTAGAGATGATATGATGGGGATGATACATGAAGCAAATGGAATTCCACCTATTGGTGCTAATTTGTCTGAGAATCCGCCATTATTAAGCAGTCCAAGAATGGATGGTCCTAGTGAAGAAGATGCCAAATTTATAAAACTTGTTGAAGATGCAGAGTGTCCATTGTACCCTAATTGTGTCAAGTATACATCATTGTCTTTCATAGTTAGATTACTGCAAGGTAAAGTCATGCATGGATGGACAGATACCTCATTCATGTGGCTATTGGAGTGTCTAATTGATGCTTTTCCGAACATAAAAATACCTAAGTCTTATTATGAATCTCAAAAGATTACTACAGATTTGGGATTTTCTTACGAGACTTGGGATGCATGCCCCAACAATTGCATAATTTTTAAAGGTAATGATATTATACTTGAAAATTGTGAAATATGCGGGGAGTTATGATACAAACAACTCAATGATAATGGAAGTAGCATGCAAAATTCAATTACAAAATTTCCACTAAAACAAGTAAGATATTTTCCTTTGAAACCGAGACTGAAAAGGTTATTCATGTCATCAAAACTACAAGTTATATGCGATGGCATGCAGAGGAACGTACTAATGATGATACTATGAGGCACCCAGCTGACTCTCCAGCTTGGAAAAAGTTTGATAAAGATTATCCTTAATTCGCAGCAGAGTGTCGCAATATTAGACTTGGTTTGGCATCTGATGGGTTTAATCCATATAGAACCATGTCCATTGCTCATAGCACATGGCCAGTTGTTTTAATTCCTTATAATTTACCGCCATGGATGTGCATGACACAATCTTTTCTCTTTCTTACTGTACTAATTCATGGGCCGAAGGGACCTGGTAACAAAATTGATGTTTATCTTCAACCATTGATTGACGAGTTGAAAGAATTATGGAATGATGGTGTGGCTGCATATGGTGCATCAAAAAATTAGATGTTCACTCTGCGTGCCACATTGTTTTGGACAATTAATGACTACCCTGCATATGCAAACTTTTCAGGATGGAGTACAAAAGGCCAGTATGCTTGTGCAAATTGTAATTTGCAAACTAAATCACAATGGCTAACAAATTGTAGAAAATATTGTTACTTGGGGCATCACCGATGGTTACCCAGTGGGCACAAGTTTCGAAGAGATAAGACAGCTTTTAATGGATGTCGCGAATTTGAAGCTAAACCTTCTATGTTAAAGGAAAGTAATATCACAACACAACTGAATGATGTACTTACTGAATACAAAAAGGATGATCTTAAAAAGAGGAAGAGAGAAGATAATCGTAGGGTTAGTAATGTTTGTCAAAAACATGGTTGGAAGAATAAAAGCATCTTCTTTGAATTGCCATATTGGGAGTATTTTCAAACACGTCATTTCATTGATGTAATGCACCAAGAGAAGAATATGGGTGAAAATTTGCTTTATACAATATTGGGTGTTGTAGGAAAAACAAGAGATGGCTTAAAAGCAAGATGAGATTTAAAAGAAATGGGTATTCGAACAAAATTGCACCCACAACAACTTGCATCCGGTAAGGCCTTCTTATCTCCAGCCCATTTTTCAATGAACAAAGTACATCAAGATATTTTCCTACAAGTGTTAAAAAATATCAGAGTGTCGGATGGCTATGCATCTAATATTTCTCGATGTGTACATTTGAAAGAGAGAAATATTTGGGGTCTTAAGAGTCATGATATGCACATTATTATGCAACAATTCCTTCCAATAGCCATAAGGAAAGTATTGCCACCAGATGTTGTGAAGGTTTTTATCGAGTTATCTAATTTCTATAGACAATTGTGCTCAAAGGTTATTAAGCATGTTGACTTGAAGATTATGCAAGAATGCATAGTTCTTACACTATGTCATCTTGAAAAGATATTTCCGTCTTTTTTTATATTATGGAGCATTTAACAATACATTTAGCTGAAGAGGCCTCCGTTGGTGGTCCGGTGCAATTTCGATGGATGTAACCTATTGAAAGGTAATGAACATTTCAAATATTTGAATATATATATATTATTGTTTGTATTAACTTATTATATATATTGAAATTAGGTATCTAGTTACCTTGAAGAGATATGTTCGTAATCGTGCTCATCCAGAAGGTTCTACTGCGAAAGGATATCTAATGGAGGAATGCATGAACTTTTGCGAACTGTATCTTGATGGTATTGAAACAAAATATAATCAGCAAAATAGAAATTATGATGGAGGTCATGACATTGGTCGTCCTTTTAAAAGGGGAAAAAGATACAACTTGATGAGGTTTCTTGGATACAAATGCATCGTCATGTTCTTTTCAACATAGATGCAATCACGCCTTTTCTAACGTGAGTTGTCTTATTTTTTCCCATCAATTTAATTCCGTGTTACTTTTTTACAATATCAAAATGTATTCTTATATAGGAAACACATTGAAGAACTCAAAAAGACAATGCCTCGTTTGACCAAACATCAAATTGATAATGCTCATAATGAATCATTTCATTCATGATTTAATCAATATGTAAGATCTTCAATCTATTAATGAGAATCAAATTTTTAATGAATCATCTCATTAATTTCATCCATTGTTTGACTATCTCTACAGGTTAGATCTATTGACATCAATCTATCCAAAGAAGTTAAGCATCTCAGTGAAGGTCCAGATAATTGGGCATGGAGATATGATGGATATTTTATTAATGGATTTCATTTTCGCACGAAGCACAAAGATCATAAAAGAACAACCCAAAATAGTGGTATGGTGCTCAAAGCAAGCACAACTAGTTATGCTAGCTCCAAAGATAAGAAACCACGTGTAGGGGGTGTCACTTACTATGGAAGGTTAACAGACATTTTTTAGATTCGCTATAGTAATGTTTTTAAATTCATCCTATTAAAGTTTGATTGGGTTGACCCTCAAGTAGGAAAAAAACTATACAAATTTAGTTTCACTCTTGTGAACTTCAATCATTTGTTGTATAAACAAAATAAAATGATAGATGAGCCTTTTATATTAGCCACTCAAGCAGAGCAGGTTTGTTACATCAAAGATCCTCTAGAACCAGATTGGGAAGTTGTTATGAAGTTGACATCTCGAGATTCATTTGATGTTGAACCTCAAGTTGAACCACTAAGTCAACAACATTTGGATGAAGCAATATGTGTACGTGATGATGATACTAATTGGGTTAGGGAAAGAGTTGATGGTGATGTTGTTGATGATATTCTTCTAGAAGTTGACGATGAAATGGCTAATGAAGAGTAAAATTGTATGTTATCTTAATTTTTATCTTAACAAATTACTATATTTGGTCATTTAAATTATTTTTGATGAATTAATTTAGTTTGATTTATAATCTTCTTATAGGTATGGGGAAGAAAAATACTCAAGGACAAACTATGAATGACAAGTTACAACTTTCTCAATCCGTCGCCGCACATTCAATCTCCCAACCTAATATAAATCCTTCACCAATATCCCAACCCATCACCACTCTATATTCAGTTTCCCAAGCTACTATACATCCCACACCAATCTCCTAAACCATTGACACATCACATTCACTTGACAATGCAGGTATTTGGAATCATAATTTTGTTTCTTATGTACTATAACAACTTAAATTAGTTATTTGCATTTTTTAATTCAGATATTTCAAACTCTCGTCAAAGTTTTAATAAAAAGAGAAGTCGAGGCCCTGCACAAGGCATCCCAATGTGGGTGACAGGTGAGTGATTTCATGTTGATTTTGATAGATTTGGGTACCCTACAGGTAAGAGCGAGTAACAATTTGTTAGCCAACTTGGGGTATTAGCTATAAATGGGTTTAAACTGCCACTCACATATTCGCGATGGACGGATATACCCAATGACATGCTTGATGCGATATGAAGAGAGGTGCATGTATGCTACTTTATTATTTTATTACATTAATGAACACCACACTTAAAATAACTTAATTTTATTTTATTGAATAATTGTAGGAGAATACAGATGTCCCTCAAGATTATCAAAGTAGATGCTTGCATTCAGTTGGATTGCGGTTGAGGGAATGGAAATATCATGTTAAGCGTGATAATTATGATATATATACGACTGATGAGGAGCGCCTTGCCATTGTCCCGGATCGAGCTGTTGTTGATCAATAGAGAACTCTTGGGGGCAAGAAGCTGTTAAAGAACATCTTGGAGGATACCATAAATGGGGAGGTCCTCATTTCGCTCTGTTCGATCAGAGGTAAAATCTACAACATATTTATTTAATACACAATATGAGATGACATATTTAATTTTTGTTGTTGTTGTAGATGGAGAAACAAGGTAACGATCATGTAGATAGAATTAATGTTTTTATAAGAACACGAACAGATAAGAAGGTCAGAATCAATTTTGATGCTCAGGAGGCCATTGTATGTTTTGATTTCTTTCTCCCATAACTAATTTCAAAGTAAAGTTCAAATATTGGCAACATCTCTTATTTTTATATCTTCATACCACAGGAAGATATGGGCAATTTTCTTGAAAAGGTTCCTAAGGAGGAGCGCACCATAGAATATAGAGATTCTTGCTTCACTAGAGTAATGGGAGAAAATGGATATGGAAGATTGCGTACATGGGTCTTAATGCGGAAAAAAGATCTTAATTTACAACCTAGTCATGATGCAGTTGAGTCAATCCGTTCTCAACTTTGAGAGGAAATGCAATCGCAGTTTGATATTCAAATTGCCCAAATGAAGGGACAAATGGAGGCACAAATGGAAGAAAAGATGGCATGCCTACAATAATAGGTGCGAGCTCATTTGGAGAGTGTTGGCTGCCCATTGACACCAACAACACAAACATCTAGAAGCTGAGTGGATCCTTTGATACCTTCTAGCACTGGTCAAGTAAGTAGTATTTTTTTATTACTCATTTATTAACATATTTTTTTATTACTCATTTATAGGTTGGGGATTAAAATAGGATTCAGGAAGATGCGTAATTTCAATGGATGATGCACTAACCAAATTAAAAGCTTTAGTGTTGATCCACTAACATGGGAAAAAAATCATAACAGCTCTACATTATACAGTGCAAAGTTGGGATGCTTACAAAAATATAAGCATAGCACTGAGTGTGTGCTGAAACTAAGGGGTGGCGCCATGACTAGTTTTTGAATTTAGAATAAATCAATTCCTCATCGTTAGCGCATGCTTTTTTTTGCTGTTGGGATACTTGCTTTGATTTAAAAGTCATAGTTATTCTCTATTGTTGGGCTAGGATTTTGAAGTTTTGTTAGATACTTCTTTTTACTGAAAATTCATTCAGTGACCTTATTGGAATCCTTCAAATAGAAGATTCTTTCTATGTCCAATGGTTGTTATCTTCTAAATTAGAAGTTGATGAGTCTGGGGGTTGCTACATATGAGGTTATGTGACATTGTGTTATTTTTTGTTTTTTTGTGAAATTTGAACCATCTTTCACCTTTCTGGTCTGATTTTGTTGAATGTTTATTTTTCCTTCCAAATTTTGGAGAACTTAAACTTTTTTGTGAATTTAACTTGTGTGCTCTTAGTTTAGCTGTTCATTTATTGTTTCAAAATTCTTGTGCTTTCAAAATTGTTTGACTAGAGTATTCAACACTATTCATTTATTGAATGTTTTCTTTTTGTTGGTGCTCTTATATATCTATCGTTTTCTTTATCTTTAGAAGCTAACTCATTGATTATCCATCACATATTTTCCTTTTACAAGGCAATTTAATGACAATTACATTGCAGGTATGCCATGAATTTTTAATAATATTTATCCTAGATTTCATACTTGTTTTAAAAAGTAATGTGCTGGTTATTTTATGTAACTCTCATTGAGCTTCAATTTATCTTATTAAATGCTGATCTATGGTTAACTAGAGACCTAATTGGTTTTGTTTTCTTACTTTTACTACTTGCACTGTCTTTTTAATTACTAGAATGCTCTGATCTTTACTATAATATTTGATTTGCATTAATGTAAATACTGAAACTATTATGTTAGCACCACGGATTGTACTAAATCTACTACTAGTTGAGGGTATGCAATTATACAATTTTAATTACTGAAATTGCTCGGTCAGGCGATAAACCATGTAAAATGTGCTAGAGTAGAATCAAAATCGTAGTAATGTGTATCATAATTTTGCAGCCTGAAGAATCTGAATGGGATGAGTTTGGGAATGACTTGTATAGTATTCCTGAAGTTCATCATGCCCAGCCGATTGCTCCCATAGTTGATGTTTCTCTTGTCCTTATCACATATTTCATTAACCCCCTAATTCTTCATCTTCTTTGATCTCCCTTTTTATAATAAATAAATATATTCTGCTCTTGATTTTTAGAAGCTACTCCTGAACAAATTAGAGAGCTGATGAAATGCCCTCATGTCCAGCTCTCTCATATCAAGAGCTGACTGCAGGATCCTTCAAACCTTTATGTGGATTGCAATCCTTCAAACCTTGGCGTGGATTGCACTTTTTTGATAAACTTTATTTTATCCAGAAAGTTTTTCTTCATTTTTTTTTGCATCTGATCATGCATAGTCTTTTAGCTGAATTTATCCATCTTTATTGTCTTTTAGAAATTTGTTGTGCTTTCGCAGAGCTAATTAATTTGAAATGATGGTTGCATAGAGGTGCAGAGCTAACTAATTAATTTATCCATCTTTATTGGCTGATAGCTGGAGGGAACAGAGAAGAGCTTTCTCAATGCCTGTGGAGATGTCGTCTGCGGTAGCGGCGGCCGCCGACCAGCTGAGGAGGTCCAGGGGGCCAAGCGGCGCCGACCAGAATGTTTTGTTCCTAGTTGATGGGTGCAAGAGCAATCTCAACCACTGTAGGGAGTACCATAGGGGGCATAAGGTCTGTGAGGTGCACTCCGAGACTCCTGTAGTGTTAGTTGGTTGTCAGGAGCAGAGGTTCTGTCAGCAATGCAGCAGGTAATGTATATTTGTGAAATTGTACATTTTATTAGTTAGATTTTACTCGTTAATATATGTTTAACTGTGAATGTTATTTGGATTTCATAATTCTGTTAACAAGCTGTTGGATTCCCTGCTTAAATCTGAAAAAATAGAAAGAATTTTTAGTGTGTGTTTTAAACATTGATGAATGATTTGTTTACATTTGTGCATAATAATAGGATATTCCATATTAAATATGCTCTTATTTACACAAATATCCTCCTATCCTTACGTGTTTTTTCCTATTTACATGGTAATCTCGTAACTCCTACCAATGTTGGATTTTTCCCTTTTTGTTTGTAAATTTCCTGTCTAGTATTTGTAACCAGAACAACTCATCTGTATTTTAAGCATTTCTTGAAATATTACTAACAGCTATTATTCTACTCTTTTTTGCAGTATTTATAAGTTCATATCTTAATTAGTTGGCTTGCTTAACGTCGATTTTGAGGAAGTTAATATTGGGTTAAACTCAAAAAAACTGATTTTTTCCCTTTAACTTGAATTTTGTTGTTGTTTTGAGACTTTTGTTGTCTCTATTTTGGGGGTTTCTATGGGTAATAAATTACTAGTAATTTTTTGTATCTAGTAGTGATGATTGGCTTATTTTTTACAGAGAAGATCTAAATAACTTGATATCCTCATCAGACAGATGAAAGCGACCCATAATTTTTTTCAGATATTTTTCTACTTAAAGTTTGCTGGTTAGCTGGCTTGGTGGGCCAAAATACTTAGCTGTTCTTTTCAGTTGCCCATCTTTTATGTCTTCCTTTAGCTTTATGTTAGGTGCTGGTTGTTTCCTCTCTTCTGACAGTTCATTTATTCTTTAAGAGGCAACATCTCTTCAATTCTGGCTTTAACTTTTGGATGGCAAAATAAATTGTCTTAAGTACTGTGCATGGAATGTAAATGGGGTTCTTAATTACCTGTAAGCACTCATTGAGAAGTCCATGATCACCTAGATACTCGAAAAGGAGAAAGAAGTCCTTTAGAAATTTACTGCTACTGCTTGGTTATTACAATATGATTGGGTTACTCAAGTTTCTGTTCTATTGTAATTTGATGTGAAATCAGACATCTTTTTTGGCTTTGAGCACGAGACTTTCTCATTTCTCCAATATCTATTGGTTTCTATCCATGTAATTTGATGTGAAATCTGACGTCCTCCATGTAACTGAGCTTGCTTATGTGCTTAAATATTTTCTAAACTTAAATCTTATTTTGCATGTGCAGGTTCATTCTTCAAAATAATCAAAATCTATCCTCTAACTATACAAGATGTTTATTTTTGCAGTAGCTCAAATGATCATGTAAGGGATAGAGGCAGGTATGTTTCCATCTACTCTAATTATACTTATTAGGTAATAAGAGACGAGGAGCTTAAATGTTTACAAAAATTGACTTCTCTAAATATGGTTTAATTTAATTTTTGTAGAAATTTGATTAGCTTGGTTGTTCTTTCGCTTGAAGTATTTATTTTTGCAATTTTTTATTATGATGTTCTCTACATGTTAATGTTCGATACATATTTTCCTCCTTCAGGAAGCTATTCATATTATGGATCTCCTAAAACATGACCATGCATCTCATTTTGGCTAATTCATCAACAAAGTAAGAGGTATATATGTATTTTGACAAGTTTTCATGAGGAAATTGAGTGCCATGAGTTTCCTGAGCATGACGGAGGCAAAGCAGCCTCCCAGATTCCGATTCCATCCGAGGGGCGATGAGCTCATCTGCAACTATCTCACCTCATGAGACTCTCCTAGTATAAAAAGCAACCAGGTCTAAAATCCACGAGCGACGAAGGCTTCACTGCCTTTTAGCGGGCAAGGTTTCACCATTTTCTGGAGGTAATGAGCTTTGTTATTGCTTGAGATGGATTGATTGAATCTTTGGAATATGCTTTGGTATAAATAACCTTGTTTGTATCTTTCTGTAGAATTTTGGTGTATCAATTCTGGTGTATAAAAAAACCTGTTTGTATCAAATATGGTGAAGTGGTGGAATGATTTTGATTATGAGGGCAATGATAATGACAACCATTGGAGGAGGTTAAGGTGTCTCATGGTGAGGAAGAGAACCACTGGGGTATGCAATGATGATGACAACCTGGAAGAGAGAAGAGAGACAGTAGAGATTGAAAACACTAAAGTTGATGTTTTTAACAATTTATCTATATGTATGGACTGCTAACAATAATATATTTACTATTTTGCTATACAGAAGGTATGACTCACTGATTTGTTATACCTGCAATATGGAATAAATGGTTCTGAAGAAGGGAGAACTAGTTTTATTATTTTTACTGCACTTTAAATTTTCTAGATGTTTTTCGGGAGAAGAAATTAAGATTTTTTGCTCTATATTTTAAAAAAATACATAATTTATTATTTGCCACTGTTTAAAACGTGGCAAATAGTTTTTTTAAAAATATCGAATTGATTTTTAGCCAGGGTTTAAAACCGTGGCTAATAGTCTAATTATTTGCCACGGATTTCAGCCATGGCAAATAGTGCATTTTAACGGCAGTGAGAAATTTTAGCCAGGGTTTAATATCTTTTAACGGCAGTGAGACATTTTTGTCAATGTTTAATATAATGGCTAAAAGAGCAGGTATTAGCCACGACATTACTTTTTCGTGGCTAATACTATTTATCACGGCTAATCCGTGGCTAAAAACCTTTCTCCATGTGACCTTTAGCCACAGATTTTTCCGGTGGCTAAACCGTGACAAAAACTCTTTAGCCACGATTTTGGACTTTTAGCCAGGGCAATTTACCCTGGCCAAAACTCTATTTTCTTATAGTGGTGGAAAATCTTAATGGAGAAATTTCTAAAATCTTTGGAAATTGAAGTTTGGAATATTACTTCTAAAAATCACCCAAGTATTCTAAATAGAAACAAGATGGTTTTCAATGCTAAATCAATAAGTAGTTTATTTTGTGCACTAGATCTAAATATTTTTAAACTCATTTACATATTCCTACCGCTTATGAAATTTGGAATTTTCTTGAAAATACTTATGATTCCCCTTCTCTAGGTATGGAGTGCACATCAAAGGGAATATAAGAAGACAACACATCAATTGGAAGGGAATATGGAAACTCATCTATGGAAGAGGAATGCAAGGAAGATAGATGTCAAAGGAACTTTATGTTCAAATCTCGCTTCTTCTGAGAACATTATAAGTAAATCAAAATCGCTTCTCATTTCAAATTCTATTTCTACAATGCTTGTGCTAGCAATTGATAAATGTAAAATTATGAAATTGAAAATTGCTAATTCCAAATTACGTTTGGAAATTTTTTTTAAAAGCAAATGCAAATGTAAAATCTAATTTTGATAGGTCTAGTTCTTCGTCATGCTCTTGACTTAAAAATGATAACCTTGTTTTGATTGTAATGTTCTTAAAGAAAAATTCAAGGATTTTGAAAATGAGCTTATAATTTCAAAAGAGCGTAGTAAAACATTAATAAATGAGAATAATGCTCTAAAGGATAAGCTAGAATCATTAAAAATGTTTATTCAAAACTTTTCAAATAATAAAAAAATCTCTTATTTCTAGTTTATCAAATCATCAAAATTCCAAAAGTTTAACTTCACATTATAAGAGTATGTCTATAAGAAATAGTGGAAATGAAAATCAACAAATAAATAAAACCATTTATTCACATTATAAGGGTATGTATATAAGATTGAGGTGAAATGAAAATCAATCAATAAATAAAAACCATTTATTTAATGCCCATAATCACCCACTCTTTCAACATTCAATTCTCAAGAAAGACTATAACTCTTATAAATATCCTAAAAATTACTTTAATGGGAGTCATTATGATAAGTGACACGCAATCCCATCGCACCCCTATAGGCGGGAGCAAGATTGCAGTCTGAGCGATAGTGAACCGGTCGTTGCCAAGTAATATTAAAAGGGGAATAAATCCCCGAGTATCGAATCTCACGTGGAACACAACAGGGTGGATTGATCATTTGTGGAGAGACTTGAGATTGAAGTCTCTTAAGTCGGGGTTTAATGGGTGATTTCAGTTTCGGATTAAAGCTAATGCGAGAAAAGGAAACTACAACTATACGGGTGGACTACAACTATACTGATGGCCTACACCGCTTTGCACCTCCGCGGGTCGCAAACCTCCCCTTCACATGTTGCACCTAGAAAATGCTTAGGTCAACCTCTCTCTGAACATTCAACACAAACTCTCAAATGGAAAGTAAAGCATACAAGAGGTTAGGCCTCTTATGCTTCTCAAATGAACATGAGAAATACTAAATCACAAAGATTAACACTTACAAGAAACCATGTTCACAACCATCATCAAAAAAATACAAGAGACATCCATTCAACTACTTAATGTGCCGAAATAGAAGAGAAGATACAAAAGTGCTCAAGACTGTTGTGTGGATGCGGAGGAAACTCAAGAGGAACACTCCTTTGTAGCTCTGATCGTCAGCTATCATTCAGTGTCCTTGACGTTGTCACACCTTCTAGCCCGTTTTCTCAAGGGAATGCACCGTCCATGTCCCCACCTCAGGATCCTAGCTTGCATATGTGAAATGGAAGCTTGCTCTTCACTTGGATGTTCTCAGATTATGGAGAGAGCTTATGGGATGATCCCTAACCCTTGGAGGAATAAAAATCGCCTCTAGGGCGTTGACTGCGGAACAATTTTTGAGGGAAAGTCGCGAATCCCGTCATTTCCGTCAAATCCTCTATTTATAGGTAGCAAAAATAAAGAACATGAACGATTGGGTGAACGACCACTGGTCGTGCACCAAGGAAAGCCTTACACTCGTGCACCAAGGAACATTTACCAAAATTATCAGAAAGATAAGAGAGCGCATGCAGGCGCATGACCATTAGTCATGCGCTAAGGGAAGTCATCTACTCGTGCGCAAAGAAATAAGCATCAACAAGAACTGGTGGAAGGCAAATGCATCGAGAAGATTTTTAAGACACGACCACTGGTCGTGCATGAAGAAATTCTAAACTCGTGTGCAAAGAAGGGCCAGTCCTCGTGCATCTCTCTAGAAATTTTGGCTGAATAGCACGCATGACCACTGGTCGTGCATGAAGAGTCCACTTATTCTGCGTGAAGTAAAATGTATGATCAGTGACCAACAATGCGAAATAGGGCCGAAACTCTCCAGAAATTCAACACAAGTTTGTACTTCCATGATAAATAGCAACACCTACCATTGTTCACAATGATAGATAAATTCCATGCAATCAAAATGTATATAGACACAAAGTAAGGAAGGGAATGCATGAAAAGAACACAAACGTGCTCTATTTAGCCAAAACTTGCTCAAATGATCGAAAGTAAGATTATGAAATATTTTATACTAGAAACATTAAGAAGAAGTGTGAAACCTCATGAAAACCATGCTAAAATATAGCATAAAATACTATGAAAAGTACGCTCATCAAATACCCCCAGATTTGAATTATTGCTTGTCTCGAACAATTCAATTACCTAAGGTGAGTACGTTATGCTAATTATAAATTGAAAATTAAAACAGGAAAGTGGACCGAGATGTCTCGTGCCGAAGAAAGATAAAAGTAGAGTAGAAAAAATCTCTAAACCTAAAATCAAACACAATGCAACTAAATACACTATTCTAGTTCTTTATCCACTCTTTTTCAAAAGAACTAAGTGATCCGTCACACACATCGTGTATGCGAAAATAATGACATTGAGTGCGCTATTACAAACTCAAAACTACTAGGATGGCCTCCAAAGAAATCCATCAATGACGATGGACATAGGATCACACGGTCACATCTTCTCCACTGCATTTGACACTAGCAAACTCTAAAGATTCTTAGGACTTAAGTTAGAAAATTATTTGGCTTAGGCTTAAGGAATGAATATCAAATAAGTAGAGAATAGCTAAATCACACTTAAGCGAAAAGAAGAGCTCGCACATTGGAAATAAACCGCGGTATACAATATTGGGTAAGTAACACCCCCATACTTAGCTTTTAACAAATGAGGTTACTCGCCGCTCGCCAAACACATCAATCAAGAATATTTTTCTTGTTCTTTTCTTTCCTTTTTATTCCCTTTTTTTCTCTTACAAAACATTTTAGCAACACAATGTTTTCAATTTTTTTCTTTTCTCATAAATGATTGCTAAAAACACACACAAATTATATAATGAAATTTTCACTAACTAATGGAATTAGAATTGCCACCGAATAATAGCAAAATCTCAAGATAAGCGTGATGGGGATTTTGGAAATTTGGCTTGGGTGTTAGTGAGGTGGAGGTGATCAAAAGAGAGCTCTAGGCTCAATTTTTTCTCACAACGGTAGTGAAAATTAGGTTGGACATGAAGGCTCAAACTATCCATGTGAAGACCTAAGTCATATCCCTATAGTTAATTAGTGTTAAGTGCTCATGCTTCGAAGGTCGCTGGGGGCGAGTTCTAGACACCGAGAAAGGAAACCCTCTCATTGTGAGTCTATAATACGACACTAATGACACTACACACAACTCTACACTTGTGTCAGACTTGATCACGTTAATGAAGAGTGGTATCAAAGCCTACAATAATAAGTTAAATTATATTGTATTTAACCTAAGCAAGCGATTAACTCTAAATCTATTTTTATCGGAGAACATGGGCACTCAACTAGGAGCACTACATGAGTCTATGGTTCACTCCCCGATTTTGATTTTTGCAATTATAAATGGGTATAACCTAAACCCCTAAGAAAATCAAACTAAATGAGACTAACAATAATTAAAGCCTAATCTAAGCGGGTGCTGTAACATCCCGACTTTTATTGGGCCACTAGGACCTTAGATGACCAAATAAAAGTGACCCTATCACCTATAAGGTACCCTAGAAGTTGGGATAGTGATCATACGTGCTTTGAATAAATTTCAGTCAGTTGTGTTTGACTCGTATAATCAATACAAGTGCAATGAAACTCATTTCTTTCCGATCTGAGGTCGTTTAGAGAAAAAGGCCATTTTGAGTGTCATTGCACGTCACGATGACACCATTTTTGTATAGTGAGCATATGTGCTCTGAATAGATTTCTGTCAGCTGCGTTATACTCTTATGATCAATATGAGTGCAACGAAACTTGTTTCATTACAATCCGAGGTCGTGTAGAGAAAATGACCATTTTGAGTGTCGCAACGAGTCACGACGATGCCATTTTTATATATTTGGCATATAAACTCGGAATTAAACCCAATCTATTGCATTGGACTCATATGGACAATACGAGAGCAACAGAATTCGTTATGCTCAATTCCAATGCAGTTTGGTCAAACATTGGTCAAATCCTTACATAAACCATAAATCTTGAATTTAAGTGGAGAGTCCACCACCCTCCACCAATGACCCCACCATAGACCATTATCAGCCCAAGTGCCCAAGTGGACTCTAATTTTTCCAATAAGAGGATATAAGGGTCAATCCCAAAGCCCAATAGGCGTTCCATTCCTCTCTTCTCTTCTACCCCAAGGAAAAGCCACCCAAGACATGCCCCTCTTGATTATGACAAGTGCCAGTGCATGCTCTCTTAAAAGGATTCCAGCTCACTGCCCTAAACTAGGTTGGGTTAAGCCAACCCACTTCCAAATGGGGGAGGGTCTGTTCTAAACTGAGAGAGGGAGGAGGAGAGGTCCACCTTAGTTCTATTTAAATGACCCCCCTGCCCTCAGAGGGAAGTAACCCATCCCCAAGCTCAGGTCTAACCCCTAGACCCCGTGCCGGATCACCACCTCGCCGAGAAACACCATCCTGAGCTCCACCACCATCCACCACTACTAAGGGCGGATCTTATTAGGATGTCCAGAAGTACCCCATCTCAGGTGGAACCTCCTTATCCCCTCCATCCCTAGCTTACTGTTGAGCTGCATTGCGTTCCCGCCCGCCGGAGCGCCACCGCCTCCACCCAAACCAAGTTTCAGGCTCATGTGGTGGTCGAGCAGTGAGAGCCTCACTATGCCTCCCGGTGGTGCTGGGATGTAGTACCTTGCCGGAGGAGGGTCTGCAACCCCCATATAGGAGGAGTCAAGGCGGTGGTGTCGATGGATGATGAGGCTTCGACGACACCCAAGAGCTAAGATCTGTAAGCCCTAACTTTGATGGTCATCGACGGCGCCAAGCCGTCGAACCACTGCCGGAGGAAGCGCTGGCCCCTGGCAAGTCGGCCGGGGTGGTGGCACAGCCGGCCGGTGTCCAGACGGCGGTGTAGAGGCCCCACAATCTCCTAGGTCTTGGTAAGCTAGAGGTGTCGTCTGATCCCATGATCGGGATCAGAGAGTGATAGTTTACTTGGTAGTAGTCTAACTCACCTAGAGGCGGGAGTGAATAGGTTTCTTTCTAGTTTTCTACTTACAGCTAGTAGTTTTTTAGTGATTATATAAAGTAATATAATATTACAGAATACACACATCTATTTATAGTGGTTCCCCAAGAAAGTGTGTCTATGGGTAGCCCACTGTCCCTCAACACCTTTCTAATAGTATGTTAGACAAAGAAATCTCCTCCAAAACTCAGCTCCAAGAGCTTATAACTCAGGTCTCTCAGGATCTCTCAGGTTTTCTCCAAAACCCTACCTCAGGCCCACAACCCTACCACTCAGAGTACTCCAACTCCTATAAATCAAAAATCCTGCGGATTTCTTACCTCAGGCCTATCAAGAAGCCCTACCTCAGATCTCCTCAGAAATCCTACAACTCAAGCTGGTAGTACAGCCCTACAACCTCAGGCCCAAATCCTTACACACTCAGGAACAAGGCCCAACACACTCAAAACTAATAAGTTCTTATAGAGTTTATTTGTTTGCTTTTACAACAAAGGACAGTAAGGATGAAACCTTCAGCTCAGATCTTCTAATGAAGCACAACAGATATTGTCTTGAAATAGGGCTGAATGGAAGTAGCTTCAAGCCTTGTTCGTTCTGATCTTCTTCTTCAGTAGATAAAGAAAGATCCACTAGTTCTTCTGAATGGAATGAGCAAGAACAAACCTTTCTTAGTAATATGCTTATAGCTTTAGGAAGCAGGTTGAGATATCTTGTGGAAGCTATTTTTCTTCAATAGAACAGTAGCAGCTCTTTCAGATATTTTTCCACACATCGTTAATGACCTAACATCTTCTTTTATAGCTCCTCCATTCTGCAACAGCTCTGAAGAGTGCCATGTCACAACATGGACATAAAAAGAAAATTTTATCCTTGTTTTCCAACCACTTGCGCCAAAAGCATATCCCGCCAGACTTTTATTCAAATATGAATCTGTCTCAGCGGATGGGCTGAGAAAGGCTCCAGTCTCAGTGACAGAACATACTTACTCTTAGCAGATCTGCTGAGACAAATAGTCTTCTCAACAGTTTTCCTCTAAATGCAGCTCAACTGAGACAGACTTAGCGGCTCTAGCTGCATCTAAGCAGTTCAGTTGAGACTTGGCTGTTGTAAAACAGGGCCTAGCAAATACAACATGTACATAGCATTGAGTGTGATGCCTCTTCAAATCTAGGGAATATTGATGGCAATATTCCCAACAATCTCCCCCTAATTGAAGAAGGCCGAACATACACCAATGCTAAGATACATAACCACAATAACTATATCATGACAAATTGTGAAATATCAGAATTAAAGGTCATGAAAACATAACAATAACATTATTAACAGAATTGTTGGTACAAAAATCTACCTAGAAGACTCACACTAAAATAGGGGGGAGAAATTGCGGAGTGCTAGTTACTCAGGACGGAAAAGCCAAAGGAGAGATCGATAGAAGGAAAACTGCTGGATTGATCTTAAAAATGAACTACAAGGGGAGTCTAAAATGAGCCAGGAGGAGAGGTGGAAAAGTGACAAAATTTGAGACCGCTTACACGGGCATAAGCTGGAGTCTCGAAGACAAAAGTCTATTTTCAGGTACCCCTACCCATCTATTTATAGATGCGGAGGCTGTCCAAACGGGCATATCCCAAAATTACGAGTTGCCCAGGTTACAGGACAACTAGGGCAGTGGAAGACGGTGCAAAAAACCAAAAAGGAGAAAAGGACCAGACCGCACGGTCTGGCGGTCTGGCTGGGGCTTGATTGCCGGAGCCTTGGGAGGAAATGTTGGAGGGGGAGCATGCGATCTAGCGGTCTCCCAAAGCTGAGACCGCTGGAAATGATCCTTCTAACAAAAAACGATAGGTCGCGGATTTCCGGGCAAACATGATCCCCGCACATTTTCAAGTTGCGCTGGAACTTCGGAAATGTTTACTTTGACCGCTGAGACCGCGACCGCCATAAATGTGACTGGGTCTATAAATACGGGTCCATGGTTTTAGGATTTATAATTTCTAAAAAGAATCGCAATCTTGATCTTCAAGCGATCACTAATCTTTAGATAAGAATGATCTCTGCAATGGTGACCGTGCTGACTCATCTGAATAATCATTCTCCAAGAGTGGCTTCTCCGAACAAGAAGGAGACCGCCAGCTCAAAGATAAAATGGGTTGTGAAAACTTCCCAGACTACGACTGAAGCGGGAACGTTGAAGGAGACCGTGCAGTCTTCCCCAAGCAAGCAAACTGAACTGCCAGAGAGCGCGGTCTTGCCGATTTCAAATGTTGCTAACCTATCAGCTAACTCTTCAGGTCCTCCCATGCTGAAATTTTCTGATCTCTCTATTTCCTTTGATTGCCAGAAATCTATCGTAGCCCTTAACCAGTCAACCATTCAATCTGCCGAGATTTCTTCAACTGAAGCTATATTGGATGGGATGCAAGAGATAAAGGCTGCGACAGAGAAAATTAGGTAGCAGAACGTTGACGCTCAAGAAGCTGTGAAAGGAAAAAAGAGAAAAGACATAAATTCTTCTGTTCAAACTTCCAAGAGAAAAAAGAGTGAAGAAAATAAAGATGTTGGAACAACCCTATTAATGATTTGGTCTAGGATCACCATCTGTGATTAGGACTCAAGCTGACCCATTTGTATAGTCTAAGGGTCAAGGTCTAAGGTTGTCTGAGTTAGCTAGAACTTAGGAAAATTCCAAGTTTCTGTGTTCGACGAACATCATTCTGCGTTCGACGAACTCCTTCATGTGTTCGATGAATGTCGTGTTTCAGTTCGACGAACTTGCTCCTCTGCTCGACGAATTCTGTCTTCCATCCAGTTCAACAGATTCTATTCTTCCGATCGACGAACTCCAGATTGAGATCGATGAACTCAGTGTTCAGTTCGACGAATTTGTAACTGTGTGTTCAGTTCGACGAACTCAGCTCTTTGCTCGATGAACTCAAGCTTTCTGTTCGGAGAATTTCTTCTTCAGCTTGACAATTTCTAAAGGATCAGTTATATATTTTCTCTGAACTCAGATCGACTATTCAACAACGGATTTATTCATCTATTTGGACTTATTCATTATCAGATAAGTCAAGGTTTGATCTTTCCTTTTATTATTCCTTTCAATTCTCTTCTTTCGAGAATATAGTCGTTGACATATTGGAAAAGGATACTTTCATGAAAAAGGAATATGTATTAAAGTATTATTACTGAATCAGATTGCAGTTCCAAGAAAAATACTTTCAGATTATTTTATTCCTTAACCAGAAGATATGAATTTCAAATCAGATATATATACCTAAGAAAAAGGTTGAAAAAGATAGATAATAGACAAAAAGAGAAGATCGGACCAGAGAAGTAATACAGTCGAGAGAAATACATAAAGTCAACAAGAAATACAAAGATCTTCTTCATCAATTACAGCATTTTCATTCTCTGAGAACAAAAAAACAATCTTCTCTCAGTTTCAGCTGCTGGTTCTTAATCATCAAAGAGCAACAATAATCTGAGAAACATCTTCTCTCAGATTCATCTGCTATCAAGGAAGATTCTTTACATCCAAGAGAAAGCTCCATCCTTTATCTGTCAAGAAATTCTATCAGACATGGGGAGCTTTACAACACAACAATCCACTAGTCTTCTCTCAGATCTTGTTGACAGAGAAGAACTTCATAAACACCTTTTTGTTTATCCTTTTTACCCATCTTGTACTGGGTTCTAACTCCCTTCAAAAGTTAAACCTTTGGTGGTAGGGCACCTAATCAAAAACCTGTGTTTTGGTTTGAGCACCTGATCAAAAGCTTAGTGGTGTTGGGGCACCTGATCAAAAATCCCAGTGGTGATAGGGCACCTGATCAAAAACCTAGTGGATTCCTACCAAGGGTGGTAGAAGAGTAGATGTACCCAGATTGATTGGGGAACTACTATAGATCCTTGTGTCTTCTGTGATTGTGTTTTTTTTGTACTGTGTTGTGATTTTTGTTTAGCTTTTATACTCACTCTGCTACACATTAATATATCACTATTTTAATTCCGCTATAAAATAAGTTAAAAACTTTTAATACTCTATTCACCGCCCCCCCCCCCCTCTAGAGTAAATCTAAGATCTAATACCTCACTTTCAATTGGTATCAGAGTTTGGTAGATTGATTACACAGGCTAACACGTGAATCCAAAGATCAAATAGATCTTAACTTATTTTAGAGTTTTCTTTTTCTAAAAATTCATGGCACAGAACAAAGATTACTCAAGCACAAGACCTCCTATGTGCAATCTCAATAAGTTTGCATTAAGGAAGGCAAGGATAAAATTGTATATGAATTCTATTGATGAGGATATTTTTAATTCCATTTTAACAGGACCTCCTACTCCATCAGCGTCAACAAGTACTGAAGCAGCAACCAACACTAATGCTGTTCCACCTCCCGAGTGGACAGATGCTCAGAAGAAACAAAGAAATGCAGATGCCAAAGCAATGAACATATTGGCACAAACAATGTTTGATGATATATTCCAGAAGGTTGTGGACTGCACCTCAGCCAGGGACATCTGGAACTCCCTCAAAAACATGGTTGAAGGATCTGCAGATGAGCAGAAGGACAGAATATCTCATCTAATCTCCCAATATGAGAATTTCAAGAAGGGAGATACTGAAACAGTTGCAGACATGTACAACAGACTCAGTCTCATCATCAATGAACTGAAGTCTTTGGATAAAGTGATCTCAATCATTGAAGTGAATGATTAGATCCTAATGTGCTTCTCCAGCACATGGGACTCAAGGATCTGGCCAATCAAGGAAGCCAGAAGCCTAAATGAGATCTCCACTGAGACCTTATTAGGCAAACTAAAATCCTATGAGCAGCTTATCAAAATAAGAGAAGCTGAACAATCTACCTCCTCTCCAGCCACCAAAAAGGAGAGAAGCATTGCTTTCCAAGCAACAGAAGAGGAAGATAAAGCTCCAGGAGAAATGGAGTTTATGAGCCTACTAGCCAAAAGATTTTATAAAATGGCTAGAAAGGACCTCAGAAAGAAGGATTTCAGATCCAGAGAAAAACCAAGGTATGACAAAACAAACTCTAAAGAAATTATTTGTTTTGTCTGTAGGAAGCCTGGACACAATCTACCTGAGTGTCCAGAAAATCAAAAGAAGGACAAGAGAAAAGATAATGAAGAAAAGAGGCACTCCAGCAAGCCATCCTCCCACAAACACAAACACAAGGGAAGAGGCTTTGTAGCTAAAACATGGAGTGATACTGATTTAGAGTCATCATCCAGCTCCTCTGAAGATGAAAATGATACAAATGAATAGGATCAATGCTTGGTGGCTATTTATGACTTATGCAATGATTCAGAATATGCATCATCATCCAGCTCTAGTGATGATGAAGATGAAAGAAATTTTTGCATGATGGCTATCAATGCCTCAGGAAATAATTCAGATGAATCAGAATCTGACAATGACAGTGATCAGGTAATCTCTACCTTTGATTTAAATTCAAATGATTTTAAATATGAATTCAAAACTCTTTGTTTAGATTTAATAAAATCTGAGAAGGAAATAATTTCTCTCAGAAATAAGTTGGTTGAAATGAATCAACTGTCTGAAGATAATGCCAATCTTAAGAAAGAACTAGCTGCCTCCAGAGAACACATTGTTCTCATTGAGAACAAGTTATCTGAGGCTAAAAAGTTTGAAGAATCCCTCAATGGGAGAAGCATCAAACTGATGGACATCACAAGCACTGTAAATGCCAGACTAAATGGCAAATTGGGCTTGCTGCATCATCAAGTCAGCCATATCTTCTTAAGAAAGACATCTTATCTACTCTAGTAAAGTTCATTTCTTCCAAGAGCAAAGAGGCAGTAGAAGTAGGTATGAACATCTCAAGCAAGGATGTTAAGAATAAAAGAATTCAAAAGAATTCGTCGAATGGCGCTTGACGAAATCAAATGAATTCGTCGAACGGTGGTCGACGAACGCTGTAGATAGATTTTCAGTACAACTATTATTCGAATGGTGCTCAACGAAATTACTTCAATTCGTCGAACGGCGATCGACGAACTCAGCCAAGTTCATCGAATAGAAAATGTACTGAATTTCAAAAGAATTCAAATTCTCCACGTACTAAAAATCCCTTTACTGAGTGGATTATTCCTCCAAGGAGATATCATCCACTAGGCTATAAGGATCAGCCTGAGATGTCTTACATTTCAGATTTTTGTGGTAAGACAAAAGGACCCAAGGTAGTATGGGTCAAGAACAACTAGTTTATTTTCTGTTGTGCAGGTACAAGGCTATCCAAACATAAAGGAACAGTGGTATTTGGATAGTGGGTGCTCTAAGCACATGACAGGAAACAAGGCCATTCTATGTGATTACAGGGCAAAGCTTGAACCCAAAGTGATTTTTGGAGACTCCAATTGTGGACAAACTAAAAGATATGGAAAAATCAAAGTTGGAGTAGTTACCTTCAAAGAGGTAGCATATGTCAAGGGTCTCAATCATAACCTCATCAACATATGCCAGTTATGTGATGAAGGTTATCAGGTAACTTTTAATCATTCCTGATGTCTCATTACCAATAATTAGAATATCAATGTGTTATCTGGTATTAGACATGGAAATATTTATTTAGTCAATTTTGACTCTGCCAATTCAGACATTTGTTTATTTAATTCAATAAGTAAAACAAATGAGTTATGACATAAAAGTCTAGGACATATTAACCTTAGAACTATCTCTAAGCTCTCCAAGGACAATCTAGTAAGAGGACTTCCTTTTGGTTCATTCAAGAAGGAAGGACTCTGCAGGGCTTGTCAACTAGGAAAGCAGACTAAGAGTAGTTTCTAATCTTTATCCAAGAGTGATTCACCTAGGATTCTATACTTACTGCATTTGGATCTCTTTGGACCTACTGCAATACAGAGTCTAGGAGGGAAATATTACACTTTAGTTATTGTTGATGATTTCTCTAGATTCACTTGGGTGTTCTTTCTTAGGAACAAGTCTGACACCTTCAGTGTTGTGACAGACTTTCTCAGGTCCATCAAGATTGAGTACTCTACTCTAGTTGCATTGATCAGAAATGATCATGGCAATGAGTTTAAATCTCTTCTGAGGAGAGAATTCTTTGGAAAAGAAGGGATCGGGCAATGTTTCTCTGCTCCTAGAACTCCTCAACAAAATGGGGTAGCTAAAAGTAAAAATAAAATATTAATTGAATCAGCAACTACATTTCTTGTTGATGCTCACTTGCCACTCTCTTTTTGGGCAGAGGCAATGAACACAACAAATTATTTGTTGAACAGGAGTCTGATACACAAACTTAAGGGTAAAACACCCTATGAATTACTTAAGAATAAAAAGCCTAAGGTTAACTATTTTAAGATTTTTGGCTGTAAATGCTATGTGCATAACAATGATAAGAAATATCTAAGGAAATTTGAAGCAAAGTCTGCTGAAGGTATATTCCTTGGGTACTCTCTTTCTAGTAAAGCATATAGAGTTTATAACAAATCAACTCTTAAGATAGAAGAGTCCATGCATGTTTCTTTTGATGAAGCTAACATAATAAATGAGGAGAGGAATACCACCTCTAACAGAGATATTTTGCAGGTACCAGCTCTATGTGAAGAGCTCAATGGATTAGATCTACCGAGTAAAGATTCTCTACTCCCATCAACTCAAACTATTGAGGATAGTGAAGAAGAAGATAATCCAAAAGATCTTGCTGATAATTCCAATCAAGTGATAGCTGATCAAATCCCTCAAGAGGAAACTCTTGTTGAACCCACTCCAACTGTTGATCACATCACAGTTAGAGATCAGCCAATATTCCATGTTGTTGGGAAAATAATTTCTCTTTACCCCTATAAATAAGTTAAAGAAGAATTCTAAGAATGAAAAATAAGGCTAAGTAAATATTCGTCGAATATTATTCGACGCAATGTCGAAATGAAGTCGACGTTTCCTTCAGATTGAGTCGAAGTAACTTTAGGAAGATTTCGACGTATGTGTTGTCGACGTTACTCTGATTTCTAGTCGACGCATCTAATGTAGTCGACGCACCTTTGTCAACGCACCTTCCTTATTCTCCTCTCGACGTCCAGACAGGATGTATTCGACGCTTGCGTCGAATGGTAATCGACGCACGTCAATTTATGTGACAGATCTAAATATGCGCCACATCTCTTTCCTTCTTTCAGTAGATCTGATTTGTATGGAATAATGTTAATATTTTATAGCCGTTCTGAATCATTCTTTCCTTCTATTTGATTCTTGGCTAATCTGATTAACTCTATTTTGGATATCATTTGAAATCGGGATTCATTCTTTCCTTCTACTGAAAATGTTATTATGGAAATATTTCTTTCTTTCTAATACTCTGCCTGCTAATTGATTACTCTCCTTTAGTATTATTTGATTGAAACAGAGCTATAAATAATGAGGAGGTCGGCAGAAGAAGTAGTCAAGTGATTCACCATTTTTACATTTGAAAAGAGGAAAAGCTCCCAAGTGAAAAAGAGAGAATTGAGAAATTGTCCTGCAGCAATATTCAAGCATTCTTCTTCCTCTGCTTCTGAAGTCACCCTGCTGCAAATTCTGATAGCTCTCACATAAGAGAGAAAAGCTACAAATCTTCTTCTCTCTATAGAAGAAAGATTTAATTCACTTATTGTGCTTCCAATCTTCTTGCTAGGAAGAAGATTCATTCTTGTTCTTATTTCTTTCTTCTTTCTTATTTTTACTTAAACATTGTAAAAGAGTTTTTAGAATCTCTCTTCAAAAAATTTAGTGTACTGGTTCTAAGAGTCTCCTTTTCAAAAGACTCAGTTGGTTCTAAGAGTCTCCTTGTCAAAAGACTCAGGGTGGTTCTAAGAGTCTCCTTATCAAAAGACTCAGTGCAAGATAGTGAATTCCTACCAAGGGGGTAGAAGAGTGGACTACCCAAAGTTTGGGGAACCACTATATTTTCTTGTGTTGTGCTGTGATTTCTTTTCTTGCATTTACTTTCTTTATTTGTTTAATTCTTGTTGGTGTGTGGGAAGCTATAATCTGTGATCATACACATATATATATATATTAACATTGCACAAAATATTTTTTAATCTCTATTCACCCCCCCCCCCTCTAGAGAATTCTAGTGAGGTTAACTGTGCACTTTCAATTGGTATCAGAGGGAGGTTGATCTAAAAAGGTTAACTCCTTGATCAAAAAGATCCTACCTCTTATTTTTATATATATATATATTTTAAATTTATTTTCATGGAACAAATCAAAGATTATGCTTCCACCAGACCACCAATGTGCAATCTTGAAAAGTTTGCAGTTTGGAAAACAAGAATCAGAATTTATATGAATTCCATTGATGCTGACTTGTTTAATATTACTGTGACAGGTCCCCCAAAGCCCTATAGAAAGGATGCAAGTGGCAATGTCACACAAACACTTGTTCCAAGATCTGAGTGGACAGAAGATGAGAAGAAGGCAAGAACATATGATCTAAAGGCCATGAACATACTTGTCTCAACTCTCTCAGATGACATCTTTCAAAGGGTTGTTGACTGTGAATCATCCAAAGAAATTTGGGATGCTCTTACAAAGATGGTGGAAGGAAGTGCTGATGAAAAGAAAGATAAGAAGGCCCTATTGATCTCCCAATATGAGAACTTCCAAAAGAAGAATGAAGAGAGTATCTCTGAGATGTATGACAGATTCAGTCTAATCATCAACCACTTGAAAAACTTGGATAGAGAGATCTCCCTCACAGAGATTAATGACAAATTGCTAATGAGTCTCCCCAGTTCATGGGACTCAAGAATATGGGCAATAAGAGACACAAGAGGACAAAAAGAAATCTCTACAGATGCTCTCTTAGGAAAACTCAAATCCTATGAGCAACTGCTGAAAACTAGAGAAGAGAAGAAAAGAAGAGAAAACACTCCAATCTCCTCAAAAGACAGGAATATAGCTTTAAAGGCAACAGAAGAAAGGACTCCTGTCACTGAAGAAGAACTATTCAGTTTCCTAGCCAGAAGATTTAAGAAATGGGTCAAGACAGATGGATCAAAAAGTAGGGAGTCAAAACCAAGGTATGACAAAACTCCCACTAAAGAAATTATTTGCTATTCTTGCAGGAAACCTGGACATATTGCCCCAGAATGTCCATAGAATGCTGAAACAAAGAAAGATCTGAAAAGAAAAGATCTCAAGAAAAAGGAGAAGAAGAAAGAAAGAGGCTTTATTGCAGAAGCCTGGAGTGAAACAGACTCTGAGGACAGTTCATCCTCTAAGAGTGACAATGAAGAATCTAGGCAAGAAGACCTATGCTTGATGGCCTTTGAAGGCCCCAAGAATGATGATGGTGCTAAATCTTGGAGTGAGACAGGATCAGAAGAAAGCATATCTTCTGAAGATGAAAAAGAAAATAGCCTTATTCTCATAGAGGAATCTGAGGATAAGGATGAGGTAAGCATCTTTGATGAAGTAGATTTTCAAAGTGATAAATTCAGAAATGATTTTATGGGAATGTGCCTAGATCAATTAAAATCTAAACAAGAAATCAAGGACCGAAAAGAACAAATTGATATGGTCAAGAACCAAAGAAATAAAAAAGATATAAGCTCAATAGATCATGTATTAAGGGCTAACATAAGAGAGAAGGAAATAGAAAGGGCTAGAATAGAAAATCAGTTCCTTAAGGATAAGGTTTCTCAGGCAAAGGCCTTTGAAGAATCAATAAAAATAAGAAGCCAAACTCTTAAAGAAATCACTGAAAAACAAACAATAAGACACAAAAATCTTGGGCTAGGGGCTGATCCATCAATCAGCCTAATTCCATCCAACAAGCCTGCTTGGATGAGCCCTGTAAAATTCACTAAACCCATCAAATTAGCAAACCAAGAAAAAGAATCACAACATAAGAAAGAACACTTCTTCATGGAAATAAAGGAATTTGATGAAACATCATATTATTCAGCTGATGACTCACAAACTTCATCTGAAGAGACAACTAAACCAAAAGAAACAACATTCAAAGGAGTAAAAACAGAAAAAGGTAAAATGAAAATTTATGAAGACACAGTTGCGTCGACTTCATATCAACACATGAATGATAGTGCGTCGACTTCTACTCGACGTAACCTCTCAGATGCCTCGACCTCTACTCGATGCTTGAATAAAGATACGTCGACTTCCAATCAACGCAACTTTCTCCATGCGTCGATACCAGATAAACGCAATCTGAGGAATGCGCCGAATATAAATCGACGCAACTATCAACATACGTCGAATAGATATCGACTCATAAAAACTCAGAGCAACATGAACACCTATATTCCAAAAATCTTCCATCTTAACCCCCATTCAGGACTCATTCATCCTGATCATGATTTCTATCCTAATCAACATTCCAACCAAAATTTCCACCCAAAACTTGGTAACCAAATGTCCCATCCTAATCAAACCTTATATCCTAATCAACACTGGTATCCTAGTCAACACTTCTATCCCCATTTAAACTCAAGCTCTCACAAAAGTAAGATACTTAAGTGTTACATATGCAACAAAAATGGCCACCTTGCCAAAAAGTGTTGGTATAATCAATCAAATTGGTCTTAAAACCCAGTCCTAGGCTAACTTAGAAACCCTTAAGATTAAGAAGAGATAAAAAGGAATAAACACCTAGAATTTTTCAGGTAAATAAAAAGTCACATCGACCTATAATCGACGCACCGTCGATGACTCAGATCAATAGGTACAATCGACGCATGTGTCGAGTACTATCGACGCATACATCGATTAGAAACCCTTGCATCCCAGAACGAACTAAATCGACGCTCACACTCGACGTAACGTCAACCTCATAAAAACGAGCGGAAATACTAAAATATTTTCGGTCACATCCACTGAAGTACCGAATAAGCCTCGAATTGAGTCCTGTTTCGACGCTTCACCTGACTTAAATAGACTCTTCAGTTAGAAACCTTCACTACTCTGAATCCTTCATCCCTCTTGCTCCTTAGTCCAGCCATTTCCTCCTCTCTTTCACTGACCTAAAATGGCTCCCAAGATAAACTCAGGTTTCGACATTGACCTGGAATCCTTTCAAGCCGCCGCCGACAACTTTAAGAGCATAATAGCTCTGTTCACTGAAGCTGGTCTGGATAAGCTCATTTCAACAAGATGCAAGCTCCTGGAGAAAGAACTTACAGAGCTCATAGCTCATGCTCAGATATCTGAACAAGGAGAAATTCAAGGAACAATCTATGAGACACCAGTCTCAATCTCTGCAGAACACATAAGGACCACTTATGATCTTCCATCAGGTACAGTCAAATACTATCTTTACTCAACTCAAATAGGGAAAGAAAATCAGTCTATAGAGAATAAACTAATTAAAGTCTCTTTCAATTATTCCCTTATCAGGTGATGAATCTGTAGAACTCACACCTGATGAAACCAAGACTCTGTTAACCACCATGAAGTTCTCAAAAGATAGACCAATCCACCTAAAGAAAATAGACTTTTCTGATGAATATAGGCTGTTGGCTGATATAGTAGGAAAAGTTCTAATATGCAAAATCTCAGCACATGATGCAGTACCCAAACAACAACTGAATATCATGGGGGCCCTTATGCTGAAGAAGAAGGTAGACTGGGCCACATGGCTACTCAAGACGATAAGCTTCAATTACTCTCACAAAGAGAATGCCTACATGAGGGTCATGAGTCAAGTCCTCTTCCACTCCTTTCCTGACCTATGCAGGTCAAAAGGAGTTCCCATTCCTCCTCGAAAAAGGATGTCCATTGCTTTCTTCTCTAAGTGGACCAGGCAAATCCCTAAGCCTGGTTCCATTCCTGAAAGGACTCCCTCTCCTCCTAACTCTCCTGCTCATCCATCTCCTCCTCCTTCTCCTCAAAGAGACAATTCTTCTCTACCACTATCATCCACTCAAATAATCTCTACTATCCTCACAACTCCTACTTTACCTACCTCTTCTCAAACACCTGCTCAAACAGTAGTTTCTCCTTCTCTTCCTCCTCCTATTTCCCCATCTTCTCTACCTCCATTATCACCAATACCTCATGTATCAACTCACTTCTCTCCTCCTCTATCACCTCTTCCTCCACCATCACCTCCTCACCTTTCACACCATGAATCATCTGCATCCCCTGAGGCTGTCATCACTCAGTGCATCAAATCAGCAGCTAAAAAATTCCAAGTGATGCTGGATAAGCATTGCTCCCAAATTCATTCCTCCATCCTTCACATGCACACCCAAATAGATGGGGTCAGTGCCTCTGTGCAAGGCCTAAAGACCTCTCTCTCTTCCTCTAGAGTGACAAGGTCTTTCTTAACCTCCCTGGCCAAGAAGGTCATGAAGGGGGAGAATCTAGATAAAGAGCAGCCATCCAATCCTAAACCTCTCTCTCACAAGTCCCCTCCTTCTCCAAAATCTGACAAAATCCTTGGGAATGAGATAGTACCTGAGCTACACCATGATGAACAAACAATAGAGGTACTCAACATAGCAAGAGATGCTGCAAATCAAATGGCACTACTACAAGGGGAGGGAAGCAGAGCAAACAATGAGGCTGGAAAGGAAGTTGGTGAGAAAGAGCTGAATACTACCATAAATCAAGATAGAAATGAACTAGATGATGTGATGACTCAGGAGTCAGTTGCAACTGGGGCTGAAGATGATAAAGATACTGAAGAAGTAGAAGGAGTAAAAGAAGTTCTATCCCAGGGGGAGTTACCTGCTCAGGGGGAGCTACCTGCTCAGGGGGAGCTAAATGAACTTCTTACAAATGAGAAAGAGAAACCCTCCTCTCCTAAAATAGTAGTATTCAAGAGAAAGAGAAACAGTCCTCCTACCCCTCCTGAGTAATATTTGAAAACAATGCTGATATATTTTACCCTATAGTTGAATACTAATTGGTATGAACATGAAATCTGTTTATATGATTCTGAAAAATTTGTTTATCTCTTCTTCTAAATTTCACTTTTGATTGAGTGACATATTTCTTATCTTTACAAATGCTGTGCTGGGTTAATTACATGATAGTATAATTTCCCTCTAAATAGGGTTAAGACAAATAGGGGGAGATTGTTGGGAAAATGATTTCTCTTAACCCCTAGAAATGAGTTAAAGAAGAATTCTAAGAATGAAAAATAAGGCTAAGTAAATATGCATCGAATAGTATTCGACGCAACGTCGAAATGTAGTCGATGTTTCCTTCAGATTGAGTGGAAGTAACTTTAGGAAGATTTCAACGTATGTGTTATCGACGTTACTCTGATTTCTAGTCGACGCATCTAATGTAGTCGACGCACCTTTGTCGACGCACCTTCCTTATTCTCCTCTCGACGTCCAGACAGGATTTATTCGACGCTTGCGTCGAATGGTAATCGACGCACGTCGATTTATGTGACAGATCTAAATATGCGCCAGATCTCTTTCCTTCTTTCAGTAGATCTGATTTGTATGGAATAATGTTAATATTTTATAGCCGTTCTGAATCATTCTTTCCTTCTATTTGATTCTTGGCTAATCTGATTAACTCTATTTTGGATATCATTTGAAACCGGGATTCATTCTTTCCTTCTACTGAAAATGTTATTATGGAAATATTTCTTTCTTTCTAATACTCTGCCTGCTAATTGATTACTCTCCTTTAGTATTATTTGATTGAAAAAGAGCTATAAATGAAGAGGAGGTCGGCAGAAGAAGTAGTCAAGTGATTCACCATTTTTACATTTGAAAAGAGGAAAAGCTCCCATGTGAAAAAGAGAGAATTGAGAAATAGTCCTGCAGCAATATTCAAGCATTATTATTTCTCTGCTTCTGAAGTCACCCTGCTGCAAATTCTGATAGCTCTCACATAAGAGAGAAAAGCTACAAATCTTCTTCTCTCTATAGAAGAAAGATTTAATTCACTTCTTGTGCTTCCAATCTTCCTGCTAGGAAGAAGATTCATTCTTGTTCTTATTTCTTTCTTCTTTCTTATTTTTACTTAAACATTGTAAAAGAGTTCTTAGAATCTCTCTTCAAAAAATTCAGTGTACTGGTTCTAAGAGTCTCCTTTTCAAAAGACTCAGTTGGTTCTAAGAGCCTCCTTGTCAAAAGACTCAGGGTGGTTCTAAGAGTCTCTTTATCAAAAGACTCAGTGCAAGATAGTGAATTCCTACCAAGGGGGTAGAAGAGTGGACTACCCAAAGTTTGGGGAACCACTATATTTTCTTGTGTTGTGCTGTGATTTCTTTTCTTGTATTTACTTTCTTTATTTGCTTAATTCTTGTTGGTGTGTGGGAAGCTATAATCTGTGATCATACATATATATATATATATATATATATATATATATATATATATTAACATTGCATAAAATATTTTTTAATCTCTATTCACCCCCCTAGAGAATTCAAGTGAGGTTAACTGTGCACTTTCACATGTTATTGGAGACATCTCAGCAGGTGTTCAAACAAGGCATCAACTCAACCAAAATCAGATGCATACTTGTTTCCTATCACATATTGAACCTCAATCCATAAAAGATGCAGAACAAGATCCAAATTGGATTCTTGCAATGCAAGAGGAACTCAATCAATTTGAAAGGAACAAGGTTTGGGATTTGGTTCCAAGACCAAAGTGCCATCAAGTTATTGGCACTAAATGGGTCTTTAGGAACAAGCTAGATGATCAAGGATTCATAATCAGAAATAAAGCAAGATTGGTAGCTCAAGGATACTCTCAGGAAGAAGGAATTGATTATGATCAAACCTTTGCTCCTGTTGCAAGACTTGAAGCCATCAGGATATATCTTGCCTTTGCTGCTTTCAAAAAATTCAAAGTATATCAGATGGATGTGAAGAGTGCATTCTTAAATGGAGATATCAAAGAAGAAGTATATGTGGAACAACCACCAGGTTTTATCTCTCCAACTCACTCTTCCTATGTTTTTAAGCTTAATAAAGCTCTCAATGGTCTCAAGCAAGCTCCCAGAGCATGGTATGAGACCCTAGCTAATTTTCTTTTAGAGAGCAAATTCTGTAGAGGCAATGTTGATAAAACTTTATTTTTCAGGATACAAAAAAATCAAACTTTACTAGTTCAAATCAATGTAGATGATATTATATTTGGCTCTACTGATTCAAATTTATGCAAAAGGTTTTCTGACCTAATGCAATCCAAATTTGAAATAAGTAGTATGGGTGAGTTATCTTACTTCCTTGGCCTTCAAGCAAAGCAAACTACTAATGAGATATTAATATCCCAATCCAAGTATGCTAAGCAATTAGTGAAAAGATTTGGTATGTCTGATTCCTCTTCTATGAAAACAGCCATGCCCTCCAATGCTGTTGTAGGCAAAGATGAATTAGGGAAACCTGTTGATCAAAAAGTGTATAGAGCAATTGTTGGCTCTTTACTTTACTTAACAGCTAGTAGACCAGACATAATGTTTGCTACATGCATTTGTGCTAGGTTCTAAGTTAACCCGAAAGAATCTCACCTTATTTTATTAAAAAGAATTTTGAGATGTATAAAGGGTTTTCCAAATCTAGGACTCTGGTATCCAACTGCATCAGAATTTGAATTAACTGGATTCTTAGATTATGACTATACTGGATGCAGAGTTGACAGGAAAAGCACATCTGGAAATTGCCAGTTCCTTGGTGATAAGCTTGTGTCTTGGTTTTGTAAGAAACAGACATTTGTGTCTACATCAACAGCTGAAGCAGAATATATTACTCCTGGCAGTTGCTGCTCACAGATTCTGTGGATACAAAATCAACTCTTAGATTATGGAATCAACTTAAATAAGTTAACTATATTTTGTGACAATACTAGTGCAATATCTATAGCACAAAGTCCAGTACTCCATAGTAGGACTAAACACATAGAAATTAGGCACCACTTTATCAGAGATAATATGGATAAAAATAAAATTTGCCTACAATTTATTCCTACTGACTTACAAAGGGCTAATATTTTCACCAAACCTTTGGATGAAAAGAAGCACAACTTCTTTATAAATCAGCTAGGAATGATAGATGGAGATTCAATCAATTAAAAAAAATTATTTTCTACTTATCTCCTCTTTTCGTCGAACAGAGATCGACGAAAATTAGTCGTTCGTCGAACGGAGATCGACGAAACCTATTAGATCCAGAGATCGACGAAGACAGCTGATTCGTTGAACTGAGATCGATGAAAATTCATCTTTTGACGAACACAGTTTGATGAAGCCCAAGACTCTTCGACTTCTGTTTTTACTAGGTTTAGCCGAACCCTGTTCCACGAAATCTTGCGCCTTCTCCGATCTCTTTCTTTATAATCAAATTTTGATTTCATTTATACTTTGCGCCTACAGAACTTGCTCTTGCTTCCCTCCAATTCCCTTGCACTTGATCTCTTTTTCTCTTGCAGGTACACATGGAAATCTCTCAGGATGTATTTTCTTCCATGATGTTTGATGCAGGCTTTGACATCGACATGGAATCCTTTGCGCATTCAGACCAAATCTTGCAGGACATTCTTTAACTTTTTTGAAGAACAACAGCTGAAGAAGTTCATGACTACTAGAATAAAGCTTCCAGTTGCAGAGATAAAGGAATGGGTGCATACCATTCAGTCAATGAATGCAACAACATTTTTAGGAACAATTTTAGGAAACCAGGTCTCTCTTTCCCCAGAAATTTTTTCAGATGTTCTTGGACTGTTAAATGGTAATGATGACTTAGGCATTACCTCTGAGGAATTTAATGTTGAATTGGAGAAAATGGGTCACTCCAGTGGAAACCCTAATCACCTTCTGAAAAAGAATTTGTCCATTGAATACAAATTCCAAGCAGATATTTTTGGAAAGGTTTTACTAGGAAAAACCTCTGCTCATGACTATATTACTAGGCACCAATTTCTTTTGATGGTGGCCTTAGTAGAAAACAAATAGGTCAATTCGGTATTTACTCTCATTGAATCAATCAAGAAGAAACAAGGCAAAATGAATGTTTGCTATTGCAGAGTGTTAGGCATTGTTCTTCAAGAGAAATGCCCAAACCTGTTGGTGTCACCAAAGGTCATCATTAATGCAAGCAAGAGGCTGACTCCAGTTCTCTTTGGAAAGTGGGAGAGAGTGATTCCCAAGAGAACTCCAAGGGCAGAATTTCTAGGCAAGCTTCTGAAAGCACCAGGACTGATACAGTCACTCCTCCAACCCTTCTAGAAGTTCCTATTCCTGAATCTCCAACTCCTCTCCCCTCTCAACCTCTTTAGCACACCTCTCCTGAAGAAGTTCCTCCTTCAAATTCTCCCATAGACTTTCCTTCCTCATTGCCTTCTTCTCCTCCTCTCCAGACAAATCTGTCTGCAGAGCTTCCATCATCATCCATTCCAGTTGATGATTCTCTTCCCCCCCTTGATTCTCTTCCCTCCTTCATTCCCCCTCCTTCATTTGACCTCTTGTCTCCTCCACATTCTCCACCTCAATCTCCCATCCCTGAAGATATTCATCCACCCATTTCAAATGCTACTAACATCTTCCTACCCTCCTCTATTCCCTCTTCTTCTATCCCAGTACCCTCTTCTTCTCAACATACACCTGACCTTGTGTACGTTGATTTTTCTTCTATTGTTGACCAGATTTTCTCCCATATCTCTCCAAAGCTGACTGCTCTTTCATATGAGAAGCTTGCTCCTGTTCTGCATCCTGATGAGTCCCTTTTATATACAAATTTAAGGACTCATCTGGGCCGTATTTCTAGTCGATGCACTACACTTTAGGCATGTTTTCGATCATATGTGTTATTCCTTGCTAAGTGCAGTCATAGGCCCATTTCGGTGTGCATTTGTGCTCCTTGTTATTGGGGGTAATCACATGGTGCTCCCCAATCCTTTTTCTGTGTTTATTTGGTGCTGGAGGTGTTTTCCCAGCTGTTTTGTCTTGTGTGCAGGAGGTCGGATCATCCAGTTTTCCCTCAGAATTCATTATTGTATACAACGCACGGTCGTGCGTTTCCTTGACGCACGGACGGTTGCGGTCGTTCATTCTCATCTGGGCAGAAAATGGGCGATCTGAGTTTAGTCGTGCATTTTTACGCACGGGCGGATTTACTCGTGCATGAGTAAAACGCACGGTCGCCTGTTTCTTCTTGTTTTAGCCTTTCCGAATTTACCCGTGCATTTTACGCACGGGCGGGTTCGCCCGTGCGTAAGTAAATCGCAAGGGCGGCGCAGCTTCATCTTCAAGTCTATTTTTATCATTAAATAACGCACGGGCAGCGCACGATCGTGCGTTCGCCCGTGCGTGACCAAAACTCTGTCTGTTTAGTATTTAAAGCAGGAAAAGCTGCAGTAAACGAAGGCCCACCATTCCCCTCGCGGGAAGAGCCAGGAATCCCGCCATTTTCATCCCTTCCACCGGAGGAGACGAGAGGAGACCATTTCCTACGATCTCCTTCACCATTCTTCCATCCGGGAGCATTTGCAAGTATTCTCCGCCACTAGTTCAAGCATTCTTCATTGTGGAGACTATAAAAGTGTTGTAGATCGTTAGAGCAATGACAACCTCCTTCAAATCCGCACACCATCTGAGGGCCGAGCACGGAGAGAGCCCGACAACCTCTCATTCCGGCAGAGAAACCAAGATGCGCTGACATCTTCTTTTTGGTCCTTTCTAAACTTTAATGCTTGTGCTTTCCCTTTGTGTTGTTGTAATGAACGCTCATTAGATTAATGTTATAGATCCTTGCTTGTTGTTCCTGTGCAATGATGCTGTGGTGGTGAGAATAGCTTTCCTTGTTGCTGTGATATTCAAAGTTGTTTGTGTGTGAAGCCATCAAGCAATAGATAGTGGTGATGTTGGCGAAGAAGTGAATACGACCCTCACAAAACCTTGCTCTGTGTCCACTCCACCCGCTTACCGAAGCATGGCATCGCGGCCACTGCACTCACCCACACCTTGCGAAGCGGTGCTTTCCGACCCACATTTCTCTCATTTCCGCAATAGCTTAAGACACCAATCACAACGCCCCTGTTTTATTTTATTCGCTTGTGTAACCATCGACTCACCACACATTTCGTTCACCAGAACCTGCATTCCCCTAGAGATCGACATTCGGGGAAGCTATTCCTAAATTTATTACTTGACAGCGACCGGTGCACTTGCCGAACGCGCATCAAGTTTTTGGCGCCGCTGCCAGGGAATGCAGGCGTGTAACGTTTTGTGTTGTCAAACATTGTTATAGGAGCAGTTGTTTTTTATTTTTATTTTTCTTTGTGTCTTCTTTTTGTGTATGCAGAGACAAGCCGGAAGGGAATTAGTACCCTTTGATCCTTAGATTGAACGTACTGTGCGCGCACTAAGGTGCGCTGCAGCCGTACAACCGGCTATGGGAGATAATATGGAAGTTGGAGGTGTGCCGAGAGCACCCAATGATAGGGAAGAAGTGAATCCTGGAGTACCCCATGTGGGGCAAAATCATCTAAGGGATGAGCAGGAGGCGGTTAGACCGAGGCCCCAGACCATGAGAGATTATACCACTCCAACAGCTGGGAGTGTGTGTCCAGGATTTGGGCCTAACATCATGAATAACCAGTTTGAGATCAAACTGGCCATCCTGAACATCATCCGCAACAACGCTCAGTTCTCTAGGATGCCTAGTGAAGACCCACATCTTCACTTGGCGGAGTTCACCGATATCTACGGAACCTTCCGTTACGCAGGAATTTCTGATGAAACAGTCACGCTGAGATTGTTCCCTTTCTCGTTGCACGACAAAGCCAAGGTCTGGCTCTACTCTATTCCCTCAGGGACTGCTGCAACTTGGGATGCTCTCGCGTCCAAATTTCTAGCTAAATTCCACCCGGTGGAAAAAATTGTGAGCCTTGGGCGTGAGATCGCCACTTTCCAGCAAGCTGAGCAAGAAACTCTCACAGAAGCTTGGGAGCGTCTTAGTGACCTCCTGCGCAAATGCCCAAATCACGAGCTTCAGCCGTGGAACATCGTGGAAACCTTCTACTTCACCATCGAGCCCAAGCACCGGGAAATGATTGACGATGCTGCGGGAGGGACATTGATGAACCATACGCCGGAGGAAGCTCTAAGAATTTTGCAGGACACTGCCTCTCACAGCACCTTCTAGACTGCGGGGAGAAATGCGCCGAGAAGCGCTCGGGGACTGTTCATGGTGGACTCATTACCTCCCGCTGCTGCGCCCGCGACTAACATTGCTTGTGAAGGATGCGGAGGCGGTGGTCACCACGCATATGAGTGCCCAGGTAGCGGGCTATCAGGTGAATTCTCTCAACTTAATTTAAATGAATCAGTAAATTTTGTTGGAAATCAAGCTAAGGGGGCACCCTATGGCAATGCCTATAATCCAGGTGTGAGAAATCACCCCAATTTTTCCTGGAATCGAAAACATTGCAGGCCAACGATGGCAATCGGGCCAGCATCAATATGATGCTCAAGCGTCAGGAAGCCAACCGAGGCCGCCTCATCCGGGTTATAATCAAGGTGCCCTGGCCCCTAAGAAAAGCAATTTGGAAGAAATGATGGAGAGGTTTATGGAAGCCGCCAACTCTAATATGGCCAACCAAACTGCGTCCATGCGAAATTTGGAGACGCAATTGGGCCAATTGGCTCAAGTGCTAACCGAGCGTTCGCAAGGGACCCTTCCCAGTAATACTGAAAAGAATCCAATTAACCAAGGGAAGTGTCTCACCGATGCGGGAGCGTGTGACCCAAATGAGTTGGTAATCTCATGCACCATTAATAATATTGAAACATCGGCCCTATATGATTCTGGTTCATCTCGCAACATCCTTGCATTGCAGGATGTTGCTAAATTACAAATTGAAATGAACACAGATGATCGGAAATCCCTAGTGCTTGCCAACGGGACCGTCATTAAGGCTGAGGGAGAAGTTAGAAATGTTAAAGTTACAATTGAAGGGACGGTGGTGGTCACCGACTTCCAAGTTTTGGGACCTAGTCAAAATCAATCTATTCCCATCTTAGGAGTACCATTCTTGAAAGAGAGCGGTGCCACCTTGGATTTTTCTAAGGGGTGTGTTGTCTTACCTGGTAAGGTAACACCCCCTACTTGTCCCAAGATTGCTTCCGAAGCATTAATTCACTCTCCCCTTTTTATTACTGATGAATTGTTTAGTACTGCTGAAGCCAGGAAAGAAAAAGAATTGTTAGTTGGAGAGAAGAAAGAAAAAGCGAAGCAGGTCGTGAATGAAGAGGTGAAGAAGGCAAGAGAAAGCAACAAGACTGAAGTTTGGAACAATAAGGGAGAAGGCGGAGCAAAGCGCCTTATGAATAATTTTCTTAGTCGTAATGAGAACTGTAAACAATTTAAACAGGTCCATTGGGCTGATCTAGTTAATACGGTGGCAACGGAAGTGATGCCACCCACCACCAAGGTGGGAAATTCTGACGATTATCAACGTTGGCGCTCTCCAACTGTGGAGAAGCTGAAACAAGAAAGATTGTTGCGTGGAGCACGCTCTGCTGCCCTCCGGCGTGAGAAGGAGGAGACTAGGGGCAAGGGGGAGACATCCTCCTTGGGCCCTAAATCCTTCACCTCCTTCCCATCTCGCGTGGCTGGGGAGAACCACCACAAATCAGCATATAGCTGATGCGTGATGGGGTCTCCGGATTTTGGTTGTGCTGTTTCTTCTATTCAATTTTTTTGTGCCTTGTTACTCGGCCATGCTATGTTGTGTTTTTATTCAGACTGAAACAATCTTTATAACTGCTGCTATCAAACTTTAATAAAGGTATTTGGTCCACCTTTAAGGACGTTAAACAAAAGGGCTTCTTGGGAGACAACCCATGGGAACCAACCGGTTCCGTTTGCCTTTTAATTTCTTTTATGTTCTGTTATTTCCTTTTTGCTAACATCGTAGGCTGAAGCTCTTGCATGTTGGATGAGGAAGGAGAAAATTTAAAGAAGGAATTACCGCACTTCTGGCTTGCTCATTCGTGAGCATAGGTCCACTCTACCCCTCTTTTCCTTATGTTTGAATTTTTTATTTTATTTGGTTTCGATCAAGTCTGGGGGAGAGATCGAGTTATGCACGTGCACACACTTTGCAGAGCATGTTAGAATATGCTGAGTTAGGAATTTTCAATTTTATTGCACACATTGCATACACTTGCCCCTAGTTCACGCGTACTTGATCATACACGCTTATTAGGTATTGCTGCGAGGTTCCCCGCTTGTAAGAATTGGATTGATAGTGTAGGAGTGAGGAGTAGAGAAAAATGTCGACTCGAGTAGTGCTCTAGTCGAGTGCTCCCGCCATGCCTAGAAATTCAATTGGAGTATAATAAAATTCAATGTTATAATTTAATTATTTCTATTATAGTAGCTGCAATTTATTTTACTTTAGTGGTGAATCCGGTTAATCCAACAATAGCATAGGGTCGAGTGTAGCTGGACTAGTAGTAGCTTATTACTAGGGTCGGAAGGAAGGACAACCTTTCTCGGTGGCTAGAACTTGCACTAGGAGACTCTTGAAACGATTGCATTGAAGTACTCGTTATAAAGTGTGATATAGGCCATTTCTTGATCAGTTTGTGCTTTTGAAATCCTTTCCAATGTAATCACCGTTGCAAGCCCACTTGAGCCTACCTGTCCTCCTTGTTTAGATCCACTAAAATTTCACCAAAGCCATACGGCCAAACCTATTCTCGTACCAACAAATGAGCTGAAAGGAATTTATTTATCGATCACATTTGGTGTTATCTCTGTGGTGTATGGTAGCCTTCAAAAAGCCGAAGGAGAAATTTTTATTGTGCCTACAAAAGATATTCTGTCGAGAAGAGAAAAGGAAAGAAAAGAAAAATTATTGTTCAAAAAGAACTTTCAATTACTTTCTCACGACAAAAACAAAGTATGATTGGCTTAGCACGCACCTAGTGTTCAGTTGAAGTCTGGGGGTGTTGTGTAGTTCTTGAAAATGTTGTATTGGTGATTTTTATTCTCTTGATAGCTCAGGTTATGTTGAGTGTGATTCCCATCGTCCTTCTACTTATCTAGCCTAAGCTCAACCTAAGCCAAATCTTAACCTACCAGTCCTATTGATTTTAGTTATGAGTCATCTCATGCAGTAGAGAGAGTACGAACGTGCAAGCCTATGGACACCGACTTTGATGGATTTCTTAGGAGATTGTCCCGAGCTTTGATTCGAGTAATACTCTACTAATTAGTCACGCTATTTTCCCTTGTGCGCAACCGAAAGATTCACCGAGATTCACTATCCAAGTAAAGTAGATTTCAAATTACTATTTTAGAAATTGTTAGATATAATCTTGAGTTTAATTCTATTCTAATGTATTTTTACGCACGTGAGCACGCGACTTCGCATGAGTCTCCACCGCTCAATCACACTCTAACATCCAATTGTTCCGATAGGAGAGCTGAGTAGTTTGCCCAAGACGTGCAAATGGTTAAGTCTGGGGGTGTGATGAGTCCCATTTATACAAATATTTATGGACTCATCTGTGCCGTATTTCTAGTCGATGCACTACACTTTAGGCATGTTTTCGATCATATGTTTTATTCCTTGCTAGGTGCACTCTTAGGCCCATTTCGGTGTGCATGTGCGCTCCTTGTTATTGGGGGTAAGCACATGGTGCTCCCCAATCTTTTTTCTATGTTTATTTGGTGATGGAGGTGTTTTACCAGCTGTTTTGTCTTGTGTGCAGGCAGTCGGATCATCCAGTTTCCCCCCCCCCCAGAATTCATGATTGTGTACAACGCACGGTCGTGCATTTCCTTGACGCACAGATGGTTGTGGTCGTGCGTTATCATCTGGGCAGAAAACGGGCGATCTGAGTTTAGTCGTGCATTTTTACGCACGGGCGGATTTACTCGTGCGTGAGTAAATTGCACGATCTCCTGTTTCTTCTTGTTTTAGCCTTTCCGAATTTACCCATGCATTTTACGCACGGGCGGGTTTGCCCGTGCTTGAGTAAATCGCGCGGGCGGTGCAGCTTTGTCTTCAAGTCTGTTTTTATCATTAAATAACGCACGGGCAGCACACGATCGTGCGTTCGCCCGTGCGTGACCAAAACTCTGCCTGTTTAGTATTTAAAGCATGAAAAGCTGCAGTCAACGAAGGCCCCACATTCCCCTCGCAGGAAAAGCCAGGAATTCCGCCATTTTCGTCCCTTCCACTACAGGAGACGAGAGGAGACCATTCCTGGCGATCTCCTTCACCATTCTTCCATCCGGGAGCATTTGCAAGTATTCTCCGCCACTAGTTCAAGCATTCTTCATTGTGGAAACCATAGAAGTGTTGTAGATCATTGGAGCGGTGACATCCTCCTTCGAGTCTGCACACCATCTGAGGGCCGAACCCAGAGAGAGCCCGACAACCTCTCATTCTGGCCGAGAACCCAAGATGCGGTGACATCTTCTTTTTGGTCCTTTCTAAACTTTGATGCTTGTGCTTTCTCTTTCTGTTGTTGTAATGAACGCTCGTTAGATTAATGTTATAGATCCTTGCTTGTTGTTCATGTGCAATGATGCTGTGGTGGTGAGAATAGCTTTCCTTGTTATTGTGATATTCTAAGTTGTTTGTGCGTGAAGCCATCAAGCAATAGCTAGTGGTGATGTTGGCGAAGAGGTGAATACGACCCTCAAAAAACCTCGCTCTGTGGCCATTCCACCCGCATAGCGAAGCGCGGCATCGCGGCCACTGCACACACCAACACCTTGCGAAGCGGTGCTTTTCGACCCGCATTTCTCTCATTTCCGCAATAGCTTAGGACACCAATCACAATGCCCCTGTTTTATTTTATTCGCTCATGTAACAATTGACTCACCACACATTTCGTTCACCAGAACCTGCATTCCTCAAGAGATCGACATTCAGGGAAGCTATTCCCAAATTTTTTATTTGACAGTGACCGGTGCACTTGCCGAACGCGCATCACAACCTATCTCTGGCCTATCTTCTAAGCTTGCATCCTTCCCTTCCTCCTCATCCTTTGTCCCTTCTTCTAGGGGCCTAGATTCAGGTCTCCCTGAAACTAGGCAAGGGGAGATGCTTGATGAAGAAGCTCCAATAATTGGAGGTTAAGATATGGTTATTGATTTTGAAGCAGCTCTAGTTGTTGAGTTTGAAGCAACTCCAGTTTTTGATATTACTCCAGTTATAGCTCCAGTAAATAATATTTCTATTAATCTCTCAATAGATATTATTTCTTTATTCTCAAAGTTCAGTTCAGTTTTCAGCAGTCTGCCTAAGCCTCAAGATTATTCAAAAGCTATAGTTCCCTATACAGCTCCAATAGATACAGTTTTGCTAAAGAAAATCAACAAAAGTTCTCAAGTTCCAGTTCCAGTTCAGGTTCTAGTTCCAGTTGCAGTAACAGGAAAAGTTGGCTTGGTGAAATCACCTACAACATTTGTTTTTGATGAATCCCCCTATCTCCTCCAACTTTTATGTATGTTGATTGACCTCTTCCAGAGGATGTTGAGCAAGAACTTGAGAATTCTCTTAAAGATCTTAATGATCTGTATGATAACCCTGCTCAGTTGTTTGATAGTGATGATACTGATGATTCAGATGATAATTCTTCAAAGAAACGAAAGTCCAGAAGCAAAGCAAAGGCTGTTCTGTTGGATCGGTAGGCGTTCTTAGAGGGGGGGGGGTGAATAAGGGTTTTTAAAAACTTTTGATATCTTTTGAATATTTTAGAAAAAGCTTTGATTATTAAAGAAGATCAAGACATATCAAGTGAAGTAAAAGTAAAGACATGATTTTATTAACTTGAGAAGCATGATTACAAAACTTGATCTCTTATCGAAGGTAGAAATCAAAGCTAATAGAAAAAGACTCCTTTTTGTTTCTATCCCGACTCGCTTCCCCACAAATCGGTGGCCCTAGCCTATCCTCCCCAAATTCAGCCTCAAGCCGCTCTAGCCAACCCTTCCCAAAAAATCATCCAAAAGAGCTAGTCATTGGGGAACCTTCTACTGGGGTAAGAACTCGATCCTCTCTTCATGAAACGTTTTCAAATATTTGCTTTGTTTCTGAAGTCGAACCTAAAAATGTTTCCACCGCTTTAAATGACGAATTTTGGTTTTTGGCTATGAATGAAGAGTTAGGACAATTTGAAAGAAATAAAGTTTGGAATCTAGTAGATAGACCATCTAATCATCCAATTATCGGAGTAAAATGGATCTTTAAAAATAAATTAGATGGTGATTCTAGAATTATAAGAAATAAAGCACGCTTAGTCGCTTAAGGTTATTCTCAAATTGAGGGGGTTTGAAGAAAATTTTGCACCCGTTGCTCGCTTAGAATCTTTTCGAATATTTTTGGCATTTGCTAGTTTTAAACGAATAAAATTATTTCAAATGGATGTTAAAAGTGCCTTTTCAAATGGAGGTGGCAGCATTGATTTTATGGGAATAGGAGGGGCCATGGACGTAGGCTTCATGGAAGATGAAAGGAAAGGATTTCAACAATATTACATAAAATTATGGAGATGGCGGCATTAGTGGAAATGAATGTGCAGCCATAATAATGAGGAGATGAATCACTTAATTTATATGGAAAAAATGGAGGGGAAGAATTCGACCATGCATGGGAATGAATGAGTGGCGGCATTGATGGGGTGGAATGACATGAGATATATGGAAGAAGAAGGGGAGAGATTCTGCCAGGCTGGATATAAATGGAGGTGGTGGGAACAACATTAAATGCTTAGAAATGAAACGCATTGAAAATGGGTATTATTAAAGAAATAATTGCATGGTAAAAAAAGCTGGCGGATTTTTGCATGGAGAAAATGTGAAATGGTTTTAGAAAATTAAGAGCATGATGAGGTGGCGGGAATCATCATCAAAGGAGTGCAACAACATGAGAACGAGTAGCAAAAAAGGTGGCGAGCAGTGTGCATGCATGGAAATGTTCCGCCAACGCGACAACTTAAATTAATTTGCATGGTGAAATCTTGAGCTTGGGCAGGTGGTGGCGATGGCATTGCGAAGCAGACGTTGCGGTGACATGAAATTATTTAGACTTATGCGGCTCGAATGGGCGCATCTAACGTGGCAACTCAAGCAAAATCTCCATCAAACATGCGTGCAACATCAATAAAATTCAGCAGCGGGCTTTCACTTCGAGACGTACAAAAATTACCCCGAGGCCTGCAGAATAACAAAACATTAGTGAAAAATTATATAAAACTAATTTATAAGCAAAATTAAATATTATTTAGAAAAAATATATATAATTTATATCAAAATTTAATATTTTTGCTTATGTAATTTAAGTCAAATTACGCATTATCAAACCCCCCGGTCTCATAAATGAAAAATTCCCTAATCATGTTTACAAATTAGAAAAAGCGCTTTATGGTTTAAAACAAGCGCCCCGTGCATGGTATGATCGACTTACATCATTTTTGTTAAAACACGGGTATGTTATGGGAAGTGCCGACAACACACTCTTCATTAAGCATAATAATAATGATCTAATTATTCTACAAATATATGTTGATGATATCATTTTTGGAGCCACTAATGAAGAGTTGTGTAATGAAGTAGTCTTAGTAATGAAAAATGAATTTGAAATGAGTCTTGTAGGAGAACTATCATATTTTCTTGGTTTTCAAATCTCACAACGAACTGATGGTATCTTTATTTGCCAAATAAAATATGTTCACGATATGCTGAAGCGATTTGGATTTGAAAATCTTAAACAAGATTCTACTCCTATGAGTGCTTCTTTAAAACTAGGAAAAGATGAATCTGGAATTTCAATTGATCAAACATTATATAGAGGAATGATAGGATCTCTTCTTTACTTAAGTGCATCTAGACCAGATATAATGTTTGTTGTATGTTTATGTGCTCGCTTTCAAGCCAATCCAAAAGAATCTTATTTAAAAGCGGTAAAACGTATTTTTCGTTATCTATTAGGGTCATCTAAATTAGGATCATGGTACCCACACAATGATTCATTCACACTCCATGGCTACTCCGATTCGGACTACGCCGGGTGTTCACTAGATCGAAAAAGCACTAGCGATACTTGTCACATTCTAGGACCCTCTTTAGTAGCTTGGTCTAGTAGGAAACAATCTTTGGTTGAACTCTCCACCACGGAGGCCGAATATATCGCACTGGGTAGTTGTTGTGCACAAGCATTATGGATGAGTCAAACACTAGAGGATTTTGGATTTCATCTTAAAAACATTGATCTTAAATGTGACAACAAAAGTGCAATAGACCTCACATATAATCCCGTACACCATTCTAGATCCAAACACATCGATGTTCGTCATCATTTCATTAGGGATCACATTAAGAAAGAGCATGTAAAAGTAAGTTTCATTGGCACGGACTCTCAACTCGCTGACATATTTACTAAACCTCTTACCGATGCAAGATTTCGATTATTACGACTTGAGTTAGGTGTCCTAGATCTTTCGTGTTAAAACACATTCACAAAACACAATTTTTGCATGTTTTAACCATCGAAAACATCTTCTAAAAATCTGAAATTTCTGCATAAAATTACTATTGGGACACTTAATCAAGATCAACAACTAAAAATTTCAAAATCATAAAAAATCGTGTACTGTTTCCCGCGCTAGCGCTAGCGTGCATATGTGTTTTTTTGTATTTTTAAAATTTTGAAAAAATCCTAAAAATATATTAATCTATATGTACTATTTATTTTTGCACTTCTGATTCTATTTAATTTTTGAAAAATCAAATACAAAAATACAAAAGACAAATTACAAAAAAATATGTTTTGTTTTTTCTTTGGTTTATGCAAAAATCAAATACAAAAGTATAAAACACTAAAACTATCCAAAAAACTGTATGGATTTTCCTATGAAAATCAAGCATGATTTAATCTATTCTTTAGAACTTCTATAATGTTGCAATTTATCTTTTCAAACTCTTTGAACATTGTTTTCATCATGCTTTGATATATCTATTAATATGTGCATCAAGTATCTTTTAAAAGTTGTGTAGAACTAAGCTTAGCATGCCTCTAAGTATGAGTAAATGTTTTATGTTTGATAATGATCGCTATTCACTCATTATTTTGGCATTGTCTATTTATGTGTTTAATCTAAGAATGCTCGTGTATGTTTTGTAATAGTACAATGAATTAAAATTACACAAGTATCTTGCCTACACAACCTTTATTTGCACTTTAAAAGTTAAGAAAAGTGGTTATGTTTTTATAAATTCTACTGGTTTGCAAAACAAATGTATTCGGAGAACTTTGTACAAAACAATAATCATAAAATAAAGTGACAAAGATAACTCCACCAAGCACTACTTGAACCTCCTGATAAGTCTTAATAAGCGTTGTGAGGTTGAGCACCTTGGAAAGAATAGTAAAGTATCTTGTGCAAACCATAACTATCTTTCAAAATAAAAACCACTTATTCTTAAGTACACCGGATCACAATAAAAAAATTCAATATTGAAGAATAAAATTATGTGATCCCCCAAGCACTACTTTGCACCCTGATAAGTCTTAATGAGCATTGTGTGTGCAAAGCACCTTGGTAGTTGTACATTTTTTTTGTGCATTGAAGTTTGTGGAAGTAAAATTATTTGTGTTTTATTGTGCTCTTACTTTACATATTACTTGTATTTTTGATTAAAACATTTGTTTACTCTACTCAAAAATACACTTTTGTGCACATCATTATCTTCCATAACACTTCTTCTCATGAGTATTGGATCCTAATGCTAATTCTATACTACTCTTTATTTATGAAATGCACTATGATAACCTAGCATGCTTTCTACAATGTTTAGTTTTGTTTTGAAATTATGAAATAACATAACATTATAGTACTCACTTTTTGATAACATTCATTCATGCTTGGTTAATTTATTATTGATTCTAAAATGTTTACAAAACATCTTCTTTATGAAATTTAACTCATATATCGTTTTATGGATCATCATTACAATGAGATGTTTCTTGTATTTCTATAAGTCTTCCGCATCATCACCATATATTTCTACCTTGCGCTCTCATGCTTATATCAAAGTCTTAAATACCAAAATTCCTTTTCTTTCAACAATTGGTAGACTTGCTTGGTAGATTTTATATTGGTTACTCTACACTTGAATATTTTCTTTTTTGCTAAAAACTCTGATTTATTTCTATGAAAATATTGTAATGCTAACATTCTGATTTATGAATGGATTTCAAAATAGCTATGTTAGTGTTTTCATAAATTCAAATAAAAATATAAATCCATAGGCTATGTTATTAGATTTAAAAAGCTTAAATGTTTCCAATAATTATTATCCATGACTTCATTTCTCACCATAGCTAGGGCGTAGGGTTGTAGACATTAGATAACCTTTATCTCTAGTCATGTCTTGTCCTTAACTGGGGAGGGTTCCAGTGGGGCCTTGCGAGGCACTGTGGGGAAAGAGTACTAGGTTGAGTTGTGTCTAGTGTTTGCATATGGAACTAACACCCCAACCTACGGCATGTATGCAGCTCCTCATGCCCATCCGTCACTTAGTACGGGGCTAGGGTGTAGACATATTGTCTGGGTAGTTTAGTTACTTGGAAATCATTACATTTTGGTTATACTACAAACTCTGATTTATAAAAATGTTATAATACTCAAACTCTGATCTATTTAAATAAAAAGTATTCTAAAACTCCTTATCATTTCCTTCTCTATAAGCTCGATCATGCTTTTATCTTCTTCGCAACTTTTTAGTGATGTCTCCTTACCCGCTTTTGCTAATAACAAAAGGGGGAGAACTAACATGATAAATATTAATCTACTATCAAACTATAATGCTTAATTAAGATGATAGCTTACATATTATGAGAGCATTCACTTAGGGGGAGCATGTATTTAGGGGGAGCAATTCTAAATGCTAAAATCAATAATTATCCTAAGTCATAACTCTCACACACACACAAATATTGTTTCATCATGCTTATTTATTAATGCTCTGATTTATCATTAATGGATTTGTTATTATCAAAAAGGGGAGTTTGTTGGAACATTGTCTTCCGCATCTCCTAGGTTTGAGAATAACAAATCCTATGTGTATTTGATCTTGTGTGTTTAAGTGTGCAGGAAATCAAAGTCCACATGACTCAAGGATGGTTGCCCCCAATTTTGAGCCAGCAATTCCAAGACTCCCACTAGCACAGGCGGTAGCACTTAGCGCCTGGCGCTAGCGATGATAGCGCAATTCCGGGCGCACATATGGAAGGAGATAGCGTCTGGCGGTAGCCGATAGCGCAGGCGGTAGCGACGCACACAGAAGGCAAGGGAGAATTGTTTCCTCAGATTGAAGATTCTGCCGCGCAAAACATGTCCTAATTTGGGATAGCGCCAGCGGTAGCGCTAACACAGGCGATAGCGCTAAGGCTATAAAAAGGACTCCTCTCCTCTCATTTCATACACACATCAGAGAGATATCAGAGAGAGGTAGAGTGCTAGAATTCTAGAGGCTATCTTGGCCGAAAGTTGAAGTCCTACCAAAGTTCTGCAAACTTCTGAAGGAGAATCTAATCACATCGGATCCAAACGAAGTCCTCCTCTACAACGCTTATTCTACAACGGATCTTCGCCTCCAACTTCAGAAGGGAGTTTTTATTTATTTTCATTTCATATTTTTCTTGTAAGCGGTTAGTGAAATCGCCTCGTGTTGGCAACTAGGTCTGGGTAGGACTTAGGGGGAAACTCGCCTCATGTTGGTGACTAGATCTAGGCTAGGTCTAGGGGGTGCTCGAGGACACATCCGGGGAAGGGTTGGCTAGAGAGGCTTGAGGCCGAATCCGGGGAGGATAGGCTAGGGCCACCAGTTTGTGGGGAAGCGAGTCGGAATAGAAAACAAAAAGGAGTCTTTTTCTATTAGCTTTGATTTCTAGCTTCGATAAGAGATCAAGTTTTATAATCATGCTTCTCAAGTTAATAAAATCATGTCTTTACTTTTACTTCACTTGATATGTCTTGATCTTCTTTAATAATCAAAGCTTTTTCTAAAATATTCAAAAGATATCAAAAGTTTTTAAAAACCCTTATTCACCCCCCCACCTCTAAGGGCACCTACCGATCCAACATGTTCCTAAACCTCCATCTTCAACAAATGATACTCCCTATTATATTTTGAACAACATTACTCTTACAAAGGATTCCCTAGCTTGGATGAGATTCTCTAGAAATGAGAATAACATGAGAAAGAAAGTGAAGAAAACAGGCTTCTATTCAAATAAGCCAGTTAAATTTAATCATCCTCCTCCTCCTCCAGCAGCAGGTTCAGAAGGGATGTCCTCCTCATCTTCTCAGAAGCCTCCTCCTCAGCATTCAAGAAAATTAGGAGATAGTCATAGAAGTTCCAGTGGCTCTCATAGTTCAAGATCAGCCAGAGCTCCTCCTTTAGGATCTGCCAGAGCTCCATCCTTAGTGTATAAGTATCATGTTTCTGATGGTTCTTTACATAGGTAAAAAATTCTCATGAAAAACCATCATATAAGGCCAGTGAAGTTGATGAAAGGCCTCTATCACCTATCAATCAAGATTCAGATAAGATTGCTCATATGGCTAGATTTATAGAATCTATTGCTACAGCTCAGATCAATAAAGCAAAAGCAGAAGGTAAAGATTACTCTCAGTTCTCAACAATGTCTGATTTCAGAAGATAGGAATTTGAAAGGTACAGCTCAAGGAATCTCTTTAATGCTGAAGATTACCTAAGGTTGCACCCAGCTGTAGTGGTTCCTCATGCCTCATCTCAAACCCTGCTGGGAGCTAATGACCTCTATATGAGTAAAAGAGAATCTGAGAACCCAAACAGACGGATCATTTTCAAGCCCTCTTCAAAGTGACAGAGTAAAGCTTCTGATTATTTGGTTTTGCATATTTCTTCTTTTAGTGTAAATCTTTCTAACTCAGAGTACTATATCTTTTATCTGCTGAAGTGAAATTTAATTTCTGTCAGATATATATGCTCTGTGCTTGTTGTTAGTTTTAATTTTGTCAAATAGTATCCTACCCAAATAGGGGGAGATTGTTGGAACAACCATATTACTGATTTGGGCTTGGATCACCATCTGTGATTAGGACTCAAGCTGACCCCTTTGTATAGTCTAAGGGTTAAGGTCTAAGGTTGCCTGAGTTAGCTAGAACTTAGGAAAATTCCAAGTTTCTATGTTCGACGAACATCATTTTGCGTTCGACGAACTCCTTCCTTTGTTCGACGAATGTCATGTTTCAGTTCAACGAACTTGCTCCTCTGCTCGATGAATTCAGTCTTCCAGTCAGTTCAACAGATTCTATTCTTCAGATCTACGAACTCCAGATTGAGATCGATGAACTCATTGTTCAGTTCGACGAATTTGTAACTGTGTGTTCAGTTCGACAAACTCAACTCTCTGCTCGACGAACTCAAGCTTTCTGTTCGACGAATTTCTTCTTCAGCTTGATAATTTTTGAAGGATCAGTTATCTATTTTCTCAGAACTCAGATCGACTATTCAGCAACGGATCTATTTATCTATTTGGACTTATTCATTATCAGATAAGTCAAGATTTGATCTTTCCTTTTATTATTCCTTTCTATTCTCTTCTTTCGAGAATGTAGCCGTTGACATATTGGAAAAGGATACTTTCATGAAAAAGGAAAATGAATTAAAGTATTATTGCAGAATCAGATTGCAGTTCCAAGAAAAATCCTTTCAGATTATTTTATTCCTTAACCAAAAGATTTGAATTTCAAATCAGATACATATACCTAAGAAAAAGGTTGAAAAAGATAGACAATAGACAAAAAGAGAAGATCAGACCAGAGAAGTAATACAGTCGAGAGAAATACAGAAAGTCAAAAAGAAATACAGAGATCTTCTTCATCAACAACAACATTTTCATTCTATGAGAACAACAAAACAATCTTCTCTCAGTTTCAACTGCTGGTTCTTAATCTTCAAAGAGCTACAATAATATGAGAAACATCTTCTCTTAGATTCATCTTCTTTCAAGGTAGATTCTTTACATCCAAGAGAAAGCTCCATCCATTATCTGTCAAGAAATTCTATCAGACAGGGGGAGCTTTACAACACAATAATCCACTAGTCTTCTCTCAGATCTTGTTGACAGAGAAGAACTTCATAAACACCTTTTTGTTTATCCTTTTTACCCATCTTGTACAGGGTTCTAACTCCCTTCAAAAGTTAAAGCTTTGGTGGCAGGGCACCTGATCAAAAACCTATGTTTTGGTTTGAGCACCTGATCAAAAGTTCAGTGGTGTTTGGGCACCTGATCAAAAATCCCAGTGGTGATAGGGCACCTGATCAAAAACTTAGTGGATTCCTACCAATGGTGGCAGAAAAGTAGATGTACCTAGATTGATTGGGGAACTACTATAGATCCTAGTGTCTTCTGTGATTGTGTTTTTCTTTCTATACTGTGCTGTGATTTTTGTTTAGCTTTTATACTCACTCTGCTACACAAATATATATCACTATTTTAATTCCGCTATAAAATAAGTTAAAAACTTTTAATACTCTATTCACACCCCCCCCCCCTCTAGAGTAAATCTAAGATCTAATACCTCACTTTCAAAAGATGTGGTCGCTCCTAAGGCGGTCATACTCCCTGAAAGTAGCGATCTTAAATATCCCTCTACGGATTCCACTGGGAAGGTTAGTGGCCTGGCTGGTCTCATTTTCCCTTTTGCGATCTCAGAAGCGGACTCCGAGTTGATTGCTTATCTTGATGAAGATTCTTCTAACGATTTCTCTTGTTCAATCTTGCAGGTGCTTGATCCCTTCGAGTTCAAAAATCATCTAGTGGCCATCGAAGAGAAGGAGATTGCTGAAAGGGAGAGGGAGACCGATGAAGAAACGGTCAGGTTAAAGGCGGAAGAGGAAAGGAAAAAAGAGGAGGAAAAGGAGAAAAAAGAGAAAGAATAGAGAGTAGCACAAGTTGCTGCTGAGAGAAAAAGAAAAGAAGAGGAAAAGGCAGCCTCGATCACTGCTGAGAAGAAAAAGGAGGAGGAGAAGAAAATGTCTCTGCTTACCACAGAGAAGAAGAAGGAAGGGAAGAAGTCGACTCTGCTCGCCGCAGAGAAGAAGAAGAAGAAGAAGAAAAGAAGAATTCTGATGGGAGGAAAGGAGATGAGAGAGTTCAGCAAATTGAAAAGGAAAAAGCTGCACTTTCTTGCAGTCTGGTGAACCCCTCCACTGCCCAAGATGATATGATAAACAAAGCAGCAGCAGACCGCGCATTGGCGGTCTCTGCCCTGCGAATTGGTAAGGAGAAGATAGCTACGAGATTGCTGGAATTCCTTCCACTGCCTGTTGTTCGCACTAGATCTCCAAAAAGAAAACACGAGATCGTCATCACTGAAACAAATGACATTCTTATTAGTAACACATAATTAAGAAGAAGAAGAAGAAGAAAAGAGGGAGAGAGATCGCAGAAGAGAGAATTGGAAAGAACAGGCCTTGAGCGCTTATGGGGATCAGACTGCCCTTTGCTGACCGCAAAACTCGCGGTCACAAAAGATATTGAAAGTACCTTATTTGACTACGGTCTCAATTTCTTTCCAAGTACTCTCTTTATGCGAAACTCTTCAGTTTTTGAACTGTTGTAGTAGAGCTAACTAATTATTTTGACCGCAGATAATGAGGCCGCAGAGTCTTCTAAAGAAGGAGAGCTTCCGCAAGTTAGGATTCCTCCACAGCTTTCTGACATTATCAAACCAGTGTTCGAGGGTGTTTGCACTATGCTAGCTCAGGAGCGCTCACATAATGATCAACTTCAAGCTCAAGACTATCAGCTTTGAGTTCAGACTGCTGATTTTGAAGAAAAGTTGCGTGCCAATGAAAAGCGACTCTGCAAGGTGTGCGACCTGAAGAATGCTGAGCTCATCCGGGCACTTCAAAGATTTGAAAAGGATGCAGACTATACCGCTTTGTGTTCTGTAATTTATGCAAGTTCGGCGGTCTAATCAATTTACTGGGCAATCTTAGAGGAAATCATCATTACAAAAATATCCTTAGATTCCTATAAATAGCTGGCCATTAGAGTCTATTGGATCTTGAGGCGCCCTTAGAGAGGGGGTGAATAAGGGTTTTAGAAAACTTTAATCTTCTATAGAAAACTTTAGATATTTTATTAGATGTAAGTTAAATCAAAAGTAAAGAGATAGAAATTAGAAATGAATTTAATTTTATTAAACAAGAAAAGACATGATTATCATTTATAAAAATTGATTACAAAATCTGATTTCTATGACGCTAGAAATCAAGGCGATTATGAAATACTATTTTCATTTTCTATACCGACTCTTCTCACTAAGAACCGGTTGGCTTTAGCCGATCTCTCCCCAGATACGGCCTCAAGCCGCTCTAGCCCTTCTATCCCCAGAAAGGCCTCGAGCACCCCTAGATCTACTCCCTAGACCTAGTCGCCGACATGAGGAGAATTCCACCTTAAGTCCTACCCAGACCTAGTCGCCAACACAAGGTGAATTTACGAAGTGATTATAAAGCTAAATATAAAATACAAATATAAAAAGTCCCTATGATGTAATCTAAAGGAGACGACAAAGAATCGCTGAAGATCATTGAAGTCCAAGCGTGCGCTCTTCACATTGAGTTAGCATGTTGATGCAAGCCTCCTTTAATTCCTCCTTTTGAAATTGAGTGGGCGATCCTTCGTGGTCTAGAGATATGGCACTCACAAATAACTCAGAGTGCTGGAATAGGGCTCCTTGGCATTGGTTGTTGGAGAAGACGAATCCACCTATTTATAGGACTAGAAGCTAACGCTGGCGTTAAGGCTAACGCCTGGCGTTGACCCAGTATAGAAATGTTTTAATGGCTCAGATCTTCAAAATAGGAAGGAGATTATGCATCTTTGGAAACATTCATTTTAGGCAACCTTAACGCTGGCGTTGAGTCTAACGCCTGACGTTGAGTCAAATCATTCCCAAAATGCTCCTGCAATCACGACAACTTCCCTCCATGCTATTTTCATCTTGGTGGGAACGAAAGTCAACGCTGGCATTAAGATTTAACGCCAAGCGTTATCTCTCTTCCAATCTTTTCAGCTTGTGATCAAATCCAGACCAACAACAACAACCTAGTGTCATCTTTGTTCAAACCTACATGCTAAAAACACAATGGAAAATAAGATCAAATACAAGTAGGATTATTATGTACAAGTCAAAGGGATGTGAAAAACCATGTTCTAACAATCTCCCCATTTTGATAATAGCAAATCCAATAGAGATAAATCAGATTCATATATAAGAAAGATGTATTTTTAAAAGGATATATGACACAAAGCAATATTGAGACAATAATAAGAATTATAGATTGTTAAATTATGCTCCCCCTACATAAGTGGTCTCCCTTAGAGTATACTCCCATAGAGTAGATTCATGCTCCCCCTTAATCTAGTGAATCCTACTCCTTTAATCATTATGATTTATCATTTTATTCTCCCCCTTTTGTTATTAGAAAAAGTGGGTGGAGTGAAACAAAACTAGAGTAAAGAAGACAAAAGTTGGGACATAACTAAGAGAGGATTAAGAGTTTTGTTTAAACACAAAGTAAATCATGATCGAGCTAAGGGAGAGAGTAGCACAGCGGAAAAAGATATGATAAGCGTGAATGAACAACATTCCATTTTTTTTGTTTTACCAAAGGAATTCTACCACTTGCTTTTCAATTTTTTTTAAGGAACTTGTTGGAAGAAATGCAATATAGTTTGACAAGCACAAGTGAAAAGAAAACTTAGATGTAATCATGAGAAAGCATGGTAAAAATACACATGATCAAATTAGGAATGCGGAAAAATAAAACAAAATAACTAAGATTAATATTTTTGTAATAGTTTGACCATTCCAACAATACGTCTAGACTCTTCACATTTGAGCATTTAACTTTGAAAATTTTCATAACTAATAGGCAAGCATGATTTAATATATTAAAAAAGATAATTGCTACAATATAACCAATTGGTATTTCAAGTAAAGAAAACATTGTAGAAATCATGCATTGCAATATAGTGCTTTTACTTAAGTTTTTAGAGTTTTATGTAATTTTGCATTAGGATCCAATTCTCATGAGTAGAAGCTTTATGAAAAACAATGATGTGTGCATTAGGTGTTTTGATAAAAGTATACAAGTGAAATAATCAAAACACATGACAAATGTAATGAAATAGTAACAACAATATTAAGATTTTAATCTTATAATTACTTTCACACATTAATTTTAGAATAAAATTTCAAATCACATAAACGGGGTACAACTATCAAGGTTCTTCACCCACACAATGCTCATTAAAACTTATCAGGGAGCGAAGTATTGCTTCGGGGATCACATAAGCATTTTTATAATTTTTTATTTTTAGTGATCCGGTGTAAAAATAGAAGTGATAAAAAGAATATGTTTGCACAAGACACTTTACAATTCTTTCCAAGGTGCTCAACCTCACAATGCTCATTAAGACTTATCAGGAGGGTGAGTAGTGCTTGGCGGAGTTATCTTTGGCATTTTATTTCATATTGTTGTAATTTTTGGCCAATGGTCTCCAAATTCACTTGATGTTGCAAACCCTTATAATTTCGAAATAACACTTCTACGTGTGCTAGAAATTTATTGTTTGAATGATGGTGTAGGTAATTTAGACATGCAACTTAATTTTTTAAAATTATTACACTACACAATCATGCAAGACTAAGATTATGAGCACATGTAGATAACCAAAATAGTGAATGAATGAATCATTAATTAACATAAAACATTACTCATACTTAGAGGCATGTTAGGCAATCATACACAATTTTCTATAGACCATTTCATTGCACATAATCAGATTAAGGTCAAGGCATGACAAGATAAAACAATGTTTAGGAAATTTGAAATTAAAATTAGATATTGAAGAAAATCATTAAGTGTATGCCTAAACCAATTTTGACCATTTGTAACAAAATAACTAAGATGTTTGCTCATGTGAAGTCATATAGTCAAACCATAATTTTTTAAATAATTAAAACAAAACAAATGATAAAAAACATATTTTTGAGCATTTTGATTTATTTAATTTTTTGTATTTTGGAATAAAATTAAAAAAATAAGAACATAATAATTTGAAATTAGAAAAAAAAACTGAGAAAATTTATTTGAAAAATACCAGAAATATTATAGAAAAAACAGAATTTCAATAAGGCAAAAAGATCTAATGTCTGGTGTTAACTACTCAACGCCCAAACATGACACTACTTTTTGAGATTTTTTGAAAAAATTTTCCTTGGAATAGGGAGAATGTATATAGACCTTCTCAGTGTAGAAATTTCAGAGAATTTGGAGATGATTAGAAGGCTCATTAAGCATGTTTTATTTGTTCAAAAAAGGTTTCTATATTTTTATTTGGTTTTCAAATATTTGTGTTTTACAATATCATTAAAGCTCAAAAATGGTAAAATATGCAAAACAAAAGAGAAGAATGTTTAATCAACTCAAGACTGCATGAAGATTATAATCATAAAGAGTGCATGCAAACCATATGATATAGGTATGTCCTAGATTATAGTTCCCTAACTATATGCATAAACACTTGCCCCGTACTAAGTGATGGATGTGCATGAGGAGTTGCACACATGCCATAGGTTGGGGTGTTAATCCCATATGCACGTACTAGAGAATGCTCAACCTAGCACTCTTTCCCCTAGTGCCTCGCAAGGCCCCACTAGAACCCTCCCCGGTTAAGGACAACACATGACTTCGAGGTTAGGTCATCTAATGCATACAATCCTACACCCCCACTATTGTGATACACATAATGTGGGTGAATGATCATGGACATCCTAAGCATTTTGTTTTATGGAATCAATTTATAAACTATGGCTTTTATGAGAGATTGATTTCTAATTATAGTTCATTTTAAAACCACATAGTTATTATGAATTTTTACTTTCATTTTTTCTATTTTAAAATAATTCCTTATGGTAATATGAGATAACTAGTATGAATAATATTTATTAGATGATAATGCTACAAAGATGAGTTTGCAAGCAATGTTATGCCATAAGATTAATAGAGATAATGTTGCATGTATTCAAAAATAGTATAAAGATGATTATATGGTTTACATATAGGTGAGATACATGCACACACAAAACATATTACATTCGCATTATCATGATCAAAAACCATATGTTGGAAGTAAAAGATCTTTTGTAGTTATGTTTCATATATGAATTAAAAGATCTTTTGATTTTGCATGATTATTATAAGCGATCATTAGTTTAAACATATAGAAATTTAGGTACTCATAATTTTTATTCATAATGATGTAAGTATTTAAACTAAAACAATCCATATTCATCCATTTCAACATATTAAATAGAAAGATAGAATGGTGAATAATGAATATATTGAGAGAATATTTTTGGTTATTTTAAAAGGTTTTTGTAAATTTTCTCTTTGAATTTTTGAATATTAAACAAAACACATATATATATATATGTAATTTTCTTGACTTTCAAATTTTATTATTTTATTTTTCTTTAATATAACATGGAATTATATAACTAGCATTGACATTGATTTCTACTTATAGTAAGTGATGATGCTTGAATGAAAGTTATGGTAACAAGGTGCAATGTTATGTAAGGATTACAAGCATATAAATGAGTTGGAAGGGGACACAGGAGTGTGTGACATCAAATCCGTAGACACAAAACTTGCCAGAAAAAAACTGAGATAACTTCTAAACAGAGTTAAATTTTGGCAATTTTGAGGGTCGAAATGGACTCATACGAGCAAAGCTGCTTTCCATTGCATAGATCTTCTCGACCTCGTTCTGAAAAGCTATTGTGGGTGAAATTCTGACAAGCGAGTCAAAAGTTATGATCGTTTGAAGTTTGGGTCAAAATCTCGCATATTTTTTTTTATTTTTTTATTTTTAGAGAAAGTTACCAAAGACCAATATTATTTTTCTGAAAGTGCAAGATAATGATAGTTTTCTTTTTTGGTCATTGCAAGAGTACATATGGTTCTAGAATCAATTTGATCTTTGGTAGACTTTGGTTTGACTTAGCAATTTAGTGTGGATCTTGGACTTCCCGAGGTCTACCCTATGAGGGGTTCACACCAGTACTAGGAGATATGATGGGGTGACATCCCAAATATCCCTTTCTCAAGATATTTAAGTGTTATTGGTTGCTACCCAAAACTATCTAAAATTTATAGACTCAAAATTTCTGGAAGAGAAAAAGTGAAGTTCATGGTTTCATAAATCTAGATAAATATCTCATACAAATTTTAGAATTGGTTTATATAGATAATGTAAGATATTTATAGGCACTGAATATAAGAAAGATTGATAGGTCACCATAATAAAATATGACTTTGAATTTTGCTCAATTTGATTTTATAAACTTATTAAGCTTTTAAGAGATAAAATCATCCTTCCAATAATATTTTAGGTGACCATGACATGATAACTTAAAAAATAAGAAAAGAAAAAGAAAAATAAAGAGACATTGAAGCATGTCATGAAGTAGAAATTTGTATATTACATTTTTTAAAGATTATGTTTCATGCATATGATGGTACCTAATGAATAAGAGTTTTAGGTATCCAAAGGGGACCAAGTGTGGTGGTTCCTCTGGGTACCCAAATAAAACGTGTTGGTTTGTGGGGAGATAGTGATGAATGGTTCCTTTCATGTGAAGTTAATATTTTATTTTTAGCTTTGGGCCTCCATTCAAACCTTGGTTTAATGCTATTCTTATACATCAAATTTCCATTATGATTATCTTTATTTTGAAAATTATATTTGTAATGATTATTGAAAGTATTGTTCATAGGAAGTTTGTGTAATTCTAATTTCAAGTTGGGAGAAACATGATTTTGTAAATAATGGTGATTTTGTTTTTGATTTACAAAAACCGTGTTTCTTACTCCCATTATTAGTCTTATTTAAGATATTCATATTCAACTTGTTTGCTTGATATTGTGAATTTGTGTGTTGTGAATTTTTACTCATAATTTTTATAAGCAAGTTGATTTTTGATTTTAATTCATCATTCTTGATCTTAAGATTATGCCTAGCTTTATTATAAGCTATTGTGCTAGTTTGAAGAGTGGAAATAATAGAGTCAATATGAGTTTGATAGTTATTTCTAAATTTCTCAAATGTTTCGTTCATCTCCTTGATTTCAATTTTATAATTTTGGCACATAGCACAATCACTTTTTAAAGTTGAATTTTCTAAAGATCAATTTTCATTATGTTCTTTTACAAAAATAAGTTCCTTAAATTTTTCTTTAGTATCATTATAAATAAAATAAGGTTTTGATATTTCAATTTGAGAGCACAATTGAGAACAAGGTAATTCAAAATTTGATTTTATATTAACATTAGATTTTGACCTTTTATTTTCTAAATGTAATTTCTTATTAGCAATTTTCTATTTCTTCATTTTACGTTTAGCAATTTGTAGCATATGTAATGTGTAAATGGAATTTGTCACAAAAAGAGAAGACTTTGATTTCCTTACATTGATATCGGAAAAGGCAAGATTTGAACAAATAGTTTCTTTGACATTTTTTGGCACTCCTCTTCCAAAGATAATATTTCTTCTTCTCTTCCTCTTGATGTGCACTCCATTGATCCATCATGAGAGGAGCTTTCTTGACCATTTGTTCAAGCTTGTATGTTCTCCACTTCTTGCGTTTGTTCCTTACCTGTGAGAGGAAGATCATACATTTCTTCAATAAATTTCCAACTTTGTATGCACTAGAAAAATAATATATCAATTTGAAAATTTCTTGAGATAAAGCACAAAAGATACTATTCAAAGCCTTTGCATTTAGGTGACGTTCCTTTTTATTTATTTCATCCGCCGGTCTTACAATTGCTATATTCCATGCTTCGATATCTAAAGTTTTAATAAATTTTTCCATTCAAAATTTCCACCCATTATAATTTCTCCATTCGAATAAAGGCGGTGCAAGAAATTTTTATTCTTCATACAAATTTCCCCAACTAATAGAAGCAAGGTCATGAGATGCTATTATTCCCGGTTGTTAATGCGATTTGGAATATCCTAGCTTTGATACAACTTGTTGGATCTTGAGGCGCCCTTAGAGGGGAGGGGGAGAATAAGGGTTTTAGAAAACTTTAATCTTTTATAGAAAACTTTAGATATTTTATTAGAAGTAAGTTAAATCAAAAGTAAAGAGATAGAAATTAGAAATGAAATCAATTTTATTAAACAAGAAAAGACACGATTATCATTTATAAAAATTGATTACAAATTTTGATTTCTATGACGCTAGAAATCAAGGCGATTATGAAATACTCTTTTCATTTTCAATACCGACTCTTCTCACTAAGAACCGATTGGATTTAGCCGATCTTTCCCAAGATACGGCCTCAAGCCGCTCTAGACCTTCTATCCCCAGAAAGGCCTCGAGCACCCCCTAGATCTACTCCCTTGACCTAGTCCCCAACACGACGCAAATTCCATCCTAAGTCCTACCCAGACCTAGTTGCCAATATGAGGGAAATTTACGAACCGATTATAAAGACAAATATAAAATACAATTATAAAATACAAATATAAAAACTCCCTATGAGGTAATCTGAAGGAGACGAAAAAGAATCGCTAAAGATCATTGAAGTCCAAGCATGTGTTCTTCGCATTGAGTTAACATGTTGATCCAAGCCTCCTTTGATTCCTCCTTTTAAAATTGAGTGGGAGATCCTTTGTGGCCTGGAAATAGGGCCCTCACAAATAATTCAGAATGCTGGAATAGGGCTCCTTGGCATTGGTTGTTGAAGAAGACAAAATCTACCTATTTATAGGACTGGAAGCTAACGCTAGTGTTAAGGCTGACGCCTGGCGTTGACCCAATATAGAAATGTTTTAATGGCTCGGATCTTCAAAATAGGATGGAGATCCTACATCTTTGGAAACATTCATTTTAGGCAACCTTAATGCTGGCATTGAGTTTAACACCTGTCGTTGAGTCAAATCATTCCCAAAATGCTCCTGCAATCACGACAGCTTCCCTCCATGCTATTTTCATCTTGGTAGGAATGAAAGTCAACGCCGGTGTTAAGAGTTAACACAGGGCGTTAGCTCTCTTCCATTCTTTTCAGCTTGTGAGCAATTCCAAACCAGCAGCAACAACCTAGTGTCATCTTTGTTCAAACCTGCTTGCTAAAAACACAATGGCAAACAAGATCAAATACAAGTAGGATTTGTTATTCTCAAATCAAAGGGATGCGGAAAACCATGTTCCAATAGAGTCTTCGTTGCATACATTCTGAATGCGCCCTAAGCACCAGTCTCAGCAAACTCCCATTATGGTGTCCGCTCGAGCCTCCTCTACTGTGGTTTTTTTTAATGTCGGTCACAAACCCAGTCGTCTTTCAAAAGATGAATACTTGGCTTTTCTTGCGAAGCATATGGTTCAGAATTTAGTCATTGTGAGACCGCCCAGAAAAAAATGAAGGGTTGAATTTTGAAGGGGAGAATAAATATATCATTCCCATTGATCACTTCGAATATGGGCTGAAGCTCTCTTTACCTTGGGAATTCCTTGAGGTGATGGAATACTATGGGTTTGTGTTCGGCCAGCTACATCCCAACTCGATCAGTCTTATGAATGTTTTTATTAATTATTTGAGATCGGCGAGGATAAAATTTTCCATCGGCCTCTTCTGCGCGACCTTTACTGTTAAGGTGCTGAAAGAAGGAAAGAAAAAAGAAGATTTCGAAGGATTAGTGTATTTTTTGTGTAATGGTATAAAAGTTTTGAATCTTCCAAATAAAATTCCTTTCTGTACAGAAAGGTTTCTAGTTTTTGAACGCGATCTCGACAGTCTCCGTAGTCTTCAATCCTAAAGAGAAGAAGGTGTCTTTAGGAAAAACAAGACACTCTTAGAGGAAGAGATCAAAATTTTGGCCTTCCTGTTGGGAAAGCGCCTCGATCTCGTTCATTATCTTGCGATCTGGCCAGAGATCGATGCGATCTCTCCAGAGGGGAGTGAGTATTTTTCCCTGCAATCTCCTGCTATCTTTTTCATAGTCTTTAGGAAAAACAAGACACTCCTTTTTCTCCAGCGACTCATGCGATACCTGCGGTCGACCCGGTGGAACCAGCTGAAGAGGTGCTCACTCAGAGGTAGAAAAGAAAGATGAGAGATCAAGAACGCAAGACCGCTGGGCTTGGCGATACGTCTGATACTGCCAACGAGTAGTTTCCTATGGTTGCCTTTATGAAAAAACTGAAAGATATTAAGGGAAAACCCCTTCTTAAATGGGGTGCAAAAGGGAAGATCGTTAGGGTATCAATCGATCTCCCTCTTTGGAGTGGAAAATTAACCCGCCGCGCCTTCGCGGTCACCTCAGTCCTCTATGGGAAAAACAACGCCAAGGAAGCATGTGACTTTGAGATAGAGATGCTTCCTGATGCCTGCGCTCAAGCAACCACTAGGAGCATAATTTTAAATCATCATATGTGGCGGTCTCTGCGAGGTGCCCTAAGAGAGATTGAGCGGATGCAAGAAGATCGAAAGGTAAAGCAAATTTTCCTAGTGATACCTAACTCTTCTTTTATGTGATCGCGCGGTCTGACTATTTTCTTTTGCAGCAAGCAAAGAAAGCAGCATACGATTCTGAGAACCCCGAATTCCAGAATGCTTTGATGCAACACATAAAGGATACCATGGAGCAGGAGATCTCAGAACTTTGATACCGTGGCGGTCTTATTGATGAATTTAAAGAGGTTAAATTTGTCGATCACTTCCAAGATGCAGCAAAATTAATAGATGAGCAGTCAGTTACTGCAGAAGAGACCGCTGTTGAGGAGGAAGAAGATGTGGAGATTGTTGATGCAGACAGGGCGAACGGGAGCCAAAACATCGCAGGCGAAGACACGAGCTCTAGGGCGAGCTCGAGTTCTGGGTCTAGGATTCCACAAGGAAGCTCAGAAGAACCCTCTGAAGAGAACGATTCCTCCTCATCAAATGAGCGATCTCTGAAGAGATCAAGGAGCAAATAGAGGATCCAGTCTTGTAATCTTTACTTTTTGTGATCGCGAATTTTGAGACCGAGCTATCTGATGTAAATAAACATTGAAATAGAAATAGAAATTTGGCATACCTTTGTCTCTTATGTGAATGAATGTTTTTCTTATATTTTTCTTTGCTTATGTCGATTATATTATCTGTGACCTTATTACGATGAAAAAGTTTTGGCATTCAATCTTAAGGCTTCGGGTGTTATCGAGTTCAAGATAGCGGCCTAATGCTACATGTTTTATGTTTGAGCAGTTCAAAAAAGGCGACCTTATACTTTTCGGACCGTATTTCTGGGAAGTGACCAATTTCAATTAAACAAGAATAAAGTCATTAGATCGCTAAAGAAGAACAAGATTGCTTTAGACCCTCTGGTTATAACACAACTTTACGAGATCGCTTATCATATCTGTGATCTCCAGTCTTGAAGGACTGCCAAGGTAAAAGACAATTCGCAGATGTTGATTCCCAAATAACTTTGAACAAGAGTAAAAGATGCGATCTTCAGTAATTTTGACTGTTTATTCCTTGGAAAAATAAACATCCCTTTCATAGTAGATAGTCCGCGATCTTCAATATTTTAGGCCATTCCTTTGATGATATTTAGAAGAAATATTTTCACGATAGATCACCAGTGATCTCCAATATTTTCAATTGCTATAAGAGGATATTTACAAGACGAATCCACGGTCTTCATTTTGCCAGGCCGATTGATATGAAGGTTGATAATATGGGAGTTATAAATGATCTCCTTTTCCTCTTTAGGATTTGATTGAATTCAAAAATGATCTGACGGCGATCTCATATTGTCTAGACCGCTCTTCCGTAGATTGGGGCAGTGAATATTAAGCAATATTCCAGATCATGAGTTTTATCTAAATCGAAAAAACATAGGAGGCGGTCTCAGTTATTTCAGACCGCTTTATCCCCAGAAGTTCACCATAAATCTAGCGATCTCCACAATCCTCAGATCGCCCGAAGGCAGAAAAGCTTGCGAGGTAGAACCTGTAATGATCAAAAGGGCAGATGCGGTCATGCTCCAGAGATACGCCAGTATTGCTTTCCTCAAGAGATCATCTCAATTCTAATGTTTTCAAAAAGAGAGAGAGAGAAAAATGAACAACTCAGGATGATCAAAAAAGGGTAGGTGTGGTTATGCCACGGAGGCTATACCGACATTGCTTTCCATAAGAGATCATCTAAGGTTATACTATCTTATCTACTCAAGGGCTCAGATGATGGTCATAGATATAATCGACCACCTCTTGGCTATCTTTACACCAATGAGCATTCGAGGGTAACAGAACAAGATGATCTATAGGGCAGGTGCGGTCATACTGCAGGGGTTACACTGACATTGCTTTCCTCAAGAGATCATCTTAATTCTAATGTTTTCAGAAAGAGAGAGAGAGAGAGAGAGAGAAATGAACAACTTAGAATGATAAAAAAAAGGCAGGTGTGGTTATGCCAAGGAGGATATACCGACATTGCATTCCCCAATAGATCATCTAAAGTTACACCATCTTAGCTACTCAAGGGCTCTGATGATTGTCATAGATACACTTAACCACCTCTTGGCTATCTTTACACCAATGAGCATTCGAGGGTTGCAGAACAAGATGATCTATATGGCAGGTGCAGTCATACCGCAGGGGTTACACCAGCATTGATTTCCCTAAAAGATCAAAAAGACTATAACAATGTCCTCCTATAATGCATGACAGAGCTGAACGTTCACCTAGACTTCCCTTGATTCAGAGGCGTGTCAGATGTCAGCAAGGACCCATCATCCTAAAGTTCCTGTGCACGATCTTGGCGAGCTACTGCATTATAGATGCGAAATCTCCCCGCTACCTGTGGTGCTGGCAGATTTCCATCTCGAGTTTTGATGAGTCCCATTTATATACACATATTTGGACTCATCTGGGCTAGTTTTCACGCACTTGCACTTCATTTTTAGTTCATTAATGCTTATATTTCACTTGTTCACTCTTCTCATACTAAGTGCACTTTTAGGCCCGTTGTGGTGTGCAATTGTATGCATTGTTTTTTGGGGCAAGCAAAATGTGCTTCCCATTCTTTTTCTGTGTTTATCTAGTGCTGGAGGTGTTTTCCCAGCTGTTTTATCTTGTATACAGGTGGTCGGATCATCCAGTTTTCCCCCAGAATTCATGATTGTGTGCAACGCATGATCGTGCATTTCCTTGCGCACGGACAGTTGCGGTCGTGCGTTCTCATCTGGGCAGAAAATGGGAGATCTGAGTTTAGTCGTGCGTTTTGACGCACGGCCGGAATTGCCCGTGCGTGAGTAAAACGCATGGTCGCCTGTTTCTTCCTTTTTTTTGCTTTTCTGAATTTACCCTTGCATTTTGACGCACATGTGGATTTGCCCGTGTGTGAGTAAAACGCACGGGCGCGCCAACTTCATCTTCCCGGCCTGTCTGTTTGTTGAATATCGCACGGTACACGCACGGTACACGCACGGTCGTGCGTTCGACCGTGCGTGAACAATTTCTGACTGTTTTTCTATATAAGCTGCAGATTCCGCCCTAATGAATGGACCTTCTTACTCGCGCCCAGAGCTCTAGTTCCCCGCCATTTTTGCCGCTCCATCACCGCTCACCTACGGGCGGAGCTCCGGCCACCATTCTCTCGCAAATCGCAAGCCGAAGCATCCTCTAGGCCTCCTCCATTATTCGTGCACCTCCAAAGCTCCATTGTGAGGGATTCAGTGCTGCACTTGTGAAGTTCTCTGGTGAGATCGTGTCCAAAGAAGATTGACGAAGAAGACGGGTATAATAGAAGAAGGTGATAGCACTTCCGGACCCCGGACGGCAGTCGGAGCCCGAGCCCAGACTAGGATTGACAACCCTAGATTCCGGCCGTGAACCTTCGATGAGTCTCCGTGCTTTGGTTGTAATCTCAACCTCCTTTACATTGTAGTGTGTTATTCCTTAATTATTTGGGTGTATGAACAATGTTTGCTAAACCTTGTTATGATATTTAGTATTTCATGTCCATGTGAAATTGTTATGTGTGGTTTATTCAAGTGAGGAGCGCCCCATTCCATCCTCCATCCCACCATCATGTTCGTGTGCCGCACTAGCAATTGCTAGTGGCGTGCTTGTCGACAAGGTTCTTGCGACCCTCATTTCGTAAGACTACTCTTCCATCCTCCAAGCTAAGCGGTGCTAATGGCCCGTGTAATCCACTTCGACTCCGCCGGTGTGACCCACTCCATCCGCAAGCCTACTATTCCAACCTCCTAGCGAAGCGTGGCATAGCGGCCCATGTAATCCATTCGCCTAACGAAGCAGTACGCTCAAGGCCTGCACAGTTCGATTCTGCTTGCCTACTCATCCATCCGCCCTTGCGACACAGTGCGCTCAAGGCCTGCCTAGTCTCTATCCCACCAAGCGAAGCATTGAATAGCGGCATTGCATAGGAGTAGTTTAGTTATTTTCTTTTATTTCCACAAACAAATCAACCCCCCTCCGCATTCCATCCGACCAAAGGACTTCGATCTCAAGTCCGTCCTCAATAGTTAACTCCACCTTACTGTGTTCCTTTGAGATTCGATACTTGGGGATTCACTCCCACATTTTATATTACTTGAACGATCGGTACACTGCCGGTTCGTGTCGCAGTCTTGCTACCGCCTATAGCGGTGTGCTAAGATTCACGCATCAAGTTTTTGGCGCCATTGCCGGGGAACACAGACGTGTGAGTTTGCTGTAGAGGGAGACAAGAGATAGTAGTTCTTCTAGTGTTTATAGCCGCCTTATTATCTTTGTTTGCTTTTTAATTATATTTTGTTTTTATTATTTCGCTCTCCTATTTTAAAGTTTTAGGCAAGTTTAATCCAAGGTGTTTTATTAGTTTATGTAAATTTCCTTGCAAAGAATTTCTGTTTCGTTTTATCTGCTTTAATTATTGAAAATGTCATCATGGGATATTTCTCCTAGCACTTACGACAAGAAGGTTTATTATATAGACCAAATGAAGGAGTTAAATGCTAGGTTGTGTAGGAACGTTGTTTGCTTGTTGTGTCGAGGAGAGGGTCATGAATTGAGGGACTGTCCTAGTCTCTTCAATCCTTACCGTTGCTCCTCCACTCATGACAACATTGTCCCTACCACTCATTATTTACCTGTGGAGGCAATTGCCAACTCACCCCTTGAGCTTAATTCTCGCATCGGTTCCTCTCTCCCTGTTTATGGATTCACTCCTAGTGATGATGATCACTCATCTGTTGGCCAACAAGGAGAGGATTTCAAACTAATGGATGCACCTGAGTGGGATGAGGAAAGTATTCTCTCCATCGGGGAGGCGTTAGCAGATCTTTTTGCGGAGGAACCAAATCTTTTTGTTCCTCCAGTTTATTGGCAAGATTTTTCTACACACATTTTTTATGATCCTGTCGAAGTAATTGAGCAGGGTGATGATTCTGAGCCTGAGGCTGCTCCAAGGTGGGATGATGAGGATACTCTTTCTGATGAGGAGGTTTCCACTTCTTCATGGGATGAGGAGGTCCAACTCACCACCGAGGCCCTTGAGTTCACGGGCCGCCCTTGCTATGATACTTACGATGATGACGGTGATCTATCCTTGGATCCTGCTGGGAGTGAGACCGGGATCACTCCCCCTATTGATTTTTATTCATGTTCTTCTTCTTATTTATTTCTTGATCACCTTTCTCTATCTGAGCCTGTGCAGGTTGAGTCTTCACAGGTACCCCAAGAGGACTTGGAGCATGATGCTCAAGTCAATGATGAGTGTATCCTCTCATGTGAGGAGGTTGATCCCTCCTCCATAAAAGAAGCCTCATTCATTGCCTTCTCCTCCTGCCACCTCCATGAAGACGACACCTTGTTGGGCAAGGATAATTTTGGTGAGTTGAGTGAGGATTCCTCCTCATCTTACTTTTTATTCCATCTACCTGTGACGGGCAGGTATTATTTATATTCGGGTAGAGGCGTGACTGTTTTATCATCGTATCGGTACCCGCTACCGACACGCATATTAGAACAGTTAACTGTGCACTTTTCTTTTCATAGACCCATTAGCTAGAACTCGTAAAAGTTCTGAATAAGTCGTGCTGGGAAGACAATAACCCCAGTAGTTATCTTACTTTTCTTGCAATTTCAGTTTAGATAGTTTGTTTAGTTAGTTTTACTTTGTTTTTAGTTTGTATATCTTCTTTTGTTTTTGCGGAGCTCACCCCTGCAGGTCCTTCTACTGGATGGCGGATGCTGCAGCTTTGTCTTGGTGTACATGCCAATCTTCTGGTATGCTCACTTACTGAGCATTGGGTACTTTCTTCCCCTAGCCCTCATTTAAATTTCATGTTGATATTCTATGATGGTTCGTTTAGTTTAAGTCCGGGGGAGAGATATTTATTGTACCCACTGCACGTGCCCATCTTAGTGCATGCTAGAAGTATTTTATTTTCAGTTATATATGATTTTGTTGCATTTTCTTCGCACACCACAGCACCCACATGAGCGTGTACTTAGTTGTTGGCGCGTCATGAGTTGAATTCATTTCCTCTGTGTGATTGGGAAAATCATTGTGCTAGCTTTTAAATTACATAGTGGAGTAAAATGTTGACTCCGGTGTTCCTAGTCAAGTACTCATGTGAGTATAGGGATTTGTGTAGATTAGATTTCTTTTTATACTTTTTATGCATTTCTTTTAGTGTAAATATTGTTTACTCTACTCAAATGGTGAATCCAGTGTTAATCAAAAGGTAGCATAGGTATGTGTGTAAAGTATCGTTAGATACGTATTGCTCGATCCAGGAGGAAGGATAATCTTTCTCGGTGGCTAAGAACTTGCACCAAGCGATTCTTGAAGCATAGGCATAGGATAGTTCTTTTGCGTGAGAATGATGTAGGCCATCATTTTGGCCCGGTTGAGCTTTTGTGCCCATTCTTATCGCTCTGTCCTCGTTAGCCCAGTTGTGCCTACCCATTCTTTGATTCAGCCCGACTTTAATCTCACCAAAGCTTAAAAGCCAATCCTAGTCGCACACCCGAATTTGAGATTTAGTTGTTTATTATTTTCATGATTGGGGTGTTGATGTTGTGATATTTTTGTGAATATGTGGATGCACTTCATTGCTCATCTTGCTGAAATTGTTTTGAAAAGAAAAGAAAAAGAAAAAATGAGAAAAAGAAAAGAAGCAAAAAGAAAAAGAAAAAGAAGAAGTGCTTAATTGAAAAATCTTTGTATAAATTTATGATTGGGAGTAGGCGGTGCACACACCCATGTTGCAAAAGTCTAAGTCTGGGGGTGTGGTGCACTTGCATTCGATGTTGGTGTGCGAGGAGTTGTAATAAAGCTCATTTGGGTTTCGGTGTATCAAGCCTTCGTGTTTATCTTTGTTTACCTCACCATAACCCAAGCCTCATTTAAAAAAAACCTAAAGTCCTACCGACTCGCGCATTTAACCAATCTAGTGTCGTGGAGAGAATGTGACCGGGCAAGCTTATGGTCTCCGACACCGATGGATTTCGGTGGAGTTTATACGGAATCCCAACTTTGGCAATGCGTGTCTCAGTGATTATTTTACTTTCTCTGTATGCGTGACCGGATGATTCACCGTGACTCCAATTTTGAGTAGAAGTAATATTTATTTACTCTTTTAGAAATTTATAAACGATGTGTATAATTAGAAACCTTCTATATTATTTTCCTATGCACATGAGCATGCGAATTTGCATGGTACTCCATTTTGTAATTTTAAGCTAGCTATTTCTTTTTCCCGCCTCCATAGGATTGGTTTGCTCGGGACGTGCAAACAGGTAAGTCTGGGGGTGTGATGAGTCCCATTTATATACACATATTTGGACTCATCTGGGCTAGTTTTCAGGCACTTGCACTTCATTTTTAGTTCATTAATGCTTATATTTCACTTGTTCACTCTTCTCACACTAAGTTTACTTTTAGGCCTGTTGTGGTGTTCAATTGCATGCTTTGTTGTTGGGGTCAAGCACAATGTGCTCCCAATTCTTTTTCTGTGTTTATGTAGTGTTGGAGGTGTTTTCCCAGCTGTTTTATCTTGTATACAAGTGGTCGGATCATCCAGTTTTCCCCCAGAATTCATGATTGTGTGCAACGCACGATCGTGCGCTTCTTGACGCATGGATGGTTGCGGTCGTGCGCTCTCATCTGGGCAGAAAATGGGAGATCTGAGTTTAGTCGTGTGTTTTGATGCACGGGGGAATTGCCCGTGCGTGAGTAAAATGCGCGGTCGCCTGTTTCTTCCTTTTTTTTAGCTTTTCTGAATTTACCCGTGCGTTTTGACGCACGGGGGGATTTGCCCATGCGTGAGTAAAATGCACGGGCGCGCCAGCTTCATCTTCCTGGCCTGTCTGTTTGATAAATATTGCACGGTCCACGCACGGTCGTGCGTTCGACCGTGCGTGACCAATTTCTGACTTTTTTCTATTTAAGCTGCAGATTCCGCCCTAATGAATGGACCTTCTTTCTCGCGCCCAGAGCTCTAGTTCCCCGTCATTTTCGCCGCTCCATCACCGCTCACCTACGGGAGGAGCTCCGCCACCATTCTCTTGCAAATCTCAAGCCGAAGCATCCTCTAGGCCTCCTCCATTGTTCGTACACCTCCAAAGCTCCATTGTGAGGGATCCAGTGCTGCACATGTGAAGTTCTCTGATGAGATAGTGGCCAAAGAAGATTGACGGAGAAGACGGGTATAATAGAAGAAGGTGACAGCTCTTCCGGACCCCGGACGGCAGTTGGAGCCCGAGCCCGGACAAGGATTGACAACCCTAGATTCTGGCCGTAAACCTTCGACGAGTCTCCGTGCTTAGGTTGTAATCTCAACCTCCTTTACATTGTAGTGTGTTATTCCTTAATTATTTGGGTGTATGAATAATGTTTGCTAAACCTTGTTATGATATTTAGTATTTTATGTCTATGTGAAATTGATATGTGTGGTTTATGCAAGTGAGGAGCGCCCCATTCCATCCTCCATCCCACCGTCATGTTCGTGTGCCGCACTAGCAATTGCTAGTGGCGTGCTTGTCGACGAGGTGCTTGCGACCCTCATTCCGTAAGACTACTCTTCCATCCGCCAAGTTAAGTGGTGCTAACGGCCCGTGTAATCCACTTCGACTCCACCGGTGTGACTCACTCCATCCGCAAGCGTACTTTTCCATCCGCCTAGCGAAGCGTGGCATAGAGGCCTGTGTAATCCATTCGCCTAACAAAGCAGTGCGCTGAAGGCCTGCACAGTTTGATTCCGCTTGCCTACTCGTCCATCCGCCCTTGCGATGCAGTGCGCTCAAGGCCTGCCTAGTCTCCATCCCGCCAAGCGAAGCATTGCATAGCGGCATTGCATAGGAGTAGTTTAGTTATTTTCTTTTATTTCCACAACCAAATCAACCCCCCTCCGCATTCCATCGACCAAAGGACTTCGATCTCAAGTCCATCCTCAATAGTTAACTCCACCTTACTGTGTTCCTTTGAGATTCGATACTTGGGGATTCACTCCCACATTTTATATTACTTGAACGATCGGTACACTGCCAGTTCGTGCCGCAGCCTTGCTATCGCCTATAGCGGTGTGCTAAGATTCACGCATCAAGATTCAAGTCGAGTGGGAATGCAGTAGGATCCGTCGATACCTCTCTTGGTCGGATCTTAGCTTTTAACAGTTAGCTAATATGTTTCGAGGCTTTCTTTCCAATATGTATGAAGCAAAAGTTTATATCCACATCATCATAATGTTTGCAAAAAAGAAGGAAAGAAAGAAAACGACAGGAAAATAAAATTTTTAAGAGAAGAAACGCTTGAGATCATCTCCATTCCAAGTGTGAGATAGATCTTCTCCTTCATAAGATTGAAGACGGTAAGCTCCAATCTTGAGCGCTTCTTTAACAATTAATGACCCTGTCCAATTTGGATTAAGCTTCCCAACTGAGCCAGATCTTGCTGCTGCATCAGCCTTCTTAAGGACCAGATCTCCAACAGCAAACTCTTTTATTCTAACATTTTTGTCAAAATATTTGGCCATTATCCTCTTTACTTCTTCTTGCCTTATAGTTGTTGTATCACTTAGTTCTTAAATGAGATCGAGGCTGCACCTCAATTCTTCATCATTTTCTTCCATCCAGCTATATTGATGTTGTTGGAATAATAATACTCTTGGACTCTTAACTTCAAATTCAACGTGAATGAGAGCTTCTGACCAATGAGATAATTTGAAAAGAGTCTCTCCAGTAGCTAAAGTTGGAGTTGTCCTTAAAGCCCATAATACTGAAGGTAACTTCTCTGCCCATTTACCTCTGAGATTTTCTACTTTCTTTTTCAAGAGGTTGATTGTGAGTTTATTGGTGGCTTCTACCTGACCATTACTCCGAGGGTGATGCACAGAGGCAAATCGTAACTCAGTGCCGATCTGATCACAAAAATCTATAAGACTTGAGTTTTTGAATTGTGGACCGTTATCTGTGATGATTGCCATGGGAATTCCGTGTCTACAAACTATCTCCCCCCAAATGATATTCCTCACTACTTGAGTAGTAGTCTTAGCTAGCGCCCTTGCTTCAATCTACTTACTGAAGTAATCAATCATTACTGGAATGAACATGCACTGACCACTTGCTAAGGGAAAAGGTCCAATCAAATCCATCCCTCAAACCGCAAACGGCCATGGGGTGGCTATTGACCTAAGCTGTTGGGCTGGCTGATGCTGGAGGGGGGCAAACTTCTGGCATTGAACACATTTCTTTACAAATTTTTCTATATCCTTCCACATTTGAGGCCAGAAATATCCTTGTCTTAGAATCCTTTTTCCTAAGGTCCTAGCTCCCGAATGACTGCCACATTCTCCTGAATGAACCTCTTGAAGGATAGTTGGAAACTCTTTTTCGGAAGCACATAGTGCCAAAGTGAAAGAAAAGTTTTCCTGTAAAGAATCCCAGCAATGAGATAATAATGGGCCGCTTTAAGTTTAAACCTTTTTCTATCATTTACCATTGAATGAAACTCTCCATTCGAGGGGTAGAGTACAAAAGGATCCATCCAAGACACACTTTGATCTATCTGCATAACTTCTCCTTCTTCGATAGCTGGACAAAACAACTCTGAGATAGTTCCTCCTGAAAGAAGACCAAACTTTGCTAGCTCATCTGCTTCCTTATTCTCTTCTCTTCAAATATGCTAGATTGTAAAGCTCTTGAACCTACTTATCTCAGTTTTCACTGGAGCTTGATACTGCTTCAAAATGTGATATCTGGTCTCGATGTTTCCATTTAATTGAGATGTCATTACCAGAGAATCTTTGACTTGAACATATTCGATTCCAAATTCTCTTGTGAATCTGAGACCGGCGAGAAAAGCTTCATACTCTGCTTGATTATTTGTTGTCGGAAAATAGAACTTCAAGGCTTGGTCTAGCCTAACTCCATTTGGATTGATCAAGATAACTCCTGCTCCGGAGGAATTCCTTCTTGAAGCTCCATCAATGAAAATTTTCCAAGCAAGAGGTGCTCCAAGTTCTTTCTCTGAGCTAGCCTCCTTTGCATCAATCATGAAATCTACTAATACAGGAGCTTTGATTGCTACTCTAGGAATATACCAGATATCAAATTTGTTGAGCTCAATTGCCCACTTTGCCAATCTACTTGAATGCTCCAGCTTCTCTAAAACACTCTTTAGCGGAAGATCGGTGACAACTTGTATTGAATTGGCTTGGATGTAAGGTCTCAACCTTCGCGCCGAAGACACGAGCATTAGGGCCAACTTCTCAAGAATTGGGTATTGGGTTTCCGCACTCTTTAAATTTTTTCTTTCATAATAAAATGGAAAATGCTTCTTCTTTTCTTCCCTGACTAAAACAGAACTGATGGCATCAGAGCCAAATCCGAGGTATAGAAAGAGGTCTTCTGCCTCCCTGGGGATCTGACTCAAGGGAGTTGATGTAAATTACTTCTTGAGCTGATTGAAAGCATCTTCACACTTCTTTGTCCATTCAAACTTGGCCCCTCCATGGAGAGTTTTGAAAAAAGGTGCACTCTTATCTCCAGACCGGGAGAAGAAATGACTCAAGCCTGCCATCCTCTCACCCAGTTGCTGAACTTCCTTAGGGGTCTTGGGAGATGACATATCTAGGATAGCTTTCACCTTATCGGGATTTGGTTCCAACCCTTCTGGTGTAAGGAGATGGCCGAGAAACTTTCCTTTGTTAGCCCCAAAAATGCATTTTAATGGGTTCAACCTCATATTTAAAGCTCAAAGAGTTTCAAATGTTTCATTTAGGTCATTAAGGTGAGCTGAGAAAAGCTTACTTTTAATTAGGAGATCATCGACATAAACTTCTAAATTTCTTTCTTTTTGAGTTTTAAAAATGGTATCCATCATTTTTTGATAGGTGGAACCGACATTATTTAGCCCAAAAGGCATTACAAGATAACAAAAACATCTGTCATTCGCGATGAATGAGGTGTGAGGAATATCCGTCTTATGCCTTCTTATTTGGTGATAACCAGAGAACGCATCTAAAAAACTAATGCAGGAAAACCCCACCGCTGAATCAACTAATGAATCTATCTGAGGCAAAGGGTAGCAATCTTTAGGGCATGCTTTATTAAGTTTGGTAAAATCTACACACATTTGCGACTTCCCGCCAACTTTTTTCACCCTTACTACATTAGATACCCAGTCTGGGTATTGAATCTCCTGAACGAACTTAGCCTTCAGCAACTTCTCTACCTCCTCCCGAATCGGTAAAGCGAGAGTCTCTGCCACTGCTCTTTTCTTTTGTTTGATTGGGATGGAGTTGGGATCAATATTGAGGTGATGGAAGGCAACATCTGGATCAACTCCTGACATGTCATCCGTCGACTAGGCGAAGACATTTAAGTTCTTTAGAAGGCAGGAGATGAGCTGATCCTTATCAGCTTCGTGCAATTCAACGTTGATCGAAAGCTTCTTGTTATCGTCTTCTTTGCTGATTGGCACGGCTTGAGTCACTTTGGCAGGTTTCAAGCGAGCTCCGTCTCTTGCATCTTCTTCTTCTATTTCTTCTGCTACTTTGGTCTGATCCATAGCTTGAGGTGCTGAGGAGATTTCAACAGCCTGAAGAGGAAATGATTCGATCACATTGACCGACTTAACATAGCATTTTCTAGCCTTCCTCAGATCGCTCCTGATCTGGTACTGTTTGCCATTGAAATCAAACTTCATGTCCTGACTGTAAGTTGAGATTACTGCTTGATACTCATTCAGAACTGGACTTCCAAAAACTATGTTGTAGTTGCTCGGAGCTTCAACGACTATGAACTTTACCAATTTTACAATGCCTCCTAACGTCACCGAGAGGGTGTCAACTCCTTCCACCTCCTTCTTCTCCCCTGAGAAACCATAAAGCGGTCCTTCAGTAGAGAAAAGGGCCTTCCCGATCTTTAGAGCCTCGAAAGCAGGTTTGAAAAGAACATTTTCTGAACTTTCGGTATCTACCAGGATCTTCTCCACCGTGTAATTCTCGATTACCGCCTTAAAAATGACTGCGTCGTTGAATGCGTTGGCGGTTGGAGGAAGGTCATCTTGTCCGAAGGTGACTGTTCCTCGAACTGGAGCTGAGGAGGAGGTAGCAGCAACCTCGGATTGGTAGACTGTGGAAAGGCTAGCTTTCCTGGAAGATTCGAGTCCTACACCTCCATGAATGCAAAATAGATTACCTAGAGTACCTTCGTCATTTGCATTTATACATTCATCTGGATATCCGACGTTGCCGAGATAGACAACATCATCCACTTCTTCGCATTCCCAAAGAACTTCTGCTACCTCCTTGCTCTTGGAGGTCGAAGCTTTGGGAGGATCTCCCTTCTGAAATAGATCTTTGAACTTTCCTTCCTATATATGCTTCTCGACCAGCAAGTGGAGAGCTCAATAATTCTCAGTCATATGACATCTCTCCCTGTGATGTTCACAGTAGAGAGTCGGATTTCTGGTTTTTTGTTCAGAGTTGATCGGGGCAGGCCTTTTGTAGAAGGGTTGCATTTGGAGGACCTAAACTACCTCTCTTATGGAGATGTCGAGGTTGGTGAAGGACTCTTGAGAGTCATTGAAGATGTTGGATCGGTAGGCGCCCTTAGAGGGGGTTGATTAAGGGTTTTACAACTTTTTCTTATATTTTGAATATCTTGAAATAATAAGAGATTATGATGGTGAGAAATAAAACAAACTAAGTAAAATTAAATAGAGACATATTTTATTAATATGAAATATGGGTTTACAAGAATTGATTTCTATAACACTAGAAATCAGTGGAGAATAATAGTAAACTCTTTTTGTTTTCTATCTTGACTCGCATCCCCATAAACCGGTTGCCCCAGCCAATCCTTCCCCAGATTCGACATCAAGTCGCTCTAGCCAATCCTACCCCGGATATGGCCTTGAGCACCCCCTAGACCTAACCTAGATCTACTCGCCAACACGAGGCAAATTTCTTCCTTAAGTCCTACCCAGACCTAGTCGCCAACACGAGGCAAATTCTCTAACGGTTTACAAAAGATATGAAATGATAATAATAAAAACTCCCTCTTGAAGAAATTATGAAGTTGGAGACGAAGATCCGTTGTAGAATAAGCATTGTTGAAGCGGATGTCGTTTGGATCCGGCGTGAAAAAGTCCTCCTTCAAAAATTCACAGAGCTTTGGTGGGAGATGAACTTTCTGCCAATTCAGGCTCTGGAATTCTAGCACTCAACCTCTCTCTAATGGTTTTCCAAAATGAGAGAAGAGGTGTCCAATTAATAGCCTTAGTGCTAGCGCGTGCGCTATCGCTACCGTCGACACTATCCCATAATAGCACATATTCTGCACGGGAGAATCTTCAATCCGAGGAAACATTTCTTCCTTGCCTCTTGTGCTTCGCGCTACCGCCTGCGCTATCCACTACCGCCTGGCTCTAGCGCCTTCTAAATGTGCTCTGGGGATTGCGCTAATCATCACTAGAACCGAGCGCTATGTGCTACCGCCGGTGCTTGTGGGCATGTTGGATTTATTGGCTCAAATTTGGGGGCAACCTTCTTATGTTATGCTTGAGTCATATGGACTTTGTTTCCTGCACACTTAAACACACAAGATCAAACACACATAGGATTTGTTATTCTCTAACCAAGGAGATGCGGAAGACCATGTTCCAACAAACTCCCCCTTTTGATAATAACAAATCCATTAATGATAAATCAGAGCATTAATAGATAAACATCGTGAAACCTACTTGTGTGTGTGTGTGAGAGTGATGACTTAGGATAATTATCAATTTTAGTATTTAGAATTGCTCCCCCTAAATACATGCTCCCCCTAAGTGAATGCTCCCCTAATATGTAAGCTATCATCTTAATTAATCATGTTAGTTTTCCATTTTGATAGCGAATTTTATTTATCATGTTAGTTCTCCCCCTTTTGTTATTAGCAAAAGTGGGTAAGGAAGCAAACACATAAATTTTTTGATAATAAGATAAAGGCATGATCGAGCTTTTAGAGAGAAGGAAATGATAAGGAGTTTTAGAATAATTTTCATAGAAATAAATCAGTTTTTTTAGCATAAGTATGTTCATAGAAATAAATCAGAGTTTTTAGCTTTAAAGGAATAATATTACATTTACCATGCAAGTCTACCATTTGGTTGAAAAAAAAATTTGGAGTTGGAAGACTTGAGATAAGCATGAAAAGAACACAAGGTAAACATAATGTTGCGGAAGACCTATAAAAATACAACAAACATCTTTTTGTAAGACATGATTTATAAAAAGAAATATGAGTGAAGGACCAAAATAAAAAAGATCTTTTTTGTAAATCATTTTTCTTTGAAAATCTTTAAAGTCTACCATGAAGTAACCAAGCATGAAAGAGATGTATGAAAAAACTATTACAATGTTAATCCAATTCACAAATTCAAAACATACCAAACATTGTAGAGAGCATGCTAGGTTATCTAGTGCATTTAGATATAAACAGTATTATAGAATTAGCATTAGGATCCAATACTCATGAAAAGAAGTGTTGTGGAAGATAATGATGCGCACATAAGTGTATTTTGAAGAGAGTAAACAAATGTTACAATCAAAAATACAAGACATATGTAGAGTAAAGTGCACAATAAAACACAAATAAGTGTACTTCCACACACTTTTTATGCACACAAAAAAAATACAACTACCAAGGTGCTTTGCACACACAATGCTCATTAAGACTTATCATGGTGCAAAGTAGTGCTTGGGGATCACACAATTTTATTTTTCAATATCGATTTTGTTTTTGATCCGGTGTACTTAAGAATAAGTGGTAAAAAAATGAAAGGTTTGCACAAGACACTTTACTAATCTTTCCAAGGTGCTCAACCTCACAATGCTTATTAAGACTTATCAGGAGGTTCAAGTAGTGCTTGGTGGAGTTAACTTTGTCAAGTTCTTTCATGATTTTTGTTTTGTACAAAGTTCTCCGATTACACTTGTCTTGCAAACCAATTTAATTTTGAAAGCACAACCACTTTTCTTAATATTTAATAGTGCAAATAAATGTAGTGTAGGTAAGATGCCTGTGTAAATTTAATTTATTGTACAATTACAGTACACAAGTAAGCTTTTTTAGATTAAGAGCATATGTAGACATTGCGAAAATAAGTGCGTGAATAAAGATCATTATCAAACATAAAACATTTACTCATACTTAGAGGCATGCTAAGCTTGGTTCTACACTACTTTTACAATAAAATTGATGCACATAGTAAGTGATATATCAAAGCAGATAAAAACAATGTTCAAAGTAGTTTGAAAAGATGAATTTCAATATTGAAGAAGGTCTAAATGATAGATTAAATCATGCTTGATTTGCACAATTAAGTCCATACTGTTTTGTTTTTGATAATTTTTATGTTTTATATTTTTGTAGTTGATTTTTGTATTTAGGAATATAAATTAAACAAATAAGCAAGAGAATTTTTTATTTTTTTTGTAATTTGGCTTTTGTAATTTTTTTTTGTTTTAATTTTTCAAAAATCAATTCAAAATAGAAATGCAAAAATAAATTACACATATAATAAAGCATATAATTAGGGATTTTTTAAAATTTTAAAAATACAGAAAAACTGACAGGTGCGCGCTAGCGCGGGAAATAGTACGCGATTTTTTAGGATTTTGAAAATTTTAATTTTTGATATTGGTTAAGTGTCCAAAGTTTAGTTTTATGCAGAAATTTTAGAGGATTTAAAAATGTTTAGATATGGAAAAATTGCATAAACTATTGCGTTTTAAGAATGCATCTTAACCGAAAAGATTTAGGACACCTAATTCAAGTCATAATAATCGAAATCTTGCATCGGAGAGAGGTTTAGTGAATATGTCAGCAAGTTGGGAGTCCATGCCAATGAAACTTACTTTTACATGCTCTTTCTTAATATGATCCCTAATGAAATGATGACGAACATCAATGTGTTTGGATCGAGAGTGGTGTACGAGATTATTTGTAAGATCTATGGCACTTTTGTTGTCACATTTAAGATCAATGTTTTTGAGATGAAATCCAAAATCCTCTAGAGTTTACCTCATCCATAACACTTGTGCACAACAACTTCCAATTGAGATGTATTCGGCCTCTGTGGTAGAGAGTGCAACCGAAGCTTGTTTCCTACTAGACCATGCAACTAATGAGGGTCCTAAAAAGTGACAAGTGTCGCTAGTGCTTTTTCGATCTAGTGATCATCTGGCGTAATCCGAATCGGAATAGCTGTGAAGTGTAAATGAATCATTGTGTGGGTACCACAATCCTAATTTAGATGACCCTAATAGATAATGAAAAATACGTTTTACCGCTTTTAAATGAGATTATTTTGATTGGTTTGAAAGCGAGCATATAAACATATGACAAACATTATATCTGGTCTAGATGCACTTAAGTAAAGAAGACATCCTATCATTCTTCTATATAAAGTTTGATCAATGGAAATTCCAGATTCATCTTTTCCTAGTTTTAAAGAAGCACTTATAGGAGTAGAAGCTTGTTTAAGGTTTTCAAATCCAAATCGTTTAAGCATATCATGAACATATTTTGTTTGGCAAATAAAGATACCATCATTTCATTGTGAAATTTGAAAACCAAGAAAATAAGAGAGTTCCCCTACAAGACACATTTCAAATTCATTTTTCATTACTAAGACTACTGCATTACACAACTCTTCATTAGTGGCTCCAAAAATGATATCTTCAACATATATTTGTAAGATAATTAAATCGTTATTATTATGATTAATGAAGAGTGTGTTGTCGGCACTTCCCATGACATAACCGTGCTTTAATAAAAATGATGTAAGTCTATCATACCATGCACGAGGCGCTTGCTTTAAACCATAAAGTGCTTTTTCTAATCAATAAACATGATTTAGAAATTTTTCGTTTTTAAAACCGGGGGTTGTTCTACGTAAACTTCATCTTTTATAAACCCATTTAAGAAAGCACTTTTAAGATCCATTTGAAATAATTTTATCCTTTTAAAACTCGCAAATGCCAAAAATATTCGTATAGATTTTAAGCGAGCAACCGGTGTAAAAGTTTCTTCAAAATCTACCCCTTCGATTTGAGAAAAACCTTGAGCGACTAAGCGAGCTTTATTTCTTGTAATCCTAGATTCACCATCTAATTTAATTTTAAAGATCCATTTTACACCAACAACAGGATGATTAGATGGACGTTCTGCTAGGTTCCAAACTGTATTTCTTTCAAATTGATCTAACTCTTCATTCATAGCCATAAACCAAAATTCGTCATTTAAAGCGGTTGAAACTCTTTTAGGATCAATTTCGGAAACAAAGCAAATATTTGAAAACGTTTCATGAAGAGAAGATCGAGTTCTTACCCCAATAGATGGTTCCCCAATGACTAGCTCCTTTGGATGATTTTTTGAGAAGTTCAAGATGCTTGAGGGCATATATTCATCTTCCTTGGCCTTCTCCTCCTCTTCTTTGGAAAGGTCCTCTTCGTCGTGCTCCAAAGATGGCAAAGGTTCATCATTTGTACCTTTAGGAAGTCTTTCCACACAAGGAATAAAATCATCAAATTTTACATTAATAGACTCTTCAACCTTACTCGTTCTTTTGTTAAATATTCTATAGGCTTTACTAGTTGAAGAGTATCCAATAAATATTCCTTCATCACATTTTTCATCAAATTTTCCTAAAGAATCTTTTGTATTTAGAATAACACATTTACAACCAAATACTTTAAAATATTATACGTTAGGTTTCATTTGATAATATAGTTCATATGGTGTGAGATTTAAAGATAGACGAAGCATGACTCTATTCATTACATAACATGATGTGCTTACGACTTCGGCCCAAAAGGACTTAGGGAATTTATATTCAGATAACATAGTATGTGCTAGTTCTCTGATTGTCCTATTCTTTCTTTCTACAACACCATTTTGTTGAGGTGTGCGTGGAGCGGAGAACTCATGCTTAATACCTAACATTTCACAAAAAGATTTAAATATTTCATTTTTAAATTCTCCTCCATGATCTGAGCGAATGCATTTTATTTTTAAATCTAGTTCATTTTGAATACGAGTACATAATTTTGAGAATTCGCAAAACGCATCAGATTTGGAAGAGAGAAATAATGTCCAACAATATCTAGAGAAATCATATATTAGAACGAAAGTGTATATTCTACCACCAAGACTTGTGGTCCTAACGAGACCAAACAGATCCATATGAATTAATTGCAATGGTTTTGAAGTTGAAATTTCCTTTTTGCTCTTAAAAGAGGATTTTGTAAATTTTCCTTTTTGGCATGGAGAACATAGTGAAGACAAATTTCCATTCAATTTAGGCAATCCTCTAATCGATTCCTTTTTGGCTAGTTTAAAAATGAGTTTTGTACTTGCGTGACCTAAACGTCTATGCCATAGTTCGAACTCGTCATTTTTAGTTATAAAACATTTTATAGATGATTTGGAAAGATCATGAAACGAAACTATATATACGTTGTGAATTCTATGTGCAGTTAGTAAAACATCTTTGTGTTAGGATTAAATATTTTTCAAAGATTAGTGGATGATTCAAATAATACATCTAATCCTTTATCACACAATTGACTAATAGATATTAAGTTATGTTTTAATCCTTTTACATAAAGAATATTTGAGATGAGAAAGGATTCGTTACCCACTGTACCTACTCCCATGATCCTTCATTTATCGTTATCTCCAAACGTTACGATCCCTCCTTTCTTCTTTTATAGGCTAAGGAACTTTGCTTTGTTGCCCGTCATGTGCTTGGAGCAGCCTGAGTCCAAGTACCACACATCCTTCATTTCCTTAGCCTTTCTGCAAATCTAGAAAGAAGATAAGAGTAAAGATCCGGATACCCAAGAGGTACCACCCATAGAGTAAGTGGATTTCTTAGGAACCCAGATTTGTTTTAAAGATCGTTGTTTTATAATTCTGCAAGAGCTATATGTGTGTCCAAACTTAAGACAATTTGCACATGAAATAAAGGGGGTTGAGACCCTTTTTTGAATTTCCATATTTCTCTTGCTGGATGATGTTTGAACTTTAGAAAAAATAGGAGATTTTTTAACTATTGAGCTACCACCGACGTTAGTGGCTAGCGCCGGGCGGTAGGGCTCACTTTTATATCCGAGCCCAAACTTTTCAGAACTATAACATTGGTTTCCCAAAATCATATCCAGGGATTTTTGACGTATTCTGAATTTTTTATGGCCATATAGAGGTCATGATTTTGTTTTTTAAGAGATGTATTTTCTTGTGCAATCATAACACATTTATTTTCAAAGCCCTTTTTGTTATTTTTAATTTGTAAGAGAGAGGTTTTTATTTTATCTCTAAGTCCCCCTTTTCTTTTGCAATAGTTTTTGAAAGACTTTAATTAAGGGTAGCTAATCACCTAGAGGGGGGGGGGGTGAATAGGTTATTTAAAAACTATTACGATTCTTGACTATAATCGAGATAAAACTGATCAGAGCTTTCAAGAAATAAAGATATACATAGAAAAGAACACACGGAATTTTTATAGTGGTTCCCCGTATCTTGGGTAATCCACTTTCCCCCTTCTCCCCTTCTAGCAGTGTGCTAGATAGAGGTTATAGCTCCTCCAGATCTCTGACCACAAACAGGTCTTACAACTCAGATCACAACTGATCTTACAGTCTTAGATCCACAGATCTTACTAACTCAGATCAAATAGATCCTACCTCAGCCTTTATAACTAGGCCTACAGCTCAGATTCACCCCTGAATCTTACAACTCAGATCACACCTGATCTTACAACTCAGATCCTTGATAGATCCTACACTCAGATCTGACAACTCAGATCCTACAGAAATTTATAAAGAGGATTACAAATACTTAGACTCTGATTCGAGATTGTTGAGCCTTCTTGATCTGCCTGAATGATTAGATAGAAATCTTCAGTAGAACAGCAGCAGCAAATGATCTTCTTGATTCGAAAGGCTGTGATGACTGTTCTTCTTCTTAGGAAGACAGATTCTTCCTTCTTGATCTTCTTCTTTCAGAGTGACGTATCAGCACCAGATTGCTGAATGAAATCTTCAGTTTAGATTGGTTCTGAAAGAGAAGACGACTTCTCCAGATTCTTTTTCAAACTTTCTCTCAGAAATGTTAACTACTAAACCCATAGGTCATGCCTTCTATTTATAGCCCGCCATCTACAATGTCTGTTACGCTCCTCCACGTCAGCATGACGTTACGTCTTCAACGGTCCTCAATGGAAACAAAGAGCTCAGCTAGCTGTGTAAGATATTCTTCAGTTCAGAGTATTTGTAGAAAAGGCGTTGAGCACTAAAGATCTCTGTCGACGCTTTTCCAGTTAGGCGTCGAGCGGTATTTAGACGCTCTACGCTTACTCCTTAGACTGAGGCTGTCGACTCCTACTTCTCAGGCGTTGAGCAAACATCACTTAGTCAATGCTTTTTATCTGAAGAAGTCGAGCAACGTCCAGGAGCTCGACACTTCTTAACTAAGCCTTCATATCTCGACACTTCTGGTTGGCGCTGCGCTGACTGAGGTTAAGTCGACACTTCTCTTTCCAAGGCGTCGAGCAATATAACTTGGCTCGACATTTCCAAACTTGGTCTCAGAACTTCAGCGGCGACCTTGTCTATTTGAGTAGTAGACATGAGTCAACGCTTCTGAGTCACAGGCGTCGAGCGATGTATGATGTCTCGATACTTGTGGACTTGAATGAATTCCAAGAACTTTTTGCCTGACTTGATCTCCTGCACATTGATTCTAGAGAGTATGTCAAATACATTCTGAGATATATCTTTGACTTGGGAATGGACTTCTCCAAATCTAAGACATTGTGGGCAATGATCCCAACAGTTTTGATTTGTGAGAGGGCCTTAGAAAGAGAGACTTCAAGTTCTTTTGCCTTACATAAGTAGTCCTCACACTCTTGACATGAAACCTTTCTTTTTCAAGGGAAATTAATTTTTTAGTAAGCTTATGATTTTCTTTGATGATAGATTCATTTTTACGATTTAAAATAATATTATCTTCTACACATTTATCATAAGATTTGCAAGTTTGAACAAAATCATCATAGAGTTCTTCGAAGGTGGGAGGAGTTACCTCAGTGTCGCTGAGAACACTGGTGTCGTCATCGTTGCATTTTTCCATTAAACATAAGTTTGCTTCCTCCTCGCTGCTCGACTCTGATCTGCTTGATTCTTCAGAGGAAGAATCATCCCAAGTTGCGGCTTTCAATACTTTCCTTTTCTCCTTCGCTTTGTATCGTTCTTTTTGCTCCTTTTGATACTTTGGGCACTAGTTATAAATGTGCCCGATCTATCTGCAGTGGTAGCACTCTGGTGGTGGTCTTTCTTCTTCGTCTTCACTTCCATTTTCTTTCTTTGATGAAGAGGAAGATCCTTTTTGTCGAGCATCCTTTTGGAAGTATTTCCAGAAGGTGTTCCTTCTCTCCAGATTTCTAATGAACTTCCTGAAGTTCTTCACCAGGAGACCTTCTTCATCTTCATCATCATCTTTGATGCTCTCCTTCTTTGATATTAGTGCCATCGCCTTTTTCTTTGGCTCTTTGTTGTATTCATCGTGTTGAATCTGGAGTTCTACTTCATGGGTTTTGAGATTCTCAATAAGGTTCTCGATTTGGAGCATTCTTAGGTTGTGTGATTCCGAGATGGCCGGCACCTTTGGATTGAACCTTGGAGGTAGAGAGCGAAAACAATATCTGACCAAGTCCACGTCTGAGTAGATCTTTCCAAGTGCTTTTGAAGCGTTGACGATCTTGGTAAAGCGTGTGTACATCGAGTTGATGTCCTCTTCGATATCAATCCTGAATTATTCATATTCAGACTCCAGTTGGAATAGCTTTGCATCTTGTATGTGTGATTTACCTTTATGAGTAACTTCCAATTGATTCCAAATATCATAAGCAGTTACACATGCAGATATTCTATTAAACTCAGTTCTATTTAAAGCGCAATATAAAGCGTTCATCGCCTTAGCATTATTTTTGCACCTTAGTTTATCGTTATCATTCCATTTATCCTTAGGTTTAAGTAACATAGCCTCTCCCACTACAATTGTAGGAGGAGAGTACCGAACTTCTACCATGTTCCATACTTCCACATCCATGGTCATAAGAAATCACATCATCCGATTTTTCCATTTGTTGAAATCTGAGCCCGAAAAAATAGGTGGTCGACTAACACCCTGACCCTGTGGAAAAGCGAGATCATAAGACTCCATTATTCCCGGTTGTTAGGTCGATTGGAATAAAACTGCTCTGATATCACGTGTTGGATCGATAGGCGCCCTTAGAGGGGGGGGGGGGGGGGGGGGTGAATAAGGGTTTTAAAACTTTTTCTTGTATTTTGAATATCTTGAAATAATAAGAGATTAAGATGGTAAGAAATCAAAAAACTAAGTAAAATAAAATAGAGACATGTTTTATTAATATGAAATATGGGTTTACAAAAATTGATTTCTATAACGCTAGAAATCGGTGGCGAATAATAGTAAACTCTTTTTGTTTTCTATCCCGACTCACATCCCCACAAACCGGTGGCCCTAGCCTATCCTTCCCTGGATTCGGCCTCAAGCCGTTCTAGCCAATCCTACCCCGAATATGGCCTTGAGCACCCCCTAGACCTAACCTAGATCTAGTCACCAACACGAGGCGTATTTCTGCCCTATGTCCTACCTAGACTTAGTCGTCAACACGAGGCGAATTCTCTAACGGTTTACAAAAGATATGAAATGATAATAATAAAAAACTCCCTCTTGAAGAACTTCTGATGTTGGAGACGAAGACCGACTGTATAATAAGCGTTGTTGAAGCAGATATTGTTTGGATCCAGCGTGAAGAAGTCCTCCTTCAGAAATCCGCAAAGCTTTGGTGGGAGATCAACTTTTGGCCAAATCAGGCTCTGGAATTCTAGCACTCAACCTCTCTCTCTAATGGTTGTCCAAAATGAGAGAAGTGGGGTCCAATTTATAGCCTTAGTGCTAGCGCCTGCGCTACCGCTATCGTCGGCGCTATCCCATATTAGGACATATTTTGCGCGGGAGAATCTTCAATCCGATGAAACATTTCAGCCTTGCCTCTTGTGCTCCGCGCTGCCGCCTGCGCTACCCGCTACCGCTTGGTGCTAGCATCTTCTAAATGCGCTCCTGGGATTGTGCTAATCATCGCTAGCGTCAGACGCTAGGTGCTACCGCCGGCACTAGTGGGCATGTTGGATTATTTTGCTCAATTTTGGGGGCAACCTTCTTATGTTATCCTTGAGTCATATGGACTTTGTTTCCTACACACTTAAACACACATGATCAAATACACATAGGATTTGTTATTCTCAAACCTAGGAAATGCGGAAGACCATGTTCCAACAGAAGAGTGGCTGAGATGGGGTTGGTAGAGGTTACTGAGGATATTGGATCTGATGGACTTGTGTGGATTGTTGAATTGGGGCAGCTGGGGTTGGCAGCAAGGACCCTTTAGGCTGGAACTACTGATTCCCTGAATGTGAATGGTGATGATAGGAATTCTTTCCATTTTGATAAGGAGGTTGAAACTCTTGATGAGGCGGTTTGGATGATGGTTGGAATAGATAAAACCTTCCAAACCTTTCTGTATGGACTTACTTGTCAGATTAGAAACATACACATGGTTATTGATCTCCCCCTCTATGTCGCGGTTGGCAATACTAATCAGTTCTTGATATGAGCTGGGCTCCCTGGTTGTGACCTTAAACTTGAGAGGTCCCTCTTGCGGGCCATTGATCAAAGCCACCATATAGAGAGAGGGATCTACGTCCCTTATTCCGAGAATCTTCTTCTAAAAATGATCATTAAAGCGAGCTAAAGTAACGCCTTCCCCTTGCTTGATCTTGAAGAGGGCCGCAGGACCACTTCCTCTTCTTGGAGGTTGCAAACCTAAGAAGAAGCTCATGCCTCAGGATGACAAAGCTCGAGATGGACTGGGAATTCAATTTGTAAAACCATTTCTGGGCTTGCCCATCGAAGGAAGTGATCAATAGCTTACACATCACAGCATCGGAGAGAGTCCTCAGAGCAACAACGGACTCGAAGGCTTGAAGATGACGTTGTCTTTAATGCCAACGCCAGGTGTTAGCTCCAGTGTCTATTTAAAGACCTGAGTTCGTTGCTCAAAAAAGAATTCCTTTAAGCCATCACCGAATTCAGAGAGAACTCCCAACACCACCATTGAGGAACAAGAGTGAGAAGGACATTTGCAGCAGTCAATTTGACATCTCTTTTAGCGCTCTTTAATATAAGGAGTCTTTTATTCTAATTTTTATCTTTATCTTTTCATTTACTTATAACCGTAGTGAAATCGCTGCCTTGCGTGTGGCTACTAGGCCTTGTTTGGTTTAGGGGGAACTTCGCCGCCTTGTGCGTGGCGACTAGTTCTAGGATAGATCTAAGGGGTGGCTAGAGGCTTTTATCTTGGGATAGATAGGCTATAGCCAACCGGTCCTTGGGAGAAGAACCGGTGAAAGAATAAAGAGTGATTTTTATCTTGTCGCCTCTATTTCAAGCGTTATTGAAATTTTATCTTTGTAATTCATTTTGAAATATAATATTCATTTTCATTATCTCCGTTTTCTGGAATTGTATTTCATTTGAGATTGTGCAAGTAAAATCACTTTGTTTATTTCTGCCAAAATATTTTCTGAAGAGATAACCCCAGACGTTAACTAGTCTACGCCAGGCGTTAGCAACAGTGCTAAAAAGTTTTCTGTTTCATTAAAATCTGTCAGTTTATCTTAAAAGCAGTAAGCCCCTTATTCACCCCCCCCCCCCCCTCTAAGGGCAACATCAGGTTCAACACTTGGTATCAGAGCCAGGTTATTCCAAAACGGTCTCACAACCAGGAATAATGGCGCATCACGATCATGCTTTTTTGGAGGGTCAAGGGATAAGTAGACCTCTACTATTTACTGGAACTAATTATAATTATTGGAAAACAAGAACGCGTTGTTTTTTAACTGCTTTAGATAATGACGTATAGGGAATGGTAGAAATTGGTTACACTCCACCAACATTTGTTGTTGGAGATGTTATTATGGAAAACCTAGAGATAGGTGGGATGACAATGATAAGTTGAGATGTAAGAATAACGCTAAAGCAATGAATGCGTTATTTTGTGCCTTGGATAGAACAGAATTTAATTGAACTTGTGCTTGCGAAACAGTTTATGATATTTGGAATCTTTTAGAAATTACTCATGAAGGCACATCGCGAGTGAAGGATTCAAAGCTCTTCCAACTTGAATTCGAGTATGAGACATTCCGGATGGAGACGGATGAAGACGTGGATTCTATGTACACAAGGTTCACCAAAATCGTCAACGACTCAATAGTGCTTGGAAAGGTGTTCTCCAACGGCAACTTGGTGAGAAAAATTCTAAGATCTCTCCCTCCAAAGTTCAATCCAATGGTGACGGCTATCTCAAACTCGCACAACTTAAAGAAGCTCCAAATTGAGAGCCTTATTGGGAACCTCAAGACCCATGAGGTTGAACTCAAAATTCAACAAAAAGAGTACAGCATGGAGCCAAAGAAGAAGGCCTTAGCATTGAAGGCAAAGAAGGAGGTAGACAGAGATAATGATGAAGAGGACGAGGAAAGCCTCTTTGTGAAAAAGTTCAAAAGGTTCATGAAGAATCCGGAAAGGAGAAATACCTTTCGGAAATACTTCATAAAGAAAGGATCTTCATCAAAGAAAGGAAGAGGTAGCGACGAGGACGATGATGAGCGACCACCACCGGAGTGCTATCATTGTAGAAAGACCAGACACATCTGGAGCAAGTGCCCAAAATATATGAAAGAGCGTAAAGAAAGAGGGCACAAGGAAAAAGAGAAGAAGAAGGTCCTAAAAGCGGCTACATGGGATGACTCCTCCTCCGAGGATTCAAGCGGCTCATCCACTAGTTATGAAGAAGAGGCAAACATGTGCCTAATGGGAAAGAGTAACAAGATATCTGAAGATGAATGCAATGTCCAAAGCGACACTGAGGTAACTCTCCCTACTTCTTATGATGATTTATATATTGAATATTTACAAACATGCAAATATTTTGATAAAAGTTTAAAAGATATTGATCTTCTAAATTCTGAAAATAAACTTTTGTTAAAAGAAAATAAAAAATTATCTAAACAATTGGGAAAAGAGAAGGTATCTTGCTAGGAGTGCAATCACTCCTTGGCAAGAGTGAAAGAACTTGAAGAAGCTCTTTCTAAATCCCACTCCACTATTGAACTTCTTACTAAGGAGAAGGGGGATTTGGAAAGAACTTTAAAAACCTCTCTTTCTCAAATAGAGGATGGAAAGAAAAGCTTTGTGAATCGGTGCGTTATGTTAGTAATGGAAAACACCGCTCTCAAAGCCCGCATTCATGATTTAAATATGGCTATTAATAAATTCGGAGTTGGACAAAGATCTATGGACATGATCTTGGCCAACCAATGCAATGGGAGTGCCAAATATGGCCTTGGATATAGTTCTAGAAGCTATCGCTAGGCATTAACTCCTAACGCCGCCGTTAGCCATAATTCCAAAAAAATTAATTCTGGTAATAATAAGTTCAAAAACTTAAATGTTACCTCATATTCTAGCAAGAGCTTACTCAAAACTTCAAAAAGGGTCTCATCCCCTTTTATAGCGTGTGTCAAATGTCATTTATTTTGACACACCTCAAACTCTTGTAAGAAAAAGGGTCGCAGTGCTATAAAGCAAATCTGGGTGCCTAAGGTTTCCACCTATTCTATGGGTGGAACCTCTTGGGTATTCGGATCTTTACTCTCATCTCCTTTTTAGGTATGTTGGCAGGATAAGGACAAACAGGACATGTGGTATTTGGACTCTGGATGCTCCAAACACATGACGGGAAACAAAGCAAGGTTCCTTAGCCTTGAGATGAAGAAAGGAGGGTTGGTGACATTTGGTGACAATGGTAAAGGAAGGATTATGGGCATCGGTACAGTGGGTAACGATTCTTTCTCAATCTCAAATGTTTTAGATGTAGATGGTTTAAAACATAATCTAATTTCAATTAGTCAATTATGTGATAAGGGTTTAAATGTATTATTTGAATCATCTACAAATCTTTGTAAAATTATAAATTCTAAAACAAATGATGTCGTACTCACCGCACCTAGGATGCATAATGTTTATATGATTACTTTTAATGATCTTTCAAATTCTTCTTTAAAATGTTTTATTTCTAAAAATGAAGAATTAGAACTTTGGCATAGACGCCTTGGTCACTCTAGCACCAAGCTTATTTTGAAATTATCAAAAGATAAATTAATTAAGGGATTACCTTTGCTTAATGGAAATTAATCTTCTCTTTGTACGCCTTGCCAAAAAGGAAAATTTTCAAAAAATTCTTTTAAAAGCAAAAATGTAATTTCTACCACTAGACCTCTTCAATTAATTCATATGGATTTATTTGGACCGGTTAGCACTTCTAGTCTAGGAGGTAGAAAATATACTTTTGTAATAATTGATGATTTTTCTAGATTTTGTTGGACATTATTTTTATCTTCCAAATCCGATGCATTCCTTGAATTTACTAAACTATGCATTCATATTCAAAATGAACTTGATTTAAAGATTAAATGCATACGTTCGGATCATGGAGGAGAATTTAAAAATGATAGATTTTCTTCTTTTTGTGATGATTTATGAATTAAACATGAATTTTCCGCTCCTCGCACCCCACAACAAAATGGTGTAGTGGAGAGGAAAAATAGAACCCTTCAAGAGCTAGCACGCACTATGCTTTGTGAATATGGGTTGCCTAAATCATTTTGGGCCGAAGCGATTAATACTTCTTATTATATTATTAATCGTGCCATGCTTCGTCCTATTTTAAAATTGACACCTTATGAGCTTTACTTTAAAAGAAAACCTAATGTATCTTATTTTCATGTGTTTGGTTGTATATGTTTCATTTTAAACACTAAAGATGCTCTAAGGAAATTTGATGAAAAATGCGATGAGGGAATTTTCATTGGTTACTCTTCAACTAGCAAGGCTTATAGAATATATAATAAAAGACCTAATGTAGTTGAAGAGTCTATACATATAAGATTTGATGAGTTTGTTCCTTGTGTAGATACTAATAATACAGGAAAGGAAGATGAACCCCTTCCCTATTTGGAGCATGAGGATGATGAATTACTTGGAGAAAAAGAAGAGGAGAAAGAAGAAGAACACGTAGAATATGTTCCTGCAAGTGTTAAAAATAAAGTGCATAAGGTCGGACCTTGGAGGGGAATTTGAAAATGATAGTTTCACCACTTTCTGTAATAATCTAGGTATCAAGCTTGAATTTTCCGCTCCACGCACGCCCCAACAAAATGGTGTGGTGGAGAGGAAAAATAGAACCCTTCAGGAACTCGCGCGCACTATGTTATCTGATTATGGGTTGCCTAGGTCTTTTTGGGCTAAAGCAGTAAATACATCTTGTTATGTTATAAATCGTATCTTGCTTTGCTCTATTTTTAAATTAACTCCATATGAATTATATTTCCAAAAGAAACTTAATGTATCGTACTTTCATGTTTTTGGATGTAAATGTTTTATCTTAAATAGCAAAGATGCATTAGCTAAATTTGATGAAAAATACAATGAAGGAGTCTTTCTTGGTTACTCGTCTACTAGCAAGGCATATAGGATATATAATAAGAAATCTAAAAAGGTTGAAGAGTCTATTCATGTGAAGTTTGATGAAATTATGCATTGTGTAGATTTTAATAGTGCAGGAAAAGAAGATGAACCCCCTTCGCCTTTGGAGCTTGATGGCGATGAATTACTTGGAAAGGACAAAGAAGTAGGACCGGTGCAAGAAGAGTTTGTGCCTCCAAGCGTGCTTAGATTCACAAGAGATCATTCAAGAGAGCTTATCATTGGAGAACCATCAAGAGGCGTAACTACACGCTCTTCCTTTAATGAATCTTTTTCTAATTTATGCTTTGTCTCTGAAATTGAACCTAAAAATGTTTCTATCGCTTTAAATGATGAGTTTTGGTTTATTGCTATGAATGAAGAATTAAATCAAATTGAACGCAATAGGGTTTGGAAGCCTGTAGAAAGACCATCTAATCACCCCGTTATTAGTGTCAAATGGAAATTTAAAAATAAATTAGATGGAGATTCTAGAATCACTAGGAACAAAGATAGATTAGTAGCACAATGTTATTAACAAATTGAGGGGGTTGACTTTGATGAAACATTTGATCCCGTCCCTCGCCTTAAATTGATTAGAATTTTTCTTTCTTTTGCGAGTTATAAGAAGTTTAAACTATTTCAAATGGATGTAAAAAGTGCATTCTTAAACGGGATAATTAAAGAAGAAGTCTATATAGAACAACCCCCAGGTTTTTGTTGGAACATGCTTTCTGCATCTCTTGGTTTGACAATAACAAATCCTATTGTATTTGATCATATTTGTTTTTGTGTTTATAACATGCATGATCCTATGCATTCATATCTCCATTGGAATATGTTGTGTTGTTGCTACCGCGGTGTGGTAGCACTAGTGCTGGCACTAGAGAATCAGATGCCGTTCGACGAAATGGTGTTCGATGAAAGAAGATGTCGTTCGATGAACTGGCGTTTGACGAAAATGGCGTTCGACGAAATGGCGTTCGACGAATATGGCATTCAACAAAATGGGGTTCGACGAAAATAGATGTCGTTCGATGAAAATAGATTCCAGGCGTTGCTACCGCGGAGCGTTAGTACTACCGCTAGCACTAGCATAAATGGAAACAATTGACGGGAAGGAAACAGTGGAGAAAAAGGAATGATTGGCGTTGATGCATATTTAACGTGCTCTACCGCGGCACGGCATCTCTACCGCCCGGCGGTAGCTTTTGGAATCATCCCGCCCGCATGTGATTGAGGAGAAAATGTGGAAGGAGATATTGGCTGAAGGAAGGTTATCTCGCTATCGCGGAGCATTAGTGTTACCGCGGCACGCTAGGCGGAGCTCAAAGTTTGGCGCTCAAAAATTGCCAAAACTGCCACGATCCGTGTGCTTGATAATTGCCTAATGTGGCTACCGCGGGGCGATAGTACTACCGCAGGCGGTAGTGGCTGATTCTATTTAAAGATGCGCGCTTCCTCCGTTGTTGCTTGCTCTTACAGAACGAATTGAACCCATATATTCAGAGCACTCGTGAGAGCCTTCTCCAAGCAGCCCGAAGAACTCCGTCAACATTCGTGAATGCAAAGAACTTGAAGACCGATTCGATTGCATCTACATCGACATCAAGTTCTTCTTTTGAGGGAGTTTTTATTTCTTGTTTTGTTTTAGTTTCTAATTGTAACCTTTTATCTTTTGTTCGGTAGAGGAATTCGCCACACGATGACTAGGGCCTTGCAGGGACTAGGGGAAATTCTCCTCGCGTTGGTGACTAGATCTAGGTGTAGATCTAGGGAGTACTCGAGGCCTTTCTGGTGAGGGAAGGGCTAGAGCGGCTTGAGGCCTTATCTGAGGAGAGATAGGCTAAAGCCAACCGGTTCTTGGGAGAAGGGTCGGTATAGAAAACCAGAAGAGTTTTCATTGGTCACCTCTTTCCAAGCGTCATTGGGAAAAGTTTTTGTAATCATAACTATTTCAATTTAATATTAATGAAAATATGTTTGTTTCTTCTTCTCTGATTCGTGCTCTCTATTTTTCATTGGTTTAACCTAAACGTATTTTCTCTGTCACTAACGGTGAGCGGTAACACTACCACTGGTGGTAGCAACAAAGAATTATTTTCTTTAATAATCATAAAAAGTTTAAAACCCTTATTCACCCCTTCTAAGGGCGCCTACAGATCCAACAAGTGGTATCAGAGCCAGGTTATTCCAAATCGGCTTAACAACAGGGAATAATGGTGTCTCATGATCTCGCTTCCATTAGTGGGGAAAATCATTTTAAAGAAGAAAAATCTCTTGCACCACCTTTATTCGAAGGAAGAAATTATAAAGGGTGGAAATTGTTAATGGAAACTTTTATTAAAAATTTAGATATCGAAGCATGCAATATAGCAATCGTAAGACCAACAGATGAAACAAATAAAAAGGAATGTCACCTAAATGCAAAGGCGTTAAATAGCATTTTCTGTGCCTTATCTCAAGAAATTTTTAAATTGATTTATTATTTTTCCAGTGCATACAAAGTATGGAAATTTCTTGAAGAAATGTATGACTTTCCTCTTACAGGTATGGAACGAATGCAAGCATTGGAGAACATACAAGCTTGCACAGATGTTCAGGAAAGCTCCTCTCTTGATGGATCAATGGAGCACACATCAAATGGAAGTGAAGAAGAAATACTATCTTCGGAAGAGGAGTGCCAAAAAGATGTCAAAGAAACTATATGTCCAAATCGTGCCTCTCCCGAAAGCAATGTAAGGAAATCAAATTCCATTTTTTGTACTTCTATTTCTACATTACAATTACTACAAACTACTAAATGTAAGATTAAGAAACTAAAAAGGGCTAATGTAAAACTATGTTTAGAAAATAAAACTTTGAAAGCAAATGCGAATGTAGAATCCAAAAATGAAATGTGTGTATCTCCATCATGCTATTCATTTGAAAACTCTATATCATGTTTTGATTGTAATGATATTAAAGAAAAATACAAGGAACTTCAAAAGGAATTTATTTGTGTAAAAGAACACAATGAAAAATTGTCTTTAGAAAATTCATCGTTAAAAAATAATTGTGATATGTGCAAAAACTATAAAATTGAAATTAAAGAGATGGATGAAACTTTTGATGACTTTAGAAACGAATATAACAATCATATTGAGTCTATCGTATCCACTCTCAAAAATAACACAATGGCCTATAATAAAGCTAGACATGAATTCAAAGCTAAAAATTATGAAATGGAAACAAAAGTTAACTTGCTTAAAGAAATTATAAAGAAAAATTCTAAACACATGAACCAACAATCTCAAGTAAACTCCAAAAGCAAGATAAATGTGACTTTTCAAGAGCAAAACTTTGAAAATGAAAAACAACAAAAATTTGTAAATGAAACTCCAACACAATATCATCATTATCATTCACAACCTTATCTTTATCCTAACATAAAATTAAATGAAAACAAATTCCCGTTAAATAATTACTTCGACAGTCATGGCTATCCAAATATTCAAGCAAGGGACTATGAAAATTTGAGAAATAAAAATAGCATGCATCAAAAATTTTAATGGAGGCCTAAAGCTAAAATTGAAATACCAATTCCACTTAAAAGGGTGTTTTCAGTTTCGTCTCACCAAAAGCAAACACGATGTATCTGGGTACCCAAAGAAACCATCACCCCAGTCCTCTTTGGATACCTAAATCTCTTCTTCACTAATAGCCTATTATTTGCATGAAGTAGAAATCAATTGGTAATAAAATATGAATTAGCTACTTCATGATATGCCTAATATTTTGTTATCCTTATTTTTGTTTTACTTCCACGGTTTAAACCAATTTCCCTTCAAAATAAGAAAAAAAAGAAATTTCAAAAACATATATATACTATTCTCAACTAGTGTTGTTTAAATTCATTCAAAAAATTGTCTTACACATTGACGTTCAAAAATTGAAATCGGAGAATTTAACTTTTCACATGATAATGCCAAGACAAATAAAAAAATTTATCAAACTATGAAGTGAGAAAAATTCATAACAATACAGGATATCTGTAAACTACTTCAGCAAGATAAGCATAAAAGAACACTTAAAATAAGCCAGAAATTAGTCCAAAATGAAAAACATGAACCCAGATAGTACGCTGGTACTAATGCCAGCGCTAGAACTATCGCTGCGCCTTAGTAATAGATGTTTGTCTTGCTGTCTCTGAAACATATATTACTACAAACAACAAAGTCATTCTCCAGCTCCCATACTGCTGCTCTCCCCTTCATCACCTCCACGACATCTCCGACGAACCGATCATCATGGCTGCTCCTCCTCAGGACTCTCCTCTCTAGCCGGTGATGGAGCTAACTTGAGTTCCACCATTATCTTTCGTATCATCTTCTCAACACCGGATATCTTCTTCGACATTCGTGTCACTTTCCTATCTATGTCCTCTCCCTGCTCCCTTAGCTCCTATAGTTCTCGTCGGTGTTGTGACTGATGAAATAAAATCCTCCTCATCTCCTTGTCCATGCAATACTTCATTCACTCGAGTCCAGTTCTGAAGTGTTCGAAACCTCTCTATGATATCCAAAAAATTACTACTCAACTCAAGACCAAACTCTGCACGTAAATCTACATGTGTTATTACTATCTCATGACCTTGGACATAGGAACGTACTCCTCCTTTGAGATTCATCTGAGCCGGATCCTCCAATCCCATGTAAAACTCCCTTACTAAAACTGAGGAAAAGTTATTATCTAATAGCACAGAGAGAACACTCGCATCAGCCAAATATTCGTAGATATGCGCATGAATGGGTAATTCTACCCCCACCATCATAGCCAATCCAATGGTCGCATCCTCAATACCGGGAAATATATTACCACCCTCTCGATTTTGATCTACATTTGATCGTCGAGCGCGACCACTGGAGGCAGCCATTCTCAAATCTGAACTAAAATAAAATTGAAGGAAAAACATCAAAAATCTGGACATGAGATCTACCACGGTGCGGTAGCTGCTACCACCGCGCGGTAGCTGACAAAACTACTATTCATCTTCCTCCTCCGATTTCAACAAAATAATCCTCCAAATCATTTCGAAAATGCTTGAAAATTCCAGATCTGAGATATCTCAACTAATCTAACATGAATACTCAAACAATAACTCATAGATCTACCAAAATGACTTGAAAAAATTGTTGAAAATCCTCCTTTGACTACATTGCCATGAAATTCTTTCAAATCCGCTAGATCCTAGCTTGAATCACTAACATGAAGCATAAAAGAAAGTAAAATATCAAAAGAAAATCCTTACCTAATGCTAACGCCGACGGAAGCTGAAGGAAAATATGAGATCCAAAACCCTTGACCAAATGAAATCTGACCGGGTCAAATCCTTTTATTTCACGCGAGCTACCACGGTGCGGTAACTCTATCGCCAGGCGGTAGCGTACTTTTTTAATGGTTGGTTATTTTTCGGTCATCTTGGGTACTGTTATCGAAACTCCACATGACTGTTTGTTACTTAATATGTTTAGTCTCAAACAAGAGGCATGTCACTCTTATATAAAGTCAGTCAAACCCCGATGAAATTTAGCATCTCCAATGTACTGGCCAAAATCCATATTTTCATGACCACACATATCTGATTTATGTACTGAATCACCTTGTCACCAACCTGTACAAACTTTCTGCAATACAAAATTCTGAAAAAAAATTTCACGATTCCCAAGTTGTTGGTGTTCTGCCACTCCCGCCCAGCGATAGATTCTAGCGCTGGCGGTAGTGAATCTATTTCATTCTTTATTTTGTTTTTCATGCTTTTTACTGCTTTTTGTTTTTATTTACCTTTATGCATTTATTTATTTTCTATAATTTTCTTCACAAAAAAACCTAAAAATAAAAAAAAATGTAAAAAAAATCAAAATCCAACCAAAAACATGCTTTGCTTTTCTATATATCAAAACAACTACAAAATTGAAAAACCAATTAAGACAACAAAAACATGTTTTTTTATTTTTTTTATTTTTTGCTTTTGAAAAACTTAAAATTTATAAAAACAGATGTAATTTTCAATGTTTCAAGGATGGTATGGTTTATCTTACCAAGTTTAGAATACAATGTTTAATTCTCTATTTCAAGTATCTTAATAACATTATTTTGTATCATGCATTGATCATTATCTTATGTGTGCTTTGAAATTGATTATAGAAATCATGTGTAGTATTGCATATCATGTCTCTATGTATGTGTAAATGGTTTATATTTGATAATGATTTATTCACTCACATCTTTGATAAACTACATATGAATTTAATCTACTCTTACATGATTGTGCAGTGTAACAACCTAATATTATTGTTATACATGCTTAGTTTTACCTACACCACAATTGAGAATCTTTTTCATGCACCTATTTTTGAAGAAGTGTGTCTTTTCCAAAAAACAATGTTTGCACAAACAAGTGAATTCGGAGACCTTTGTCGTTAAGCAAAAATTCAAATGAATAATTGACAAAGATAACTCCACCAAGCACTACTCACCCTCCTGATAAGTCTTTATGAGCATTGAGAGGTTGAGCACCTTGGAGAGAATTGTAAAGTGCCTTGTTGCAAACACTTTTTGTACACTACTTCTTCCTGTACACCAGATCACAAATAACTAAAATTCAAAATAATAATTGTGATTCCCCAAACACTACTTTGCACCCTGATAAGTCTTAATAAGCATTGTGTGTGCAGAGCACCTTGGTATTTATACTACTTTTTTATGTGCATTGAAAAATTTATATAGCTTTGTGGGTAGAAGTAACTCTATAAATGCATTTTCAATAATGCTGTATTTATTCCATTATACATGTCATGTGTTTTGATTAACTCATATGTATACTTTTATCAAAAATACTATTTTGTACACATCATTATCACATGTAAGCCTTCTACTCATGAGAATTGGAGTCTATTGCATATCTACATGTATTCTCTAAATTCTTAAGTAAATGCACTAGATAGCTTTGCATGATCAACACAATGTATAAGTGTACTTGATTTCTCAATTTAAGACATTGTATTCTTCTATCTTGACTTGATATGTTGTATCATGCTTACATGTTTTTTCTGCTACGCCATATGTACTCTTTATTGCTTACCTTTCAAAACAAGTGTATGGTTATGTTGCAACTGAAATCATTTTGTGTACTTAAATTGCTACTACATCTATTTTTTTGTCTAAAACTCTTAATCATCTACTATGCTTCACCATTCCTATATAGATGTTCACTTCAAAAATATATTTCTTCATGCTTTCCACTTCTCTACTACTTATTCGCTCGATCATGAATATTTCTTTTTCAACAAGTGTGTTGTCTTTAATTATCACTGTTCTTTCACTCCTACATTTTTTTTCTTCCCTACGTATTATCTCGTTCTCATGCTCATGTTTTCTCTACTAAAAAAAGATTACACGCCTTCTCTTTTGCCTTTCTCTCCACCCTCTTTTGATAATACCAAAAGGGGGAGAATAAATTTGAAAGAAATTCACATATATGGGGAGTAGATTCAAAGGAAGTTCTGTGGTAGGGGAGAACAAATTTAGGGGGAGATTTCATTTAAGGGGAGCATTTGAACACGCCTAATTTTAATGCTATCCGAGTTAGTTCTTTTTATAAACAAAAATTCCTATCACTGCAATTATTTATTTCTAAGGGGATTTGTTATTATCAAAAGGGGGAGTTTGTTGGAACATGCTTTCCGCATCTCTTGGTTTGACAATAACAAATCCTATTGTATTTGATCATATTTGTTTTTGTGTTTATAACATGCAGGATCCTGTGCATTCATATCTCCATAGGAATATATTGTGTGTTGCTTCCGCGGTACGGTAGCACTACCGCTGGAGCTAGCAAATTAGATGTCATTCGACGAAATGGTGTTCGACGAAAGAAGATGTCGTTCGACGAACTGGCGTTCGACGAAAATGGCGTTCGACGAAATGGCGTTCGACGAAGATGGCATTCAACGAAATGGGGTTCGACGAAAATAGATGTCGTTCGACAAAAATAGATGCCAGGCATTGCTACCGCGGAGCATTAGTACTACCAATGGCGCTAGCATAAATGGAAACAATTGACGAGAAGGAAACAGTAGAGAAAAAGGAATGATTGGAGGGATGCATATTTAGCGTGCTCTACCGCAGTGCGACATCTCTACTGCCAGGCGGTAGCTTTTGGAATCCTCCCGTCCGCATGTGATTGAGGAGAAAATGTGGAAGGAGATATTGTCTGAAGGAAGGTTATCTCGCTATCGCAGAGCGTTAGCATTACCGCGGTGCTCTTGGCGGAGCTCAAAGTTTGGCGCTCAAAAGTTGCCTAAACTACCACGATTAGTGTGCTTGATCATTACCTAATTTAGCTACCGCAGGGCAGTAGTACTACCGCAGGCGGTAGCAGCTGATTCTATTTAAAGATGTGTGCTTCCTCCATTGTTGCTTGCAGTTACAAAACGAATTGAAGCCATATATTCAGAGCACTCGTGAGAGCCGTCTCCAAGCAGCCCGAAGAACTCCATCAACGTTCATGAACACAAAGAACTTGAAGACCGATCTGATCGCATCTACATCGACATCATGTTCTTCTTTTGAGGAAGTTTTTAGTTCTTATTTTGTTTTAGTTTCTAATTGTAACCTTTTGTCTTTTGATCGGTAGAGGAATTCGCCACACGGCGACTAGGGCCTTGCGGGGACTAGGGGAAATTCGCCTCGCATTAGTGACTCGGTTTAGGGTGTACATTTAGGGAGTATTCGAGGCCTTTCCGGTGAGGGAAGGGCTAGATCGGCTTGAGGCCTTATCTGAGGAGAGATAGGCTAAAGCCAACCAGTCCTTGGGAGAAGGGTTGGTATAGAAAACCAAAAGAGTTTTCATTGGTCGCCTCTTTCCAAGCATAATTGGGAAAAGTTTTTGTAATCACAACTATTTCAATTTAATATTAATGAAAATATGTTTGTTTCTTCATCTCTGATTTGTGCTCTCTGTTTTTCATTGGTTTAACCTAAACGTATTTTATCTGTCACTAACGGCGAGCGGTAACACTACCGCTGGCGGTAGCAACGGAGAATTATTTTCTTTAATAATCATAAAAAGTTTAAAACCCTTATTCACCCCCCTCTAAGGGCACCTACAGATCCAACAGTTTTATAGTTGAAAATTTTCCAAATCATGTCTATAGATTAAAAAAAGCGCTTTATGGTCTAAAACAAGCACCCCATGCTTGGTATGAATGTCTAACATCTTTTTTATTACAATGCAGTTATAAAATGGTTAGTGCCGACAATACACTCTTCATAAAGCATATTAATGATGATATAATTATCTTACAAATATGTGTTGATGACATTATTTTTGGAGCCACTAATGAAGAGCTATGTAATGATGTTGTACTTGTAATGCAAAATGAATTTGAAATGAGTCTAGATGGTGAATTAACTTATTTTTTAGGCTTTCAAATAACCCAAATAAATGATGGAATCTTTATATGTCAATCTAAATATGTCTATGATATGTTAAAACGTTTTGGATTTGAAAACTTAAAACAAGCTAGTACACCAATGAGCGCATCACTAAAATTAGGAAAAGATGAAACTAAAATTTCCATTGACCAAACTTTAAATAGAGGGATGATTGGATCCTTATTATACCTTAGTGCGTCTAGACCCGATATTATGTGTGTCGCATGCTTATGCGCTAGATTTCAAGCAAAACCAAAAGAATCTCATTTAAAAGCGGTAAAACGAATATTTAGATATCTTATTGGCACACCTAAACTAGGTCTTTGGTATCCAACTAATGATTCCTTTCTATTACATGGGTATTCCGATTTCGATTATGCGGGTTGCTCTCTAGATAGAAAAAGCACTAGTGGCACATGTCATTTCTTAGGTCCTTCTCTAGTTGCATGGTCAAGTAGAAAACAAAATTCCGTTGCCCTCTCCACTATCGAGGCAGAATATATTGCACTAGGATGTTGTTGTACCCAAGATTTATGGATGGATCAAACCTTAGAAGATTTTGGAATTCATCTAACTAATATTGAACTCAAGTGTGACAACAAAAGTGCTATTGATTTAACCAACAACCCCGTTCATCACTCAAGATCCAAACACATAGACGTTAGACATCTTTTCATTAGGGATCACATAAAGAAGGAACATGTTCATGTAAACTTTATTGGAACTGAATCCCAACTTGCAGACATCTTTACCAAGCCTCTACCTGACTCCTGCTTTGCTCTACTTAGATTAGAATTAGAAGTCTCAGACTTAACAAATTGAAAACTCATCACATGTTATGAAAAATCAAATAAAAATAAATAAATAAATAAAACTATTTTGAAAACCACCAAATTATGCTTAAGTAAGCCTTCTACTCATTTCCATTTTCTCTGAAATTTCTACCCTAAGAAGGTCTATGTACATACTCCATATCCCATAGAATTTTTTTTCAAAAATCTCTAAAAATCGTGTACTGTCCCGGGGTTAACTAGTTAACGCCATGCGTTAGCCTTTTTGATCAGATTTAAATTCTGTCTTCTCTGCCATATTTTTGGTATTTCTCTACTGCTATTTCCTTAAATTAATTTGCCTCTTAATTTGTTATTTTCACCTCAAAAATACAAAAAAATTATATACCCATTTCAAAAATTTACAAAAAAAACATGCTTGATTTGCCTTCTAGTATCTTCCAAATTATTTGAAATTTCTATACTATGAAGGCATATATACATGTTATTTATTCCAACAAATTTTTTTTCAAAAAAATTTAAAACAGTGCCCTGTTTCGACGTTAACTACTTAACGCCAGGCATTATCCCTCTTTTGTAAATGTGAAATTTTTTTTTGGAGTTATTGCCAAAATATTTTTTTGTTATTGTTTCTCTCTATTTTTTCTTGTTAGGTCTATTTTAAAATTCAACAAAAATTATAAAATCCAAAATTCAAAAATATTTTTTTTTATGTGTTGTTGCTTATCTATATTAAATTATTGTTTGACTATATGTCTTCACATGAGCACATCATCTTAATCATCTATGTTTCAAATGGTCAATCTTATTTAGGCATACACAAAAAGAGTTTCTTAAATGAGCAGTTTTAATTTCAAATTTATTAAACATTGTCCTATTTTTCATGCCTTGACCTTAATCTAATTATGTGCAATGAAATAGTCTATAGATAATTGTGTATGTTTTGCCTAGCATGCCTCTAAGCATGAGCAATATTTTATGCTAATCAATGTTCCATACACTCACTTTTTGATGATCTACATATGTTCATAATCTTCAACTTGCATGATTGGGTAATGTAATAGTTTTAATCTATTAATATTTGTCTACATTAGTAACACCTCCACTCAAACAATAAATTTCTTGCACATATAGAAGTGATTACTTTAGAAAAATAATATATTGTGTTTACAACAACAAGTGAATTTCGAGACCTTTGGCCCACTATTACACTAATATGAAATATAAAGCCAACGATAACTCAACCAAGCACTACTCACCCTCCTGATAAGTCTTAATGAGCATTGTGAGGTTGAGCACCTTGGAAAGAATTATAAAGTGTCTTGTGTAAACACATTATTTTTTATCACTTCTATTTGTACACCAGATCACTAAAAATAAAAATTCAATAAAATTGCTTCAGTGATCCCCAAGCAATACTTCGCTCTCTGATAAGTCTTAATGAGCATTGTGTAGGCGAAGCACCTTGGTTGTTGTACCCATTGTGTTGTGCCTTGAAATTCTATTCTTGTGTTAATGTGTGAAAGTAAACATAAGGTTACATTCTTAATAGTATTATTTCTATTTCATTACATATGTCATGTGTTTTGATTATATAATTTGTATACTTTTATCAAAACACTCTATGCACGCATCATTGATTTTTATAAAATTTCTACTCATGAGAATTGGAACCTATTGCAAAATTACAAAATTCTCTACAAACTTAAGTAAAAGCACTAGATTGTAATGCATGATTTCTACAATATTTTCTTCACTTGAAATTCGAATTGATTTCATTGTATTTATCATCTTGTTGTATATGATAAATCAAGCTTGCCTACTTGTTATAAGAACTTTCAGTGTTATTGCTCTATTGTGAAAAACCTAGTGCAAACATATTCTTTCTTAACAAAAAATTCTTCTATATTTATATGTCTTATCTTATTCCGCATTCCTATTTGACTATGCTATGTGTTCCTATGGTTTATCATGCCTACGTCTAGGAAATTTTGTTATCATACTTTGTCGCAAACAAGCTTATAATCATTTTTTAAATTATTTGGTTTCTTCTAGTAATCAAAACAATGGATTGGAATAATGTTCATTCACACTTATCATATCTATTTCCGCCGTGCTACTCTCTTCCTTAGCTCGATCACGACTTTCGTTATGTTTAAACTAAAACTTTTAACTTCTCTCTTAGTTTTGTCCCTCATTTGTGTCTTCCTTTCTCTAGTTTTTAATTTAAACTCTACCTTCTTTTGCTAATAACAAAAGGGGGAGAATAAAGTGCTAAATCATATTGATTAAACGGAGTAGAATTCACTAGATTAAGGGGGAGCATTTATCTAATATATGGGAGTATACACTAAGGGGGAGCATTTTTATAGGGGGGAATTCTTAAATGATATATAATTCGTATCATTATCTTATAATTGCTTTGTGTCATATATCTTTATAAAAACACAAATTCTTTATCTATGAATCTGATTTATCTCTATTGGATTTGTTATTATCAAAAGGGAGAGATTGTTGGAACATGGTTTTCCGCATCCCTTTGATTTGAGAATAACAAATCCTATTGTATTTGATCTTGTTTGCCATTGTGTTTTTAGCATGCAGGTTTGGACAGATATGACACCAGGTTGTTGCAATACTGGTTTGGCACTATCCACAAGCAGAAGGATTGAAAGTTGTCTAACGCCAGGCGTTAGGTCTTAACGCTGGGCGCTAGTGAATCGACGGGATGGGATGCCGATCGATGGGATGAGATGTCGATCGATGGGATGGCTTGCCAACTGATAAAAAGGAGAAAGAAACTCAACGCCAGGCGTTAGGTCTTAACGCTGGGCTCTATCATTCGACTATTATGGCAAAGAATTCGTCTATAAATTGGATGATTTCGACGTCTCTTACTACTGACTTTGGAGAGCCCTATTCCAGCACTTGATAATCTCTACAAGGGCCGTATTTCCAGACCATCTTCTCCCACACAAGTTTCAGGCAAAGAATTTAAGGAGAGTCGGATCAACGCTTATGCAACATGAAGGACGCACGCTTCGACTTCAAGAACATCCAGCGAGCCTTCACCTTCACCAAAATTCTTTATAGGGAGTTTTTATTATATGTTGTATTTTTCTTTTGTAACTCTTTTTTATTACCATCGTGGAGTGAATTCACCTCGTGTTGGCGACTAGGTCTAGGGTGTAGATCTAGGGGGTGCTCGAGGCCTTTTATGGGGATAGAAAGGCTAGAGCGGCCTGAGGCCATATCTGGGGAAGGATAGGCTAAATCCACCGGTTCGTGGGGATACGAGTCGGGATAGAAAACAAAAAGGATTTTCATATTTATTGCCCACGATTTCTAGCGTCATAAGAAATCAAGTTTTGTAATTTCATATCTCAAGAATTAATAAAATCATGTTTCTCTTTTATATCACTTGATTTCTTCTTTTTCTAATTACAAATGTTTTAAAATAAAGTATAATTTTTAAAACCCTTATTCACCCCCCTCTAAGGGAGCCTCACGATCCAACAAATTCATCACAAATACACATAATAAATCTCAAGCAGAAAGTAGTAAAGACAAAATATAAGGGCTACACAAACAGATGCCCAAACATTGACATAAGCAAAATCAATCTAGAAATACGATCTCTACGACACTAACATGCACTAGATCATCAGACGAATCCATGGAAGAGTCTGGTAACAGAGGTGGTGTGGGCGTCGTCCTAATAGCTCTTTGTGTACCGCAGTATGGGTTGAACCTCAAAGTAGGCATCCACTGCGGGCTTACATGTCCCTGCTCCTGTTGTGTTTAATATTAAAATATTAGTTATCGACAACTAAGTAACATCCTCCTACCTCTCGATGCTCTTTAAGACATAAGGCAAGTAGGGTCAACAGTTTATTAAAATACCTTACACAGGTTTAGGTTACTTATTTATGTTAGCATCAATATGTATAGTAAGGTATTACATGAAATAACATACCACGTGAGAGAGCCCATACTAACTCACATAATAAGGCTCCAAGATAATTGCAAATATAGAAATATAACTTATCTTATTAAATGCTTATGTATAAAATTGCTGCCCAAAATATTGATTTTTGAGAGAGATGCACACTTTGTTTAAATGCAACCCAAAGTTTAACTTGCTCTCAGTAATTAGACTTTCATGGAGCCACACTGTTCACCATAAGATATGCACCCAAATTTGGAAAGCTAACAATGTACTATACATGATTGATGTTGGGAACTTTTCTGTAAATGATTAGAAGGCCCTCAAACTAACTAAATAAAGAATCTGCATAGAGACATAAGCATATTGTCAAGACCATATCGGCTCGACATGGTTTCATGTAATCGAGACATCAAGCCGATTGACTAGACAAGGTTTCATGTCGTCGAGATATCAAGCCGATATATGAGAGAAGGTTCCATGTCATCGATGCATCAAGCCGATAGATGAGACAAGGTTTCTTGTTGTCGATACATCAAGTCTATCGACTAGACAAAGTTTCATGTCGTCAAGACATCAAGCCAATCGAGTAGACAAAGTTTCATGTTGTCGAGAGATCAAGCCGATCGACTAGACTGAACAGAATGATCTGGACAATATCGGCTAGAAGCCTTACCATATTGAATAGATGATCTAATTGACGGTTATGATTTTGTCTTCCTTCTGGAGATCAATGGATATTATACAAACGTGACTTGATCTCCACTACCACATTCCGGTGATCATCACAGTGGAGCAACACAACCAATGGAGTCACCCGAGGATGGCGAACCTCTGGGTGGACTTCCGGTGGCTGGCCGCCACCGTCTCTCGCTAGAATTTGACATTATTGTTTTCCCATAGCGTGGTCACTTTGAGTCTTCTTCTTCAGCGACGACCGCCGCCTTAAGGGCCTAGAGAAGGACCAGAGTGTCCTCCTCTCCTCTGTGGTGACCTCTAGTGAATCTCAAAGAGATTTTGAGTGCTTCCACACTCACATGGTGGTCCAAGGCACAAGTGGATGGGAATTAGGTTTTCTGGTGGCCGTAATCCCCATTATTCTCCTCCTACATGATCTATGCATTAAAGGGGTTATAATGTTCACCTTAGAAGAGATCCTTGACGTCGAACAAAGGTGTGGCGACATGGCGAAGATCATGGCCACATAAATCACAATCTCGCTCTCCAATCATCTACGGTGGCCTCATGATGCTCTCTCATTTCGAATGGGATCAGGAAGAAGGAATTGAGGTTCTAGGGGCTTTAGTGTGTTATATATCACTCCAATAACCATATGCCATTGATTCTCCACCACACAAGTGTGGTTAGGCATGGTCGTGTCCTTCTCTCTCCTCTAACTTACATTCCAGCCATTCAAAATGATGAGACACATATCTTGAGGGATGATAATTGTTGGGCTAAGCCTTAATTGAACCCAAATGAGCCTAATTGAATCAAATCTAACACTAAGGGCTCGGGTTTGACTTTTCTTGGTCAATACTTGACCTTTTTGGTGATCTGGCTCCACCAAAAGATGATTTAAGTCTTATGTAGGCCTATTATTGGCTAAGTGTCCACAAAGAAGGCTTGAGTCATCTAATTTCACTAGAGTTGACTTTTAGGTTGACATTAGGTTATGTGTCCTACCTTGGTTGGTCCTTAGTGACCTAGACAAATTCATGAAGCCCAAAGCACATCGAAGACACCAATAGGTCACCTTAGGTTAGACCATGCTATGATCTCACCATACAGGGGTTTATTCTAGCTTAGAGAACTAACTTCGGGTGCACATAGCCACACCATCGAACATCTAGGCCCCTAAAACAAATTTGGGATGTTACAAATCACACCTCCTTCAAGAAATTTCATCCTCGGAATTGATTAAAAATCATTTAAGGAAAACCAAACTAGAAGGAACAATAGTATTTATATGAAACTATTGGATACCTTGACCATAGAGTTATGGATGTTTCTACAACATAAGATCTGCCTCCTCCCATGTGTACTCATCATGAACGTGATAATTCCATAATACTTTCACTAGCAAGAATTTCTTACTGCAGATTTCACGAATCTCCAGATCAACTATACGAACTGGTTCCAAAAGCATAGATTTTTCTGGTGCTATCTATTTCGAAGGAATGGAAATGAACTGATCAAGGTTCAATAAAGCTCGTCTGAGTGACGACACATGAAAAACATCATGCATGTTGCCTAACTCCGGCGATAACTCCAGTCGGTAAGCAACTGGTCCAATACACTCAATAATTGAGTAGGGTCCTATGAACCCAGGGCTCATCTTCCAACGTCCCTTAACTTTGGAAAAACTCCGTGCATATGCTTTATCTTTAGAAATACTCTATCTCCAACTATAAATTCAACCAATTGATGCTTAGTGTTGAAGTATTTGGCTTGACGACTTTGCGCTTCTAGCATCTTATCATGGATCATTCTCACAGACGTGTTTGCATCATCGACAAATTGAACTCCTAAAACCTTTGGGTATTCATCCTGAACCCAAGAAAGTGGTGATCAACATTGTTTGCCATAGAGTGCCTCATAGGGAGCCATCCTTATGCTGACCTGATGACAATTGTTGTAAGAAAATTCTACTAGAGGTAGAAATCTTTCCCAAGGTTCATTATAGTCACAAATGCATAAATGAAGTAGTTCTTCCATGGTATGGTTGGTTCTCTTTGTCTGCCCCTCATTTGAGGATGAAAAGTTGTATTAAACATCAATTTAGTGCCTAAATAAGCCTGAACTTTCTTCCAGCTATGCTATGTAAATCAACCGTCACTGTCTGATACTATTGTCATAGGGACTTCGTGGTTGCGGAATACTTGCTCCATGAACAACTGGACAAGAACATCCACTTAAACACCTTGCCTAATTGGGATAAATCATGCTACCTTAGTCAGGTGGTCCACTATAACCCAAATTGAATCATTACCAGCCCGAGATCGAGGTAAACCGCGAACAATATCAATGGTAATGTCCTCAAATTTCCATTCTGGCACTGGAAGTGGTTGAAGCATCCCTCCATGGATATTGCATTCTGCTTACACCATCTGACATGCTTGGCAGTGCATCATAAACCATGTAATATTGAAAGTGGAGGTCAGATCTTAAATTACTCTAGAGGGGGGGTGAATATAGTATTAAAACTTTTTGTTTAGTTTTATAGCGGAATTTAAAATACTGAGTAAATATATATGTAATCAGTGAGAGTGAAAGATAAAGTCAGGAGTAAAGAAAAGCACACAGCACAAGCACACAGAAAATAAACAAGCGCAGAAGACACAAGGAGCTATAGTAGTTCCCCAATAAATCTGGGTACGTCTACTCTTCTACCACCCTTGTTAGGAATCCACTAGGAGGGTTGATAAGGTGCCCAGGCACCAAGGGATTTTTGATAAGGTGTCCACACACCAATAAGCTTTTGATAAGGTGCTTAAGAACCACACAGGGATTTTTTGATAAGGTGTCTTGCCACCACTGGGTAAACTTTTTAAGGGAGTATTAACCCTGTACAGGATGAGATAAAAGGTATAGAGTGTTCTTCTCTGTCAATGATCTGAGAGAAGACAAAAGGTGTTGAAGCTGAAAGCTCCCCCTGTCTGTTGAGAGTTGATGACAGCTTTGAGGACAGAGATTTCCCAAACAAAAGTCTTTGTAGCTGATTATCTGGAAGAGGTTAATCTTCAGATTGTTGTTGCTCTTGAAAGACTTTGTTTTACAGCAGATCTGAGAGATTGAATCATGTTCTCAGAATAAAAAGGATGCTTCTTTGCTGAGGAAGAATGCTTCTGAAAAATATATCTTTTCTTCTTCTTCTTCTTAAACTGCTTCTGTTCTATATTTATCAGAAAGAATACTTGATCTCTATTTCTTTTTGATAGCTTGTCGTATTTCAAATTCAAAATCTTCTGTCAATTTAAGGAATATATTTTTGCTGACTTAAATCCTTCTTGGAACTAGGTAGCCACCCAAAAACGACTTTGGCGGGTCCTTTCAATTCCTTTTGTCGAGAAAGATGCCTTGGCATTAAATGTCAACGACTATTCTTCTTCTTGGAATAGAAGGAATATAAGGATATAATAAATAAGAAAGATATCCTTACTTGGCTGCCTGAATACGTCCAAGGAGAAATAAATATATCCGTTATTCTGCTGAGTTGAGTTCAGAGAACTGACATCCACTGAGAATATAAGTCTGAACATCAGAAAACAATTTGTCGAGCGCTGGCTAGAATTTGTCGACCGCTGCTAGTCATTTGTCGAGCGCTGGCTTAGAATTTGTCGACCGCTGAAAGTCATTTGTCGAGCGCTGGCTTAGAATTTGTCGACCGCTGGAACTGTGAGTTTCTTCAGTCTGCTGGAAGCAATTTGTCGAACGAATCTGGTCATACGTCGAACACCACTTGCCATGTGTTGAGCTTGAATTTTCCTAAGTTCTGCTAATCTAATCAGCCTAAAACTTGACCCTAAGGCTATACATTGGGGTCAATACAGATCCTAATCAACATATAATGATCCCATCCCAAATCAGTAATAGGGTTGTTCCAACAATCTCCCCCTATTTGGGTTAGGATACTATTTGACAGATAATTGAATAGATACAGCAGAAAGTATAATCAACAGAGCAACAATGAAATGAAATATATCTGATAGATTAAAATAGATCATCAGATAAGATAAAAATAAATGCTCTGAGTTTAGAAACTTTACATTCATAACCAAGCAATTTATTTAAGACTTTTTGTCCTGAGAAGGTGGCTTGAATATGATTTTCCTGTTGGGGTCTTCTGATTTCTTTTTGCTGATAAACAAATCTTGAGCTCCAATGATTTTCTGTTCTTTGACATGAGGGATAAATGCTTCTGGGTGAATATCAATATATTCCTCAGTATTGAATACTTTAACTGTTTTGTATTTTTTAAGTTCTTTTCTTTAGTATTCTGACATGGTTGAGAAACTTGAGAAGTCTTTGCCTTCTGCTTTAGCCTTTTTAATCTGTGCATATGCAATTGTTTCTCTCAATCTTGCCATCTGACAGATTTTCTCTTCTTCTGGATCTGGAAAGTAATAAATATCTTCTGAATCATTTTTCTCTTGAATAACCTTTTGAGGTACTCTATCTCTGTGAAGAGATCCATCAGAAATGTGGAGTTTATATTCTAAAGATATTTGAGAAGAAGAAAAGGTTTGACTTTCTTGAAAGATAGGTGCTGATTTCTTAGAGGTAGGAGCACTGGCTGATCCAGAGGCTTGAGAACCACTAGAACTACCACGTCTCCCTGAATGTTGAGAGCTTGGCTTCTGAGAGGAAGATGATACACCTGTTGATCCTGTTGCACCAGCTGCTGGAGGAGGAGGAGGAGGAGGATGATTGTGCTTGACTGGTTTGTCAGGGATGTAGCCAGTCTTCTTGAATTTCTTCCTCCTGTTGTTCTCATTTCTGGAGAGCTTCATCCAGTGAGGAGTTTTCTCATCAAGATGAACATTATACAAAATGTATAGAGGAATGTCATTATTTGGATTTGGGGGCTTGGGAGCAGCCTTTGACTTAGCTGTTCTTTTCTTTCTTTTCTTTGAAAGTGTATCATCAGAATCACTGTTGTCATCATCATCATCAGAGTCAGAACATGAGATTGGCTTATTGTATAAATCATCAATTCTCTTGATTGCTTCACGAGCCTTTAATCTTTCTTCTTCAGCTTTGTCAAACTCTGCATCTGCTTCTCTCTAGATTTCATCAAAGCTTGGCATTGGTTCTTCATTCCATATAGGAATTGGAGGTGAAGAAGTAATTTGTGAGGTTGTTGTATCATCAAGGAATTCTGTAAGATCATCTTCATATTCTGCAGAATGATCCTTTATTTGAATGTCTTGAACAGTGGATGAAGGAATGGAGGATATGTAATTTTGTATGATATCAGAATGAGTCTTCTGAGGAAGGCAAATCAGAGCCTTTGATAGATCCTCTATGTATACCTTTGGTGATACCCTTGAAGTATATGTGACATCAAATTTTGATAATAAACTATATAGATCACAGGATGGATGAATGCATATACTATTTATTTCTTCTATAACTTGTATATCTGAATCAATTATATCTGTATCAAAAACTATAATTTCTGTATCTTCAGAAGTTTCTTCTGTTTCTAGAGCTTCTTCATAGAAGGGACAGCAGTGGTGGAGGGAAGAGAAGCTATCTTAGCAGATAGAGTAGAGAGTGCCTGAAGAACTGGAGTAAGTTTTGCATCCAGGAGCTGGCTTATTTTAGGAAAGATATGATCAAAAACTTGATCAGCAATGGAGGAGAGGTTGAGGGATGGATAATCTGGTGGATGACTAGAGGATGGTTGTGAAGTGGATGGAGATGATATTGGAGGAATGATATTGCTGATGTTGGTGGTATGTGTGGGAATGTCTAGATGGATTGGACTAAGAGAATGAATGGGTGAATGATATTCATTATGTATTGAAGATGGAGGTGTGGTAGGTAGTGGTTCTGAAGATAGAGGTGGAGGTGGAACATCATTGATGTGGGCAGTTGAGAGTGGAATATCATTGATGGGTGATATAGCAGTTGAAGGAGGGGATGAAGAATGAGAATGTGCAGGAGATTGTTGAGCAGTTGGAGAGAGGATATGAGAGGAAGGAGGAACTGAGGAAGGAGCTTCTAGAAGGGTAGAGGGAGTGACTTGATCAGTCCTTGTGTCCTCAGAAGTTTTCCTTTTTCTAGAGGCATCATCTCCTATATTCTTCTTGGGAATTACTCTAATCCCATTTAGCAAAGAGTGATGAGGTCAGCCTCTTACTGGCATTTATTGTCACTTTTGGTGACACCAGAAGCTCTTGATGCCTTTCCTGCAGAAAAATCCCTAAAACTCTTCCAAAGCATACATTGTCTTTAGAGTTTTTCTTTTTAATCAGGTCAAAAAGAATTGATCCCCAGTTGACTTTCTTCTTTTCCAGTAAGGCCACCATTAACAGAAATTGGTGCCTACTGATATAGTCATGCCCAGAAGTCTTGCTCAGCAAGACTTTTCTAACAATATCCGCTAAGAACTTGTAGTCCTGAGACAGGTTCTTTTTCAGAAGGTGGCTAGGGTTTCTAGTCAAATGGCCCATTTTGACTAAAGCTTCATCAAATTCATTTGAGCTTATGTCTAATTCATCTTCACCATTTTCAAAACCAAAGATTTCAGAAAGGATGATGGGAGAGAGAGAGACATGATGACCTGAGATTGTTCCCGACAAGCTTTCATCGACTAGTTTTGTAGTGTAAACCCATTCTTTTATCTCTGCAATAGCTATTTTCTGCCTGGTGCTTAGAAGCTTCCTTAGATGATGTTCATCAAGCGTTTGAAGAATATCCTTGAAGATTTGGTCTGAATGTGCAAACAAGTGCATGTCAATGTCGAAACCTGCGTCAAACTTCATTAGGTGCAGAGAGGCCTGAGGAATCGCCATTGTTCCTGCAAAGAAAGTTGAAGATCAAGTGCAGAGGGGAACTGGAGGGAAAGACGATTTCTGTAGGCGCAAAGCTTAGAATAAGATAAAATAAGGCTTATATAGAAGGGTCGAAGAATGAGGGCGCATTCGTAAACCACTGTTCGACAAAACCTAATAAAGGTAGAAGACGAAAAGGCTTTATTTCTTTGTCTGAAAGCGTTCGACGAGAACATCTTTTTCGTCGACCGTCGTTCGACAAATGAAATTGCCTTAACTGACTCTGCGTTTAAGAAGTTTCAGAGACCACCGTTCGACAAATGATTCAAATTTGTCGTTCTTCGTTCGACGAATTTGTGAGATAAATAGAAATACTTAATTTTTAGCAGATTGAATCTCCATCTATCATTCCTAGTTGATTTATAAAGAAGATGTGCTTCTTTTCATCCAGGGGCTTGGTGAAAATATCAGCTCTTTAAAAATCAGTAGAAATGAATTGTAGGCAAATTTTGTTTTTATCCACATTGTCCCTGAGGAAGTGGTGCCTAATTTCTATGTGTTTAGTCCTACTATGGAGAACTGGATTTTGTGCTATAGATATTGCACAAGTGTTGTCACAAAATATAACTGAATTATCTAAGTTGACATCATAGTCTAGGAGCTGATTTTGTATCCACAATATCTGTGAGCAGCAACTTCCAGCTGCTAAGTATTCAGCTTCAGCTGTTGATGTATACACAGATGTTTATTTCTTACAAAACCACGACACAAGCCTATCACCAAGAAACTGACAAGTTCCTGATGTGCTTTTCCTATCTACCCTGCATCCAGCATAATCTGAGTCTGAGAATCCAGTTAATTCAAATTCAGATGTTGTTGGATACCAAAGTCCTAGATTAGGGCAACCCTTTAGATATCTTAAAATTCTTTTTAGAAAAGTAAGATGAGATTCTTTAGGATTAACTTGAAACCTAGCACAAATGCAAGTAGCAAACATTATGTCTTGCCTACTGGCTGTTAAATAGAGTAGAGAGCCAACAATTGCCCTATACAGTTTCTGATCAACAGGTTTCCCTGATTCATCAGTATTAATAACAGCATTAGAGGCCATGGGTGTCTTCATAGTAGAAGAATCAGACATTCCAAATCTTTTCACTAATTCCTTAGCATACTTAGATTGAGAGATGAAGATTCCAGATGGGGTTTGCTTCACTTGAAGACCAAGGAAGTATGATAATACACCCATACTACTCATTTCAAATCTTGATTGCATTAGATTGGAAAATCTTTTGCACAAATTTGAATCAGTAGATCCAAAGATAATGTCATCTACATATATTTGAACTAGTAGAGTTTGACTTTTATGTACTTTGTAAAATAATGTTTTGTATACCATGCCTCTACAGAAATTGTTTTCCAAGAGAAAGTTAGCTAATGTCTCATACCATGCTCTGGAAGCTTGTTTGAGACCATAGAGATCTTTATTAAGTTTAAATACATCGGAGGAATGAGTTGGAGAGATGAAACCTGGTGGTTGTTCCACATTGTTGGGAATTGTATCCACAATCACCTGGATTTGAAGATGTCCCCTAATGAACTAAATTGAATTGAGTATGTATTTGATGATTTCTCTTTAGATGTATTGTGACAGGTCATAATGCTAAGTGCACACCAAAGTCAGGTTACAATGGATCACCAAACACAGTTCTAGACAATGTAATCCCTCATTGTGTAGAACAAAGTGTTGGTTCATGTGTAATCTCTCTTTTGGGGTGCACTTCAAATTCTCACAACTGAAGGCTTTCAAGGTTGAGGAGTGGAGCAGGTTTTCAGAAGAAAAAGGAATTTTTGCTAAGTCAATTCGTCGAGATGTCACGTGAAGTCCCGATGACTCCTGACAAATTCTGACAGAAGCAAATCTTCCATTTTGAAGAAGAAAATTCTGCTGCAAAGTCCATTCGTCCGCTGTTCTCGTGAACTCACGACGAATGTCGACGAATCCAGACAGAAGCCAGTTTTCCTATCTGAAGAAGAAATTTCTGTGGCTAAGTCCATTCGTCGGTTGTTCTCGTGAACTCCCGACGAATATCGACGAATGCTGAAAGAAGTCAAAAAGGCAGCTTTGTGAAGGAATCTTTGCAGCTAAGTCAATTCGTCGAAAGTTCTCGAGAACTCCCGACGAATGAAAACAGAAGGTATTTTCTAAGGCTTGATCAGCATTTCCAATGGCTAAGTCAATTCGTCGAATGTTCACGTGAAGTCTCGACGAATGACGAACAGACGGATTTCAAATTTACGTTTCGTTTTTGAACATTAGGGTTGACCAACATGTCCAGTACACGTGGCGACCTCTCCTTATCCATCGGTCGAGCCGTTGGAGGTTTCCCTTTAAATACTCCTTTATTTTTAGGGCAAACACGCATGTTAAGAAGAGATATTATTCTAGCTGTCTTCATCATCGTCTGCTGAACAAGTTTCTGAGATCTAACTTCTGCATCTCTCAAGATTCGTTCTCCAGTGCTGCTAAAGATTTCTCAGATAAGAAGGCCTTTGATCTTGTTTCTACTCTCTTTCTGAAGATCTTTTCAAATAAATCATAGGGCCGAATCAGATCAGGTTTGCTGAGTTTCTTCTCTTCCAAATCTTTGAAGATCCAAACTTTCTTTCTCAAGGAAGAAAAAGACTCAGTCTTTCAAGATCTGAAAGTTAATCTCTGTTGAGATTTAGAAGAAGTATTTTTTATTTCAATCTATATTTATTTTCTGTAGGAGTTTTCACTCCGAGTTATTTTGTAGGAGTTGTTTACTCCGAGTTGAAGGAGTTTATCTCCGAGTGTTTTCGTAGGAGAGGTTGTTCTCCGAGCTTGTAGGAGTCGTTGTCTCCGAGTGTAGGATTTGTTGATAAATCCGAGTTTTGTTGAAGTTGCCGACGCTAGCCCGAAGTGCTAGATAGGCGGAGAGGGTGAGAGGAGTACCCACCTTGGGGAACCTCTATGAATCTTGTGTCTCTGTGCTGTGATTCTTTTTATTGTGTGTGCTAAATTTTTATTCCGCAATCGCAGTAGAGATCACCTATTCACCCCCCCCCCCCCCCCCCCTTAGGTGATTTAGGTAGACAACTAGTTCTTTCAATTGGTATCAAAGCGAGGTTATCTTTAAGAGGTTAACACCTGGATTAAAGATCCCTTTACGTTGTCAAGATCTCTCTCTATGGACAGAGGCATGGAAAGGATTTCCTCCAAGCTCCAAGTCTGCACTAAGGAGAATTTCCCCATGTGGAAAGAAAGATTTATCTTCTACATGGAAGCTAATGATCCCCGAATCTCCCAGATAGTTAAGGAAGGTCCCCATATTCCCATGGTTGCTTCTACCATTGATGCCACCAAACAAGTGCCAAAGAAAACGAAGGACATGACAAAGGATGAAATTGCACTTGTCACTCTAGACAAGAAAGCAAAACACATCATAGCAGGTGCAATTGATGATTCTATGCTACAAAATCTGATTCACTGCAAGTCTGCAAAAGATATGTGGGATTCTCTTGTGGTTTTGATGGAAGGTACTGAAGAAGTTCGAGATGACAGGAAGTCTTTGCTGAACCAAGAATATGAAGCCTTCAAGCAACAAGGCAAAGACACAATTTCTGACACCAATGAGAAATTCTTCAAGATTGTAAATGGCCTGAGAAATTATGGTAGAGAATTCACCATGGGTGAACTAAACGATAAATTTCTCAGATCCCTGTCTAAGGAATGGGACCCCAAGGTGATAGCTATCAGAGAATACGGTAAGTTGGCTACTACGGAGCCACAAATTCTGTATGGGAAGCTGCTCTCCCATGAGCTGAAGTTGAACATCAAGAAATCAGAAGAGGAAAGCAGTAGCAGCTCTGGCAAGGAGAAGCCCATTGCTCTAAAGGCTGAAAGCTCCCGGAGAAGCAGGGCTCTGTCCCCTTTGAGGGATGAATCTTCTGAAGATAAAGCTGAAAGCAGTTCTGCAGATTCAGAACTATCTGAAGGAGAATTTTCCCTCCTCTCCAAGCAATTCAAGAAGTTGCTTAGCAAAAGGAAGCAAATGAGAAAAGGCTCATCTTCCTCAAGAGATCACAGGAGATCACACCGTGACAGAAACGACAGGTATGGTTCTAAACCAAACAAACATGATTATACTGAACCCGTTTGCTATTGCTGTAAAAAGCCAGGGCACATGATAGCTAATTGCCCACACAAGAAGAAGGAATCTTCAAGAAAAGAAGAAAAGAAGTCCTTCAAAGGAAAGAAGAAAGAGGAGAAGAGTTTTGTTGCCAAGAAGTCCAAGACTCTGAGTGATAGTGACTCAAATGAGTCTAACTCAGACGAAGAGGCATTCTTTGGACTAATGGCCATGTCAGATGATGACAAAGATGTTGTTCCTTTCACCGGTCAGGTATTATCTTTTACACCTCTTTCATGTTCAGAAACGGCATCTGATGCAAATGAAAGCTACTATTCGGAAGAGGATTCTGAGTTGACTGCGAAGTATGAGGAAATGTTGAAGGGTTTTAATAAGTGTCGAAAGCTTGTTAAAACTCAATCAAAGGAGATTCAATCCCTAAAGGATCAAGAATCAAACCTGAGAAAGGAGATTGAAGAATCTAACCTACTCAGGGATGAAATCTTGTCCTTGAAGATTGCTCTCTCCGAGGCCACTTCAGCAGGCATTCAGAAGAGTGAAATTATCAATGATTTGACGAAACAGCTTGAGGCCGAAAAGAAGATCACTATGAACTTCTCTAAGCCCAAGACAGTTCTGCCTATCATAGACACTTTCACTGCCAGTTCTGGTAGTAGTGGTTTGGGCCATGCTGCTGAAAAGAGTCTAAGTAAGTCAGCCAAAATAAGAGCTGCTAAAGCCAAGGGTAAAGGTCCACAGTGTGCTCCAAATTTCAAGAAGGTGATTTTTCATACGAACACCTATGATTTTGAAAGCATGTATGGTCACTTCAGCAGACCAACTCATGTTGAGCCTGCCAAGGTGAACTCAGTGTGGACCAGACCCAAAAACTTTGGATCTAGCTCCCTCAAGGCTCCTTATGAAGAAGTTCAATTGAAGCATCATGGACCATTCGTTCATGGATCAAATGCCAAGAAAGCACCGCAGGTCAAGCCTATTATGCCTAAGAATTGTGTATGTTGCACCAACGAGGCTTCTACCTCCAAGGTTGCCCCTCCTGCTAAGCCACCCGTTCAAAAGGCTCAGCAGAACACAAAGAGGAGATACAATAGATTTGAATGCTGGTGTTGTGGCAAAATTGGTCATTTCGCCATAGATTGTTGGTTCAATCATGCTGTGCCAAGAACTCCACGAGTTAACAGTGCAAGGCCGACCACTTGCAAAGTTAATGTTCCAAGTGGTGTTCCACTAACAAGGAACCAAGGACCCAAAAATGTTTGGGTTCCTAAGGGGTATTGATCATGTTTGCAGGAATGTCCAAAGGCCAATGAAATTCCCATTTGGTATTTGGATAGTGGTTGCTCTCGGCATATGACCGGGAGAAGAAGATTACTTCAGGATTATGTTCCAGTTGAGAATGGGCCTAAAGTAAAGTTTGGCGGATCTGAATGAGGTATTATTATTGGTTATGGTTCAATAACCAACGGCTCAGTCGTTTTCACACGTGTAGCTCATGTGAAAGGATTGAAATACAATCTGATTAGCATAAGCCAACTGTATGACAAAGGCTATACCGTTGAGTTCTTTAGAGATAGATGCCTGATAAAGATGTCCGTGTCTGCGGAAACTATTTTAACAGGCTCTAGTAGTAGTGGTATTTACTGTTTAGACTTTATATGCTTACAGTCTTCTACCCCAGTGTGTTTTGTTGCCAAAGATAGTGCATCTCTCTGTGACCAATGGCACAAGAGATTAGCACATATTAATTTCAAAACTATATCTATGTTATTTTCTCACAACTTGATAAGGGATGCCCCCAAAGTTAAATGCATGAAAGAAAGCCCTTGCCATGCTTGCCAAATGGGTAAGCAAACAAAGGCTAGCTTTAAGAGCATAATTGGCAATAATTTTACCAGATGTCTTCATCTGGTGCATATGGATTTATTTGGTCCAATGTCAGTTAGAAGCTTAGGTGGGAAAGCTTACACCTTGGATATTGTTGATGATTACCCTCGGTTTGCATGGGTGTTCTTTCTAAAACTTAAGTCAGAAACCTTTGGCATATTCACTAATTTTGTCAAGCTTATTCAGAATGAACTTGACTGTTTAGTGGTCAAAATCAGAAGTGACCATGGAACAGAATTTCAGTCTGGGGCCATGACAGAGTACTGTGAAAGTCAAGGTATCTCCCATGAGTTTTCCTCTCCTCGTACTCCACAGCAAAATGGAGTAGCCGAGAGAAAGAATAGAACTCTCATAGAAGCTGGCAGGTCTATGTTGAGTGATTCTGCTCTTCCAGAATATTTCTGGGCAGAAGCTATCAACACAGCTTGCCATGTGCAAAACAGAGCACTCATTAATAAGAACCATCGTAAGACCCCATATGAGATTCTAAAGGGCAGAAAACCGAAGATTTCTTATTTAGAATTTTTGGTAGTAAATGCTATGTACTTAACAATGGGAAGCATACTACAACCAAGTTTAGTGAAAAATGTTTTGAAGGTATTTTCGTAGGATATAGTAGCCATAGTAAGGCCTATAGGATTTTTAATAAGAAAACTCTGGTGGTAGAAGAAATAGTCCATGTTGTATTTGATGAGACGCGCCTGCTGCATAGCAACTCATCTAGTGTGTTCATTGAAGATGCAGGTGAAAAGCTAAAGGAACTTTCTATGCAAGATGGAGTAAACACCACAAATAATGCACCAAAGTTGGCAGAAGAGATCTCAGATCACTCTGAAGATGAACAAAAAGTTCATGAAGGAGAAGATGCTCCAGAAGTAGCTGAACCTCAAGTTGCTCCTGAAAATGCAAGCAACTTGGGAGTCAGATATTCAAGAGATCATCCAGTTGAGCAAATTATCGGAAGTCCTTCAAGAAAAGTTCTAACAAGAAGAGGTACAACTAACGAAGTTTTACATTTAAGTTTTCTTTCACAGATTGAGCCGAAGAAGTTTGAAGAAGCAAACACCGATCCATCTTGGATCCTTGCTATGCAAGAAGAGCTCAACCAATCCAAGAGATGTAAAGTTTGGGAGTTGGTACCAAGACCCAAAGGATAGAACGTGATCGGAACCAAATGGGTCTACCGGAACAAGCTTGATGAAAAGGGCATCATCATAAAGAACAAAGCAAGACTGGTTGCACAAGGATACAGGCAAGAAGAGGGGATTGATTTTGATCAGACCTTTGCACCAGTAGCAAGATTTGAAGCCTTCAGATTATTTCTGGCTTATACTGCTTATAAGGGCTTTAAGGTATTCCAGATGGATGTGAAGTCAGCCTTCCTGAATGGAGATATTAAAGAGGAAGTATATGTAGCTCAGCCTCCAGGTTTTGTAGATTCTAACTTTCCTAATCATGTCTATTATTTACATAAAGCTCTGTATGGTCTCAAACAGGCACCCCGAGCCTGGTATGAGACATTGTCTAGCTTCCTTCTTGAGAACAAATTCACAAGAGGAGCAATAGATAAGACATTGTTTCTTAGGGAAGTAAAAGGCGAGATTTTGCTTGTGCAAATCTAGGTCGACGATATTATTTTTGGCTCTACAGATGGCAAACTTTGCAAAAAGTTTTCTAATTTGATGCAAGGTAAGTTTGAAATGAGCAGTATGGGAGAGCTGGAATATTTCTTAGGACTCCAGGTGCACCAATCTGAAGATGGAATTTTCATCTCTCAGACGAAGTTCACCAAAGAGCTCCTCAAGAAATTTGGAATGGAGAGTGCAACCTCTATGAGGACTCCAATGGGCTCAAGTATGTCTCTAGACAAGGATGAGAAAGGGAAACCTTTTGATGAAACCAAGTACAGAAGCATAATTGGGTCCTTGCTCTATCTTACTGCCAGTAGGCCCGATATAATGTTCTCTACATGTGTTTGTGCCAGGTATCAGGTGAACTGTAAGGAATCTCATTATGCCGCTGCAAAGAGGATTTTGAGATACCTTAAGGGTACACCAAATCTCGGCTTATGGTACCCGAGAAGCAATGATTTTGAACTAATTGGCTTTTCAGATGCTGATTTTGCAGGTAGCAAAGATGATAGAAAGAGTACTTCAGGAACTTGCCAATTCTTGGGAAAAAGGCTTGTTTCATGGAGTAGCAAGAAGCAAAACTGTGTTGCAATATCAACTGTGGAATCGGAGTATATCTCTGCCGGCAGTTGCTGTGCACAACTTTTGTGGATAAAGAATCAGCTTGAGGACTATAACTTAAAGCTCACAGAAATCCCTATGTTATGTGACTCCTCAAGTGCTATTGTCATAGCAAATAATCCAGTCTCTCACAGCAGAACAAAGCACATCGAGCTTCGCTACCACTTTATCCGGGAACATGTTGAGAGCAAGGATATACATTTGTTATATGTTAACACTGACAAACAAATTGCAGATATCCCTACGAAGCCTCTGGACGAGACCAAGTTCAATTTCTTCAAAATGGAACTTTGAATGCTCAACAAGGAATCATGAGGTCAAGACTGTTGAAATTTTATGAAATTTCACGGGTTTACACGAGTATTCTCATGAGATTAGTTCTCATCCTCTAGAAGATTTCACGGTATCTCACGGGTCAAGACCTATATCTTCTCGGACACATTTCTTTTATTAAATACGATTTATTGGATCCGAAGAGTCTTCCGAAAAATCAGGTACGCGCCCAAATTTATTATATATATATATAAACAAAGAGAACACGTGATTCCACGCATTCTTCCGTGAAACCCTTCCCATCCTTTCGTCTTCCTTGCGATAAAGCACTGTTCTTCTTCCCCGACTTCGATGAGCTCGATGGCGCCAAAGGCAGGTCTGCATTCCGGTGGGGAGCTGGTGAGAGGTGCTTTTCGAGAAGCTTCAGATGAGTTCAGAAACATCATCGTGATGCTTGTTGTGGCAGGGCTCAGTTTCGTTTTGGAGGAGCCGGCTAAAATCTTAGAACAAGACGTTCTTGAGTTCTTTAGAAATGCAAAAATCACCAGTCAAGGTAAAAAGATCAAAAGCTCTATTAGGTCATGCAAAATTATCCTGAAGGCTAGTGGCATCAACAGACTTTTGAGGATGCCTGAAGTAGAAACAGAAGAACTGTTTGCTGAAGACTTTCTCAGGGCCAAGAGATTCTGTGGTATTTTTGATGAAAGCTCTAAATCAGAAGGAAATTCATGAATGATGGAGGTAAACTTCTATGTGACATTTTAGGAAAAGTCTTATTATGCAAGGTTGGCTCTCACGACTACCTCTCTGAAGAAGCTTTTAAAATTCACACTGCAATTATCTGTAGAAAAAATTTTAATTTTGGTGAAGTAATTTTTGAGAAGATTAAAGAGAGCTTTCTTGCTCCCAATTTTGGAAGAATTCTCAGTCTGCTTCTAAATGGTAGCAATCCAGATTTTTTTAATCTTGGAAGAGGTATCCCCATCCACCACACCAAGAAGATAAACTCATCCATTTTCTCCAAATAGGAAAGGGTCATTCCAAAGGGTAGAGTTAAGGCTGCTGTTTGTGGTGGTGAGGACCCTCTGCATAATGAGAACAGGAATATTGAAGAAGGTCAACCCTCAATGAGTAGTGGACCCAGTCCAGATCCTGCTCAAGGCAGAGATGATCATGTTGAGGGGGAGTTTCCAACCCCAAGAGGTGAACCCAGTACAGTTCCTGATCAGGGCAGAAGTGGACATGTTGTGGGGGAGCTTTCAACCCCAAGAGACACTGTGGAAAGTGGTGCTGCTTCAAAGGACATTCCTCCCAGTGAAACTATTCCAGTATATATTGATCCAATCAATCCTGCTACTATTCTTGACCCAGAAGATCAAGGGAAATCTACTGCTGAAGATGAAGCTACTATATTAGAAGACTCAAGAAGTTCCCCAGCAGAGTTTGTTTATATTTCAGAACACAGTGAAGATTTGGCAGATCATGAATTTGTTCCTTCTCAGAAATCAGATTCTTTGGAGATGGGCAGTCTTGGTGCTCAGTTGGAGCTAGCAAAGAAGATGTCTTTGATTGAGGGGGAGAAAGAACAGGAAGACATATTCATGGGTGAATCTGCAGTCCCTCCTATGCTGCTCTTGCCCCCTCCATAAAGTATTTTGAGAAAATCTCCAAGAGCAATTGTGCTTGATAAGCAGGCACAGTCTACTAGTTTTGTAGCTGATAGAGTCTCTCCTGATGATTTTGAAACTGGAGAGAGCTCTCACTCTTCCCTGCTCAAGTCAATTTCAACCCTGCTGCAAACTCAAACAGAGCATTTTGATCAATCCATCAAAATAGTCTATAAGAAAATAGATTCAGTTGATAGTGCTTTGAGGCAAGAAATGGCTGAAATGAGATATGAGATGAGCAAATTCAAGAATGATCAAGAAGCTTGGATGACAAAAGCAGGAAAAGCTTTGGACCACACCAATCAAGGAGTTGGGCATGCTATAAAGAATCTGCATCAGGTTGGTGAAGATGTAGTAAATCTGAATACTGCTCACTCTATTCTTAACACTGCTCATGATCAAGGGATCACTTTTCTGGACAATCAAGTTGAGAGTCAGCTGAACAAACTTTATACACTCCTACATGAAGATGTCATAAAGGGGGAGGAGAGTATTGTGTCTAAAATAGAAGAGAGTGCTGGTAAATTGAATGATTTGGATGGAAATGTCTTCTCCAAGTTGCAAGAGCTTCAGGAAAACATCAAGCAATCTGTTACAGATGTACAGGGGTACACTCATTAATCAACCAGTTGGTTATTTAAAGAAGTTGCAGGTATGCTTGGTTTCACTGTTGTAGACAAGATGCCAGCTACTCCTTCCTCAAGTGTTCCAGGTCCAAGTGCTCCAAACCCTCCTCATTTTCCTGTTGAGGATCCTGATTTTGATATAGCAGACATCCCAGTTTCCTCCTATCAAGAATTCTGGGATGATCCAGTGCCTGAAAACTCCAAAGCTCATGAATCTTCTGAAAAATCTTTGAAAAGGAAGATCTTTGGTGACAAACCTTCTGCAAAAAGGTCTAATCCTCGCAAGAAGATCAGAGAATTCTATGATATGCCTCCTCCAAGAAATTTCCGAGAAAGCTGGAGTCCCTCTTCAAAGGATATCATTCTTACAGCTTTCAACCTTGATAGCAAGAAAAATGAAAGTGTCAATAAACATTACAGTCAGGAGGAATGGGAGAAGTTCAAAAGAAGGACAACTGAAAGGAGAATTCATTTCAAGACAGGTGGATCTAAAGAGACTGCTCCTGATAGATATTAGCCCAAGCCAAAGGCATTCTTTGAAAGAATGGAATCTGAACAAAGAAAGAGAGCTGAAGCAGTAGACATAATCTTTGGAAAGATGAAAGGCAAGGACCAATCATGAGCTGAACTGCTCTGGAATCATGCTGATTTCTTTGTTCATATATATCTATTTTTGTGTTTGGATAAAACATTGATTCTCTCTTTAAATTACAACTGTCTGTGTTTGTGTTGTTTTATTCATTATCTTTTCTGTGCAATTCAACTTAGTGCATAGGGTTATGACATCTTCAAATAGGGGGAGATTGTTGGGAATTGTATCCACAATCACCTGGATTTGAAGATCCCCCCTAATGAACTAAATTGAATTGAGTATGTATTTGATGATTTCTCTTTAGATGTATTGTGACAGGTCATAATGCTAAGTGCACACCAAAGTCAGGTTGCAATGGATCACCAAACACAGTTCTAGACAATGTAATCCCTCATTGTGTAGAACAAAGTGTTGGTTCATGTGTAATCTCTCTTTTGGGGTGCACTTCATATTCTCACAACTGAAGGCTTTCAAGGTTGAGGAGTGGAGCAGGTTTTCAGAAGAAAAAGGAATTTTTGCTAAGTTAATTCGTCGAGATGTCACGTGAAGTCCCGATGACTCCCGACGAATTCTGACAGAAGCAAATCTTCCATTTTGAAGAAGAAAATTCTGCTGCCAAGTCCATTCGTCGGCTGTTCTCGTGAACTCCCGACGAATGTCGACGAATCCAGACAGAAGCCAGTTTTCCTGTCTGAAGAAGAATATTTGTGTGGCTAAGTCCATTCGTCGGCTGTTCTCGTGAACTCCCGACGAATATCGATGAATGCTGACAGAAGTCAAAAAGGCAGCTTTGTGAAGGAATCTGTGCAGCTAAGTCAATTCGTCAAAAGTTCTCGAGAACTCCCGACGAATCCCGACGAATGAAAACAGAAGGTGTTTTCCGTGGCTTGATCAGCATTTCCAATGGCTAAGTCAATTCGTCAAATGTTCACGTGAAGTCTCGACGAATGAAGAACAGACGGATTTCAAATTTACGTTTCGTTTTTGAAAATTAGGGTTGACCAACATGTCCAGTACACGTGGCGACCTCTCCTTATCCGTCGCTCGATCCGTTGGAGGTTTCCCTTTGAATACTCCTTTATTTTTAGGGCAAACACGCATGTTAAGAAGAGATATTATTCTAGTCCTCTTCATCATCGTCTGCTGAACAAGTTTCTGAGATCTAACTTCTGCATCGCTCAAGATTCGTTCTCCAGTGCTGCTAAAGATTTCTCAGATAAGAAGGCCTTTGATCTTGTTTCTACTCTCTTTCTGAAGATCTTTTCAAATAAATCAAAGGGCCAAATCAGATCAGGTTTGCTGAATTTCTTCTCTTCCAAATCTTTGAAGATCCAAACTTTCTTTCTCAAGGAAGAAGAAGACTCAGTCTTTCAAGATCTGAAAGTTAATCTCTGTTGAGATTTAGAAGAAGTATTTTTTATTTCAATCTCTATTTGTTTTCTGTAGGAGTTTTCACTCCGAGTTATTTTGTAGGAGTTGTTTACTCCGAGTTGTAGGAGTTTATCTCCGAATGTTTTCGTAGGAGAGGTTGTTCTCCGAGCTTGTAGGAGTCGTTGTCTCCGAGTGTAGGATTTGTTGATAAATCCGAGTTTTGTTGAAGTTGCCGATGCTAGCCCGAAGTGCTAGATAGGCGGAGAGGGAGAGAGGAGTACCCACCTTGGGGAACCTCTATAAATCTTGTTTCTCTGTGCTGTGATTCTTTTTTTTGTGTGTGCTAAATTTTTATTCCGCAATCGCAGTAGAGATCACCTATTCACCCCCCCCCCCCCCTTAGGTGATTTAGGTAGACAACTAGTTCTTTCACACATAGACTTCTTCTTTGATGTCTCCATTGAGAAAAGCACTTTTCACATCCATTTGATATACCTTACACTTCTCGAATGCAGCAAAGGCCAAGAAAATCCTTATAGCTTAAAGCCTTGCAACAGGGGCAAATGTCTGATCATAATCTATGCCTTCTTCCTGTGAATATCCTTGAGCTACCAATCTTGCTTTATTTCTCACAATATTTCCTTGATCATCAAGCTTGTTCCTAAAGACCCACTTGGTGCCAATAACTGGATGGCCTTTTGGTTTTGGAACCAAATCCCAAACCTTGTTTCTTTCAAACTGGTTGAGTTCCTCTTGCATTGCAAGGATCCAATTTGGATCTTGTTCTGCATCTTTTATGGTTTGAGGTTCAACTTGTGATAGAAAACAAGTATGCATCAAATTTTGGTGTAGTTGATGCCTTGTTTGAACACCTGCTGTGATATCACCAATCACTTGTGAAATTGGATGATCTCTGACTGTTATATGGTCAGCAGTTGGAGTTGGTTCAGCAGTAGTATCCTCATTGGGAATTTGTTCAGCTATTACATCCTGTGGAGGATGTTCTGCTGTTGCTTGATTCAGGTAATCAACAAGATCTAGATGATCTTCTTCTTCACTATCTTCAAGAGTTTGAGGTGATGGATGCAGTGAATCTCCTATCTATAGATTTAACCCTTTAAGCTCTTCACATAGAGCTGGTACCTGCAAAGTGTTCTTGGTAGAAGATCTCTTCTCCTTATAAAACATGTTAGTTTCATCAAAGGAAACATGCATAGACTCTTCTATTTTAAGAGAGTATTTGTTAAATACCCTATATGCTTTGCTAACTATTGAATATCCTAAGAAGATTCCTTCTTCAGATTTTGGTTCAAATTTTCTAAGATATTTCTTATCATTGTTATGAACAAAACATCTACATCCAAAAGTTCTACAATAATCAACTTTGGGTTTCTTCCCTTTAAGCAATTCATAGGGAGTTTTACCCTTAAGTTTGTGTATCAAACTTCTATTCAGAAGATAATTTGCTGTGCTGACAGCCTCAGCCCAAAAGGATAGGGGCAAGTTAGCATCTGCAAGCAATGTTCTTGCTGATTCAATTAGAGTTCTATTCTTCCTTTCAATTACCCCATTTTGTTGAGGAGTTCTAGGAGCTGAGAAGCAATGCCTGATACCTTCCATCTCACAGAATTCTTGCATGAGAAGAGACTCAAACTCAGTGCCATGATCACTTCTGATCAATGCAACTACAGTAAAGTACTCAATCTGTATGCTCTTAAGAAAGTCTGTAAGAACTTTAAAGTTATCTGACTTTTCTCTCAAAAAGAACACCCAAGTGAATCTAGAGAAGTCATCCACAATAACTAGAGTGTAAGACTTCCCCCCTAAGCTCTTTATTGCAATAGGTCCAAAAAGGTCCATATGTAGCAAGTATAAGATTCTAGGTGAATCACTTTTAGTAAATATATATGTAATCAGTGAGAGTGAAAGATAGAGACAGGAGTAAAGAAAAGCACACAGCACAAGCACACAGAAAATAAACAAGCGCAGAAGACACAAGGAGCTATAGTAGTTCCCCAATAAATCTGGGCACGTCTACTCTTCTACCACCCTTGGTAGGAATCCACTAGGATGGTTGATAAGGTGCCCAGGCACCAAGGGGTTTTTGATAAGGTGTCCACACACCAATAAGCTTTTGATAAGGTGCTTAAAAACCACACAGGGATTTTTTGATAAGGTGTCTTGCCACCACTGGGTAAACTTTTTAAGGGAGTATTAACCCTGTACAGGATGAGATAAAAGGTATAGAGTGTTCTTCTCTGTCAATGATCTGAGAGAAGACAAAAGGTGTTGAAGCTGAAAGCTCCCCCTGTCTGTTGAGAGTTGATGACAGCTTTGAGGACAGAGCTTTCCCAAACAAAAGTCTTTGTAGCTGATTATCTGGAAGAGGTTAATCTTCAGATTGTTGTTGCTCTTGAAAGACTTTGTTTTATAGCAGATCTGAGAGATTGAATCCTGTTCTCAGAATAAAGAGGAATATAACGACTCACCTTGCCAACCGCATACGCAATATCTGGCCTAGTGATCGTCAGATAAATCAAGCTCCCAACCAGAGCTCAGAACACAATCGGATCTTCCAAAATCCTCCCCTCATCCTTTCGAAGTTTCATGGCCCTCTCTAGAGCTGTAGAAATGCATTTCCCTTCCTTCATGCCAAATCGATCCACGATTCGCTCCGCATATCCAACCTGGGACACCAACACTCCACTTTCCTTCCTCTACACTTTGAGTCCAAGGAAATGGTGGAGTTCACCCAAGTCCTTCATCTCAAATATGATTGATAGCTAAGCTCGAAGCTTTGCTACCTCCTCCTTCGAATTCCTCGTCATGATCATATCGTCGACGTAAAGCAGCACGATGACTTGAAGCTCCCCGTTCTTCTTGACAAACAAGCTTGAGTCAAAGTCTGAAGCACCGAATCCACAGAATAGGAGATATTCTGCAATCTTTCGATACCACGCCCTCGGCGCTTGCTTCAACCCATACAGGGCCTTCTTCAGCTTACAGACATAGTCTAGAAAATCTTCAGATACGAAGCCTGGCGGCTGGACCATGAAGATATCCTTGTCAATCTCGTCGTACTAGAAGGCATTCTTTACGTCGAGTTGCCAAATCTCCCACCCATAAAATGCCGCCAAGGCAATAATGAACCACACTGAAGTCATCTTCGCCACCAGACTAAATGTCTCTTTATAATCTTCACCGTATTGCTGCGAGAATCCACGAGCCACAAGGCGAGCCTTGTATCGTTCGATACTGCCGTCTGCCTTCTTCATGAGCTTATAGAAACATTTGCATATCACAGGGGTGATACCCTTGGGCATAGGCACCAACGACCAGGTCTCATTCTTCTCAAGAGCTGCCATCTCTTCTTCCATAGCTGACTCCCCCTGTTTTACACCTTTGGCCTTTTCAAAGCTCACTGGTTCCCGCTCATTCAGGGGACCAGTGAAGAAACACGAGACAAAGCTCACCATGTTTCCTCCTGTATAGCGATCAGGGGCAATGATCGTTCGCTTCGATCTCCTCAACACCTTCCCCTGACTCGCATTATCCTCAGCTGCTTCTTCCCTAGCTCCCCTTCCAGACGTACTAGGAGCATCGCTCCCCCTGCTTCCTGATCCAGAAGCCTCCGTCTCAGAACTAGAAATGGATGGACCACCTGGTGACAAAGGCAACTCTACCTAAAGATTTTCCACAGCTTTCTCTGGCTCCTCCACCCTGCTTTCTGGTAACTCAACACCAGAACTTCCCTTGTACGACGTCACCTCATCAAACACGACATCACGAGATACAACAAATCTTGGCATCTCCAGTTCCATGCTCTTCCAGCCCTTCTTCCGATCATCATATTCCATGAAGACTAGCTTCCTTGCTTTTGCATTCAGCTTCGTCCGAAGCACATCTGGAATGTGCACATAGCAGGTGGAACCAAACACCCGAAGGTGCGCCACACTTGGCTTTTCCTTGACCATCATCTCATGCAGGGTCAACATGTTGATGGGACTGAGAGGCATTCTATTTATGACGTAGGCGGCACAAGATATTCCCTCTGCCCAGAACGACCTTGGGATACTCTTGGCATGCAGCCAACACTTGCAGGTCTCCATCAGATGACGGATCTTCCGCTCTGCAACTCCATTTTGTTGTAGAGTATGTGCACAAGTAAGCTCCCTCCGGATGCCCTCCTTCCTGCAAAAACTAGAGAACTCACCAGAGGTGAATTCCCCCCCCCCGTTATCAGTTCTCAACTTCTTTATCCGCAGGCCTAGCTGACCCTCCACTAGCTCCTTGAACTCCACAAACTTGGCAAACGCCTCCACCTTCTCCTTCAGAAAATAGACCCAGACATATCTGGTGTAATCGTCGATCAATACCAGCATATACATGCTGCCTCCGAGGGTTGGGGTAGCAGTCGGTCCCATCAAGTCACCGTGGATACACTCCAACGGCACACTACTCCTTGTTTGTGACTTATCAAACGACAGTCGATGAGACTTGCCGAACTGACATCCTGCGCAAACATGACCATCACCGTAGGAAGATAGACTAGGCAGGCCATTGACTAGACCTTTTATCGCCATAGCCTTCAGCTTATCCATCCCTACACGCCCCAACCTCTCGTGCCATATAACGACACTATCATTTGTCCTCATCTTGTCAACATAAGAACTTGTCGAAAAAATGAACAAGTCTTTTGCCCTTCTCCCGACATGAATGACATCGGCCTTTACCGCCTCAACGTTTCATAGAAACCTTACTTCTGTTGGACCGAACAGAATGTGATACCCAGCGTCAACAGCGTTGGTCACGGAGAAGAGGTTTTTCCTCATTCCGGGCACATGATAGGCACTCTTCAACGTTAGTGGCCCCCTATCACTGCCCAAGGAAACAACCCCCACCTTCTCCACAGTATGCACAATATCATCAGCAGTTATGATAACATCATTACCTGAGTAAGGCTGCGCTGAAGAATGCTTCGACTCATCCCCAGTGAGGTGATGACCACACCCCGTGTCCACGATCCAGTCCTCCTGATAGCTGATAAGAGCCGCAGCTCCGACAGAAGTCGAGAAGGCTCCTCCTCATCCTCCATCATTTTGCTAGGCCTAAGTTTCCTCCTTCCCTGCAGCAGCATGCCATGGCTGAAGATTCACCCAACAGTCCTTCCTGATGTGACCAAGCTTTCCGCACCTGAAGCATTTGGGTCCTTCTCCCTTATTCTTCGCTTCAGCCTTGGGAGCATAGCTCCTCTCCTGCTGTCCATAAGTTGAAGGCCCATTGCCTCCATCGGTCTTCTTCTTGTTATCCCATTTCTTCTTCTTCCCTGTGAAGAGTACCTCCCCTTCTCCCCCAGACACTAACACCCCCGCCATCTACCTTGACAGACTCTCCTGCGACGCAAGCAGATTCTCCAACTCCAGCAGAGACGGCTGATTTGCCCAACCCTGCACCGACATTTCAAAGGCCACATACTCCTTCCACAAGCCGCGTATGATGTGTCGCTTCAGCTTCGCCTCAGAAATTGGCTCATCGGGATCCAGTGCTGAAATCTCAGCGCACAGGTTCTTCATCTTCAGGAAGAACGTAGAGATAGACAGATCTCCCTGAGCCGACCTAGCCAGCTCATTTTCCAGGAACTGTAGCCTCGCTACATTCTTCTTGTTAAACAGCCCGTCCAGGGCTCTCCAGATCTCGGCAGCTGATCCACACCCTAAGATGTGATCGAGTAGGTCAGGTGATATTGACCTTTTCAGAGTGAACTCTACTTTCGCATTAATCCTCCTCCAATTCCTCACCTCATGACCATTTTCCCCAACTAGGACAACTTCCTGCGTACTATCTCCTCCAACAACCTCCCAGAGGTCATCGCCTAGAAGATAACTCTGCATGGACAACTTCCACTTCTTGAAGTTATTCGACGTGAGCATCTCAATTCCAAGACCTCATGCAAAACCAGCTTCCATGGCTCTACCATTGGTTCCTTCTTCACAAAGGCGATGACAACTTTGAGTTGTTCACTGCTCTATCCACTCCAACCTGGCTCTGATACCATGTGAAATTTTCCGTAGATCTAGGAGTGAGCAGGAATCATACAACTCAAAGTTACAGCCAACAACCAGAAGCACACGAAGCAAAGCAATCTTTATTGATAACAGCAGTAATCTTCATTACAGAGCGAGGTATACATGGCGAGACATGATTTTGCCAGTACACAAAACCAAAAAGGAAAGTACAATGCTGAAGAAAGATAACTGACGGTCTGAACACAGAAGCCACCTAACCGCGCGACCTGGGTGTTCGCGCGACTAAAAAAGGAGACCGCGCGAAGAGACTGCCGGAAACTTGAACAACACCACTGAAGATCCACGGCCTCCCGAACTCCACTGATTCTCCAGAACTCCAGAAACCCACACTGCAAGCCGCGAGACCGCCCGGACACTTTAGAAGAAGAGGTGACCGATGCTGTCTGCACTATCCGCAGAAGCTGCACAAAGGAAATTCAATCAGCAAACCGAGCGGTCATAAAAAATAGAGACCGCAAGCTCTAGGCGCGAGTTCAACTTACACTTGGTGCAATTGATTTTGCTGCTACAGTGACACCAATTTAGAGGCATGGGACCAGATCCAGTCACAACCCTATGAGATAGAGTCACCGCTCTAATCGTGCGACCAAGACCGATCAACCCGCGCGGTCAGCAGAAGATCGCTCTGCGCTTAGTGAGCTCGCCGACTTCAATCCTGACCAGGAGATCGCCACTCCGCCAAGAAGCCGTGCGATCATGACAACCCTCACGGTCATGACACCCACCACCAGTGTTCGCCTATACGAGACCTCCTCCAGAGACCGCGAACACATCCAAGTCGACTAAGGCAACAGCCCACCAAGCCGACCAACACCATTGTCCGCATGCATCAGCAGACCGCAAGGGACCAGCTTATGCGAATACAAAAGGGAGACCGCGCGACTAAGAAAACCTTAGTCGGCGTGCACCATCAAGAACCCGGATAGTCACCAGACCAGACCGCCGGATACCAGAACACAAACCCTGTGCGGTCAACAGCTTAACCCGCACAGTAAAGAAACAGCTAGCCACTCGATCACACGAACCAGACCGCGCGGCCTCACCTTGGCAACCTTGGACAGAGAGAACGGCAGTCAGACCGAATAACCTGCAGTTAGACCGAATAGGTCAGACCGCAATGGAGACCGCAAGATCACGCGGTTAGACCAGACCGTGCGGTCTCCCCCAGACCGCCAACTTCACACTTCAACATTTTCAACACAAAGCACTCTTCAAGATCAACCAAGAGCCAAGGGAGTCACTAGCTCACTATATGGATAGGTTCCAGGAAGAGGTTCTGCTTGTCCAAGAGGTACCAGGGTTCACTCAACAACTCGCCTTCACTGTGGAGCTGTGGGAGGGGTTTTTCAGGATGAGCTTAAAGCGGAAGTCCCCCTATCCTTCGAAGAATTGATGGAAAGGGTGGCAGAATAAATCGAGAGTGAGGAGGCCAACCTAGAGTTCGCAATAAGGTTGGCCAAGCTGAGTGAGCCGGAGGCAAGGCAACATGGGGGAGGGTAGAGGCTCCCAAGAGAAAGTTCGACCAAGAGGAGGACAACTTCCAGGAAGAGGGGCCTGACCTCCTAGGGTGGAGGCAGGGACCGAAGGCACCCTCTCCACCACCCCAGCAAACCAGGGCGATCGGCCACAGAAGAAGAAGAAATTGTAAGGGAGGAAGAGGGAGCATCCGGGTGGAGTTACCTTACTGTGACTTCCACGATGAGGAGGGTCACGTGACATCCGCCTGCCCTGAGTTCTTGGAAATGAGGGAGGCGAGGGGTCCGAAGCCACAACATCAGCAACCAGAGGAGGTCGAGAAGGTCCATGCCTGGGAGTAGGAGACCAGGTTTTGGTCTTCATACTTAGTTTTTTTTCTTTACCCTTAAGTCCATGTATCTCGATGTTTCATTTGAGACTTAGTTTTTCTCACATGTGTTATGATGACTAATGAAATGATAGTTTTTCAAAGTACTTAGCCCCAATGCTGGCCCGCTGACCACGCTCCCACCTAGCTGGCAGGGCCGGGAACCGCTCGGTGATCGGAAGTTCTCTAAGTGATTTTTCCCCTCGGATGGTTCCGCTGACCGGGCTCTCTCTAGTCGGCAGGGCAGGTTGACCTCCTAGGGATGGTAAGTACTTTTCCCCTCGGATGGTTCCATTGACCGGGCTCTCTCTAGCCGGTAGGGCAGGTTGACCTCCCAGGGAGGCTAAGTATTTTTCCCCTCGGATGGTTCCGCTGACCGGGCTCTCTCTAGCCGACAGGGCAGGTTGACCTCCCAGGGAGGGTAAGTATTTTTCCACTCGGATGGTTCTGCTGACCGGGATCTCTCTAGCCGGCAGGGCAGGTTGACCTCCCAGGAAGGCTAAGTATTTTTCCCCTCGGATGGTTCCGCTGACCGGGCTCTCTCTAGCCGGCAGGGCAGGTTGACCTCCCCGGGAGGCCAAGTATTTTTTCCCCTCGGATGGTTCCGCTGACCGGGCTCTCTCTAGCTGGCAGGGCAGGTTGACCTCCCAGGGAGGGTAAGTATTTTTCACCTCGGATGGTTTTGCTGTCCGGGCTTTCTCTAGCCGGCAGGGCAGGTTGACCTCCCAGGGAGGGTAAGTATTTTCCCCCTCGGATGGTTCCGCTAACCGGGCTCTCTCTAGCCGGCAGGGCAGGTTGACCTCCTAGGGAGGCTAAGTATTTTTCCCCTCGGATGGTTCCACTGACCGGGCTCTCTCTAGCCGGCAGGGCAGGTTGACCTCCTAGGGAGGCTACGTGTTGTTCCCCTGTGGTGGCTCTGCTTATGGTGCGGTTTTTAGCACCACTTGCCGAATATGTGGGGTTGGAATTTTCTTTCCGAGCTTGTACCTCGCTCAAAAAGAGCAGGGATTGTGTACAACCCCGTATTCGCCGAGTGGGTCCCCGGGGCCTAAAATGTCTTTAGGCCCAACAATTTTTTAGCGCTTACCCCAGGCAAGATGGAAGGGGCGAGTAGTGGAGGCGGAGGCCTCCCGCTCGCCCAGCCTGTAAGAGTGGCGAGCCAGAGGCGTGCGGCCTCCTGGGCTCGCCCCCACCCTAGTTAGGGGCGAGGGGAGGAGCCGCAGGACACTCTCGCCCCGCCCCAGCTAGGGGGCGAGAGGAGGAGCCGCAGGCCCCTCTCGTCCCACCCCAGTTAGGGGGCGAGAGGAGGAGCCGCATGCCCCTCTCGCCCTGCCCCATGAAGGGAGTGTGTCCCGAGGCAGGCGGCCTCCTGGTCTCACCCCCGCCCCAGCAAGGGGGCGAGCTCAGGAGGGAGGCGCCCTCCCAGCTCGCCCAGCCTAGTGAGGGGGCGAGCAAGGGAAGAGGTCAGCCCCCTCTCGCCCGGCCCTGGGAAGGCATTATGGACTGCGTTTAGTGCCTCCGAACAGCAGGATTTGGCTATTCGCAGGCCAAATCCGGGGGTATTTTCGTAATTTTGTAGGCTAGAATGTGGTTATTCGCAGACCCGGTTCCAAATCCTATAAATAAGCCCAAGGTGGCACCATTTGGAATGACTTCTCTTTTGGCATCCTCTCTCCCTATGTTCCTTCGTTGGGTGGACAGAGCCTCCAATGGTGCCCAAGCTTAACATTGGCTTGGGAGGGGAAGCACTCTAAGATCTTCCGGGTGTGTGGTGGGACCTCCTCGCTAAGCCCTTTGCCTAGTTCCTAGTTCCTTATCCTCTTAGCCTAGAGCTCTCCCTTGGGAGGAGTATGTGTTGGTCACCCCTCAAATTATTGAGGGCCCAATCTCCTCGAGAGACCAATTTATTGGTTTCAACACATATAGTGCTTTATCTAATCTATATACAAAAGAGGGAAAAGTTGGATTGATAAAACCTGGTGGTTGTTCCACATACACCTCTTCTTGTAATTTCCCATTGAGAAAAGCACTCTTGACATCCATCTGGTATACCTTTATCTTCATGTGGGCAGCATATGCTAAGAACATTCTGATTACCTCCAGTCTGATTACTAGGGAAAATGTCTGGTTGAAATCAATGCCTTCCTCTTGCCTATACCCTTGGGCCACAAGTCTAGCCTTGTTTCTGATTATGAACCCAGTTGAGTCCTTTTTGTTCTTGAACACCCACTTTGTTTCAATCACTTGGTAATTCTTTGGTCTCTTAACCAATGTCCAGACCTTGTTCCTTTCAAACTGGGTCAATTCCTCTTGTATAACAGATATCCAGTGAGGGTCACTGTCTACTTCTTCAAATTTCTTGGGTTCATATTGTGACAGAAAACATTGCATCATTGTATCACAAGTTAGTTGTTTCCTGGTCTTTACTCCTGCTGTTAAATCTCCAATTACTTGAGTTGGAGGATGATCCTTTTGAGTCATCCTAGATCTTGTGGGATGATCTAGGGGACAGTCTTCTTTCTGAGCTACCACTTTCTCAGAGACAGTAAGAGCTTCATCCTCATTTACTTGAATGATGTCTATGACTGGTAGCTCAGGTGCTGCAGTTTTCTCTTCTTTTGCTGCATAATCCTCACCCGAGTCAGTGTCAATGTCCTGTTGTCCCTTTTCCTTACATACAGTTGGATGATCCACCATGCTCATCCTTACAACCTGCTCTACTAGTTGATCTTCTTCCTGCAGGATAGAGCTGGTGGAAGTTTCCTTTACCTTGTAAACCATGTTAGTTTCATCAAAAACTACATGCATTGAATCCTCAATTTTGAGAGAGCTTTTATTGAAGCACCTATAGGCCTAGCTTCATGAAGAGTATCCTAAGAATATTCCATCATCAGCCATCTTGTCAAATTTGGCAAGATGGTTTTTCCCATCGTTAAGGATAAAGCAAGTACACCCATGGATTCTAAAGTAGGTGACTATGGGTGCCTTTCCCTTCAGCAACTCATAGGGAGTTTTCAACTTAGTCTTGTGGATGAGACTTCTATTCAGAACATAATTTGTAGTACTTACTGCCTCTGCCCAGAAGGACTTTGGCAAGTTAGATTCAGCTAACAGTGTTCTTCCTGATTAAATTAGGGTTCTATTTCTCCTTTCAGCCACCCCATTTTGTTGGGGGGGGGGGGGGGGGGGTTCTAGGAGCTGAAAAGCTTTATCTGATGCCTTCATCCTCACAGAATCTACACATTAACTGATTCTCAAACATAGTGCCATGATCACTTCTAATCATAGTAACCTGTGTATTGAGTTCAGATTGAATCTGTCTAATGAATCTTGAGAGGATCTTGAAGGTGTCTGACTTAGCTTTTAGAAAGAACACCCAACTGAACCTAGAAAAATCATCAACAATGACTAAAGTGTAGGACTTCCCTGCTAAGCTTTGAGGGAAGATGGGACAAAATAGGTCCATGTGTAGCAGGAAAAGGATTTTAGGAGAATCATTCTTACCAATTGGTTTAAAGAAAGCTTTGATCTGCTTCCCTAGTTGGCAGGCTCTACAGGGATGGTCTTTATTAAATTTACCGTTTGGTAAACCCCTGACTAGGTTCCGTTTGGAAAGTTCGGCTATGTGATGAGTCCTGATCATATACACTTTTATGGACTCATCTGGGCCGTTTATTTAGTCATTTCACCGCACTTTAGCCCTGTTATAGTTCATATTGATCATTTTATGCTAGGTGCACGTTTGGCCCGTTTTGGTGTGATTTCGTGCTTAACTTCGTTATTAGTTTTCATGTGCTGTTAAGTTCCACTTTCAGTGGCTAGACCGTTGTTGTATGCTGTAACAGGTGTCGTGCAGGTGTTACCGGTACAATTTTGTACAGGAACACTGCGCACGATCACTGGTTCTATTGCGCACGACCACTGGTCGTGCGCCACTGATCGTGCGCACTTAACGCCCTTTTTATGAGTTCTGTTTGGCTTATCGCACGACCACTTACGATAGTGCGCACGACCACTTGTCGTGCGAGCATGTATTTTATAATTTTCTTTCCTCGCAGGGCTCCGCCCAGGCAGCGCGCATGATCGCAGAATTCCAGTGTGCACGACCACTGGTCGTGCGCCAATGACCGTGCGCAGTATTCATTTCAGCGCCTATATATAAGCCTGTTCCGCTTTTAGGTCGGGATCGAGCCGCCGGGAGCGGATTTCCCAGTCCGTATGCCGCCGACTACCCTTCTTGGACACCTCCACTTCATCTCCTACGCAAGGGGAAGTCTTCTCCAACCATTCCAAGCTTTTCTCCATTGTCCGGGAGCGTTCTCCACCATCCGCAAGCCCTCAAGCAACTGTTTTCCATTCCAGTCCGGCGAGAAGAAGAGTAAATCTGAGGAAGAAGACGACGGAACTACGTAGAGAAATCGTGACAGTTTCTCTACGCCGGAAGCATTGACCGCCCGAGTCCGGAGGTAGCCCGACAACCTACCATTCCGGCCGTGAATGGCCGCTAGTCTTCACCCATCAGTTATTTCTTCCTTCTTTCCTTCGTTGTATTTGTTGAATCTTGTAAACCTGAATAGTTTGATGTTTGGTTTATTTGAAATGAATGTCTCTTTGCAATTCATCATTGCTTGCTTGTGAATCACTTCGTTTCCACTCACTCGCTCACGCACACAAGGTGTTCGATCCGCATTAGAAGGAGCTAACGACGTTTGTGAAGAGGTGTTTGCGACCCTCACCTTCTCGCACTTGAGCACGCTCTATCCGCCTCTCGAAGCACAACATCGGGGTCGTCGCATCCATCTCACCTTGCGAAGCGGTGTCCTCGACCTGAAATTCTTTTGCTGTTGTTAAGAGTAGAAAAAAACCAACCAAAGCCCCCTTTTTGTGTTTGTTAACGCTTGTGTGTCAATAGTCACACTACGCGATTCGATCACCCAACCTGCATTCCTCAAGAGACCGACATCCGGGGATTCCATTCTCCACATTTATTACTTGACAGCGACCGGTGCACTTGCCGACACGCATCAAGTTTTTGGCGCCGTTGCCGGGGAATGCAGACGTGACGAATTCGTCTGCGTGAAAAATCGTTGCACGAGGAACTTTTCCCTTTTATTAATTCTCTTTTTTAACTCTGTTGTCTTTGCTTATTTTTGCTACGCACATTTCTTTACCTTCGTCCTTTCCATCGTGCGCTAATCTTTTGGGTTTCAAGTATTCCTAGCATGACCTCCATTCAGGAATACATCTATCAAGGAAGTTTAAATGATCTAAAGGTTCAAGAACAAAGGAACGATCATGACTTCGGGATTTCCTCCGACATCATTGAGTATATGACTGGGAACTGCAAGTTAAGTGGGGATAAACATGAAGATGCGGTGCAACACATGCAGAACTTCTTAGAAATTTACTACACATGTATATTCAGTGGAGTTGAAAATGACCCGCAAAAGATCCTAGCATTTTCATTTTCCCTACATAATAAAGCCAAAAGCTGGTACTGGGATTTCCGAAAAAAAGAGGCGACCTCATGGAAGCAGCTCGAGGGGAGATTTTTGCATGAGTTTCAACACCGTACCCGAGTGTTGGACAAGTATAGGGAACTCATAACCTTCGGTCAGGGAAAGGAGGAGACTCTAGTTGATGCTTGGGAGCGTTTCCAATCCCTGCATCGGGGATGCTACCGTGAAGATCTATCAGAGGTCTTTCTAATTCAGATTTTCTATTTCGGCGTGTTGGACAAATTCCGTCTGTTATTCGATGTGGCAGCCGGAGGGGCCCTGTTTAATAAATCGGGGAAGGACACGTGGGAAGTGGTCGTGAATATTGTTCACACCAGCCAGCACTGGAGTCATGTCATTCTTTCCCCCAGTACTGCTGAAGTGAACGCAGTAACATTCCACAGAGCTGCGGGTCACGTGCCATCAGGGCAAACAGAGTCGTTAGCAGCTTTGGTTGTCGGGATGCTGGATAAAATGAATGACCAATCTTCCGCAATTCAACAGCTTCACTCCACTATAGGGATTCTTACCAATGTTGTTTCTGGGCTTGCAAGTCAGCATCCGGAGTCTGTGAATACCATGCGATTGAGAAGCGATAGAGGTGTTGACTATCCTCCTCGACATGAATCACTTGTGAGGCCCACTGACAAGTATAATTCAGACATGGCCGAGAAGTAGACTCAGATTCATGTTGAGCCAGACCTCGTGAGCGAGGCACAACCCTCGGGAAGTGTTGTTCATCCCCCATTCCCCCACAGGTTGCAAAACGAGAAATCCGAGAAGCAGTTCCGCAAATTCCTGGAAATAATGAAAGGAGTGCAAGTGAGCATCCCTCTGATTGAAGCCATTTCTCAAATGCCGGGCTACTCCAAGTTCATAAAAGACTTGATTTCAAAGCGGAGACTGTTGGAGGATCTCAAGACTATCGACCTCACTGAGGAGTGCTCCGCCATCATCTCCAATATGCCCACAAAGTGCAAAGATCCAGGCAGCTTCACTATTCCATGCAGGATCGGTCATCACCGTTTCAGCCAGGCGCTCTATGATTTGGGGGCATCAATCAACTTGATGCCGCTCTCTATCTTTCGTGAACTAGGTGCAGGGACCTTGAAGCCGACACGGGTAATGCTACAGCTAGCTGATCGGTCGATCAAAAAGCCGTCTGGAATTGTCGAGGACCTCACAATAGTAGTAAACGGCCTCGCATTTCCAGCCGATTTTGTCATCCTCGACATGAAGGTTGATACTTTGGTGCCTATTATCTTGGGGCGGCCCTTTCTCGCTACAGCTCGTGCTATCATTAATGTGTTTCCACTCACTCGCTCACGCACACAAGGTGTTCGATCCGCGTTAGCAAGAGCTAACAGCGTTTGTGAAGAGGTGTTTGCGACCCTCACCTTCTCGCACATGAGCACGCTCCATCCGCCTCTCGAAGCATGGCATCGCGGTCGTCGCATCCATCTCACCTTGCGAAGCGGTGTTCTCGACCCGAAATTCTTTTACTGTTGTTAAGAGTAGAAAAAAACCAACCAAAGCCCCCTTTTTGTGTTTGTTAACGCTTGTGTAACAATAGTCACACTACGCGATTCGATCACCCAACCTGCATTCCTCAAGAGGACGACATCCGGGGATTCCATTCTCCACATTTATTACTTGACAGCGACTAGTGCACTTGCCGACACGCATCACTATGGTCTTAAGGTTAAGATGTATAAGTATTCTATGCCACAACTCATTATTTTCTAACTGGGAGTTAAACAAGCAGATCTCAGACTTTGTGTACTCAAAGTCTACCACATACACCTTACCTTTTCTGAGACCAGTCAAAACTATTTGATCAGTCTTAGAACTAACTATATAACACAAGGACTTGGTCAATACAACTTTGTATTCACCATCACACAGCTGACTAATGCTGATCAGATTATGTTAAAGTCCTTCAACATAATCTACTTTAGCAAAGGAGATTTCTCCAATCCTGATCAAACCATATCCTTTGGTTTGACCAGAGTGGGAGTTCCCAAAGATTACCTTGGCTCTTCCTTGGCCTTGAAATTTTCCGGCAACTCTCTTGCTCCATTCATATGCATGGAGCATCAACTGTCCAGATACCACTGATGGTTTGTGGTTGAACAGCCTTCCCTCTGCACATGTAAATTAAACATTAATACAGATCCTCTCATGCTGCGTCTTTTCCTTCTATCATCATATGGAGACATGAAAGAATGAGATGATCTTTCATTGTTCCCCCTTAGGTGAAGAAGTACTGCATTATTATGCCAGCAATACTTGGCAATATGTCCTTATTTAGAACATCAGGAACATCTAAGCAAAAGAGAAACATAAGGTTTTGATGTTTTGAGATTCTGTGAAGAAATTATGCGTCGAGAAGAAATCGACGTAGTTTTAGAGTTGCGTCGAGTGAGATTCGATGTACCTGCATTGTCCCGCCGATAATCATTCGAAGTATGGTATTGGTTGCGTCGAGAGAGATTTGACACACCCACATAGCAATTTCGAGATGATGTCGACGCACATGTTGGAGTCCGTCGAGATGCATTCGACGCATACCAAAGATTGCGTCGAGTTCTATTCGACGTATGATTCATATCATTCATGGCTTGTGAATTTGAATTTACAACTTTCTTAAGCAAGTGGATTTCTGACCTTAATTTATCATTCTTGATCATTAAATCATGTCTGCCTTTATTGTAGGCATTTGAGCTATTTTTAAGAGTGGAAATGACAGAATCAGTATGGGCTTGGTAATCATTTATATACTCCTCAAAAGTTTCTTCCATCTCTTGTATTCCATTTTTATAACATCTGCATGTAACACATCATTTTCCACAGGGAGATCTAAATTTTCTAAGCACAGTTTACCTAGGATTCCTAATTCATCAATAGTGTTTACCCTATTAAATGTGGTGATTTTATTAGGGTTATTTTTATCATGTTCTCCACATGATCCTAATAAATTACCAAGCCCAGATCTAACAAATGTACTTGTTCTGTCACAAATAAGTTTGCTTGTGAGTGATTGTGATCCTTGATTAAGATGATCAAATCTCTTAGAGAGATTTTTTGAGATCTCTTTGATCTTTTGACTCCTTCCATTGAGGGAGTCTTCAAAGGCCTTTGCTTTTGAGAGTTCTTTTCTTAGGCTTAAATTTTCCTTATCTAAGAAATTTATTTCTTCTTCTTTCTTAAAAAATTCACATTTCAGATTATTGTTAACTAAGGATAAAGGATCTAAACTAATAGCTTTTATTTCATACATGATTATTTCAAGTTCCTTTTGATTGTCAATATAATCTTGGCAGAATTCTTTAAAACAACTTTTAAAACCTTTTGAAGAAAAGTCAAAATCTTCAAAGATGCTTACCTCAAACTCATTAGTGGAATCTTCCACAGCCACTAGCCAGGCTTCTTCTGGTCCACTATCTTCACCATCATCAGATGAGGAGGATCTTGATTCTGAATTTGAATCACTCCAGGTCTCAGCTAAGAGACCTCTTTCTCCTTTCTTATCCTTTCTCATGAAGAATTTCTTCCTGTGCTCCTTCTTCTGCTTGTTTTTCTTGTTCTTGTCTTCCTCAGGACATTCAGTAGAAAAGTGTCCTGGTTTCCTGCAAGAAAAATAGATTATCTCCTGTTTAGGAGTTTTATCATACCTTGGCTTGCTTGAACTTCTCTCTCTCCTTCTGGAATCTTTTGTCCTGGCCCACTTCTTGAATCTCCCAGCCAAGAGATTAAACATTTCTTCTTTAGTAGTGGGGGACTCTGCTTCTACACTTTTTAGTGCAATAGTCCTTTCCTTGGAAGTAGCTGACCTTTCTTGGGCTTTTGACTCAGCCCTGCTTTTCAGTTGGAGCTCATAAAACTTGAGCTTTCCTAAGAGAGCATCAGCTGAAATCTCCCTAAGGCATCTAGAATCCCTAATAGCCCAGATTCTAGAGTCCCTTGTGCTAGGGAAGCACATGAGGATCTTGTCATTAATCTCTGTCAAAGAGATGTTCTTGTCAAGCCCTCTCAGCTCATTTATGATGAGGCTGAATCTGTCATACATTTCTGTATTGCTTTCATCAGCTTTTTTCTTAAAATTGTCATATTGAGATATGAGAAGAGCCTTTTTGTCTTTCCTCTCATCAGAACTTCCTTCAACAAGTCTGGAGAGAGATTCCCAGATCTCTTTTGCAGAGTTGCACTCAGCAACTTTTTGAAATATGTCATCAGACATAGTTGAGACCAATATGTTAATGGCCTTGGCATCACATGCCTTGACCTTCTTCTCATCCTCAGTCCATTCAGCTCTGGGAACTGAGGTTTGTGTGACCTTCCCAGTGGAGTCTTTCCTTATTGGGGCTGGGGGACCGGTGAGGATGACATTGAAAATTTCCTCATCAATAGAGTTCATATACAATTTTATTCTATCCTTCCAGAGTGTAAAATTATTCAGATTACACAATGGAGGTCTTGTAGATGCATAATCCTTAGAGCTCTTTTTCTTTATACAGTATGTTTATATAAAAGAAATAAGAGTAGGAGGTCTTTTTGATCAAGGTGTTAACCTCTAATTGATCAACCTCCCTCTGGTACCAATTGTAAGTGCACAGTGTACCTTTGAGAATCCTCTAGAGGGGGTGGGGGGGGGGGTGAATAGAGATTTAAAATAATTTCTATCCTAACTGTCAAAATAATAAACATAATTAAGGATTTATGCTGAACAAGAACACAGGAAGAATAAATATGGTGCAGAAAGTAAAGTGCAGAAAATAAATTGGGACAACACAGAAAATCAACAACCAAAAGACACACATGATTTTTATAGAAGTTCCCCAAAATGTGTGTAGTCCTCTCTTCTACCACCTGGTAGGAATGCACCACTGTGCCTGAGTCTTTTGATAAGGAGACTTTTAGAACCAATGATCTTTTGACAAGGAGATCATGAACCACCAGATATTTTGATAAGGAGATCTTGAACCACCAGATCTTTTGATAAGGAGATCTTAAACCACTGAATCCTTCGAAGTGGGATTAATAAAACTCTTTTACAGAATGAAAAAGAAGAAGGGAGAAGGTTGAAGGAATTCTGTTCTCAGAATTCTAAAAGATGGCTGTATGAAGATCAGCCTATTAGTTGTTCCAAAGGATCTGCTCTTGATTAGCCCCTGCTTTAGATAGTGATGATTTGCAGAAGCTTTGTATTGTCAGATCCATTCTTCTTCTTCAGATTATGATCTGGATGCTAAGAGACTGTGATGAAGAGCAGCTTTCAGATCCTCTGTTCTATTTGATGAAGAACAGCAGAGCCGTCTTTTCTTTTCTCTTTTTTTGTGTTACGGTTCCTAAGGGAGATGAAGAAGAAGAGGAAGCACTGGAAAATGAAGGAGACGATTGATTGTGATTAATGCCTTGTCTGCATCTGTCTTCTCTTGTCTTTTTATTCTTCCATATTCAAATTTGAATATGTTTCCCTTTCTGATATGCCTTGATAAGGTAATCTGCTTATCACTTTCTCTTTCTTTCCTCTTTAATTCTCGTCCAGACCACCTACAAGGAATATGGTTCCAAGAAACCTTTTGTGTCCTTCTTTAATGCTCTTTTCTATTTTAGGCAATTATTGAGCCGTTGGGGAATGGTCTTTAAGGATGTGGGCCATGAAAGAAGGATTAGAGAGACAGCTGAAAAGATTACCTTTTACAAACTATATTCGATATAGCGTCGAATTCATTTCTTCTCTTATAGACATAGCTACGAGTTCATATGTGCTCCGACTAAACTCTGCTAGTCGACGTTGCGTCGATATCTTATCGACGTGTATGTCGTGTTGATCTGCCTGGCTCTGGGCTTCATCTTCTACATCGAGATGAAGTCAACATCACGTCGACTTTAGATGGCTTTGACAGATAACATATTCTGTGTCGAGTTGAGGTAGAAGCTGCATCGACTTATCTAGTTACTCTGACAAGTCCCTGACCTCTACGTTAACATCTATTCGATGTTACGTCGACTTGAGTTACTTTTACAGAGGGTTTGTACCACTTGGACTTCTAGTCAGAGCAGCGTCGATAAGGACTCGATGTTGCATCAAATTCTATTCGACGCAAATGTTAACTCAGCCCAATTTTGCTTCCGTTGATCTGGTCCTGACACCCTATGTTGAGTGTGACATCCTAAGACATCTAATAACCAGATTACCCTTACTATACAATGGGTAATTTATTCCTAGAGATAAAATCACTTCTAAGTAATTTGTTAAGTTAAATCAAAAAGATGTTTTTCCCAACACTAATGAATCGTAATCACCTCAAATTTGTGCTGAGGGCATAGCCATATCATGGTGAGGGCAAGGAAAATTTTTTAGACCAAATTGTCGTGTGCATGTTTGGGAATTACCATATGCGTGTATGTGTAGTGTATGCGAAATGGGGTGGATATAACACCCAAGTTGATTTTAGTGATTTTTGGAGTTCAACAACTCCAAAAAGGATGAAATTTTGGACATGAATGAGTCATGCCCCAACTCATCCCCCAAGTTTGGGTATTTTTGGTGCATATTTTTCTAAATTTTTTGTTGAAATATAATAAATCATGCATGGTGTATAATGTAGGGTATTTTGACTCCAATCACTCAAAATCTCCTTTGAGTGGTTGGTTATGTGTATATTAGTCACTGGTAAAATTTTTGGCTCAATTAGATCCTTGCACATGAGTTGATCCATGTTTTAATGAGCCATAGAAAAACCTCCATTTAGGTCACACTAAATGTTGTTTTGCCATAGTGAAATAGATATTTTGTACTCAAATTCAGAGGCCCTTAGACTATCTGTAGGAGGTGAAATCGCACCATTTGGTGCCCTACAACCCTTTGTAGGGCAGATTTAGAAAGGTTGGTCCTAGTGAAAAACAGTCCTTAAATTGTGAATAACTTTTGTATAGTAGATGGTATGAGAATAAAAATTAACCATGTATGTATGCACCCTAGATCTACTATGTGCCCAAAATTCAGAATTTTTGTGGCACATGTTTGTAAAGTTGTAGTATAAATTGAATAAATAATATATGGTGTATAGTTTGGGTGATTTGGACTCAAATCACTCCAAGTCTCCTTTCAGAGGTTGTTTATGTATGCAATAGCCTCTGGTTAAAATCTTAGGTCATTTGGACCCTTACAAGTAAGCAAATTTAGGTAAAACAAGAAACTTGGCAGGACCACCTTTAAGGTGTTCATTAAAGGGGTAAAGAAACCTTAATTTGAGGTTTGAGGAATATACCCTTGGCCAACTCACATGAAATTTAAAATATGCACTTAGGACCATAAGGCAATACTCTATGGTGAAAATCAACAACCTATGGGATAATTTCCCTAGAAAAGTTGATTTCATATGGTTTGGTCACATAGACCCCAAGTGAGTAATGATAGGGTCAAAGCTCAATGAAATGTTATGAAATTTTGTACAAAGACATTTCATATCAGTAGGAAGCTCTGGGAATTTCGGTAGAATTAATCATTGAGTAAATGACATGCTTCCTTCACAATGTAGTCTTTGGACTTAAATTTTGGAATATCCATATCATGAATTATTTATACTAGAATATTCTAGAAATCTGAATATAAGCTTGTGATAACATTATGAACCACTGGTAATTTTCCTGGAATTTATGATTACTTGTATTTGGTACTTCATTCACAATGTAGACTTTGGAATTATATTTTAGAATATCCATATCTTCAATTATTGACACTGGAATATTCCAGGAATCTGAATATAAGCTTGTGACAACATTATGAACCACTGGTAATTTTCCTGGAATTTATGATTACAAATATTTGGTACTTCATTCACAATGTAGACTTTGGACTAATATTTTTGAATATCCATATCTTGAATTATTGATACTGGAATATTCTAGGAATCTGAATATAAGCTTGTGATATGATTTTGAACCACTGGTAATTTTCCTAGAATTTATGATTACATATATTTGGTACTTCATTCACAATGTAGACTTTGGACTTATATTTTAGAATTTCCATATCTTGAATTATTGACACTGAATATTCTTGGAATCTGAATATAAGCTTGTGATAACATTATGAACTACTGGTAATTTTCCTGGAATTTATGATTACATATATTTGGTACATCATTCACAATGTAGACTTTGGAATTATATTTTAGAATATCCATATCTTGAATTATTGACACTATAATATTCTAGGAATCTGAATAAAAGCTTATGATAACATTATGAACCACTGGTAATTTTCTTGGAATTTATGATTACATATATTTGTTACTTCATTCACAATGTAGACTTTGGACTTATATTTTAGAATATCCATATCTTGAATTATTACACTGGAATATTCAAGGAATTTGAATATAAGCTTGTGATAAAATTATGAGCCACTGGTAATTTTTCTGGAATTTATGATTACATATATTTGGTACTTCACCCACAATGTAGACTTTGGAGTTATATTTTAGAATATTCATATCTTGAATTATTGACACTAGAATACTCTAGGAATCTGGATCTAAGCTTATAATATAATTATGAAAATATGGAACTAGAATTGACTCATCCTGATTTAGGATTCATATAGTCACTCCTTTAGGACATGACGACTCGATTAAAGGTCTCCGGTCTGCGAATAGTTAAAACTGAAAACTTAGATTTGGACCTCTCCCTTATGGTCACCACCCCTAGAGTTATTAACTCTTAGACATTTGCATATGCCTAGTCGTGTTGAAGGTTAATCACCATGGGCAGTCATTGGAATTAAAGACTGGGTGCGTTTAGTCAAACTTTTAGTTCAGGAATTGACAACGGCATATTGGGAGAGGTGAGGAGTGACCCAACAGGATTTACAAGTTATGATTGAGAGATAACATAGAAATAGCCGGTCACTAGGGAAGGTAGGGTTCAATGCTCAATTGAAAATCGACACATATCTACCCTTGTAATTGGTAATCCATCTTAGGATTTTAGAGCAATTAGAGAGCAAGTGGGCATAGGAGGGTGGGTAGCCACCAATAAGAGTAAATATCCTGGAAAGTGTGATTTGGGCTTCAGCCACCATCGTATCCCCTAGTACCGCCGTGAGCCCTTCACCGAGTAACCCTCGGGAAGTCCGGGATTCACCCTAAACTTCTAAGTATAATGAAATAGTAGACTGGAGTAGTTTAAATAGGAGAACTTGATAGGATAATCCCCAACCCAAATTTGGAATGGATTAGTATTGCTCAAGTAAGGACGGGCTAAGTCATGGGAGCGGTAGGCTCAGTATATTAGAAGGACGGGTTAAGTCCTGCGAGCGGTAGGCTCGGTATATTAGAAGGACAGGTTAAGTCCCGCAAGTGGTAGGCTCGGTATATTAGAAGGACGGGTTAAGTACTGCGAGAGGTGGGCTCGGTATACAAGAAGGACGGGTTAAGTCCTGCGAGCGATAGGCTCGGTATATTAGAAGGACGGGTTAAGTCTTGCGAGCGGTAGGCTCAGTATATTAGAAGGACGAGTTAGTCCTGTGAGCGGTAGGCTCGGTGTTTCACTTAGAGGCCTTATTGTATCAAGTAGCATGTGGTACCCTGTGTGTTCTCAGTGGCATACATAAGGTATAGGCTGGGAGATGTCATACTGGCCTAGGAGTGGAGGACCCAATCCACTGCCCCTGTTTGCCTCAACAGGGTGTACCTGAGCGGAGACTCAAAAAGAGGGATAGAGGTGGTGCTTACCAGCTAGTGCGCGGATACCCTGTGTGTTCTTAGGGGCATACGTAAGGTCTAGGCTGGGAGATGTGTGACATGAGCCTAGAAGTGGACAAGCCTGATCCACTGCCCTGTTTGCCTCATTCGGGTACCTGAGTTGACACACTCGAACAGAGGGAACTACCAAAATGCATGTACGTATAGAGTCGAGTGCGTGTGTTGCATCATTGCATTGCATAGCATAGCTTACATCATTCATAACAAGACCCCATCGTATAAATTAGTATGGAATCTTTTATATGATGTGTTTAGCGTAGTGCTAGATCCCTTGACATATATGTTTGTATGGGCATCCATATAAGTTAGGGTTACATTTATAGCTGCTCTATTTGTTTCTTTATTTGCTCTAGTTTAATTTATAACCGCTCTGGTTTACTTTTCTATCTGCTTAGTTCTACTATAACTGCGTGTATATACTCAGTTTGACGCTCATTTGTATAATGCTCAGTTCCATAGTAGCACTTCTTTCATACATGGTAGAACTGATAACTAGATTTACTGTCATCTGCTTGATATATGTTACCCCTTATTGTCCTCTGCTTCTTCCTCCCGCCTGGTGCCTAGGAGTCACCGGGCGAGGGGATGGGGAATTTGACTGTCTTTTGAATAATGGTCAGTTGACCATATCATTTTAGGAGTCATTATGCCGGAGCAGCATGACCCCATACAGGAGACAAGGACAAGAGAGCGTGACAGGATGGAGAAGCCCGTACCAGTAGTAGCCATAGTAGATATGAGTGTAGATGCTTTTGACACTTCTGCATGAGCATGAGAGACTTGCATTGAGGAATTGATGTACTAGGCATAAGCCCTTATCTATTTTAGTACTTTCTCATCGTGGACAATTGTATTATCATATATATATATATTGTGATTTTTGGACTTTTTCTTTTAACTCATATGTTACTATGAATTGTGGTTGGCTTGGATGATGTTTATTAGCCGACAGAATCGACGTATTATGGTGGCGACCAATTCGTGAGTTGGTTCCACCGCAAGACGGCAATTCTGGGCGATATGACCCGGAAGCAAATACAAAAAAGGGGTCTTACAAACTGTCATCAGCTTGCCTACTTTCGACCTAAGTAAAAGAAGTCCACAAACCCTGGGCCACCCCGCTCGACCTTAGTTTGAGGACAAGCTTGCAGTGGTGTGCCCATATGGGAAATCACATAATTTTGTCCACTTAATGATGAGATTAGGCCAGCCTATCTAGTACACCGTATTGGTTTGACTTAGCAAGACATCTCGTAAGGTATCCTAGTCCGATATCAACCTCAAGTATATTTTGACCAAGTAGTAGGATACCCCAAAGTGACTAAAAGAAGAAGTTGAAAGCGTGTGTAAGTGTTTGGGGCTTACTCTTCGATATACCCATGTTACTTCCTAAGTGATATTAACAACCCTCACACAAACAAATTGGACAATCCTAAGTGGAATTGGTGCTTGTGATTGTACTATCAGATTAGTATGAGACTCATAAGGTTTAACTTCCGTGCTTAGAAGCTAATACTCCACACTTACACCCTCGAAAAACCGTCACAAAGAAAGGATGTCCAATGTGGAATGAGAATTCCAACTTAGAGAAGACCACTTAATAGGCACACGATCCTTGGAAAAATTGCGATAAATGATAGTTTTGAGGACAGAGAACCATACCATACCCGCAAATCTCAAGGACTGTATACCTATGAGGATTATGTGCATACATGGAATGCCCGCATTTTCGGATATAAGAAACTCAGCAAAAGATTTACGGGACACTAATAATCTTTCTTCGTTTATTGGGACAGTATGATGCTAACTTGGGTTATTTTAGAGACACTAGCCTCTGCAACATAACTCCCTCGACAGTACTAAAGCAAGTTTTTCCCCCGAGTCATCATAATCCCTTAATACTAGGTCCGTGAGCCAGAAAAACTCACCCCATTTTGAGCGTTGAAGATTGTTACTATCAAGTTTGATCGCTAAGGATCAGGAGAGAAAAACTTTTGTGGAGAAATATCCTCTTATGCATTAATAACAAATGAGGAGATCAGTGAAATAACTCCTTGACACACACTTGGACGTTCGTTAAGTTCTACCCAATCCACCTTGAAATCAGGAAATCGACACAAGGTATCAAAAATCTCTCATACCTTCAGGTAAAATGAAGAAAATAACTACGCAACACACAACATAAGGGAGATCAGGTATTCATTAATAGATGATAACATCGACTATTCAAGGTGTTGTATAAGTCATTTACAAATCCACGAGGAGTTTAACTAAGTGGTTACAAGGATACAAATAAAACTTGTTTGCATCCCTTGGAGATTTGGTGTGCACTCAATAGATTGGTGTATGATTGTAGCATCCCATACAGTAGGTTTAAGGAATGTTTTAGGTGCCTTATAGCACAATCTAGAGAAGGGTTGCAACATGGAAAATTCAGACCTAGGTCATTATTACCCATCGAATTTTGTTGCATATGAGACGGTGCACTAAAAATCCCTGGGCACCTGTTTTGGTGCAAGGGGTGTTATGAACACTTGTAAGTATATTTTGTGAATTTATTTGAAATTACTCCATGAATATGACTGAAATTTTAAACATAGGTATAATATACCCAAATACACCCTCTGACCAAAAATGAATATTTTTGGAAAACATTTCCCCATAGTTTTTATAAATATTTGATAAAGCATGTATGAGTGTCACACTTGGTTAGGTAATACCAAGTGACCCCAAACTTTGGTAGATGGTGGGCTAGGCCCCTATAAGTCTCTGGTAGAAATTTGAGACCATTTGGCTTCATGCATGTGGAGGAATCCTTTCATACATGCTAAGAGGGAAGTGTTGGCGTGCATATAACACTATTATGTAGTCTAAAATTTCATGGCCAGATCAACTTATCTTGACCCAAATTTTGGGTGGCATGATAACAAGACCATGATTATGCACTAGTTAAAGATTGTTTCCAGCTGGACTCTTGCATGTGAGGGAAATTCACATGCCAAGGTCTAGGTGTTGAAAAGGTGTTCTTGAAGATACTTATGCAATAATGTTTTGGGAATTGAAGGGTATTCCCTTGGTCAATTCTTGTGAAACTCAAAACATGCACATAGGGTTATGAGAGGATACGCCTTAGAGAAAATGAAGTACTTTTGGGATGATTCACCTAGGAGGTTGGGAATTGTATGATTTTGTCACAAGGATCTCAAATAATCGCACCAGGGTCAAAGCCCTCTAAAAAGTCATGAGACTTAGGGTCTAACTTAGAGGAGTCAGATGACACTTTGTGGAACTTGTTGTATTACAAAAAAATGGATATGTTGAAATATTGAGGTTGGAATATTATAGTAACGAGTAAATAGACTTGTGATCTCCATTAAACTGCTGAAAATTTTATTAGAGCTAACTATTTGTTGGGAAAATAATTTCTCTTAACCCCTAAAAATAAGTTAAGGAAGAATTCAATGAATGAAAAATAAGGCTAAGTAAAAATGCGTCGAATAGTATTCGACGCAACGTCGAAATGTAGTCGACGTTTCCTTCAGATTGCGTCGAAGTAACTCTAGGAAGATTTCGACGTATGTGTTGTCGACGTTACTCTGATTTCTAGTCGACGCATCTAATGTAGTCGACGCACCTTTGTCGACGCACCTTCCATATTCTCCTCTCGACGTCCAGACAGGATGTATTCGACGCTTGCGTCGAATAGTAATCGACGCACGTCGATTCTTATGACAGAATTCAAAATCGCCAGATCTCTTTCCTGATCTTATAGATCTGATTTATATGGAATCAATTTATGTCTTATAGCTGTTCTGAATCTTTCTTTTCCTCTATTAGATTCTTGGCTAATTTGATAAAATTCATTATGTACATTATCTGAAATTAGAATGAATACTTTCCTTCTATGGATATAATTGTTATGGGAATTTCTTTTTCTTTCTAATACTCTGCCTGCTAATTGATTACTCTCCTATAGTGTTATCTTAATGAACAGAACTATAAATAAAGAAGGAGGTCGGCAGAGAAACATGAGAAGTAATTCACCATTTTTACATTTGAAAAGAGGAAAAGCTCCCAAGTGAAAAAGAGAGAATTGAGAAATAGTCCTGCAGCAATATTCAAGCATTCTTCTTCCTCTGCTTCTGAAGTCACCCTGCTGCAAATTCTGATAGCTCTTACATAAGAGAGAAAAGCTACAAATCTTCTTCTCTCTATAGAGGAAAGATTTAATTCACTTCTTGTGCTTCCAATCTTCTTGCTAGGAAGAAGATTCATTATTTTTCTTATTTCTTTCTTTCTTCCTTCTTATTCTTACTTAAACAATTGTAAAAGAGTTTGTAGAATCTCTCTTCAAAAAATTCAGTGTACTGGTTCTAAGAGTCTCCTTGTCAAAAGACTCAGTTGGTTTTAAGAGTCTCCTTGTCAAAAGACTCAGGGTGGTTCTAAGAGTCTCCTTATCAAAAGACTCAGTACAAGATAGTGAATTCCTACCAAGGGGGTAGAAGAGTGGACTACCCAAAGTTTGGGGAACCACTATATTTTCTTGTGTTGTGCTGTGATTTCTTTTCTTGCATTTACTTTCTTTACTTGTTTAATTCTTGTTGGTGTGTGGGAAGCTATAATCTGTGATCATACACATATATATATTAACATTGCACAAAATATTTTTTAATCTCTATTCACCCCCCCTCTAGAGAATTCTAGTGAGGTTAAATGTGCACTTTCAATTGGTATCAGAGGGAGGTTGATCTAAAAAGGTTAACTCCTTGATCAAAAAGGTCCTACCTTATATATATTTATATTTTTTTTTCTACAAAATTATTTTCATGGCACAAATCAAAGATTATGCTTCCACCAGACCACCAACTTGCAACCTTGAAAAGTTTGCACTTTGGAAAACAAGAATCAGAATCTATTTAAACTCTATTGATGATGAATTATTTAATGTTGTCATGACAGGTCCCCCCAAGCCATTCAAAAAGGATTCAAGTGGAAAAGTAACTGAAACACTTGCTCCAAAGACTGAATGGACAAAAGAGGAAAAGAAAGCCCAAGCATATGATGCCAAGGCTATGAATATCCTAGTTTCAACTCTCTCAGATGAAATCTTCCAAAAGATTGCTGAGTGTGAGTCAGCTAAGGAAGTATGGAAAGCTCTCACCAAAATGGTTGAGGGAAGTGCTGATGAGAAAAAGGACAGAAAGGCACTACTCATCTCCCAATATGAAAACTTCCAAAAGAAAGAAAGTGAAAGTGTTGCTGACATGTATTCAAGATTCAGCCTCAAAGTCAATGAATTGAGAACACTTGAGAAGGACATATCTCTTACTGAGATAAATGACAAATTGCTGACTTGCTTCCCTAGCTCTTGGGATTCAAGAATCTGGCCAATCAAAGACTCTAGAAGTCAAAAAGAAATCTCAACAGATGTTCTATTGGGTAAATTAAAATCCTATGAACAACTGTTGAAAACAAGGGCTGAGAAAGAAGAAAAAGAAAAGGCTTCTCCACTCCCAAAAGAAAAGAGTATTGCTTTGAAGGCTGTTGAAGGAGTGCCCTCTACAAGTGATGAGGAGCTGATCAGTCTACTGGCCAGAAGGTTCAAGAAGTGGATCAAAACAGAAGGATCCAGAGGAAGAGATTCAAAAACCAGGTATAATAAAACACCTACTAAAGAAATTATATGCTACTCTTGCAGGAAACCTGGACACATTGCACCTGATTGTCCTAAAGAGATCAACAATAAGAAGGATCTAAAAAGAACAGATCTAAAGAAGAAGAAGAAGAAAGAAAAAGGATTCATTGGTCAATCTTGGAGTGATTCAGAATCTGAAGAAAGTACCTCATCAGATGATGATCAGCAAGAGATCAAGCAAGAGGAAACCTGTCTGATGGCCACTGAGAAGCTTGATGAAACATCCATGGTAAATATACTTGATAATATAGATTTCTCTTCTACTGACTTCAAACAAAGTTTCAAAGAATTCTGTTTAGATCTAATCAAATCTGAAAAAGAAGTAAAAGAATTAAGAATTGAATTAAAAAATCTCAAACAGGTAAATACACATCATAAAAATTATAAGCTCAATCTAGAACTATCAGAAGAGGAATTAGACAAAATCTATTCAGAAAATCTAACACTAAGAAAGGAGCTTGCAAAGGCTAAAGTCTTTGAAGACTCTCTAAATGGGAAAGGTCAGAAGCTCAAAAACATTTCTGAGAATCTCACTAATAGATTTAGACAGCTAAATCAGAATACTAATGAAGCATCTAAACCTCAAACTTCCAGCAAATCTGTCTGGAAACATCCAATTCACTTCACTAGGGAGAATTATCTAACAGGAGAAAGATCACAAGAAAGTCCTGAAATAACCACTGTTTTTAATAAACCTAATCCCATTACAGATAAAGGAATCTTAGGAAAATATCCTCACAAAAAATTTGAACATGCATCGAATTCTTACCAACGTGCGTCGAGTACTAATCAACGCTTATACCAAAATGCATCGACTTCTACTCAATGCAACCTCTCTCATGCTTCGACTGAAAGTAGACTCAGAATAAAGAAAGCGTCGACTCCATATCGACGCAACCAGAAACCTACATCGAATTCATATCGACGCAATCATAAGTCTACGTCGAATCCCTATCGACGCAATAATTCAGACAGAAAATTTTCTGTTTCCAAACAGGTCTCTCAATCCATGTCCTTCTATTATGAACATTATTTCTGTGATATCATCCAAGAAGATTGGTATGATAAGCCAGTACCCCATAAGAAGGAAGGATATCCTGAAAAACCCACTTATTCTTTTATTAAATCTTTTACTAATGAGAGGAAGAGACCCCAGCTCAGCAGGGTCCAAACTAATGTTTAAAATTCTATGTGCAGATGTATCACATCTCCAGGATGGTGTGGTACTTGGACAGTGGATGCTCCATGCACATGACAGGATGCAAAAACCTATTAATCAACTTTGAGGATAGACTTGGACCATCAGTAACCTTTGGAGATTCTAGCTGTGGCCAAACCAAGGGCTTTGGAGATTTCAAAGAAGGGAAAGTCACCTTCAAGAATGTGGCAGTAGTCAAAGGACTAAAGCACAATCTGATAAGTATAAGTCAGATATATGAAAATGGTAGGTATGAGGTAAAATTCACCACACTATTCTGCCATATTATTGATATCAAGACAGGTGCTACAGTACTAAATGGAATTAGAAAAGGAAAAGTATATGTAGTGGACTTTAGCTCTTCTCCCACAGAAGTTTGCTTATTCAATAATATCATAGATAAAAATGAACTATGGCATAGGAGACTAGGTCATCTAAACTACAAAACCATTAGTAAACTAGCCTAAGAATAACCTAGTCAGAGGTTTACCAAAGGGTAGGTACTCTAAGGATTCTCCATGCAGACCTTGCCAGCTGGGAAAATAGACCAAATCATCTTTCAAACCCGTTGGTAAGGATGACTCTCCCAGGGCCCTATACTTACTACACATGGATCTCTTTGGTCCCATATCCACTCAGAGCTTAGGTGGAAAATCCTATACCTTGGTTATTGTTGATGATTATTCTAGGTTTAGCTGGGTATTCTTTCTAAGGGTTAAATCTGAAACCCATAAAATTCTCTCAAAATTCATAAAACAAATTCAATCTGAGTTCAACTCCAATGTTTCAATTACAAGAAGTGACCATGGGACTGAATTTGAGAATCAGATGATTTGTAGTCTCTGTGAGGAAAAGGGTATTAAACAAAGCTTCTCAGCACCTAAAACTCCTCAACAAAATGGAGTTGCTGAGAGGAAGAATAGAACCTTAATAGAATCAGGAAGGACCCTGCTTGCAGAATCAGGATTACCAAAAACCTTTTGGGCTGAAGCAGTCAACACTGCAAACTATGTTCTAAATAGAAGCCTCATACACAAAACTAAATCAAAGACTCCATATGAGCTCCTGAAAAATAAAACACCCACTGTTAAATATTTTAAAATTTTTGGATGTGCTTGCTTTATTCTAAATAATGGGAAAGATCATCTTGCCAAATTTGACAAGAAGTCTGATGATAGAATATTTCTGGGATACTCATCATCTAGTAAAGCCTATAGGTGCTACAATAGAAGAACTCTTAAAATTGAAGAATCCATGCACATTGTATTTGATGAAACTAACATGCTACTTAAGGGGTAGAAGACTCCCACCAGTTCTCTTCCACAGTAAAACAACAGCATAGAAACCCAGCTTGAGCAACTAGCTCTAGAGAATACAAATAATGGAGAGGAAAACCAGTTAGAGGAACCAAGTGAGGAGTCTGAACAAGAAACCTCAGAAAAGAGCATTCAAGACCCATTTCCACAAGAGAATATGGTTCTGGAAGAACAATTGAACAATGATCTCATTGAGAATGAAGAAGAAGAACAACTGACAAGCTCAAGCAGAACAGGGATCAATTTGAAGGATCATCCACAACCTCAAGTAATTGGAGACCCCAATACAGGAGTAAGAACAAGACACCAGGTCTCCACTGGGATGGTGCTCCAATGCTTTCTATCACAAGTTAAACCAAAGAAGTTTGAGGAAGCAAATTGTGATCCTCACTGGATTATGGACATGCAAGAAGAACTAGGACAATTTGAAAGAAACAAAGTATAGAATTTAGTGGAAAGACCAGGAAACTACCCAGTGATTGGCACAAAATGGGTATATAGAAACAAATTAGATTCCACTGTAGTAATTGTCAGGAACAAGGCAAGACTTGTAGCACAAGGATATAGACAAGAAGAAGGGATAGACTACAACCATACCTTTGCTCCAGTAGCCAGATTAGAGGCAATCAAGCTCTTTCTTGCCTATGCAGCCTTCATGAAGATGAAAGTCTACCAAATGGATGTCAAGAGTGCTTTTCTAAATGGTGATCTTCAAGAAGAAGTATATGTGGAGCAACCACCAGGTTTTGTTAATCCCTCTTCTCCTAACTTTGTTTATAGACTTAACAAAGCTCTATATGGTCTTAAGCAAGCACCTAGAGCTTGGTATGAAACTCTCTCAAATTTTCTTTTAGAAAATTCCTTTGAAAGAGGAAAAGTAGACAAGACACTCTTTACTAGAACCCATAAAAACCAACTCCTCCTTGTTCAAATATATGTAGATGACATTATCTTTAGCTCAACTCATCCTAAACTGTGTAAAAGATTTGTTAATCTAATGCAATCTAAATTTGAAATGAGTAGCATGGGAGAACTCTCATACTTCCTAGGGCTACAAGTAAAACAAAGTAGTGAAGGAATCTTTATTTCACAATCAAAATATACTAAAGAGCTAATCAAAAAGTTTGGTATGGAATCAGCATCTACCATGAAAACACCCATGGCAACCAATGCCATTATAGAAAAAGATGATAAAGGAAAATCAGTAGATCAAAAGACTTATAGGGCCATCATAGGATCACTTCTATATCTAACAGCTAGCAGACTTGATATCATGTTTGCCACTTGCATATGTGCTAGATTTCAGGTTGATCCAAAGGAATCCCATCTCACCTCTATCAAAAGGATTCTTAGATACCTGAAGGGAACCCCTGAACTAGTGCTATGGTACTCAGCAGAAACCAACTTTGAATTAATAGGTTTCTCAGATGCAGATTATGTTGGATGTAGGGTTGATAGAAAAAGCACATCTGGTACCTGCCAATTCCTATGTGACAGATTGATCTCATGGTTTAGTTAGAAACAAACCTCAGTCTCAACCTCAACAGCTGAAGCTGAATACATAGCTGCTGGGAGCTGTTGTTCATAAATCCTGTGGATGCAAAATCAGCTACTTGACTACAAATTGGAAATACATAACTCTAAGATCTATTGTGATAGCTCTAGTGCTATATCCATAGCATCCAACCCAGTCCTTCATAGTAGGACCAAACATATAGAGATCAGACATCACTTCCTTAGAGACAATGTTGAGAAGGGTAAAATAACCTTAGAATATATTCCCACATACAATCAAAGAGCAGACATCTTCCCAAAACCCTTAGAAGAAACTAAGCATAACTATTTCATAAACACCTTAGGAATGCTTGGTGGAAGCTTGTAAACACCATTGTTAGGGAACTCTAATGAAATCAGACAATCTAAGAAAATTTCTTGAAGTTACGTCGAATACATATCGACGCTCCGTCGAGACAAACTCGACGCTGACATCGATTTCCATCAGACAATGCTACGTTGATCCTTTATCGACGTATCGTCGAATTCATATCGACGCAAGACTATGATCACGTCGATAAAACACTAGGCTGGCCAATCTCCACGCAAACGTCGACATCCATTCGACGTAACGTCGACTTCAAGTTAAAATTAGAATCAAATCCTTACTTCCTATTTTGACGATTGGATTACCTTGATTTCTGCTTCCTTTCTCGACGTTTCACCTTCTTTAAATAAAGCTTCTTATTTCATAACATATACCTTTCTGAACCCGCCAAAACTTTGTCTTCTACCTCTCTCTCTTTCTGCATCAATGGCGCCTACTCCTGTTCAAACTGCCCTTATCAAAGCGATGAACGATGCTCTGGAAAATCTTCTCAACGACTTCCAGACACGTCTAACCAACTTCTCCAATGAATGTGCCAGTATGATCACCTCCTGTGAAGCCAAATTGGCCACCCTATCTGCCTCTCTTCCTGAGCTTCATCCTCTTCTTCGAGAGGAACCTCTGTCGCCACAAAGGTTTACATCCTTCCTGAAAGATATAAACAAGGGGGAGAGTTGCTCCAGAAACCCCTCTTGCCAGGTCTTTGATCTCACTAAAAGTTCAGGTTTAACTCTTCTCTCTCCAAACTCTAAGTATTCTCTCTAATTATTACTCCAATTCCATTATAGGCTCCACTCCTCTCAAATCACTCAGACTACACCTTCATCAAACATTTTGGTGAATCCTCCTCTTACAACACTGAAGGGGAGCATGCTGTGGATTCAGAATTCAGAATTGATAATCCGTATAACCAGGGGGAGATTCCTGTAGTAAAGAACCCAGAAATCCAGGGGGAGGAAGAAGCAGTCACCTCTGATGATTGGAATGGACAGATATGGATTGATGCACCCTTATGTGAGGAGGAACTTCAACATCACTCCCCTGGCTTCTCTGCCAGTTACATCAAGCTGAAGACACCTCTACTTGAGGACATCCCTACAAAAAAGCTTGGAGGAGACAATCATCCCTCAGCAGAGATCATTCTACCTGAAGTCATTCTGCCTTCTATTGCAGAATAGACTCCTCTTCTTGATATTGTTCCCTCTCCACCCAAAGAGAAAACTCACTCTCCTTCATCTCCACCTCTACCTCTACCTCCACTTCAACCTTCTTCTCTACCTCCTCAGCTACCTCTACCTCCACAAGTGGCAAGCTTCTCCAAACAAATCCTACCTAGGCAAAGTTCAGGAGGACAGATGAAAAGGAAAAGAGAAGCCATTCCCTACTGGCAAAACTTCTCCAAAGAAGAAAGGAGAGAGTATGCAAAATAAAGGAAGTATAGAAAAGCATGTGAGCAAATAAGAAGATTTGAAAAGATGCCTATTATCACTCCTAACAGCCCTGTGAAGGAGTACCATGACCCTGACATGGAAAAGAGGCATGAAGAGATAAGAGGAAGAGAACTGTATGAATATGAAGCAGCTAGGAAAGAAGTGGAAGATAAAAGGATTGCCTGGATGGAAAAGATCAACAAGGGAATGACTAAAGAACAAATTCTTGCTGAATCTTCTATCAGAATTCCAAAGAAATTGTTTGATATTGAAGCTTATCAAAATAAAAACCCTCAGGCAGGGATCATCCTAGATAAAGGTCAAAAAGACAAGAAGGGTGTAGGGTGTACAGAAGATACTTACATTCCCTACAAGAATCCCAACAGACCTATAAAATTAGACAAGTGGCATGCCTCACCCTGGAAAGGGAAAGGAAAAATGGCTGACATTCCAGAGAAGCAGCAATCAGAAAAGAAAACAATATATAGGCCCAAGGTTGATAACAAGGGACCACCTGAGATCAAGCCTACTGAAAAGAAAGTTCAAAACATTACAATTGAGATGATTGATGAAAAAGCAGCAATCATCATCAGCAAAGGCTACTCCAAAAATGACACAATCCCTGATGGTGATAAACAATTGGAAAAACTGCATACAATCATCAGGAATGTCCAGGAATGACCTGATAGAGTCAGGGGCTACATTCTTGATGCTATTGAAAACTTATCTAGGAAACTCTATTCTGATTTTGTTAACTTCATGTACAAAAAGAAGTTTCTGGTTTAAATTTTTGTGAAAGACAAATACTTGTCATATGCTTTCTTATTCCACTTTCTCTTCTGATTATTTAATATATTTCTTATCCTTACAAATGTTGTGCTGGGTTAATTATATGCTAGTACAATTTCCCTCTAAATAGGGTTAAGACAAATAGGGGGAGATTATTGGGAAAATGATTTCTCTTAACCCCTAAAAATAAGTTAAGGAAGAATTCTATGAATGAAAAATAAGGCTAAGTAAAAATGCGTCGAATAGTATTCGACGCAATGTCTAAATGTAGTCGACGTTTCCTTCAAATTGCGTCGAAGTAACTCTAGGAAGATTTTGACGTATGTGTTGTCGACGTTACTCTGATTTCTAGTCGACGCATCTAATGTAGTCGACGCACCTTTGTCAACGCACCTTCCTTATTCTCCTCTCGACGTCCAGACAGGATGTATTCGACGCTTGCGTCGAATAGTAATCGACGCACGTCGATTCTTATGACAGAATTCAAAATCGCTAGATCTCTTTCCTGATCTTATAGATCTGATTTATATGGAATCAATTTATGTCTTATAGCCGTTCTGAATCTTTCTTTTCCTCTATTAGATTCTTGGCTAATTTGATAAAATTCATTATGGACATTATCTGAAATTAGAATGAATACTTTCCTTCTATGGATATAATTGTTATGGGAATTTCTTTTTCTTTCTAATGCTCTGCCTGCTAATTGATTACTCTCTTATAGTGTTATCTTAATGAACAGAGCTATAAATAACCAAGGAGGTCGGCAGAGAAACATGAGAAGTAATTCACCATTTTTACATTTGAAAAGAGGAAAAGCTCCCAAGTGAAAAAGAGAGAATTGAGAAATAGTCCTGCAGCAATATTCAAGCATTCTTCTTCCTCTGCTTCTGAAGTCACCCTGCTGCAAATTCTGATAGCTCTCACATAAGAGAGAAAAGCTACAAATCTTCTTCTCTCTATAGAAGAAAGATTTAATTCACTTCTTGTGCTTCCAATCTTCTTGCTAGGCAGAAGATTCATTATTGTTCTTATTTCTTTCTTTCTTCCTTCTTATTCTTACTTAAACAATTGTAAAAGAGTTTTTATAATCTCTCTTCAAAAAATTTAGTGTACTGGTTCTAAGAGTCTCCTTGTCAAAAGACTCAGTTGGTTCTAAGAGTCTCCTTGTCAAAAGACTCAGGGTGGTTCTAAGAGTCTCCTTATCAAAAGACTCAGTACAAGATAGTCAATTCCTACCAAGGGGGTAGAAGAGTGGACTACAAAAAAGTTTGGGGAACCACTATATTTTCTTGTGTTGTGCTGTGATTTCTTTTCTTGCATTTACTTTCTTTACTTGTTTAATTCTTGTTGGTGTGTGGGAAGCTATAATCTGTGATCATATATATATATATATATATATATATATATATATATATATATATTAACATTGCAAAAAATATTTTTTAATCTCTATTCACCACCCCCCTCTAGAGAATTCTAGTGAGGTTAATTGTGCACTTTCACTATTGATTAGTTATCATACTTCCTTTATAAAATGGTTTTGCACCCTTAGCCATACAAGTAATCTTATGGAATTATTTCAAGGAAGAAAGACTATGGACTTCTATTGAACACTATTTCAGATCATAACTAGTCTCTGGAAACTTTATGAAACTTATTGGGCCGTGATAAATGATACTTTGTGCACAAATTGGTGGACTCCATAAATATAAAAAGAATAAGAATTAGGCCCAGAAATATGACAATATGAAGAGTTGAAACCAGTAAATCACCACTTACAAAACTTTTGGAATGAATTAGAGATGACATCATATCTCATTAATAGTTGATCCAAAAGTGATAGGTCTCGGGCAATATTTGAGCTTGGCCTGACATTAACAAAAATGAGGACCAATGTTGCAAAAGCTATAAACCTATTATAATGTCGGAAGATGAGCCTAGTTTTTTGATTACAAATACCTTACAGGTATATTAGACCTCTAACCCCATAGCAATGACTTAAATTTTGGGGACAAAATTATTTATTCGTTTATTGGGATTTGTAACATCCCCAAAACAACTATACCCCTATGATGCATTTTGTCATGACAAAGCTTGACTTTGCTCTAAGAGACCAAAATGGTTTTAAGAACCAAGGTGAATAGGTGAAGATCACTTTTGTGTGCAAATAGCCAAACTTGACTCCAAGGCTTAAGGCTTGATATCTAAACTTCAAAATGAAATTGATCACCCCACATCCTTCCTAAATACTATAGTGGACTAATGAGACAAAATCGACCTATGAGAATTAGTCAATTTCTGGAAATTAGGCCAATTACCCCAAAAGCCCCAATTTGACCTAAATGAACCAATCCTCTCAATTAACCTTCAATTGGCTCAATGTGATCAAATTGATCACACCAAACCCTCTATTGACATTAGTAGAGACTATTGGGGAAACATTGACCCATTGGGGTGGAACAATATTTGGGGAAATTGGCCAATTACCAAAAAGCCCCAATTTGACCAAAATGAACTATTTCCCCCAATCTTACATTCAATTGGGCATAAGTGGTCCAATTGATCACCCCTAACACTCCAAAATCCCTAAGGAAGTCTAATGGGTCCACAATGGACCCTTGGGGCAAACCAATTGTGGGCAACTTGGCAAAATTACCAGATTGCACCAATTTACAATTTTGCCATATATGGTTCAATTGGCCCTCAATTGGCCAAATTGACCTAGCACAACCCTTACTAAACCATAAGGGTAGTATATGAAACCCAAATGAACCAAGGTGTACATTCAATTTTGGAGGATTAGGGGAAAATTACCAAAATGCCCAAATTGCCCCTATAAGCAATTATGTGCAAAAAATGCCCCATATGACCCCACCATGACATAATTCCCATTGGAATAGGTCCATAGGGTCTAAGTCACCAATGTAGGTCACCCACATTGGTTGGGGTGAGCTTGGGTCAATCCCAAACTCAAAAGCCCCAATTTGGTCAATTTAGGACAATTGAGCTGAAAGCCCAATCCGACTTAGCCCAAATGCATGGGCTCAAGAGCAAGCCCATAATACCTAATATCAGATAGTCCCTAAAATTGGGAGGTTAGAGAAGTGATTAGGGATAATTTGGGATTATCCCCAAATCAAAAGAGACAAAAATGAGGGATTTGGGGCATGAGTTCCAAATGGCCCTCAATTTCGCTTCCCAAGCCCCTCTCTGAACATAGGGAGCAATTCCCAGCAATTCCCAGGCCGGCTGGATGCCAAGTGGAGCCAAGGAGGAGATTCCAAGGCTTGGCAGACCCTTATACTAATGGCATCTCCATACACACCCCCTTAGCCCAATTCTATGAGAGAATTAGCTTCCTGGAGTGGAGAGGAGAAAAAGCCCCAACATTAGAGAAGAAATCGGGCTCAGAATGCTGGGATCACCATTGGAGCTCCACAAGGATCGGACATGGAGAAATCTTGGATGATTGTGCATGAAGCTCAAAATCGAGGCAATTTTTCCTTATCTCCTCCTCCAGTGCTAGTATCCCCATCTCTTCCCTTTTGGATTTGTCGCTTATAGTGGCCTACTCAGATTTTTGAATTCTTGTTCCCAAGCCAAAATTGAAAGGTGTTGGAGGCCACCTCCGGCCAAGTGGCCACCGCCAAATGGATGCCCTAGGTTGGTTGATGGTGGTGGCAGGAAGGTTTTGCCGGAAACCGCCCGGAGCCGCCGGAAATTGGCCCGCAAAACTCCACTGTCTCGGTAAATCACAGCCCTTGGCTTATCGGGGAAGATGACCCTGTAGCCATCCGATCGCGCGCATAGGATAGCCGCAGACCAACTATTTTAATTCATGAAATTTATTTAAGTGCTCTAGATCTGGCTCAACTTAGAATTAAATAAAGAAAAATAACGCCCATGATTCAGGAAAAATGCTTAACATAAAAAATGAAGATCTGTAAGTCTACTATTTTTAGAAATTTACTTCACTAGATTTGTAGCTCTGTAGCACCATGGGCATCCATTTTAGTGTAGCATGTACATAAGGTGCTTTAAAGCTTTGGAAATTTATTTATGGAGTTCTGTAACAACAAATTGTTTGAATTTTTGGACATGCATGAGTCATTCCTTATTACACTTCTGGTTAAAATTTGAGAATTTTTAGAATTAATTTTCCTAAAGTTTATTTGAGAATTCAATTAAGCTTGCATGTGATAATTATGGGGGCTAATGACTCCTAATCACCTCAAATATGGGTTGAGGGCATAGCCTTATCATGATGAGGGTCTGGTAAAAATTTTAGACCAAATTGACATGTGCATGTTTTGGAATTACCATATGCGTGTAGGTGTAGTGTATGAGAAATGGGGTGCATATAGCACCCAAGTTGATTTTAGTGAATTTTGGAGTTCTACAAATCCAAATAGGATGAAATTTTGGACATGCATAAGTCATGCCACAGCTCATCCCCTGCCCAAGTTTGGGAATTTTTGGGGCATATTTTTCTAAAGTTTTTGTAGAAATAAAATAAATCATGCATGGTGTATAATGTAAGGTATTTTGACTCCAATCACTCCAAATGTCCTTTGAGAGGTTGGTTATGTGTATATTAGTCACTGGTAAATTTTTTGGCTCAATTGGATCCTTGCACATGAGTAGATCCATGTCTTAATGAGCCATATAAAAACCTCCATTTAGGTCACACTAAATGTTGTTTTGCCAAAGTGAAATAGACATTTTGTACTCAAATTTGGAGGCCCTTAGAGGCCTTAAAATGAAAACTAGACAGAGATAACTATTGTAGGCCTTTGTGTCTACTGTCTGTAGGAGATTAAATCACACCATTTGGTGCCTTACAACCCTCTGTAAGGCTGCTTTAGTAAGGCTGGTCCAAGTGCAGGACATACCTTAAAATGTGAATAACTTTTGTATAGTAGATGGTATAAGAATAAAAAAATTATCCATATGTGTATGCACCCTAGATCTACTATTTGCCCAAAAATTAAAAATTTTGGGGCACATGTTTCTAAAGTTTTAATAGAAATTGAATAAATCATATATGGTGTATAGTTTGGGTGATTGGGACTCAAATCACTCTGAATCTCATTTGGGAGGTTGTTTATGTATGCAATAGCCTCTGGTCAAAATCTTAGGTCATTTGGACCCTTACAAGTAAGTAAATTTAGGTCAAACATGAAACTTGGCAGGACCACCGTTAAGGTGTTCATTAAAGGGGTAAAGAAACCTTAATTTGAGGATTTAGTAAAATTCCCTTGGTAAACTCACATGAAATTTAAAACATGCACTTAGGACAATATGACAATACACTATGGTGAAAATCATCAACCTTTGGGTTAATTTCCCTAGGAAAGTTGATTTCATATGGTTTGGTCACACAGACCCAAAGTGAGTAATGGTGGGGTCAAAGCTCAATGAAATTTTATGAAATTTTGTACATAGACTTTTCATATCAGTAGGAAGCTCTGGGAATTTTGGTATAATTAATCATTGAGTAAATGGCATGCTTTATTCTCAATGTAGAATTTGGACTGATATTTTAGATTGTCAATATCTTGAATTATTGACACTGGAATATTCTAGGAATCGAAATATAAGCTTGTGATAACATTATGAACCACTTGTAATTTTCCTGGAATTTATGATTACATATATTTGGTACTTTATTAATAATGTAGACTTTGAAATTATATTTTAGAATATCCATATCTTGAATTACTTACACTAGAATATTCCAGGAATCGAAATATAAGCTTGTGATAACATTATGAACCACTTCTAATTTTCCTGGAATTTATGATTACATAGATTTTGTACTTTATTTTTAATGTAGACTTTGAAATTATATTTTAGAATAACCATATATTGAATTATTTACACTGGAATATTCTAGGAATCTGAATATAAGCTTGTGATAACATTATGAACCACTGGTAATTTTCCTAGAATTTATGATTACATATATTTGGTAATTTGTTCACAATGTAGACTTTAGACCAATATTTTAGAATATCCATATCTTGAATTATTGACACTGGAATATTCTATAAATCTGAATATAAGCTTGTGATAACATTATGAACCACTGGTAATTTTCCCGGAATTTATGATTACATATATTTGGTACTTCATTCACAATGTTGACTTTGGACTTATATTTTAGAATAAACATATCTTGAATCATTGACATTGGAATATTCTATGAATCTGAATATAAGTGTGTGATAACAGTATAAACCACTGGTAAGTTTCCTTGAATTTATGATTACAAATATTTGGTACTTCATTCACAATTTAGACTTTGGAATTATATTTTAGAATATCCATATCTTGAATTATTGACACTGGAATATTCTAGAAATCTAAATATAAGCTTGTGATAACATTATGAACCACTGCTAATTTTCCTGGAATTTATGATTGCATATAATTGGTACTTCATTCACAATGTAGAGTTTGGACTTATATTTTAGAATATCCATGTCTTGAATTATTGACACTAGAATATTCTAGGAATCTGAATATAATCTTGTGATAACATTATGTACCACTGGTAATTTTCTTGGAATTTATGATTACATATATTTGGTACTTCACCCACAATATAGACTTTGGAGTTATATATTAGAATATTCATATCTTGAATTATTGACACTGGAATACTCTATGAATCTAGATATAAGCTTATAATTTCATTATGAAAATATGGAACTAGAATTGACTCATCCTTATTTAGGATTCATATAGTCATTCCTTTAGGACATAAGGACTCGATTAAAGGTCTCCGGTTTGTGAATAGTAAAAACTGAAAAACTTAGATTTAGACATCTCCCTTATGGTCACCACCCCTAGAGTTATATACTGTCAGAGATTTGCATATGCCTAGTCTGGTTGGAAGGTTAATCACCAAGGACAGACATCGGAAGTAAAAACTGGGGTGTGTTTAGTAAAATTTTCAGTTTAGGAATTGACAACGGCCTATTGGGAGAGGTGAGAAGAGACCCAATAGGATTGACAAGTTGTGATTGAGAGATAACACAAAGAAATAGCGGTCAGTAGGGAATGCAGGGTTCAGAGCTCAATTGAACACCGACAATTGTCTTCCCGTGTCAATTTGTAATTCATCATAGGATTTTAGAGCTATTAGAGAGCAAGTGGGCATAGGAGGATGGGTAGCCACCAATAAGAGTAAATATCCTAGAAACAGGGATTCGGGCTTCAGCCACCATCACATCCCCAAGTACCGTTGTGAGCCCTTCACTTGGTAACCCTCGGGTGTTGGATCGGTCGGCACCCTTAGAGGGGGGGGGGGGGTGAATAAGGGTTTTCAAAAACTTTAGATTTTATTTAGAAAAACTTTGGAATATTGCAATATTAAAACAAGAAGACAACAAAACAAAAAGAGAGACAAGCTTTATTGATATTAAATAAGTTTTACAAAACTTGATCTCAATGTCGCTAGAGATCGGAGGCGAATTATAAAAGCTCTTTTCGTTTTCTATCCCGACTCCCTTCCCCACGAACCGGTGGCCCTAGCCTCCTCCTTCCCGGATTCGGCCTCAAGCCGCTGTAGACAATCCTTCCCCGGATGTGGCCTCAAGCACCCCCTAGACCTAACCTAGATCTAGTCGCCAACATGAGGCGATTTTCATCCCTAAGTCCGACCCCAGACCTAGTCGCCAACACGAGGCGATTTCACTACCGTTTACAAAGAAAGATAAATAAAATAATAAAAACTTCCCTTAAGATGATCTCCTGAATATGGAGGCAAAGATCCGCTGTAGAATCAGCGTTTGTCGAAGCAGACTTCATTTGGCTTCGGCGTGATGGAATCCTCCTTCAGTAGTTGGCAGAGCTTCGCCGGGACCTCAAATTTCGGCCAAGATAGGCCTCTAGAATTCTAGTACTCTCTCTCTGAGGTGTATGCAATTGGTGTGCGAAAACAAGAGGAGAGGGGGTACTTTTATAGCCCAAGCGCTACCGCCGGCGCTAGCCCAGATTAAGAAACAATTTGCGCGGCAGAATCTCCCATCCGCGGCAACGAGTCTTTCATTCCTTCTGTGTTCACCGATACCGCCGACGTTATCCGCTACCGCCAGGTGTTAGCGCCTTCCATAACAGCTCCCGGAAACGTGCTCATCATCGCTAGCGCCGGGCGCTATCGCTACTGCCGGTGCTAGTGAGCCTCTTCGAATTGTGGCCTCAATTTTGGGGGCAGACATCATGAGTACTCCTTGAGTCATGTGGACTATGCTAACCTGCACACTTGAACACACAAGATCAAATACACATAGGATTTGTTATTCTCAAACCTAGGAGATGCGGAAGACCATGTTCCAACAAACTCCCCCTTTTGATAATAACAAATCCATTAATGATAAATCAAAGCATTAATAGATAAGCATGATGAAACTATACTTGTGTGTGTGTGAGAGAGTGATGACTTAGGATAATAATTGATTCTAGCATGTTAGACTTGCTCCACCTAAATACATTCTCCCCCTAAGTGAATGCTCCCCTAATATGTAAGCTATCATCTTAATTTGTCATGTTGGGTTTTTGATAGCGGGTTATATTTATCATGTTAGTTCTCCCCCTTTGTTATTAGCAAAAGTGGGTAGGGATACAAAGCACTAAAAATGTGTAAATAAAAGAGAAGGCATGATCGAGCTTTTTAGGTAAATGATAAGGAGGTTTAGAATTGTTTTTCATTGAAATAGATTAGAGTTATTACAAAATTTCAGAGTTTTTAGCATAAAAGATTTTTATGTTTGAAGTAACGAATAAAAAGTGTTCCAAGGAAATCTATCACGTAATGAAAGATAGGAATTTTTAAGAATAAGTGATGATGCAAATAATACAAGATATGAAGTAAGCATGAAAGCGCAAGGTAAAAAAAACACTTATATGGTTAAGATGCGGAAGACTTATAGCAAATAGTAATGATAATCCAAAAACTATGAGGTAAAGATCACAAAAAAAAATTATGTTTTTGGAAATCATTTTGCAGTTTTAAATTTTAGAATAACCAAGCATGAAATAATGTTTATCAAAAAGAGATGACCACAATGTTACTTTAATTCTTAATTTCAAAAACATACAAAAACATTGTAGAACACATGCTAGGTTATCTAGTGCATTTCATAAATAAAAAGTAATATAGAATTAGCATTAGGATCCAATACTCATGAGAAGAAGTGTTATGGAAGATAATGATGTGCACATAAGTGTAAATTTGAGGAGAGTAAACAAATGTTTTAATCAAAAATACAAGTAATATGTAAATTAAGAAGCACAATAAAACACAAATAAGATTACTTCCACACACTTTAATGCACAAAAAAATGTACAACTACCAAGGTGCTTTGCACACACAATGCTCATCAAGACTTATCAGGGTGCAAAGTAGTGCTTGGGGGATCACATATTTTATTTTGAATTTTGAGACTTGTGATCCGGTGTACTTAAGAGAAAGTGGTTTTTCTTATTTTTGAAAGAGAGAATTGATTTGCACAAGACACTTTATTATTCTTTCCAAGGTGCTCAACCTCACAATGCTCATTAAGACTTATCAGGGGGTTCAAGTAGTGCTTGGTGGAGTTATCTTTGTCATTTATTTTATAATTTTGTTTTGTACAAAGTTCTCTGAATGCACTTGTTTTGCAAATCAATAGATTTTATGAGAAAAAAATATAACCACTTTTCTTAATTTTTAAGAGTGCAAAAGAAGGAGTGTAGGTAAGATACTTGTGCAATTTTAATTTATTTGTACTAATACAAAACATACACAAGCATTCTTAGATTAAATGCATATGTAGACAATGCCAAAAAAAGTGAGTGAATAAATATCATTATCAAACATAAAGCATTTCTCATACTTAGAGGCATGCTAAGCTTGATCCTACACAACTTTTAAACTATAATTGATGCACATTTAAATAGATATATCAAAGCATGAAGAAAGACAATGTCCAAAGTAGTTTGAAGTGAAAAAATTGTAACATTGTAGAATTTCTAAATAGTAGATTAAATCATGCTTGATTTTTCACAAAAAAATCATAGAGTTTTTTTTGATAGTTTTAAAGTTATATATTTTTGTATTTGATTTTAGCAAATAAAAGCAGATTTTTGTAATTTTTGCTTTGGTAATTTTTTTGATTTTTGTAAAAAGATGAACTTTAAGCAAAGGAAACAACAAAAGCAAACAAAGGAAAAAACATATTTTTTGTAATTTGTTTTGTTTTTGTAGTTTTGTATTTGATTTTTGCAGAAAAAATGACACACAAAAACAAAATGAAAAACATTGTTTTTTGTAATTTGGTTTTCTATTTTTGTATTTAATTTCTCAAAAAGAAAAGAAAAACAGATGTGCAAAAACTAAATAGTACACATAGATCAAAGTATTTTTAGGAATTTTTAGAAATTTTAAAAACACAGAAATTCGAAACTCGACGCTAGCGCTAGCGCGGGAAACAGTAAGTGATTTTTTAGGGTTTTGAAAATTTTGATACTTGAACTTGATTAGGTGTCCCATTAGAGGTTTCATGCTGAATTTGTAGAATTTTTGGAAATGTTTTTGATGATTAAAAATGAAGAAAACTGCATTAGTAAGCATGTTTTAACTTGAAAGATCTAGGACACCTAATTCAAGTCGTAATAATCGAAATCTTGCATCGGCAAGGGGTTTAGTAAATATGTCAGCAAGTTGAGAGTCCGTCCCAATGAAGCTTACTTTTACATTCTCTTTCTTAATGTGATCCCTAATGAAATGATGACAAACGTCGATGTGTTTGGATCTAGAATGGTGTACGGGATTATATGTGAGGTCTATTGCACTTTTGTTGTCACATTTATGATCTATGTTTTTGAGATGAAATCCAAAGTCCTCTAGTGTTTGGCTCATCCATAACGCTTGTGCACAACAACTAGCAAGTGCAATATATTCGGCCTCCGTGGTGGAGAGTTGAACCGAAGATTGTTTTCTACTAGACCAAGCAACTAAAGAGGGTCCTAAAAAGTGACACGTACCGCAAGTGCTTTTTCTATCTAGTGAGCACCCAGCGTAGTCCGAATCGGAATATCCGTGGAGTGTGAAAGAGTCATTATGTGGGTACCATAATCCTAGTTTAGATGACCCTATTAGATAACGAAAAATACATTTTACCGCTTTTAAATGAGATTCTTTTGGATCGGCTTGAAAGTGAGCGCATAAACATATGGCAAACATTATATCTGGTCTAGATGCACTTAAATAAAGAAGAAAACCTATCATTCCTCTATATAGCATTTGATCAATAGAAATTCCAGATTCATCTTTTCCTAGTTTTAAAGCAGCACTCATAGGAGTAGAAGCTTGTTTAAGATTTTCAAATCCAAATTGTTTAAGCATATCGTGAACATATTTTGATTGACACAAGAAAATACCATCAGTTCTTTGTGAAATTTGAAAACTAAGAAAATATGATAGTTCTCCTACAAGACTCATTTCAAATTCATTTTTCATTATTAAGACTACTTCATTACACAACTCTTCATTAGTGGCTCCAAAAATGATGTCATCATCATATATTTGTAGAATAATTAATTCGTTATTTTTATGCTTAATGAAGAGTGTGTTGTGTGCACATCCCATAACATAACCGTGCTCTAACAAAAATGATGTAAGACGATCATACCAGGCACGGGGCGCTTGTTTTAAACCATGAAGTACTTTTTCTAATTTGTAAACATGATTTGGAAATCTTTCATTTATGAAAGCGGGGGGTTGTTCTACATAAACTTCTTCTTTAATGAACCCGTTTAAAAAAGCACTTTTAACATCCATTTGAAATAATTTTATTCTTTTAAAACTCGCGAATGCCAAAAATATTCGTATAGATTGTAAGCGAGCTACGGGTGCAAAAGTTTCTTCAAAATCTACCCCCTCGATTTGTGAATATCCTTGAGCAACTAAGCGTGCTTTATTTCTTACAATCCTAGATTCACCATCTAGCTTATTTTTAAAAATCCATTTTACGCCAATAATTGGATGATTAGATGGTCTTTCTACTAAATTGCCAAAAACCAAAATTCGTCATTTAAAGCGGTGGAAACGTTTTTAGGTTCAATTTCAGACACAAAGCAAATATTTGAAAATGTTTCATGAAGAGAGGACCGAGTTCTTACCCCAGTAGAAGGTTCCCCAATGACCAGCTCCTTTGGATGAATTTTGGAGAAGTTTAGAATGCTTGGAGGTACATATTCATCTTCTTTTGACTTCTCCTCCTCTTCTTTGGACAGTTCTTCTTCGTCGTGCTCCAAGGATGGCAAAGGTTCATCATCGGTACCTGTAGGGAGCTTTTCTGCACATGAAACAAACTCATCAAATCTGACATTAATTGACACTTCAACCTTGCTTGATCTTTTATTAAATATTCTATATGCTTTACTTGTTGAAAAATAACCAAGAAATATTCCTTCATCGCATTTTTCGTCAAATTTTCCTAAAGAATCTTTTGTATTAAGAATGAAGCATTTACATCCAAATACTTTAAAATACGATACGTTAGGTTTCTTTTGATAGTAGAGTTCATATGGTGTGAGAGTTAATGATGGGCGAAGCATAACTCTATTCATTACATAGCATGCAGTGCTTACAGCTTCTGCCCAAAAATACTTAGGTAATTTATATTCAGATAGCATTGTGCGTGCAAGTTCTTGTATTGTCCTATTTTTCCATTCTACAACCCCGTTTTGTTGAGGTGTGCGTGGAGCAGAGAACTCATGCTTAATACCTAACATGTCACAAAAAGATTTACAATTTTCATTTTCAAATTCACCTCCATGATCTGAGCGAATGCATTTTATTTTTAAATCTAATTCATTTTGAATGCGAGTACATAATTTTGAAAATTCGCAAAATGCATCAGATTTGGAGGAGAGAAATAAAGTCCAACAATATCTAGAATAGTCATCTATGAGAACATAAGTGTATAATCTACCACCAAGACTCGCAGTGTTAACGGGACCAAAGAGATCCATATGAATTAATTGCAGAGGTTTTGATGTTGAAATTTCATTTTTGCTTTTAAAAGATGACTTAGTAAATTTGCCTTTTTGGCATGGAGAGCATAATGAAGATAAATTTCCATTTAACTTAGGCAATCCTCTAATCAATTCTCTTTTTGCTAGTTTTAAGATGAGCTTTGTGCTAGCGTGGCCTAAGCGTCTATGCCATAATTCTAATTCATCATTTTTCGTTATAAAACATTTTATAGAAGATTTAGAAAGATCATGAAATGAAACTATGCAAACATTATGAATTCTAGGTGCAGTTAATAACACATCTTTTGTTTTAGGATTAACAATCTTGCAAAGGTTAGTGGAAGATTCAAAAAGTACGTCTAAACCTTTATCACACAGTTGACTTATAGATATTAGGTTATGTTTTAATCCTTTCACATAAAGCACATTTGATATAAGAAAAGATGCGTTACCCACTGTACCAACTCCCATGATTCTTCCTTTACCGTTATCGCCAAACGTTACTATTCCTCCTTTCTTCATTTTTAGGCTAAGGAATTTTGCTTTATTGCCCGTCATGTGTTTGGAGCCGCCTGAGTCCAAATACCACACGTCTTCTGTTTCCCTAGCCTTCCTGCAAATCTAGAAAGAGGATGAGAGGAAAGACCCAAATACCCAAGAGGTACCACCCATAGAGTAAGTGGATTTCTTAGGTACCCAGATTTGTTTTAATGATCGTTGATTTATTATATTCCTGCAAGAGCCAGACGTGTGTCCAAATTTAAGACAATTAGCACACGAAATAAAGGGGGTTGAGACCCTTTTCTGAGTTTCTATGTTGCCCTTGCTGGATGATGTTTGTACATAAGAAAAACTAGAAGAATTTTTAACTTTAGAGCTACCGCCGGCTTTAGTAGCTAGCGCCGGGCGGTAGTGTTCACTTTTATATCCGAGTCCGATTTTTCCAGACCCAAAGCATTGATTACCCAGAAGCATATTCAGGGATTTTTGGCCAATCCCGAATTTGGTTATGGCTAAATTGAGATTTTGATTTTGTTTTTTAAGAGATGTATTTTCTTGAACAATCATAACACATTTGTTTTCAAATCCTTTTTTGTTCTTTTCAATTTGTAATATAGAAGTTTTCAATTTTCTCTATAAGTCCCCTTTTTCTTTTGCAATGATTTTGTTTTGTGAAAGGGCATTAGAGAGAGAAACTTCAAGTTCTTTTATCATAAATAAAGAGTGCTCACATTCTTGATATGAAACTTTTCTTTTTTCAAGAGAGACTAATTTTTTTGTGAGCTTACAATTTTCTTTTATCATAGATTCATTTTCATGATTTAATAAAACAAATTTATCATAAAGTTCTTCAAAGGTAGGAGGAGATACCTCAGTGTCGCTAAGAACACTGGTGTCTTCATCGTCGCTTTTGGCCATTAAGTACAAGTTTGCTTCCTCCTCGCTATTTGACTCAGAACCGTTTGACTCTTCAGAGGAAGAGTCATCCCAAGTAGCGGCCTTCATCACTTTCTTCTTTTCTTTTGCTTTCTTTTGTTCTTTCCGTTCCTTTTGGTATTTTGGGCACTGGCTCCGAATGTGCCCGGTTTTTCTGCAGTGATAACATTCTGGAGGCGGCCTTTCTTCTTTGTCATCGCTTCCTTTTTCTTTCTTCGATGAAGAGGAGGATCCCTTTCGTCGAGTATCTTTTTGGAAGAATTTTCGGAATGTGTTTCTTCTCTCTGGATTTCTGATGAACTTCTTGAAATTCTTCACCAGGAGTCCTTCTTCATCATCATCGTCCTCCTCGATGCACTCCTTCTTTGATGTCAGCGCCAACGCCTTTTTCTTCGGCTCCTTGTTGTATTCGTCATGTTGAATTTGTAGTTCTACCTCATGGGTTTTGAGATTCCCAATGAGATTCTCGATCTGGAGCGTTCTTAAGTTGTGCGACTCCGAGATGGCTTTCACCTTTGGATTGAACCTTGGAGGTAAGGAACGAAGAATTTTCCTCACCAAGTCCCCGTCTGAGTAGGTCTTTCTAAGTGCCTTTGAACCGTTGACAATCTTGGTGAAGCGGGTGTACATCGAGTTAATGTCCTCTTCGGTATCCATCCTGAATTTTTCATATTCAGATTCCAGTTGGAATAGCTTTGCATCTTTCACCTGCGATGTACCTTCATGAGTAACTTCCAATTGATTCCAAATATCATAAGCAGTTGTGCATGCAGAAATTCTATTTAACTCAGTCCTATTTAAAGCGTAATATAAAGCGTTCATTGCTTTAGCATTATTTTTACACCTTAGTTTATCGTTATCATCCCATTTATCCTTAGGTTTTGCTAATGTCGCCTCTCCCACTACAGTTGTAGGAGGAGAGTACCGAACTTCTACCATGTTCCATACTTCTACATCTATAGTCATAAGAAAACACATCATTCGATTTTTCCAGTAGTTAAAATCAGACCCAGTAAAGAGAGGTGGTCGACTAACCCCATGACCCTCAGGAAAAGCGAGATCATGAGACGCCATTGTTCCCGGTTGTTAAGCCGATTGGAACAAAACCCCTCTGATACCACTTGTTGGATCGGTCGGCGCCCTTAGAGGGGGGTGAATAAGGGTTTTCAAAAACTTTAGATTTTATTTAGAAAAACTTTGGAATATTGCAATATTAAAACAAGAAGACAAGTAAAACAAAAGGAGAGACAAGCTTTATTGATATTAAATAAGTTTTACAAAACTTGATCTCAATGTCGCTAGAGATCGGAGGCGAATAATAAAAGCTCTTTTCGTTTTCTATCCCGACTCGCTTCCCCACGAACCGGTGGCCCTAGCCTCCTCCTTCCCGGATTCGGCCTCAAGCCGCTCTAGCCAATCCTTCCCCGGATGTGGCCTCAAGCACCCCTAGACTTAACCTAGATCTAGTCGCCAACACGAGGCGATTTTCAGCCCTAAGTCCTACCCCAGACCTAGTCGCCAATACGAGGCGATTTCACTACCGTTTACAAAGAAAGATAAATAAAATAATAAAAACTTCCCTTAAGATGAACTTCTGAATATGGAGGCGATGATCCGCTGTAGAATCAGCGTTTGTCAAAGCGGACTTCGTTTGGCTTCGGCGTGATGGAATCCTCCTTCAGAAGTTAGCAGAGCTTCACCGGGACCTCAAATGTAGGCCAAGATAGGCCTCTAGAATTCTAGTAGTCTCTCTCTGAGGTGTATGCAATTGGTGTGCGAAAACAAGAGGAGAGGGGGTCCTTTTATAGCCCAAGCGCTACCGCCGGCGCTAGCCCGGATTAAGAAACAATTTGCGCGGCAGAATCTCCCATCCGCGGCAACGAGGCTTTCATTCCTTCTATGTTCACCGATACCGCCGGCGTTATCCGCAACCGCCAGGCGTTAGCGCCTTCCATAATAGCTCCCGGAAACGCGCTCATCATCGCTAGCGCCGGGCGCTATCGCTACTGCCGGCGCTAGTGAGCCTCTTTGAATTGTGGCCTCAATTTTGGGGGCAGACATCATGAGTACTCCTTGAGTCATGTGGACTATGCTAACCTGCACACTTTAACACACAAGATGAAATACACATAGGATTTGTTATTCTCAAACCTAGGAGATGCGGAAGACCATGTTCCAACATCGGGAAGTCCGGGATTCACCCTAAACTTCTAAGTATAACTAAATGGTAGATAGGGGTAATATAAATACGAGAATTTGATAGGATTATCCTCGTCCCAAATTTGGTACGGATTAGTATTGCTCAAGTAAGGACAGGTTAAGTCCTGCGAGGGGTAGGCTCGGTATATTAGAAGGACGAGTTAAGTCCAGGGAGCGGTAGGCTCAGTATATTAGAAGGACGGGTTAATTCCTACGAGTGGTAGGATCGGTATATTAGATGCATGGGTTAAGTACTACGAGCGGTGGGCTTGGTATACTAATAGGATGGGTTAAGTCCTGCAAGTGGTAGGCTCGGTATATTAGAAGGACGAGTTATGTCCTGCGAGCGGTAGGCTCGGTATATTAGAAGGACGAGTTAGTCCTGTGAGCGGTAGGCTCGGTGTTTCACTTAGAGGCATTATTGTTTCAAGTTGTACGTGGAAACCCTATGTGTTCTTAGGGGTATACATAAGGTCTAGGATGGGAAGTGTCATACTGGCCTAGGAGTGGAGGACCCGATCCACTACCCATGTTTGCCTCAATGGGGTGTACCTGAGCGGAGAGTCCAAAAGCGGGTTACAGGTGGTGCTTACCAGATAGTACGCGGATAACCTGTGTGTTCATAAGGGCGTACGTAAGGTCTAGGCTGGGAGATTTGTGACATAAGCCTAGAAGTGGACAAGCCCAATCCACTGCCCTGTTTGCCTCAACCGGGTACCTGAGTTGACATACTCAAACAGCGGGAACTAACAGAAGGTCTGTACGTACTGAGTCGAGTGCGTGTGTTGCATCATTGCATTGCATATCATAGCATTCATCATTCATAACAAGACCCCATCGTATAAATTAGTATGTGCTCTTTTATATGATGTTTTAGTGTAGTGCCAGATCCCTTGACAAATATGTTTGTATGGGTATCCATATAAGTTAGGGTTACTTTCATAGTTACTCTAGTTGTTTCCTTACATGCTCTAATTTACTTTATAACTGCTCTGGTTTACTTTTCTATCTGCTTAGTTCTTATATAACTGCGTGCATATACTCGCTTTGATGCTCATTTATATACTACTCGGTTCCATCATAACACTTCTTTTATACTGTTGGGTTTTTCTAGAACCATACATCAAATGTAGGCGCAGCGGAAATGAAGAGAAACAACCCAAAAGATTTGGATCGACCATGAATATTGAATCAAGAAGTTAATCAAAATGCTAGGCAAAAAATTACCTTGGCGGGATTGGATCAAATCAGACCTAGATGCTCCAAGAAGAAGAGTCTTGTCACAGGCTATGCGAGAGTCTTCACGGAATGATGTCCGCGACTCTACAGAGATCCACACGAACAAGGGAGAAGAACGACTGCACCTTGTACTTCCACGAACTGCTAGGTTCGCTCCAGGAAGAACACACACGACGACGATCGCCGGAGAGGAGATCTGCGGAAGCGATCGAGACGGCGGAACACTTCCGTCGGCTAGGGTTCGTGAGGCGGAACTTCTTCCGTCTCGTCTCTTCTTCTTCGCGTAAGAATCGTCGATCTGAGAAGAACCGTCGAACCGTCTATTTATACCCGAAGTATAAAAGACCTAAAACAAATCGCTATCCGCAGTCCATACAGAAACAGTTTTCTGTAATAATTCGTCGGGATTTCACGGAACAATCTGACGAATCCGACGAATCGAATTAGACGGCAATATTTTCCTAGGTTAGGGACTCTGTAACAATTCGTCGGGATTCCACGGAAGAATCCGACGAATCCGATGAATCGTTTCAGACGGCAACACTTGCCGACTTTAGAGTCTCTGTGATAATTCGTCGGGTTTACACGGGACAATCCGACAAATTCCAACGAATCCAATCAAACGGCAACATTTGCCGAGTGAAGGGTCTCTGTGACAATTCGTCGAGATTCCACGGAATGATCCGACGAATCCGACGAATCCGACGAATCATATCCGACGAATTCCGACGAATTCAGACAGCAACAATTGCTGGACTTCCCCCCCCCCCCATTCTATATGGTGATTGGTAACCTTTACCAACACAGTCAATATTCCATCTTCTCCACATGCTCTTATGTGCAACCCTGCAGGCTCATATCGCGTTGGCAGTGACATTACATGTTTGACCACTTCTAGATCACAATGGTAACTCTAACATATACATGGTAGAACTGCTAGCTAGATTCACTGTCATCTGCTTGATATATGTTAGCCCTTGTTGTCCACCACATCTTCCTCCTGCCCGGTGCGTAGGAGTCACCGGTGCAGGGGATAGGGAATTTGGATTAGTCTTTTGACTAACGGTTAGTGGACCATATCATTTTAGGAGTCATTATGTCGGAGCAGCCCATACCAACTGGAGCCACAGTAGATGTGAGTGTAGATGCTTTTGAGACTTCCGCATGAGCATGAGAGACTTGTAGTGAGGAATTGATGTACTGGGCATGAGCCCTTATCTATTTTAGTACTTTCCCATTGTGGACTATTGTATTATCATATATATATATATAGTGTGATTTGTGGACATGTTTATTTTAACTCTTCTATTACTATGAATTATAGTTGGCCTGGAGGATGTTGATTAGCTGGCAGAATCGGCATATTGTGGTGGCGACCAATTCGTGAGTTGGTGTCACCGCTAGACGGCGGTTCTGGGCGGTAAGACCCGGAAGCGAATGCAAAATAGACGATAGATGAGACAAGGTTTCAACCATCGAGACATCAAGGTGATCGACTAGACAAGGTTTCATGCATCATGATATCAAACCGATAGAAGAGAGAAGGTTCCATGTTGTTGAGACATCAACCCGATATGCTAGACAAGGTTTCATGTCGTCGAGACAAGGTTTCATGTCGTTGAGACATCAAGCTGATCGACTAGAGAAGGTTTCATGATGTTAAGACATCAAGCCGATCAACTATACTGAACAGTTTGATCTAGACAATATCGGCAAAAGTCTTACCATATTGACTAGATGTTCTAGTTGACAATTTTAATTTTTTTCTTCCTTCTTGAGATCAACGGTTATTATACAACCGTGACTTGATCTCCACCACCACCACATTCTGGTGATCACCACGGTGGAGCACCACTACCAGTCGACTCATCAGAGGATGATGAACCTCTGGGAGGACTTTCAGTGGCAAGCCGCCACTGTCTCTCGCTGGAATTTGACATAATTCTTTTCCCTTATTGCGGCCACTCAGAGTCCTCTTCGCTGGCGATGGCAGCCGCCTTATGGGCCTATATAAGGACTAGAGAGTCCTTATCTCCTAGGTGGTTCCCTCTAGTGAATCTTAAAGAGATCGGGAGTGCTTCCACAATCTTATGGTGGTCTAAGGAATGGGTGTCCAGGAAATAGGTTTTCCGGTGGCCGGAATCCCCATACTACTCCTCCTACGTGATCTATGCATTAAAGGGGTTCATATTTTCATCTGCGAAGAGATCCTTTACATCAAACAGAGGTTCGGCAGTATGGAGAAGTTTACGGCTGTGAAAATCACAATGTCTCTCTCCAGTCTTTGGTGGCAGACTCCACGACTCTCTCTCATTTTGAAAGGGATCGGGAAGAAGTAATGGAGGTTCTGGGGAATTTGGGGAGTTATATATCACTACTATAACTAACTGTCATTGATTTTCCACCACTCAAGTGGCGGTTAGGTATGGCGTAGCCTTCTCTCAACTTTAACTTCCATTCCAGCCATTCAAAATGTTGGGACACATCTCTTGAGGTTCTTAATTGTTGGGCTAAGACTTAATTGAACCCAAATGAGCCTAATTGGATCAAATCAAACCCTAAGGGCTTGGGTTTTATTATTCTTGGTCAATCCTTGACCTTTTTGGTGATTTGGCTCTACCAAAAGATGATTTAAGTCCCATGCAGGACTATTAATGCCTAAGTCTCCACTAAGATGGCTTGAGTCATCCAATTTCACTAGAGTTATCTTTTAGCTTGACTTTAGGTGATGTGTCATACCTTGGTTGGTCCATAGTGACCTATATAAATTCACTAAGTCTAAAGCACATCCAAGAGACTAATAGGTCACCTTAGATAAGACCATGCTATGATCTCACCATATATGGGTTAAGGGGTTTATTCTAGCTCAGAGAACTTGCCTGGGGTGCACATAGCCACACCATCAAACAACTGGACCCCTAAAACAAATTTGGGATGTTACACAACTTAAGCGATGCTCTACCAAAATTTTCTAGGTGAGTACATAGAGTCATCGATGAGCAGTGAATCCAACAATTACATCAAGTCCACCAACCACGGATCTGACATTGTAGAGGACTCTGGATGGTTGGCAAAGGAGGAGGATGCTTGATTTCATTCTTCAATTTTCTTTTTGTGGTATTTGCATTTGGTATTTTTTGTGATAGCAAATACCTGAAAGTATACTTGTAAAATATTCAAGAAGTAATGAAAAGGAAATTTGTATCTCATACATTGTTGAATGCTATTGCTAGTTTATTTTAGTCTTGAACCCATGTATTATTTTCTCTTTAGCGATGAAAATTATGCGAGTACAACATTGGCGAGAGCAAATATATAACGAATACATGTTGTAATTAGACTCTTGAGTTAACTTACATGAACTAGGATCTTCTGTGACTTTCCCCAGATAGTTTTATTTGGCCAATATTTAAGACTTTCTTATGACTTGACATTCAAGTCGTGAATACCCAATGTAAGTCCAAGTGACTTCCTGAGAATGAGTGAAAGGAATCACCTCCTGTATGAAGTTACTTGGAATAAATCAACACTTATAAGTTTGTGAATACCTGTCAATTATGTTTGCGATTTCAATATGAATACTCTTCCACCAATAATTAATGAAGCATAAGAGGGAAAATTAATACCCATGACAAGATAACAAATAAGCATTTTACGAATACCCTTTTTAAGACAGTTCCACAGGATTTACATTAGTCTCATCAACGGTAAAATGTTAAAGTGAATATGCTAGTTGCATGTCTACGTATAATGAGAGATATACTTGAATTATCATCCCTGTTGGGAACCATATATGAATATGCATGATGGTCTTGCAACATATTTTACAAAAAACTTCTAACTATGGTAACAATAACACATGTGGCACTAGTCGATAAACTGTTAGAATTGAAACTCATAGATATTGATCATGATATGTTGAAGGTTTTATATTTAAGTAAGGATAACATCTCAAGTGATGCCTTTAATTATCCAAAAGGGCCACTGCTTCACTTCATATGTCAACCTAAAGGGTCTAAAGGCCCAAACTGCAAAAGGGAAACCAGTTGGGTATAAGGCATCAATGGAGCTTGTCCTCAGAGAGCATTATCCAGTAGGGCAAAAGGCATATTTGCTAGACAGAACTTGTCCACAAAAAGGATACACAATTGTGCATTAGGAATCCATTTTATTTTTGGATGCTTGTACTCAAAAAGGTCCCTTAGTAGTGACAATGTCTTTGTTGATGCACGATAGAGTGGTTCTATCACCCTGATCAGTATACCACTTATGCAAGTCACAAACAATTCCAGTGATAGAGATCATAATGGATCTTAAAACAAATGATCGAGAGTTTTACAAATATTAGCAAGAGATCCGAAAACTTGAAGCCCATTACAAGAGATTTGATCAAGCTACCACTACACAACCGCGATTTAATTCTAGTCGAGTTGTGGTCTAAGTGGGTGTTACCGCACATCGATCTCAATTCAAGGAGGTGCACGCAAGTTCCAGTGATGACCTCTAGGGAAAAAGTAGACCCATTTAAAGTCCTTTAAAAGATTGGATTCAGAGATCTCGATTGAAGGGGAATATAGGTAAGTGTCATAGGGAACACTCCATTTATTTGGTTAGTAAGAAAAGAGTACACAGAATACTTATATATAAAGGATATGTTCAATGATTTAAGAGAATAATCTCTTCATGTCGTCTCTGCTACAAGTGATTGGTATATCCTCACCATCATAGGAATGCAATCGATAACCTCTAATATTTAGTTCTTCTCTAACAATAAAGGTCCCACTCAGTTGGGATTGACTTTCCTAACTGAGACCATTCTTCCCACCGCGTTCAAATTGTGTGCAATCGACAAACTCACATGTTATGTGTATGCTTGTCTGATTTCTTGGCTCCACTACATAGCGCTTACTCTAAACAAACATAATCAGGCAAAAAAATTTCAAAAATTATACATTTTTCTGTAAAACACTACTTCTGTTACTAACGCGTGACATTAGATTGTTAGTGTTGGTGCTAGTATAAAATCCTATGTTTTATTAACTATTTTTCAAAATTATGCATTTATGTTTAGTTTTCTGTTACTCTTTAAATAATTAAAACAAAAAAATGAAAAACTAATCAAAATCGATCAAAAACATGTTTTTTTCATTTAAAATCAAATACAAAATTTCAAATAACACAAATATGCTTTTCTTATTGTTTCTTTATAAGTGTTTACTATTTTGTATTTCTTATTAAAAAATAAAAAATTATAAAAATTGATTACTAATCATTGAAATGCTTCAAGGAAGATTAGGTTTATCTTTTCAAGATTAACATACAATGTTAAATTCTAATTTCAAGTATCTTAATACATTGTTTTGTGTCATGCCTTGAACATTATCTTGTAATGTGCAATGAAATTGATTATAGGAATCATGTGTAGAAATACTTAACATGCCTCTAAGTATGAGTAATATTTTATATTTGATAATGATTTACTCACTCACCTCTTTGATAATCCACATATGAATTTAATCTTACTTTTACATGATTGTGTCTTGTAACAACTTAACATTATTAGATGTGTGATTAGTTTACCTACACCTCAAAAACATCTGTTTTCATGCACAAATTTTTGTAAGAAGTATGGTTTTAAATCGAAAAAACTCTTATGTTTGCAAAAACTAGTGAATTCGGAGAACTTTGACACAAACTAAAATTCAAATGATTACATGACAAAGATAACTCTACCAAGCACTACACACCTTCCTGCTAAGCTTTAATGAGCATTGTGAGGTTGAGCACCTTGGAGAGAATTTTAAAGTGTCTTGTGCAAACTATTTTTATACACTACTTCTTCTTGTATACCAGATCACAAAGAAAAGGTAAAATATATGTGATCCCCCAAGCACTACTTTGCACCCTGATAAGTCTTAATAAGCATTGTGTGTAGAGCACCTTGGGAGTTGTACTATTTTTATGTGCATTGAAACAAAATCGAGCTATATGGGTGGAAGTAATTCTAAAAACATATTTCAATAATGTTGTGTTTATTCTATTATACATGCCATGTGTTTTGATTAAATCATTTGTATACTCTTATCAAAAACACTACCTGTACAGATCATTATCTCTCATAAAACTTCTACTCATGAGTATTGGACCTTAAATTAAAGAATATTTACATGTCTTTTCTACAATTTTTTAGTAAATGCACTAGATAACTTTGCATGATTTCTACAATATACAAGTATACTTGAATTGTGAATTTAGAATATTGTAGTTTCCTATCTTGATAAATTAAAATCATGCTTGAATTTCAAACTCAAAACATCTTCTTTCAAACACAAACACTCTTATTTATTATGCTTGCAAACTTCAAAAAGGATGTTTATTTTAAAAGTATTTGAACTTATTTTCTGCTATGCCTTGTATGCATACTCTTGCCTCTATACTCTATAAACAAGTGCTATAGTATTTTGATTACAAATGATATTTTGATCTTAGACTTAAATTGCTAAAACATCTATTTTTTCACTAACACAGAACTCTTACTCATTTACTATGCTTCAAACTCCCATAAAGATGTATTTATCTTGAATCATGCTTTCCACTATCCTTTCTACTTGTACGCTCTGTCATGAATATTTTTCTTACCCAACAAGTATTATTGTCTCCCTATCTAATAATACTCATTCTTACTCCAAACTTCCTACAAAAGGAGGAGAATATATAAGTAATTCGAACTCCATCCTTTACTCATTCACCATGCAGTATCACTAAGTCATAAATCATTGCCATACTCTATCCCTTCTCTCCACCCTCTTTTTATAATACTAAAAGAGGGAGAATAACTTTGAAAAAAATACACACTTAAGGGGAGCAAAATACATAGGATGCTTTAATTTAGGGGGAGCTCCCATTATAAGGGGAGCATCAACATAGGTCGAGCATATTCATACTATCACGCCTATCCTTTGCTATAAACATATTTCTTATTGTTAAATGCTTTCTTTCTAAGAGGATTTGTTATTATCAAAAGGGGGAGTTTGTTGGAACATGCTTTCCACATCTCTTGGTTTGAGAATAACAAATCCCATTGTATTTGATTATACTTGCAATTTGTTTATAGTGTGCAAGATCTTCTACTTTCAAGCCTTTATGACTACGAGAAAGAAAGATGAAGAATTCCCTACCAAGTCAAAGCTCTGGTGCTAGCGTGATGCGCTAATGCTAATGCTGGTGATAACATGTATAGATTTGGTAACTTCGTCGAAAAGGAAACATTCGTCGAGAAAGGAAGTTCGTCGAGACTGAATATAGCAACTCTTACCGCATAGCGTTAAGGCTAACGCCCGACGGTAACTTTTGGAAGTCTCGCGATCACGATGCTGATTGAGGAGCAGAAAAGGAAGGAGATCTAACCACTGGGAATGATATATACTAACGCAGCGCGTTAGCATTACCGCGGTGTGGTAGGAGGGGATACCAATTCAGGATCCAGAAGGTTGCCAAAAATGGCCCGATCCGCGTGATAGAAAGTTGCCTAAAGAGGTAATCGCCCGATGGTAGTACTACCACTTGCGCTAGGATCTGAGCCTATTTATAGAGCGGTGTGCCTCCATTCTGAAAAGTCGAATCGAGAAGATATTGAAGCTACAACTCCGGTATTTGTGAGAGCCTCCTCTTTGCAAGCAAAGAGAACTCCGTCAAAGTTCATGAATGCTAAGGACTTGAAGAAAGATCAACCACGCCAACTTCATCATCATGTTCATCCTTTTAGGGTGTTTCTTTGATGTTTTAGTTTTTATTATTTGTAACCATTATATTTTTTATCGGTAGAGAAATTCTCCACGTGTTTGGAGACTAGGGCCTTGCGATAACTAGCGATAATTCACCTCGTGGGTGTGGCGACTATGTATAGGTTTAGATCTAGGGGCGACTCGAGGCCTCATTTGGGGAGAGATAAGCTAGAGCCAACGGTATTTGGGAGAAGGGTCGGTATAGAAAACCAAAAGGGTGCATTCTTTTGGTAGGTTTTGTTTGATAGGAATTGGTTATGGCCGAAAACCTGCGGCACAGAGGTTTTGAAATTGGGCCAAAACCAAATCCTTTGTTCATTTGCAGTAAGATTTTCAGGCACATGAATTAAATCTACCAAATTTTCTGTTCATTTGCAGGATGGAATTCAGACATAGGAATTGATATTTTAGCCCTATTACAATATCCCAATAGTCCTAACCCTAAACACTTGGATCAGATAAAGGAGATGGAGGCCATACCAAAGCAAATATTAATCCCAATGAATTGTTATACCATCATTAACATACAATGAAGAGATGAGATAGCATCATTCATATTAACATTAACCTGCCCTTTTGCAGAGTTGAGATATGTTATACCATCATTCACATTAACATTTACATGCCATTTTGCATTAGCTGAGATAGCAACAGTCAATTCATACTGTGAAGAAAAATAATATATCATTTGTATACTTCTAAAAAATAAGGGACTAAAAAACTAGTGAGAAAACTAGACTGGGAAAACACAGTTCGATGATCGCATAAATCGACATGAACTTTCTTTCTTATAATAGATAGGAGAAACTCCATATCATGATCCAAATCTTGAAGGAATGTTGAGATATAAAATGGACACATCGACCAAGGAGAAGGAGCGAGACAACGTGGCGAATTATGACTTCTACGGCGTCCTCCGCCGACACAATCGCATGTGACTCAATCACAATAGTGACACTTTTCGTCATGGGGAATCCACAAAGATTGCTAGATTGAAACCGTCACTGTATGTCTGGAGAAGAGAAGGAAGAAGTATCGTGCATATTTGAAGATCAGAACCTTCGCCAGAGAACTAGACGCAGCGGAGAACTAGACTCACCGGAGAACTGGACTCCATCGTTGGAGAAGAGAAAGAAGAAATCAAACTGGCGATCTCCTCTTGCTCACGCTGTCGAGCGAGCCCCAAAAGTGGTCAATTTTGGGGATAGGTCATTTTTCTAAAAATCAAAACCTATGGGTTTTGAAAGAAAGCCAATTCCTTTCCAAAAAATGCCAAATGAACAAAAATATTAGAACTGGGATACCCAAAACCAATTCCTCTATTGAAAACCTACCAAACAAATAGGCTGAAAAGGTTTTTACACATACGCCTCAATCTCAAGCGTCATTGGGATAAGTTTTTGTAATGTTTTTCAAGCAATAATATTATTTGTCTTTTTATAATATTATCTCGCAATTTCTGATTGCTGAAATCTAAACGAAAAAGGGGTTCTCTGTCACCAATGCCGCACGGTAACGCTACCGCAGGCGGTAGCAATAGAGTTCACTTATATAATGCCAAATACAACCCACTTTCATAAAAAGCCTACTATAGTATTTAAACTGAGTTATTTTTTATGGACACTATCAACCTATTTGAATAAAGTCAATTAAGTTCAAAAGTTCTTAAAATCCTTATTCAACCCTCCCCCTCTAAGGGCGCCTACATATCCAACACAATTGACGGGCACTGCAACTCTATTTATAGGCAGACAGACAGATGTCGTCACCGCCCCAAGAGAGATACAGTATCCGCCACAACCAGACCGCACAAGGGGAGATCTCACGATCACAGAAGTAACCTGCTTGAGCCTTGGCCAATATGGAGACTAGCAAATAGAGGAGATAGAGGAGATAATGCAGACTGCCTGGTCTCTGCAATCTGAACTTTTTCAGACTGCCCAGACCTCTTCCACTCCACTTCAAAAATTCAACAAATCTGAGATTTTTCAATTTATAATTCAGAATTATTATAGCATGCATTTTCTTCCTTAATACCTATAAATGATCATTACATAATTCTTTAAAACAAATTTTAAATTCATCTGCTGATAAATCAAAACTATCAAAATATGATACCTGATCTTCCTGATCAGGTTAGGAAGCCTCTAAAGCCATCAGGCAGTCTTCCTCAGTAGCAGATTCTTCCTCACCTTCAGATGAGGAACTTGACTCAGATTCTGAGTAACTCCAGGTTTTAGCTATGAAACCTCTTCCTTTCTTCTTATCTTTTCTTTTAGATGTCTGCTTCTTATGATCCTTCCAATAAGACTTCTCTTTCTGAAGATCAGGGCACTCAGTTGCAATATGACCTGGCTTCCTAAATACAAAGTATGTAATCTCCTTGTTGGGAGTCTTTTCAGACCTTCGCTTGCTAGAACTTTTGTCTCTCCTCCTTGATTCTTCACTTCTGACCCACTTTTTGAATATTCTGGCTAGAATATTGAACATCTCTTCTTCTGAATTTAATGGTTTAGTTTTTGAAGAGCAATTGTTCTTTGTCTTGAAGAAGTTGAAGCTTTCTCTTTGGTTTCTGTTTCAGCACTGCTTTTTAGCAGCATTTTGTTGAAAATATTGAAGTGAAGTGGAGGCCGGGCGGTCTGTCTTGAGATCATGCGGGTTGAAGTGAAGTGGAGGTCGGGCGGTCTATTTTTGAGACCGCGCGGGTTGCCTACCGATAGTGGGATGGCATTCTTCCAGTCCGGCTTGTTCTTGTACTTGGTCTGCTTCAAGTCCTGGTGCTCTGCTAGACTGGGGCGGCTTGTCTTTAAGTCGCATGGTTTGTTTTCTACCCGCTGCCGAGTTGGGGCGGTTAGCCTATCTCTATGGGCGGTTACCACACTCCACCTTGCGCCTATAAATAGGACCTCTCCCTCAAATCTTATACAGTGAACAGTAAGCGAGAGCTCGCAAGTCTTTTGTGCGATTAGATTTTTCTAGTCGCTCGGGTAGAGAATTGACTCTATTGTGTTCGCAGGTTGCGCGGCTTGTGTGGGGTTCTGACTTGATCAGAGGAGACCGCATCGGTTAAGTTAGTGGCATTCATCGGCGGGTAGCAGCAGGTGGTCGCGGTTTGCGGCTTCTCTCTTCGGCTTGCATTTCTTGTTTTCAATAAAGTTAGACCGTGCGGTTAGGCGGCTTGCCTTGCTGGTCTATTTTCTGTTCATCTAGTCAGCAACAGTGTTCGCGGTTAGGAGCGGCTACTGACTGCAATCAGGCGGCCTTGCTCGGGCGGATAGTTTCAGCATTGGAATAATGTGTAGTCCGCGTGTTGAGTTGCGGTTTGGCGACTTGGCGATTTGCGCGGATAGCCTTGTTAAGTCGGGCGGCTTGCTAGTCGGGCGGCTTGGGCAGTTTCTGTTTGTCTTGTTGTTATTCTTCTTCGATTGTATTGGTGAACCATGTCTCTCCATGTGTACCTCAAATTGTAAAGAAGAGTTTTGAATACTAGTTCTCGTGTTCCTTCTTTGTTTCTGGTTTATTGTGCTCAGTTGGGTTGAGAGTGTTCCTGCGACCAGTTCCCATTTTTGGTACGGATTAGTATTGCTCAAGTAAGGACGGGTTAAGTCCTGCGAGGGGTAGGCTCGGTATATTAGAAGGACGAGTTAAGTCCTGGGAGCGGTAGGCTCAGTATATTAGAAGGACGGGTTAAGTCCTACGAGCGGTAGGATCGATATATTAGATGGATGGGTTAAGTACTGCGAGTGGTGGGCTTGGTATACTAATAGGATGGGTTAAGTCCTGCAAGTGGTAGGCACGGTATATTAGAAGGACGAGTTATGTCCTGCGAGCGATAGGCTCGGTATATTAGAAGGACGAGTTAGTCCTATGAGCGGTAGGCTCGGTGTTTCACTTAGAGGCATTATTGTATTAAGTAGTACGTGGAAACCCTGTGTGTTCTTAGGGGTATACATAAGGTCTAGGATGGGAAGTGTCATACTTGCCTAGGAGTGGAGGACCCGATCCACTACCCCTGTTTGCCTCAATGGGGTGTACCTGAGCGGAGAGTCCAAAAGAGGTTTAGAGGTGGTGCTTACCAGATAGTACGCGGATACCCTGTGTGTTAATAAGGGCGTACGTAAGGTCTAGGCTGGGAGATTTGTGACATAAGCCTAGAAGTGGACAAGCCCAATCCACTGCCCTGTTTGCCTCAACCGGGTACCTGAGTTGACATACTCAAACAGCGGGAACTAACAAAAGGTCTGTACATACTGAGTCGAGTGCGTGTGTTGCATCATTGCATTGCATATCATAGCATTCGTCATTCATAACAAGACCCCATCGTATAAATTAGTATGGGCTCTTTTATATGATGTGTTTAGTGTAGTGCCAGATCCCTTGATAAATATGTTTGTATGGGTATCCATATAAGTTAGGGTTACTTTCATAGCTGCTCTAGTAGTTTCTTTACATGCTCTAATTTACTTTATAACTGCTCTGGTTTACTTTTCTATCTGCTTAGTTCTTATATAACTGCGTGCATATACTCGCTTTGATGCTCATTTGTATACTACTCGGTTCCATCATAACACTTCTTTTATACATGGTAGAACTGCTAGATAGATTCACTATCATCTGCTTGATATATGTTAGCCCTTGTTGTCCACCACATCTTCTTCCTGCCCGGTGCGTAGGAGTCACCGATGCAGGGGATAGGGAATTTGGATTAGTCTTTTGACTAACAGTTAGTGGACCATAAAATTTTAGGAGTCATTATGTCGGAGCAGCAGGACCCCATACAAGAGACCAGTACAAGAGAGTGTGACAAGATGGAGATGCCCATACCAACTGTATCCATAGTAGATGTGAGTGTAGATGCTTTTGAGACTTCCGCATGAGCATGAGAGACTTGTAGTGAGGAATTGATGTACTGGGCATGAGCCCTTATCTATTTTAGTACTTTCCCATTGTTGACTATTGTATTATCATATATATATAGTGTGATTTGTGGACATGTTTATTTTAACTCTTCTATTACTATGAATTATAGTTGGCCTGGAGGTTGTTGATTAGCTGGCAGAATCGACATATTGTGGTGGCGACCAATTCGTGAGTTGGTGTCACCGCTAGACGGCGGTTCTGGGCGGTAAGACCCGGAAGCGAATGCAAAATAGTCGATAGATGAGACAAGGTTTCAACCATCGAGACATTAAGGTGATCGACTAGACATGGTTTCATGTCATCATGATATCAAACCGATAGAAGAGAGAAGGTTCCATGTTGTTGAGACATCAACCCGATATGTTAGACAAGGTTTCATGTCGTTGAGACATCAAGCTAATCGACTAGAGAAGGTTTCATGATGTTAAGACATCAAGCCGATCAACTATACTGAACAGTTTGATCTAGACAATATCGGCAAAAGTCTTACCATATTGACTAGATGTTCTAGTTGACAATTTTGATTTTTTTTTTCCTTCTTGAGATCAACGGTTATTATACAACTGTGACTTGATCTCCACAACCACCACATTCTGGTGATCACCACGGTGGAGCACCACCACCAGTCGACTCATCAGAGGATGATGAACCTCTGGGAGGACTTTCGGTGGCAAGCCGCCACTATCTTTCGCTGGAATTTGACATAATTCTTTTCCCTTATTGCGGCCACTCCGAGTCCTCTTCTCTGGCGATGGCAGCCGCCTTATGGGCCTATATAAGGACTAGAGAGTCCTTATCTCCTAGGTGCTTCCCTCTAGTGAATCTTAAAGAGATCGGGAGTGCTTCCACAATATAATGGTGGTCTAAGGAATGGGTGTCCAGGAAATAGGTTTTCCGGTGGCCGGAATCCCCATACTACTCTTCCTACGTGATCTATGCATTAAAGGGGTTCATATTTTCATCTGCGAAGAGATCCTTCACATCAAATAGAGGTTCGGCAGTACGTAGAAGTTCACGGCGGTGAAAATCACAATCTATCTCTCCAGTCTTTGGTGGCGGACTCCACTACTCTCTCTCATTTTGAAAGGGACCGGGAAGAAAGAATGGAGGTTCTGGGGTCTTTGGGGAGTTATATATCACTACTATAACTAACTGTCATTGATTTTCCACCACTTAAGTGGCAGTTAGGTATGGCGTAGCCTTCTCTCAACTTTAACTTCCATTCCAGCCATTCAAAATGATGGGACACATCTCTTGAGGATCTTAATTGTTGGGATAAGCCTTAATTGAACCCAAATGAGCCTAATTGAATCAAATCAAACCCTAAGGTCTTGGGTTTTATTATTCTTGGTCAATCCTTGACCTTTTTGGTGATTTGGCTCTACCAAAAGATGATTTAAGTCCCATGCAGGACTATTAATGCCTAAGTCTCCACTAAGATGGCTTGAGTCATCCAATTTCACTAGAGTTATCTTTTAGCTTGACTTTAGGTGATGTGTCATACCTTGGTTGGTCCATAGTGACTTATATAAATTCACTAAGTCCAAAGCACATCCAAGACACTAATAGGTCACTTTAGGTTAGACCATGCTATGATCTCACCATATATGGTTTAAGGGGTTTATTCTAGCTCAGAGAACATGCCTGGGGTGCACATAGCCACACCATCAAACAACTGGACCCCTAAAACAAATTTGGGATGTTACACAACTTAAGCGATGCTCTACCCAAATTTTCCAGGTGAGTACATAGAGTCATCGATGAGCAGTGAATCCAACAATTACATCAAGCCCACCAACCACAGATCTGACATTGTAGAGGACTCTAGCTGGTTGGCAAAGGAGGAGGATGCTTGATTTCATTCTTCAATTTTCTTTTTGTGGTATTTGCATTTGGTATTTTTTTTTATAGCAAATACCTGAAAGTATACTTGTAAAATATTCAAGAAGTAATGAAAAGGAAATTTGTATCTCATACATTGTTGAATGCTATTGCTAGTTTATTTTAGTCTTGAACCCATGTATTATTTTCTCTTTAGCGATGAACATTATGCGAGTACAACATTGGCGAGTGCAAATATATAACGAATACATGTTGTAATTAGACTCTTGAGTTAACTTACATGAACTATGATCTTCTGTGACTTTCCCCAGATAGTTTTACTTGGCCAATATTTAAGACTTACTTATGACTTGACATTCAAGTCGTGAATACCCCATGTAAGTCTATGTGACTTCCTGAGAATGAGTGAAAGGAATCACCTCCTGTATGAAGTTACTTGGAATAAATCAACACTTATAAGTTTGTGAATACCTATCATTTATGTTTGCGATTTCAATATGAATAATCTTCCACCAATAATTAATGAAGCATAAGAGGGAAAATTAATACCCATGACAAGATAACAAATAAGCATTTTACGAATACCCTTTTTAAGACAGTTCCACAGGATTTACATTAGTCTCATCAACGGAAAAATGTTAAAGTGAATATGCTAGTTGCATGTCTACGTATAATGAGAGATATACTTGAATTATCATCCCTGTTGGGAACCATATATGAATATGCATGATGGTCTTGCAACATATTTTACAAAAAACTTCTAACTATGGTAACAATAACACATGTGGCACTAGTCGATAAACTGTTAGAATTGAAACTCATAGATATTGATCATGATATGTTGAAGGTTTTATATTTAAGTAAGGATAACATCTCAAGTGATTCCTTTAATGATCCAAAAGGGCCACTGCTTCACTTCATATGTCAACCTAAAGGTTCTAAAGGACCAAACTACAAAAGGGAAACCAGTTGGGTATAAGGCATCAATGGAGCTTGTCCTCAGAGAGCATTATAAAGTAGGACAAAAGGCATATTTGCTAGACAGAGCTTGTCCACAGAAAGGATACACAATTGTGCATAAGGAATCCATTTTATTTTTGGATGCTTGTACTCAAAAAGGTCCCTTAGTAGTGACAATGTCTTTGTTGATGCACGATAGAGTGGTCCTATCACCCTGATCAGTATACCACTTATGCAAGTCACAAACAATTCCAGTGATAGAGATCATAAAGGATCTTAAAACAAATGATCGAGAGTTTGACAAATATTAGCAAGAGATCCGAAAACTTGAAGACCATTACAAGAGATTTGATCAAGCTACCACTACACAACCGCGATTTAATTCTATTCGAGTTGTGGTCTAAGTGGGTGTTACCGCACATCGATCTCAATTCAAGGAAGTGCACGCAAGTTCCAGTGATGACCTCTAGGGAAAAAGTAGACCCATTTAAAGTCCTTTAAAAGATTGGATTCAGAGATCTCGATTGAAGGGGAATATAGGTAAGTGCCATAGGGAACACTCCATTTATTTGGTTAGTAAGAAAAGAGTACACACAATACTTATATATAAAGGATATGTTTCATGATTTAAGATAAGAATCTCTTCATGTCGTCTCTGCTACAAGTGTTTGGTATATCCTCACCATCATAGGAATGCAATCGATAACCTCTAATATTTAGTTCTTCTCTAACAATAAAGGTCCCACTAAGTTGGGATTGACTTTCCTAACTGAGACCATTCTTCCCACTGCGTTCAAATTGCGTGCAATCGACAAACTCGCATGTTATGTGTATGCTTGTCTGATTTCTTGGCTCCACTACATAGCGCTTACTCTAAACAAACATAATCAGGCAAAAAAATTTCAAAAATTATACATTTTTCTGTAAAACACTACTTCTATTACTAACGCGTAACATTAGATTGTTAGTGTTGGTGCTAGTATAAAATCCTATGTTTTATTAACTATTTTTCAAAATTATGCATTTATGTTTAGTTTTTTGTTACTCTTTAAATAATTAAAACAAAAAATGAAAAACTAATCAAAATCGATCAAAAACATGGTTTTTTCATTTAAAAATCAAATACAAAATTTCAAAACAAATTTCAAAGAACACAAATATGCTTTTCTTATTATTTCTTTATAAGTGTTTACTATTTTGTATTTCGTATTAAAAAATAAAAAATTATAAAAACTGATTACTAATCATTGAAATGCTTCAAGGAAGATTAGGTTTATCTTTTCAAGATTAACTTACAATGTTAAATTCTAATTTCAAGTATCTTAATACATTGTTTTGTGTCATGCCTTAAACATTATCTTGTAATGTGCAATGAAATTGATTATAGGAATCATGTGTAGAATTGCTTAACATGACTCTAAGTATGAGTAATATTTTATATTTGATAATGATTTACTCACTCACCTCTTTGATAATCTACATATGAATTTAATCTTACTTTTATATGATTGTGTCTTGTAACAACTTAACATTAATAGATGTGTGATTAGTTTACCTACACCTCAAAAAAATCTGTTTTCATGCACAAATTTTTGTAAGAAGTATGGTTTTAAATCGAAAAAACTCTTATGTTTGCAAAAACAAGTGAATTCGGAGAACTTTGACACAAACTAAAATTCAAATGATTACATGACAAAGATAACTCTACCAAGCACTACACACCTTCCTGATAAGCTTTAATGAGCATTGTGAGGTTGAGCACCTTGGAGAGAATTTTAAAGTGTCTTGTGCAAACTACTTTTATACACTACTTCTTCTTGTATACCAGATCACAAAGAAAAGGTAAAATATATGTGATCCCCCAAGCACTACTTTGCACCCTGATAAGTCTTAATAAGCATTGTGTGTAGAGCACCTTGGGAGTTGTACTATTTTTATGTGCATTGAAATAAAATCGAGCTATATGGGTGGAAGTAATTCTAAAAACATATTTCAATAATGTTGTGTTTATTCTATTATACATGTCATGTGTTTTGATTAAATCATTTGTATACTCTTATAAAAACACTACTTGTACAGATCATTATCTCTCATAAAACTTCTACTCATGAGTATTGGACCTTAAATTAAAGCATATTTACATGTCTTTTCTACAATTTTTTAGTAAATGCACTAGATAACTTTGCATGATTTCTACAATATACAAGTATACTTGAATTGTGAATTTAGAATATTGTAGTTTCCTATCTTGATAAATTAAAATCATGCTTGAATTTCAAATTCAAAACATCTTCTTTCAAACACAAACACTCTTATTTATTATGCTTGCAAACTTCAAAAAGATGTTTATTTTAAAAGTATTTGAACTTATTTTCTGCTATGCCTTGTATGCATACTCTTGCCTCTATACTCTTTAAACAAGTGCTATAGTATTTTGATTACAAATGATATTTTGATCTTAGACTTAAATTGCTAAAACATCTATTTTTTCACTAACACAGAACTCTTACTCATTTACTGTGCTTCAAACTCCCATAAAGATGTTTATTTATCTTGAATCATGCTTTCCCCTATCCTTTCTACTTGTATGCTCGATCATGAATATTTTTCTTACCCAACAAGTAATATTGTCTCCCTATCTAATAATACTCATTCTTACTCCAAACATCCTACAAAAGGAGGAGAATATATAAGTAATTCGAACTCCATCCTTTACTCATTCACCATGCAGTATCACTAAGTCATAAATCATTGCCATACTCTATCCCTTCTCTCCACCCTCTTTTTATAATACTAAAAGAGGGTGAATAACTTTGAAAAAAATACACACTTAAGGGGAGCAAAATACATAGGATGCTTTAATTTAGGGGGAGCTCTCATTATATGGGGAGCATCAACATAGGTCGAGCATATTCATACTATCACGCCTATCCTTTGCTATAAACATATTTCTTATTGTTAAATGCTTTCTTTCTAAGAGGATTTGTTATTATCAAAAGGGGGAGTTTGTTGGAACATGCTTTCCACATCTCTTGGTTTGAGAATAACAAATCCCATTGTATTTGATTATACTTGCAATTTGTTTATAGTGTGCAAGATCTTCTACTTTCAAGCCTTTATGACTACGAGAAAGAAAGATGAAGAATTCCCTACCAAGTCAAAGCTCTGGTGCTAGCGTGACGCGTTAATGCTAACACTGGTGATAACATGTATAGATTTGGAAACTTCATCGAAAAGGAAACATTCGTCGAGAAAGGAAGGTCGTCGAGACTGAATATAGCAACTCTTACCGCATAGCGTTAAGGCTAACGCCCGACGGTAACTTATGGAAGTCTCGCGATCACGATGCTGATTGAGGAGCAGAAAAGGAAGGAGATCTAACCACTGGGAATGATATATACTAACACAGCGCGTTAGCATTACCGCGGTGTGGTAGGAGGGGATACCAATTCTGGATCCAGAAGGTTGCCAAAAATGGCTCGATCCACGTGACAGAATGTTTCCTAAAGAGGTTATCGCCCGATGGTTGTACTAACGCTTGCGCTAGGATCTGAGCCTATTTATAGAGCGGTGTGCCTCCATTCTGAAAAGTCAAATCGAGAAGATATTGAACTACAACTCCGGTATTTGTGAGAGCCTCCTCTTTGCAAGCTAAGAGAACTCCGTCAAAGTTCATGAATGCTAAGGACTTGAAGAAAGATCAACCACGCCAACTTCATCTTCAAGTTCATCCTTTTAGGGTGTTTCTTTGATGTTTTAGTTTTTACTATTTGTAACCTTTATATTTTTATCGGTAGAGAAATTCTCCACGTGTTTGGAGACTAGGGCCTTGCGATGACTAGCGAGAATTCACCTCGTGGGTGTGGCGACTAGGTATAGGTTTAGATCTCGGGGCGGCTTGAGGCCTCATTTGGGGAGAGATAGGCTAGAGCCAACGGTATTTGGGAGAAGGGTCAGTATAGAAAACCAAAAGGGTGCATTCGTTTGGTAGGTTTTGTTTGATAGGAATTGGTTATGGCCGAAAACCTGCGGCACAGAGGTTTTGAAATTGGGCCAAAACCAAATCCTTTGTTCATTTGCAGTAAGATTTTCAGGCACATGAATTAAATCTACCAAATTTTCTGTTCATTTGCAGGATGGAATTCAGACATAGGAATTGATATTTTAGCCCTATTACAATATCCCAATAGTCCTAACCCTAAACACTTGGATCAGATAAAGGAGATGGATGTTGGAGCCTATGTTCCGCATCTCTTGGTTTGAGAATAACAAATACTTGGTTGTATTTGATCTAGTCTTTTGTGTGTTTATAGTGTCCAGGTTGTACAGGTTCAATGAGGAGACAAGTCCTCATTCATGGGCATGATCCGAGAGTGTGTACACAATAGAAAAAGCAAAAGGATGAGTTTTGTGTGCTGATCTTAAAATGGCCCTAACATTCAATCCAGGAAGAGTTACAGAACGTGCCACCCCATTTCGGAGATGAGAACGACTCAATCTACAGTTTGGAGAAGTTTCGGACGGCAAAAATGAAGAGGAGCTGTCGGAATTCCGACACTCAATGTCGCCCAGGCGACAGCGCAGAAGTTACAGCAACTGCCCGCACGACAGCACGACGAATGGCAGTTTGGCGCTGTAGGAATTCCGACACTCGATGTCGCCTAGGTGACAGTGCAAAAGTTACAGTAACTGCCCACACGACAGCACGACGAACAGCAGTTTGGGGCTGTCGGAATTCCGACAGCGATGTCGCCAGGCGATAGTGAAAATCTATAAATGGGTTCGTTTTGTTCGTGCATTGAGAGCTTTGAGAATTCCAAGTCCTTTCCCAAGTGCATACGAACCAGAGAGCTCCAGAACCTCAAGAACTCCCATTTGTGCTGAGAAGGTTTGAAATTGAAGACGAGATCGGACGCGCTTCTACATCAACGATCATCTCGAGGCTTCAACCTTCCTTTCAGAGATCTGAATTTGTAGGGAGTTCTTCATTTTACTTTGTATTTTCATTTATATACATTTCACTTTGTATTGGTAGGGAAATCGTCTCCTTGTGCGTGACGTCTAAGTCCTTGCGTGGCTTAGGGGAAAATCGCTTCCTTGTGCGGAGCGTCCAAGTCCTTGCGTGGCTTGGTAGGAAATCGTGGCCTTATGTGCTACGTCTAGATCTTGGGAAGATCTAGAGGATAGGCTTGGGCTTGGTCTAGGGAAAGACAAGTGATAGCCTTCCAATCCTTGGGAGAAGGATTGGTAAACAAAAATTGTGAAAAGTTTATTATCTTATTTATGCCTTGATCTTAAGCATTGTTAAGATCATTTTTATTGTATGAGAATTTCATGATTAAAATATTATGCCTTTTCTTTAATTGCAAATTTGGTTGCTTAATCTTTAACTTAGAAATTTGTGTTTGATCTAATTTAAAAATTTCATAGTTTGTAAATTTTTATAAGTGGTTTTTAGAAAAGCAAAATTTGATTTAAAAATTCCTAAGTAAAAAATCATAATTTAAAAAGGCCCTTATTCACCCCCCCCCCCCCTCTAAGGGCGCCACAAGATCCAACATGTGGTATCAGAGCAAGGTTATTTCAAATCGGCTTAATAATCAGGAATAATGACGCCTCTTGATCATGATCTCGCTTCTACTAGTGGGGAAAATTTTAATATAAATGAAAAAGTATTATCACCTCCTCTATTTATGGGCAAAAATTATGAAGGGTGGAAAACATTAATGAAAAATTTTCTTAAGGCCTTAGATGAAAAAGTTTGGAATATTATTATTGAAAAGCCATCTAGCGTACTAACTAGAAACGAAATTGTTTTAAACGCAAAATCTATGAATAGTCTATTTTGTGCGTTAGACCAAAATATTCTCAAACTTATTTATACTTTGCCTATCGCTTATGAGATTTGGATGTTTCTTGAAAGAACTTATGATTCTCCTTCTACAGGTATCAAACAATCACAAGAACCGGAGAATATGCATGCTTGCACAAGCCTTCAAGAATGCTCCTCTCATGACGAATTAATGGAGCACACATCAAATGGAAAAGAAGAAGAAGTACTGTCTTCGGAAGAGGAGTGCCAAAAAGATGTGAAAGGAACTTTTTGTTCAAACCTTCCCTCTCCCGATAGCAATGTAAGTAAATCAAATTCTTCTATCTTTGTGACTAATTCTATTTCCACATTACATATGCTACAAGTTGCTAAACATAAAATTAAGAAATTGAAAATTACAAATGATAAATTACGTTTAGAAAATAAAAGGTTAAAAGCTAATGTTACTGTAGAATCTAATTATGATGTGGCTTCTCCATCTTGCTCTTTAGTTGAAATTCCTACTCCTTGTTTTGATTGCAATTTATTAAAAGAACAATTCAAGGAAATTGAAAAAGGGCTCTTAGTTTCTAAAAAGCATAATGAAAAATTGATATTTGAAAATGATGTTTTAACTTGTAAGTTAAGACAATTAAAATCTTTTGTTGAAAAAGTTCTAATTACTTATAATGACTTTCATCATAAGATTTTAAATAACAAAGATAAATTAACTTACAAAATCATTTCTAAAAAGGATCATTTTCATACATCAACTCAAAAGGAGTTTAGTTTCAAAAAGAATTATGACCCTCACAAAATTCTTAAGAGTCACTATTATAAGTCTCAATATATTTTCAATCATGACTCAAATTTAAAAACTCTTTTTCATGAAAATCAAACTATAAAATATTTTCCTTCATATTATAAGAGTATGTCTATAAGAAAGAGTGGAAATGAAAATCATCAAATTAAGAATCAATCATTTAAAATTTATTGTAACCCACTCTTTCAACATTCAATTCTAAAGAAAGACAATCACTCTTATAAATTTTCAAAGAATCCATATAATAAAATTCATTATGATTATCAACATCATGCTATCTTGAAAAATAATTTGAATAAACATAAATACTCAAAGAATTATTTTTCAAACAACTATCATCATATAAAGATGTCACATAATCATTATATGGATTTAAGTGATAAACAACCAATGTATGAATGGAGACCCAAAAAGAAAAATGACATTTCATCTTTACTTGAAAAAGCCCATTCATCATTATCTTCCCAAAAGCCACCACGATGTATTTGGGTACCCAAAGGAACCATCCCACTTGGTCCCCTTTGGTTACCTAAATCTCTTATTCACTAGTATCCTATCATTTGCATGAAGTAGAAACAAATAAAAATGAAATATCACTACTCTACTTCATGATATGCTTATTGTTACTTTTCTTATGTTTATTTATTATTTTTTGAACAAACATGCTATGATCACTTTATATATCATGAAATATGACTTTCATATATTAAGCCTAATGTTTATATCAAATCAAAATTGTATTAAAATTGAACATTAAGTCATATATTTTTTTTTCAAAAGTGATCTATCTCTCATCTTTGATTGGTCTTTATTCTTTTTAAATCCTTTACCCTTAATTGTCTTGAATTATCATTATAAATTCAATATTGAAATTATTATCAAGACTATTGAAACTATTTTAAAGATTGGATTTAAATGGTTTATTAAAGGGCTTAAACTAAAAATTAAAATGCGCAACATTTTTGATTCTTTTCTATTTTTGTTTGCTGCATATGATAGCCCTAATAATGAAGAATATTATCTAGAAAAATTGAAAACAAAAATTCATCTAAACGCATGTTTTAATCTTTCAAAATGCGAGTTTACGATCAAAACTTCAAACATCCATATCTTTTGATCCGCTCGCCTGATTTTTGCGTTAAATATATTTTCGGAAAGAGCACAAAAATCTCCATCCAACGGCAAACTAGGCTTGCTCATTTGAGTTCTTTTGGTGCTGTTAACTTGCCCAATTTCAACTCCGTTTTAAAAGCTATCTTAGTTCGCTTGATTTGGAAATTTCTGTGTTTATGGATTTTTCATCACATGCTATCCTTAGTATAATTGATTCATATATTAATTTATATATTATGTGTATGATGTGTGTAACCAATATTTGCATGAAATTTAGACCTTAGAATCATCTTGTATCATTAAGATCAAATCAAAATATTAATCATTTCATTCTAGGTCTACAGAAAATTAATTTGAAAACTTCTCATATTACATGCAACATGATCTCCATTAATCCTAGGTAATAACATTGCATTCAAACTCATCATTCTAGCATCACTTCTTGGTCTATGCTTATATATTTATGCTAGGTATAACATGTACAATGTTATTTAAATTTGATGATAACTATGTGATTTGAAATTATAATAGAATACTAAAATTCCAACAACCACATAGTTTATGGATTAATCATTAGAATATATATGAATATTGTATCATGAATCATATATTATCATGCAAAACCAAAGATCAATAAATTTAATTATTGAATGCAATTTTATTAAACAATTTCAAAACATTGTATATGTGATCTTTGTCTTTGAAATGATTACATGATCATCTTTTTCTAGACTTAAAAAAAAATCAAACATGCTTATTCAAAAGAAAATCACCAAATCACATTGTGATAAGTCTAGAAGAATTAGAATTTACATACATCATGATGATCTAAGATATATTCTATGAAAAATTCTCTTTAATCATAAATCATAATTCATGTTCTATCAAGAAATATCTCAAATCGATAATAGGAATTATGAATCTTATGATAAAAATTATGAATAATATTTTTCTTACATTATTTGATGTATGAATATGCTTTGCTAGTAATTGCATGTATCTCACATATACATATATTCTAGAATCAACTTAGGAATAATAAAGATACATCAAACTTAATCATCACTCCATTCTAGATCTATAATTTGAAACTCTATTTTGGAAATACATGCAATATTAATATAAATCTTATGACATGACATTAAAGCCAAAACTCATCATACTAGCTTTATCACTTATTGAATATTAGTAATTGTGCTAGTTATCACATATCGTCATCTCATAAAAGTAGAAAAACTATGCGGCTTTATAACTCATCACATTAAACAAAACCCATAGTTTATAAATCAACCCATAGTTTGAAAGGCATAGGTTGTCAAAAGATTATTCACCTTTGACTTCATATCTCACAATAGCGGGGGCGTAGGGTTGTATGCATTAGAGACCTAACCTCTAAGTCATGTCTTGTCCTTAACCGGGGAGGGTTCCAGTGGGGCCTTGCGAGGCACTGGGGGGAAAGAGTGCTAGGTTGAGTGTTCTCTAGTGTGTGCATATGGGACTAACACCCCAACCTACGGCATTTGTGTAGCTCCTCATGCCCATCCGTCACTTAGTACGGGGCTAGGGTGTAGACATTTAGTCGGGGTAGTCTTGAATCTTAGGACATACTTATTTTACTCTTTGCATGATCATTTTATTTACTTATCACTTAAATCATCCATATTTTGGGCTATTTAATAAAAAAATGTCCTCTTGTGTTTGCATAATTTATCTTTTTCTGATTTTTAAAATTTCTAAAAATATATAAAAATATTTTAGTTCATATGTACTACTTAGTTTTTGTGTTTCTGACTTTTTGTTATTTTGTTTTTATTCATATTATGAAAAATCAAATAAAATTTTCAAAATTCAAAAATTACAAAAATAATTTTTTTGTGATTTTTTTTTTTTTATTGATTTAAAAATGATAAAACAAAAAACTGTATGATCTTTATTGCCAATATCAAGCATGAATGAATTCTATTATTTAGAATTTTTTACAATGTTAAAATTTATTCCTTCAAATTACTATGAACTTTGTTTTGTTTATCATGCTTTGATATATCTATTTAAAGTGCATAAATTGTATTGAAAAATATGTGTAGAACCAAGCTTAGCATGCCTCTATGTATGAGTAAATGTATTATGATTGATAATGATACCTTTCACTCACTTATTTTGGTAATCAACATGTATGTTTAAATCTAAAAATGCTTGCTTGTGTATTGTATTTGTACAATGAATTAAATCTTCCATAAGTTTATTGCTTACACTATATTTGAATTGCACTTGTGAAATTTAGAAAAGTTGTTAAGTTAAAATTTTTGGGTTTACAAAACAAGTGTATTCGGAGAATGTTGTCTCACAAATGTTAAAAAGAATTGTATATGTAGACAAATATAACTCCACCAAGCACTACTTGAACCTCCTGATAAGTCTTCATAAGCATTGTGAGGTTGAGCACCTTGGAAAGAATAGTAAAGTGTCTTGTGCAACCCTTGATTAGACACCACTTTTTATAAAATTGTGTGCATTAAAGTGTGTGAAAGTAAATATACTTATGTTTTATTGTGCACTTTACTCTACATATGTCTTGTATTTTGTGTTTTAAATAAATTGTTAACATTGCCCAAAATACACTTATGTGCACATCATTATCTTTCATAACACTTCTTCTCATGAGTATTGGATTCTAATGCTTTATCTATACTACTCTTTATATAAGAAATGCACTAGATAACCTAGCATTATCTCTACAATATTTTGGTATTTCTTGAACTTAAAATTAAGTAACATTGTAGTATATTTTCTTTTTGATGTGTTCATTTCATGCTTGGTACATTTTGCACTTAAACTCAAATTTATAACACTGATTTTCATGCTTACAAAAAGATGTTTCTTATAATCTTCCGCTTGCTTACAACTCTTATTTTTTTTTAAATCTCTTATATACTATGCTTAAAATCTTTATCATTATCTATATTACAAAATCTCGATCATGCTTTATCATTTATAAGAAATGCCTCCTTACTACCCTCACCTAAACCCTCTTTTGATTCTAACAAAAGGGGAGATTAAATTTCATAAATCTAATATTTAGGGGGAGTGCATTATAATGATATTAAACTCAAAAAATGGGAATATTTGTAGGGGGGGTAATCATATAGGAGGTGCATACACTATCATATGCTAGATCATGAAAATCCTTCAATAAATGGTTCCTTACCTATCTTAAAAGATATACACTCATCCTTACCCACTTTTGTTAATAACAAAGGGGGAGAAGAAATTGAGAAATCTAGTAAAATAGATATTTAGGGGGAGTAGTTTATAAGAGACACTAATGTAGGGGGAGGGCTTGATATAGAAAGAGTAGGCATTATCGCTTTCAATTCTAGGGGGAGGACTTGATATAGAAAGAGTAGGCATTATCGCTTTCAATTCTATCACGCTCTTAATATGTTATTCTTGCATATCTTATTACCGCACATATCTATAAACACAAATTGTCTTAATCTCACTAATTTCTCATACGGGTATTTGTTATTATCAAAAGGGGGAGATTGTTGGAGCCTATGTTCCGCATCTCTTGGTCTGAGAATAACAAATACCGTGTTGTATTTGATCTAGTCTTTTGTGTGTTTATAGTGTCCAGTTTGTACAGGTTCAAGGAGGAGACAAGTCCTCATTCATGGGCATGATCCGAGAGTGTGTACACAATAGAAAAAGCAAAAGGATGAGTTTTGTGTGCTGATCTTAAAATGGCCATAACTTTCAATCCAGGAAGAGCTACAGAACGTGTCACCACATTTCGGAGATGAGAACGACTCAGTCTACAGTCTGGAGAAGTTTCGGACGGCAAAAATGAAGAGGAGCTGTCAAAATTCCGACACTCAATGTTGCTCAGGCGATAGCGCAGAAGTTACAGCAACTGCCCACACGACAGCACGACGAACGGCAGTTTGGCGCTGTCGGAATTCTGACCCTCAATGTCACCCAGGCGACAGCGCAGAAGTTAAAGTAACTGCCCGCACGACAGCACGACGAAAAGCAGTTTGGGGCTGTCGGAATTCCGATAGTGATGTCGCCCAGGCGACAGTGAAAATCTATAAATGGGTTCGTTTTGTTCGTGCATTGAGAGCTTTGAGAATTCCAAGTCCTTTCCCGAGTGCATACGAATCAGAGAGCTCCAGAACCAAAAGAACTCCCATTTATGCTGAGAAGGTTTGAAGTTGAAGACGAGATCGGACGCGCTTCTACATCAACGATCATCTCGAGGCTTCAACCTTCCTTTCAGAGATCTGAATTTCTAGGGAGTTCTTCATTTTATTTTGTATTTTCATTTATATATATTTCACTTTGTATTGGTAGGTAAATCGTCTCCTTGTGCGTGACGTCTAAGTCCTTACGTGGCTTAGGGGAAAATCGCTTCCTTGTGCGGAGCGTCCAAGTCTTTGCGTGGCTTGGTAGGAAATCGTGGCCTTGTGTGCTACGTCTAGATCTTGGGAAGATCTAGAGGATAGGCTTGGGCTTGGTCTAGGGAAAGACAAGTGATAGCCTTCCGATCCTTGGGAGAAGGATTGGTAAACAAAAATTGTGAAAAGTTTATTATCTTATTTATGCATTGATCTTAAGCATTGTTAAGATAATTTTTATTGTATGAGAATTTCATGATTAAAATATTATGCCTTTTCTTTAATTGCAAATTTGGTTGCTTAATCTTTAACTTAGAAATTTGTGTTTGATCTAATTTAAAATTTTCATAGTTTGTAAATTTTTATAAGTGATTTCTAGAAAAGCAAAATTTGTTTTAAAAATTCTTAAGTAAAAAATCATAATTTAAAAAGGCCCTTATTCACCCCCCCCCCCCCCCCCCACCTCTAAGGGCTCCACAAGATCCAACAATGGAGGCCATACCAAAGCAAATCTTAATCCCAATGAATTTTTATACTATCATTAACATACAATGAAGAGATGAGATAACATCATTCATATTAACATTAACCTGCCCTTTTGCAGAGTTGTGATATGTTATACCATCATTCACATTAACATTTACATGCCATTTTGCATTAGCTGAGATAGCAACAGTCAATTCATACTGTGAAGAAAAATACAATATCATTTTTATACTTCTAAAAAATAAGGGACTAAAAATCTAGTGAGAAAACTAGACTGGGAAAACACAGTTCGATGATTGCATAAATCGGCATGAACTTTCCTTCTTATAATTGTTAGGAGAAACTCCATATCATGATCCAAATCTTGAAGGAATGTTGAGATATGAAATGGACACATCGACCAAGGAGAAGGAGCAAGACAACGTGGCAAATTAGGACTTCTACGACGTCCTTCGCCGACACAATCACATGTGACTCCATCACAACAGTGACACTTTTCGTCGCGGGGAATCCACAAAGATCGCCAGCTTGAAACCGTCACTGTATGTCTGGAGAAGTGAAGGAAGAAGTATCGTGCATATTTGAAGATCAGAACCTTCGCCAGAGAACTAGACGCAGCGGAGACCTAGACTGACTAGAGAACTGGACTCCATCGCTGGAGAAGAGAAAGAAGAAATCAAACTGGCGATCTCCTCTTGCTCACGCTGTCGAACGAGCCCCAAAACTGACCAAAAGTGGTCGATTTTGGGGATAAGTCATTTTTCTAAAAATCAAAACCTATGGGTTTTGAAAGAAAGACAATTCCTTTCCAAAAAAATGCCAAATGAACAAAAATATTAGAATTGGGATACCCAAAACCAATTCCTCTATGTGAAAACCTACCAAACAAATAGGGTGAAAAGGTTTTTACACATACGCCTCAATCTCAAGCGTCATTGGGATAAGTTTTTGTAATGTTTTTCAAGCAATAATATTATCTGTATTTTTATAATATTATCTTTCAATTTCTGATTGCTGAAATCTAAACGAAAAAGGGGTTCTCTGTCACCAAAGCCGCACGGTAACGCTACCGCAGGCGGTAGCAATAGAGTTCACTTATATCATGCCAAATACAACCCACTTTCATAAAAAGCCTACTATAGTATTTAAACTGAGTTATTTTTTATGAACACTATCAACCTATTTGAATAAAGTCAATTAAGTTCAAAAGTTCTTAAAATCCTTATTCAACCCTCCACCTCTAAGGGCGCTTACATATCCAACACAATTGACGGGCACTACAACTCTATTTATAGGAAGACAGACAGATGTCGTCACCGCCCCAAGAGAGATACAGTATCCGCCACAACCAAACGGCACAAGGGGAGATCTCACGATCACAAGAAGTAACCTGCTTGAGCCTTGGCCAATATGGCGACTAGCAAATAGAGGAGATATAGGAGACAATGCAGACTGCGTGGTCTCTGCAATCTGAACTTTTTCAGACTGCCCAGACCTCTTCCACTCCACTTCAAAAATTCAACACATCTGAGATTTTTCAATTTATAATTCAGAATTATTATAACATGCATTTTCTTCCTTAATACCTCTAAATGAACATTACATAATTCTTTAAAACAAATTTTAAATTCATCTGCTGATAAATCAAAATTATGAAAATATGATACCTGATCTTCCTGATCATCTTAGGAAGCCTCTAAAGCCATCAGGCAGTCTTCCTCAGCAGCAGATTCTTCCTCACCTTCAGATGAGGAACTTGACTCAGATTCTGAGTAACTCCAGGTTTTAGCTATGAAACCTCTTCCTTTCTTCTTATCTTTTCTTTTAGATGTCTGCGTCTTATGATCCTTCCAAGAAGACTTCTCTTTCTGAAGATCAGGGCACTCAGTTGCAATATGACTTGGCCTCCTAAATACAAAGTATGTAATCTCCTTGTTGGGAGTCTTTTCAGACCTTGGCTTGCTAGAACTTTTGTCTCTCCTCCTTGATTCTTCACTTCTGACCCACTTTTTGAATATTCTGGCTAGAATATTGAACATCTCTTCTTCTAAATTTAATGGTTTAGTTTTTGAAGAGCAATTGTTCTTTGTCTTGAAGAAGTTGAAGCTTTCTCTTTGGTTTCTGTTTCAGCACTGCTTTTTAGCTGCATTTTGTTGAAAATATTGAAGTGAAGTGGAGGTCGGGCGGTCTGTCTTGAGATTGTGCGAGTTGAAGTGAAGTGGAGGTTGGGCAGTCTATTTTTGAGATCGCGCGGGTTGCCTACCCACAGTGGGATGGCATTCTTCCAGTCCGGCTTGTTCTTGTACTTGGTCTGCTTCAAGTCCTGGTGCTCTGCTAGACCGGTGCATCTTGTCTTTAAGTCGCACATTTTATTTTCTACCCACTGCCGAGTTGGGGCGGTTATCCTATCTCTATGGGCGGTTACCACACTCCACCTTGCGCCTATAAATAGGACCTCACCCTCAGATCTTATACAATGAACAGTAAGCGAGAGCTCGCAAGTCTTTTGTGCGGTTAGATTTTTCTAGTCGCTCGGGTTGAGAATTGACTCTATTGTGTTTGCAGGTTGCATGGCTTATGTGTGGTTCTGACTTGATCAGAGGAGACCGCATTGGTTAAGTCAGTGGAAGTCAGCGGCGGGTAGCAGCAGGTGGTCGCGGTTTTCGGCTTCTCTCTTCGGCTTGCATTTCTTGTTTTCAATAAAGTTAGACCGTGCGGTTAGGCGGCTTGCCTTGCTGGTCTATTTTCTGTTCATCTAGTCAGTAACAGTGTTCGTGGTTAGGAGCGGCTACTGACTGCGATCAGGCGGCCTTGCTCGGGCGGATAGTTTCAGCATTGGAATAATGGGTAGTCCGCGTGTTGAGTTGCGGTTTGGCGACTTGGCAGTTTGCGCGGATAGCCTTGTTAAGTCGGGCGGCTTGGGCAGTTTCTATTTGTCTTGTTGTTATTCTTCTTCGATTGTATTAGTGAAGCATGTCTCTCCATGTGTACCTCAAATTGTAAAGAAGGGTTTTGAATACTAGTTCTCGTGTTCCTTCTTTATTTCTGGTTTATTGTGCTCAGTTGGGTTGAGAGTGTTCCTGCGACCAGTTCCATTTTTCTACTTATTATCAAAATGAGAAATTTTCACTTGGTATCAGAGGGACTAGAGGGTTGAGCAGTGAATCAGCCGCAGTTATCTTGCTTGGATTTCTGGAGCACAAGTTAATCAGTAGTACTGTAATGGAAGGTGGAATTGCAAGAGGTCTTGGTATTGAGCTTCTTACACAGATTAACTTTAAGAAGTGGAAGTCTTGTATGGAAAGCTATCTTCTTGGTGAGTATCTCTGGGAGGTTGTCGGAGGAGATGCAAGACAAGCAGTTGTCCCTGTTGAAGGGAATGCTGAGCTTGTGAAAGCTTAGAAGAAAACAAATGCGAAAGATGAGTTTACTCTCAAGCCGGCAATTTCATAAGAGTTATTTGATCACATCATAGGATGTCGATATGCTGCTGAGATTTGGACTTCTCTTGACGGGCTATTCAATAAGAAGAATATAGCGCGGCTACAGTTCTTGGAAAATGAGTTGGCGAAAGCCACTCAAGGTGATCTTTCTGTTTCTACTTTCTTTTTAAAGATGAAGAACCTCTGTGCAGAGATTTCTGCATTGGATCCGATGAGCCCATCTCTAAGGCAAAGCTGAAGAGGAATATTATTCGTGGATTGTAGAGAGAATATGTGGCCTTTGTCACTTCTTTCCAAGGCTAGGCCAATCATCCATCGTTGCTTGAGCTGGAAAATCTGCTTGCTTTGCAGGAAAGCTTGGCAAAGCAGATGGCTGGGATGTCTGTCTCCGGGGGAGATAATGAGGTACTTTTCTCTGGGAAGAAGAAGTGGGAAAAGAAGAAAAAATCATCTCGAAGCAATGGTCCTTCTACTTCAGGTCAGCAGGAGAGGAGCCATGCTCCTAAGTCTGATGGAAAGAAGAAGGAAGGACTTCGGTGCTTCAAGTGTAATCAGCTTGGTCACTTTAAGAAGGATTGCCGATTGAATCTTCAGGCAGGGCATGTTGCTGGCAAGAAGGAAGTTGGATCCAGGAATGAGGAAGTTGAATGGGGAGGAGAGGGTGCCTTTACGGCAAATCTGACGGCGACGTCCATTGATGTTCTTTCTTCTATCAACTACAAGGAGGACTGGATTGTTGACTCGGGGTGTGGTCATCACCTCACCGGAGATGGGTCAAATCTTTCTTATGCGCAGCCCTATTCAGGTAATGATGTTATTATTACCGCTGATGATTCTATTTATGCAGTCAAGCAAGAGGGGGGTGGTTTCTTTAGGCAGTGATAAGGGTCCACTCAAATTACGGAGAGTTTATCACGTGCCGAGTATGAAGAAAAATCTCTTCTTAGTGACTAACGCTGTAGACGCCGGATATCATGTTCTGTTTGGTCCAACAGAAGTGAGGTTTCTTAAGAATGTGTCATCGGTGCAAGTTGACACAGTTCATGTTGGGATAAGGGTAAAGGACTTGTTTGTTTTATCAACAAGTTCCTATGTTGATAAGATGCAGACAAATGATAGCGCGACTATCTGGCATGAGAGGCTAGGGCATGTTTGCATGGCGAAGCTGAAGACTATGGCGGAAAAGGCCTTGTGAAAGGCTTGCCTAGTTTATCATCCATGGGAGAGGGTCATGTCTGTGCGGGGTGTCAATATGGCAAGTCTCATCGACTTCCATTTGACAAGTCACAGAGCAGGTGCAAGAAGCTGTTGGAGTTGATTCACGGTGATCTTTTTGTCCAGACCAACACTGCTAGTCTTGGAGGCAACCATTATATGTTAGTTTTGATTGATGTATACACCAGATATACCTGGGTGTATTTTATGAAGGAGAATTCAGAAGCGTTCGGGAAGTTTGTGGAGTTCAAGGAGCTTGTGAAGGGTCGTCTTAGACTGCGGATTAAAAAACTGAGAACTGACAATGGAGGTGAGTTCAACTCAGGTGAATTCTTTAGTTTCTGCAAGAAGCATGGCATCCAGAGAGAGCTCTCTTGTGCGCATACTCCACAACAGAATGAAGTTGCTGAGCAGAAAATCCATCATTTGATGGAGTCCGTGAAGTGCTGGCTTCATGCCAAGAATATTCCAAAGTCCTTCTAGGCAGAGGGTATGTCTTGTGCTGCTTCTGTTATCAATTGGATGCCTCTTAGTCCGATCAACATGAAGACTCCACATGAGCTAATGTTTAAGGAGAAGCCCTGTGTGGGACACTTATGAGTGTTTGGTTCAACTATGTTTCTTTGCTGGCCCTCTGGACGAGCCAGAGCCTTCAAGATTTGAGGAAGCCACTGGAGTCAAGGAGTGCGAAGATGCGATGGATGAGGAGATGGCTTCCCTCAGGAAGAACGAAACCTGGGATCCTGTTCCCAAGGTTGATGGCATAACTCCTGTAACTTGCAAGTGGGTGTTCAAATTGAAGAAGAATGCACATGGTAGAATCGAGCGGTACAAGGCTCGCATGGTTGCTTGAGGGTTCTCACAATAGTATAGGGAGGATTATGAGGAGACGTTCAGTCCAGTGGCCAAGATGACTTCGGTACGGGTGGTGATTGTGTTGGCAGCTTGCCAAGGATGGAAGATTTGGCAACTTGACGTAAAGAATGCTTTCTTGTACAGCGAGATTGAGAGGGACATCTTCATGGTTCAGCCACCTGGGTATGTATCGAAAGTTCATCTGGGACACGTCTGCAAGTTGAAGAAGGCCCTCTATGGGTTGAAGCAAGCGCCTAGGGCGTGGTATGGGAATATCGCAGAATATCTCCATTTCTGCGGATACTTTGTTTCAGACTCAGATTCTTGCTTGTTTATCAAGAAGAAGTGAGAGCTTCAGGTCCTCGTGCTATTGTATGTGGATGACATGATTGTCACCGGGAACTCAGAAGAGGAGGTAGCAAGGCTAAGGGCTGAGCTTGCTATCAGATTTGAGATGAAGGATCTAGGTGAGCTCCACCACTTCCTTGGACTGGAGGTTGAGAGGCAGAAGAATGGAGTGCTTATTTCCCAGAAGGGCTATGCGGAGCGAATCGTTAAGAGATTCGGCATGCAGGAAGGGAAGAGTAGATCCACTCCTCTTGATGTTGGTCTAAAGCTTCGGTGGGATGAGGGGCGGATTCTTTCTGATCCATTGGTATTCCGCGCTCTTATTGGGAGTTTGATATATTTGACGATTACTAGGCCAGATATTGCATATGCAGTTGGCAGGGTAAGTCGATATATGGCAGAGCCACGAAAATCTCATATGGTTGCGGCCAGGAGTATCCTGAAGTACATGAAGTCAACCTCTAATTTGGGTCTCTATTATAGGAGAGATATGTGCTTTAACCTGCATGGTTACATGGATGCTAATTATGGGGGAGATTCGGATGATCGGAAGTCGACATCTGGATATGTCTTTTTGGCGGGCCCTGCAGCTATATCTTGGTGCAGCAAGAAGCAGGATTCGGTATCTATTTCTACCACTGAAGTGGAGTACAAGGCTTTGGCCTTGGTTGAGCATGTGCGGAGCGAGGACAATTTCGCTGACATCTTCATGAAGCCGCTATTGAAGGGACCATTCACTCAGTTATGAGGTTTACTCGGGTTGACTTCCACTTCTCACTTCAAGGGGGAGTGTTGAAAATATTGAAGTGAAGTGGAGGTCGGGTGGTCTGTCTTGAGATCGCGCTGGTTGAAGTGAAGTGAAGGTCGGGAGGTCTATTTTTGAGACCGCGCAAGTTGCCTACCCGCAGCGGGCTGGCGGTCTGCCAGTCCGGCTTGTTGTTGGACTTGGCCTGCTTCAAGTCCTGGTGCTCTATTAGACCGGTGCGACATGTCTTTATTCCGCACGGTTTGTTTTCTACCCGCTACCGAGTTAGGGCGGTTATCCTATCTCTATGGGCGGTTACCACACTCCACCTCGCGCCTATAAATAGGACCTCTCCCTCAGATCTTATACAATGAATAGTAAGCGAGAGCTCGCAAGTCTTTCGTGCAGTTAGATTTTTCTAGTCGCTCGGGTTGAGAATTGAATCTATTGTGTTCGCAGGTTGCGCAGCTTGTGTGTGGTTCTGACTTGATCAGAGGAGACCGCAACGGTTAAGTCGGTGGTAGTCAGCGGCAGGTAGCAGTAGGTGGTCGTGGTTTGTGGCTTCTCTCTTTGGCTTGCGTTTCTTGTTTTCAATAAAGTCAAACCGTGCGGTTAGGCGGCTTGCCTTGCCGGTCTGATTTCTATTCATCTAGTCAGCAGCTGTGTTCGCGGTTAGGAGCGGCTAAGTGACTGCAATCAGGCAGCCTTGCTCGGGTGGACAGCTTCAGCATTGGAATAATGGGTAGTCTGCATGTTAAGTTGCGGTTTGGCGACTTGGCAGTTTGCACGGACAGCCTTATTAAGTCGGGCGGCTTGCTAGTCGAGCAGCTTGGGTTGTTTCTGTTTGTCTTGTTGTTATTCTTCTTCGATTGTATTGGTGAAGCATGTCTTGCCATGTGTACCTCAAATTGTAAAGAAGAGTTTTGAATACTAGTTCTCGTGTTCCTTCTTTGTTTCTGGTTTATTGTGCTCAGTTGGGTTGAGAGTGTTCCTGCGACCTAGTTCCCGTTTTTCCGCTTATTATCAAAACAAAAAAATTTCACACATTTCATAGGACTTCAGCTTCCCAAGGAGAGCATCTATTGATATCTCTCGCTGACATATTGATTCCCTTATGGCCCAAATCCTTGTATCACGTGTGCTAGGGAAGCACATGAGAAGCTTATCATTAATTTCAGTGAGTGAAATTTCCTTGTCTAAGCCATTTAATTCACTCACAATGAGTCTAAATCTGACTTCCATTTCATCCACATTTTCTTCTGGCTTCTTTTGAAAGTTCTCATATTAGGATATGAGAAGAGACTTCTTGTCTTTCCTTTCATCAAAACTTCCTTCAACTAATCTAGATATTGAATCCCTGGTTTATTTTGAATATTGGCAGTCAACTACTTTCTAAAATATATCAGCTGACATAGTTGGTACTAGTATATTCATAGTCTTATCACGACATGCCTTTACTTTCTTCTCAGTTTCAGTCCACTCAGATCTGGGAACCAGATATTGTGTTGAGGTTCCACTAGCATCCTTTTTGTAAGAAATTGAAGGACATGTAAACACAACATTAAACTTGTCGTCATCAATAGAAGTCATATAAAGTTTAATTCTGGTCTTCCATAGTGTAAACTTGTCCAGGTTACACACTGGTGGTCTAGTGGATGCATAGTCCTTAGAACTCATTTTCTTAAAATGTTTTGAAATATAAAAATATGACTGAGAGGATCTTTTGATCAAGGTGTTATCCTTTTTCTTATCAACCTCCCTCTGATACCACTTGAAAGTGCACAGTAGCTCCACTGAGAATACTCTGGAGGGGGTGAATAGAGATTTAAAAACATATACTAAGAAATGCATAGAATATTAAGTCTAATTTCTAAGCATCCAAGATTCCAACCAAAATTACAGCAATCACAGAACAATAAAAAATAGACAGAGACAATCACAGAAAATTACACAAACACAAAAGACACAAAAACAATTGTGGTTCCCCTAAATTTAGATAGTCCACTCTTCTACCACCTTGGTAGGAATACACTATCACAGTGCCTGAGTCTTTTGATAAGGAGACTCTTAGAACTACTGAGTCTTTTGATGAGGAGACTCTTAGAACCAGGGACTAAGTCTTTTGATAAGGAGACTCTTAGAACCAAATCTAGATCTTTTGATAAGGAGAGCTTGAACCAAAACTAAATCCTTTGAAGAGGGATTCTTAAACCTCTTTACTCAGTTTATTAAATTGAGAGATAGAGAGTAAGATAAAGAAAATGGAGATGAAGAATAGTCTTCTAAATTGAATCCTCTGTCAGCCGAAGTTCTCTGAGGATTCCAGGCACTAATTGTTCTGGATCTTTTCAAAATGATGAATCCTTTCTTAGAAAAAAGAGCAAGGTTTATATGCTTATATCAAGGCTTCCATATTGTTCAGCAGTTTCAACAGCAGTGAAGAAGCAGAGAGAAGAAGAACTGATGTTTTAGAAAGACAGAGATTGAGAAGAATAATGTCTGGAGACGGAGAATAGTTGCATGTCTTTTCATTGCTGTAGTGTGTAATCTTGTCCACGATCTCTTCTTGAAATTTTAGTATATGAATCTCTGAAAGATTTTGAATTCTTTTTAATCTGGAAACTTATCTTTAGAAAGAATGAAATAATATTCTTCCGTATTTATCCTCATAAATCTCGACAACCTCTTCAAATTCCTTCCATAAATATTCTTCTGAAATTATGGGGAGAATTCTTTCCTTCGACTCTCTTCCAATAGCTCTAAGGATTAAAAAAGAATACCATATTACCCTTCTTCAAATAACTCTGGATAGATCTTCTGAATTTTCCATTCTGGGTTTCATTCGATGCTACGTCGACTTCTAGAGGAAGATGTGTCGAGAGCAGCCTAAAATCTGAAGTTCTGTCGACTTGGTTAAATACTCGACGTTGCGTCGATTCCTTATCGACGTATCTGTGGACTTCAACTTCTGGCTTCTGCGTTGAATACTAATCGATATTGCGTCGAATTCATCTTAAAATAATGTATGCATCAACTTCTGCCTTCTGCGTCGATTTCAACTCGACGTTGCGTCAACTACCAATCAAATGAAGAGTCGACTGCTAGTCTGAGTTACTTCTACTTCTATTCGAAGACGCTTTGACTTTTAATTGAAGTTGCGTTGACTAATATTCAACGCAAGTTTAACTTAACTAATTTTGACCTCCTTTTGACTAGGTTTTGACACACCTAGGTGGATATGACAACCTAGGATATCTAATGACCAAATTACCCTCACTACACAATATGAGTAATAAATCCTAGAGAATGAAATCACTTTTACAGAATTTGTAAGCATCAAAGGTCAGGAAACATTCTTCGAGTTTTGTCAGAATGTTTAGACCACAAAACACTCTTACAAAAACACTATCTAAAAGTGTTTATGAAGCAAACCCCCTCCCATTTAGATAGCTAATGCTAAGGCTAAATTTTTGCATACCCAAAAAAAAGAAAGGAAAAGGAAGCAGAATACTGCTTGCCTATCGAACGGGTAAATGATTACAGATCGCTCAATTGATAATCGTTGACTACTAAATTCATTGATAATAAAACCTATCTGTCGACGATCATAGATTACTGCTCAATTGAAATAAAAAGGTTGATACCTAATCATTGATCATCAACCACCATTGATCATAGCAATCACCAATTTCCAACTACCTCATTGATCAACAATCTCTAACAGTTAGTTTATGCACCGTACTATGATCGTTGGTTGCTAGCCTCTTCAGTAATAAACAATCGCCATTCACAAACAACAATCTGCTTGTCATCCAGAGATGACTTTTTTCTCTTTCTCTTAGTTATGTAAGCCTCCTAAGAGGTCAAGTAGGTACATTAAGTACCCAAACTTTTATTGTGGAAAAATAGGACACTTTAGGGTTGATTGTTGGTATAATAACAAAAATACCCTCTCCATGATCTTTACAGTGAGAGGAAAGGGTTCTAAATCTATATTGGGGACTTATCCTTATTTATGCAGGTTATGGTATGTCTAATTTCAAACAAGATGCACACTTGTTACATGGACAGCGGTTGCTCCATACATATGACTAAAGATAGAATTTTGATGACAATCTATTGTGTGGGTAAAGGGCCAACAATCATCTTTGGAGATTCAAGCCATGGATTAACTAGAGGTTATGGAAACTTTTCCTTAGGGAAGATAACCGACCCAGGATTGGGCTTGGTGCCACGACTTGCAAGGTTTAAAAGACAAAATATTAAGATCTCATTTGATATCACATCTATTTTTACTTTTTGTGAGTGCACTAGAGAATTATTGAGAGTTATCGATGTTGATAGGATTTGAATGGATTTATTCAAGAAACCTTAGTTGATTTGGTTGGGAGGGGCCTGAATTTTGACAACTTTATGTTGATCCTCTTATTCATATTTTTGTTAATAATTCCATTGTCCCATTATTTTCCCTTCTGTTTTATGGAGTCGGAAGGGAATTTCATGGGAAATTCATTATCGTTCAGTTGGATGTATTTTCATGTCCTCTTAATTTTTCATTAGGAAGAGAATGGTTACGACTGAACATGTCTAGGTAACCCATACGACTGTTGATTTGGGAATTTATCGACACCGATCAAATCCTGATTGGAAATCTGCGAGTTCATTACTTCAATGGAATTATTTTAGAATTTTGTTTGTAATCCTTGAGAGGAAGTTAATTGGTTGAAGCTTTATATGTGGTTTTAATTGAATTACACTTGGTCTCTTTCTCATCAATGATTTCCTGGTAACTCCTTCCTAAACTTCTCCAATTAGGAATAATGAATTTAAATGGATTCTTGAATTTTTTGATATGAAGGTTACCTTTTACTCTTTTCTCTATGGTGTCAGTTTTAGAGAATAGTCTAAAAGAGGGGTCCTACTGATATTCTTTTTAACATATGCAGGGTAATTATCTTGGGTTATAACACTAGAAGTTATGTTGATTCTTTAATATGTTGTTAGGTAGATGATTAATTAATTGTGTTTAATTCAGTTATTATAAGTTTTAATTTGTTTATGAGAGTTGAACATTTATTAATACTCAAATCTTCTTGGTTCTCCCCGTGAATCTAAATCAAACAATCTGAGTAAGTAGAATTAACAAGATTTGAGAAGGGAGAAGCTAATCATTTTAATGCATATCATTTGGAATCCTATTTTGGAGTTGATACTTATACTCGTGAATTTTCTTTTGCATCTAATAATTATGAGTTCTACATTGAGACCAAAGTCCATATTTGAGGCTTAGATCATAACCTATTTTATATCTTAACTAAGTTGATAATTAATTTAATTTTGGAAGATTTTGAGGAAAAGATTCTGCACAAAACTTTTGTAGGAAAAGCATAGAGTAATTTGATTTGTTTGTGTTATCTCACAGTCATCTTCAAATAAGAAAATTAGTTTCCTATTACTTTCTTATGGATCATCTTTATGGATTACAATTATGATTACTTTGGGATGACTTATCATTGTTTCCTTAATTGGGCAATCATTTGGATTGGGCTAGTTTGATTAATCATATTAATGAGTTGATGGTAGGATATCACGTGTAAGCCATTTTGTAACCCATGAGGCCATGCGACTTAAGAAGCTGATCCAAGGATGAATTATGTGTTCAACCTGTAGGGTTTAGATGATCTTATCAAGATGATCTAAAACCCCAAATTTTAATGGTTTAGATGATCTTATCAAGATGAATTATGTGTTCAACCTGTAACACCCTCCTTATTACATAGAATATAATAGTAGATCCAGCCGGGACCCCACGCCATGTTAAAAAAAAGGAAAGAGAGTCACATATTAGTTTTTAAATAGTTTAATTAAAACATCTCAACATACTAAAAGTTATACAACAGAAACATTTATTAAATTCAAAACCAACTTACATGTCCACTTTATACACTAGGAATGAAAGTATAACAAATATTTACTTGTAATGTTTACATCAACTAGTGGTTTACTAACATCGGCACGCATGTCGGGTACACATGAAAAACTAGTTAACACAACACTTGGGCCTTCGATGGACAACATAGTACAACAACTGGGACTACAACCCTCTATGTCCCGCTCGGCTTGCCAACACCTGTACAAGCACATTCCACCAAAACATGGCAAACAAGTAACCGAACAGATTTAACTGACCAAGAATTATAATGACCCCACCCCATTCCCGGGGCGGGGGTCCTCCTTCGATGCAAGCAAGCAGTAACAACATATATCTCAAAACTGCATCTATGCACTACATATTTATGCAATCAACAACAACATAGGCACTCACGGTTATACATTTTGTGCTCTCATGGCACTCTTTTGGTGTACTCCCCGAGTCATACCACCAACCTAAGTCCCGCTTAACGTTGATGGTTATGACCTTTATCGTCAAGGTCGTCAAACCTTATGGTTCCTTTCCCAAAATTATTACAATGCACCGAGGGACGACCTCTTTACTGACCAGCTATGGGATGGGTTTGGTTTAGCTTTTCCCGTGCTCATATCGTCGGATCAAGTCTTTCCGATGAGGGTATGACTTCCCCTTGTTCCCAATGTCGGCACACAAGGCCAACGAAGCTAGGCACACCAGGCCCTTTCGCTTATGCTGTTACACCCCCAGTCCCTTTGACCTAAGTTTCACAGTCTTCACAATTTTCTCACTGGAGCTACCGCCAGTGGTAGCACTACCACCAATGCTATCGACAGAACACACTTATGCCCTCATCTATGCTCAGCAATTGCATGCCTATATCTTTCTGGTGCTAAATACCCAGTCCTCAGGACCTAGGCTTCACACCCTTCACAAATGGCTCATGGGTTTCGACCAGGAGCTACCCCCAGCAGTAGCACTATCGTTGGACGCTAAAAGACAGAACAACAATTCTGTCCCCTTTTTCAGGTATTTTTTGGAGGTTGCCTCCAGAACTCCCTGCAGTACACCATAATACCTAGAACCCGGAACGACAATATATTTACACAGAGTCTTCTCCGGAATGCAATAAATATTATAAGCATCACCAATCCAGATAAACTTGTTAGGGTGAGCTTCACACATCATGCCTATGTCCGCACATCAATCTGGACTCTATATGTAATTTTAATAGGGGATATTTCATATCGACCTATTGGAAGAATCGTCTCCACTAATTAGTGGAATATCTTCCTATTATTAAGACCATCAAAGGACTAGCATGTCTAGATATTCAGGAGGAGAGTTGTTACCCTTGAAGCTCATTTCAGTGCCATAGTATTGCAGTTGAGCCGGATGGAAGTGTTCGAACCACCTTCCTCTCCACGGATCTAGCGTTGGCACAAGACTAGAGGTTGATTTCAGCCTTCTCCTTCCTCCTTCTTTCTTTCTCCTTTTCCTTTCCTTAGATTTTGCTTAGCTTGAAGAGAGTGTGTGTGAGAAAGATATAATGGCTTGTCTCAAAAGACCTAAGGATTTCGGGTCTAGATACAGGATCTCCAAGCCAAACTCAATAAATGGCCATAATTTAAATTATGATGTTTGAACCCTACAGTTATCGCCCGGCGGTAGCACTATCGCGCGGCGGTAGTTGCTTAGGCGGTGGAGCTTATCCGCTCACCACTGAACGACCGCTTAAGGAATTCATCATGAACCTACTGCCAGCATTATCACTAACACGTGATGCTAGTGATCTAGCCGATCGTCGAGGCCTCTTGACGACAAAGGAACTTCACATCTACATGACAAGTCATCAAGTCAATATCGACCTAACGCCAGTGTTAGCACTAGCACCCACCATTAGTATATTGACCTGACACCTTGTCGAATTGATCTAGCTGGTATCTTCCAGTCGATATCATTAAGACGATATCACTTGTAACATCCCACAAACCACTAGAACCCTAGGTTGAACTTTTGTCTTGACTTTGTCATGACCAAAGGGGAAACCTGCCAAGGAGCCCCAGAAACCCAAGGGAACATGTAGAATTGCACATTGGGGTGCATTTTGCAATTTTTTATGACATAGCCTAGGAGTGGCCAAGAGACTTCATTAGGTCAAATTAACCTCACATTGACCCCTATGACTATTTAAGGAGGTAAATAGGTCACTATGGATCCTTGGGGTTAACCAAATTGGTCAAGTTGACCAAAGCCAACTTTAGGCCAATTTAGGCCAAACCTCCCTATTTGGAGTCAATTAGACTCCATATGACCAAATTGAGCTTATCACTATAAGGAAACCTCCCAAGGGGACCTAATGGACCCAAAAGCCCCATCATGGGGCCACCAATTGACCCAAATTGACCAAGGTGCCCTTAAGGTCAACATAGGTCAATCATTCACCAATAGGTCCAATTGACCCCCAAAGCATGCAATTGACCTCACCCCTAGTCTTATAACATCATAGGGAACCCAATGAACACAAAATCCCCATCTGTTGGATCAGCAGGCGCCCTTAAAGGGGGAGGGGGTGAATAAGGGTATAAAAACTTGTTCTTATATTATGAATATCTTGAAATACTAAGTGATTAAGAAGGTGAGAAATAAAAAAACAATTGAAATAAAGTAGAGACATGCTTTATTAATATGAAATATGGTTTTACAAAAGTGGATTTCTATAACGCTAGAAATCGGTGGCGAATAAAAATAAACTCTTTTTTTTCTATCCCGACTCGCATCCCCATGAACCGGTGGCCCTAGCCTATCCTTCCCCGGATTCGGCCTCAAGCTGCTCTAGCCAACCCAACCCCGGATATATCCTTGAGCACCACCTAGACCTAACCTAGATCTAGTCGCCAACACGAGGCAAATTTCAGACCTAAGTCATACTCAGTCCTAGTCACCAACTAGAGGCGAATTCTCTATCGGTTTATAAGGAAAATGAAAAGATACTAATAAAAACCCCCTTTTGTAGGATAAGCTTTGTTCAAGCGGATGTCATTTGGATTCGGCGTGAAGAAGTACTCCTTCATAAATTTGCAGAGCTTTGGTGGGAGATCAACTTTTGGCCAAATCAGGCTCTGGAATTCTAGCACTCAACCTCTCTCTCTGATGTATGTAAGAAACGAGAGAAGAGAGTCCTATTTATAGCCTCAGCACTAGTTCCTGCGCTATCGCTACCGTCAGCGCTATCCCATATTAGGACATATTCGGCGTGGGAGAATCATCAATCTGAGGAAATATTTTCGTCTTGCCTTCTGTGCTCCGTGCTGCCGCCTGCGCTATCCACTATTGCCTGGCGCTAGCGCCTTCTAAATGTACTCCCGGGATTGCACTGTTCATCGCTAGCGCCGGGCGCTAGGTGCTACCGCCGGCACTAGTGGGCATGTTGGAATTATTGGTCCAATTTTATGGGCAACCTTCTTATGTCATCCTTGAGTCTTATGGACCTTATTTCCTGCATGCTTAAACACACAAGATCAAATACACATAGGATTTGTTATTCTCAAACCTAGAAGATATGGAAGACCATGTTCGAACAAACTCCCCCTTTTGCTAATAACAAATCCATTAATGATAAATAAAAGCATTAATATATAAGCATGATGAAACCTACTTGTGTGTGTGTGAGTGAGTGATGACTTAGGATAATAATCGATTTTAGTGCTTATAATTTCTCCCCCTAAATACATGCTCCCCCTAAGTGAATGCTCCCCTGATATGTAAGCTATAATGTTAATTAATCATATTTTGATAGTGGATTTTATTTATCATGGTAGTTCTCCCCTTTTTGTTATTAGCAAAAGTGGGTAAAGGAAGCAAACACATAATAGTTTTGATAATAAGATAAAGGCATGATCGAGCTTTGAGAGAGAAGAAAATGATAAGGAGTTTATAGAATAATTTTTATAGAAATAAATCAGAGTTTTTAGCATAAGTATGTTCATAAATCAGAGTTTTTAGCTTTAAAAGGAATAATAAAACATTTACCATGCAAGTCTACCAAAGAAAATTTGAGTTGGTAAACTTGAGATAAGCATGAAAAGAATACAAGGTAAATGTAATGTTGCGGAAGACTTATATATAAAAAAATACAACAAACATCTCTTTGTAAGACATGATGATTCATAAAATGAAAAAGATGTTTTTGTAAATCATTATTCTTTGAAAAGATTATCATGAAGTATCCAAGCATGAAATAGATGTATGAAAAAGAGATTACTACAAAGTTATTCTAATTTATAAAGTCAAAACATACCAAACATTATAGAAAGCATGCTAGGTTATCTAGTGCGCGCATTTAGATATAAAAAGTATTAAAGAATTAGCATTAGAATCCAATAGTCATGAGAAGAAGTGTTATGGAAGATAATGATGTGCACAAAAGTGTATTTTGAAAAGAGTAAACAAATGTTATAATCAAAAAATATAAGACATATGAAGAGTAAAGTGCACAATAAAACACAAATAATTTTACTTCCACACACATTTTATGCACAATGAAAAATGTACAACTACCAAGGTGTTTTACACACACAATGCTTATTAAGACTTATCAGGGTGCAAAGTAGTACTTGGGGGATCACACAATTTTTATTTTTCAGTTTTGTTTTTGATCTGGTGTACTTAAGAATAAGTGGTGTAAAAAAAAGAAATGGTTTGCACAACTCACTTTACTAATCTTTCCAAGGTGCTCAACCTCACAACACTTATTAAGACTTATCAAGAGGTTCAAGTAGTGCTTGGTGGAGTTATCTTTGTCAATATATTTCATGATTTTTTTTGTACAAAGTTCTCCGATTACACTTGCTTTGCAAACTAATTGACTTTTGAATTTACAACCACTTTTCTTTATATTTAATAGTGCAAATAAATGTAGTGTATGTAAGATACTTGTGCAAATTTAATTTATTTTACAATTACAATGCACTAGTAAGCATCTTTAGATTAAAAACATAAGTAGACTTAGCCAAAAAGTGAGTGAAGAAATATCATTATCAACCATAAAATATTTACTCATACTTAGAGGCATGTTTAGCTAGGTTCTACACTACTTTTACAATATAATTGATGCACATATTAATAGATATATCAAAGCATGAAAAGAACAATGTTCAAGGTAGTTTGACAAGATAAATTGGAACATTGTATAATTTCTAAAGATAGTTTAAAACATGCTTGATTTTCACAATAAATTCCATACATTTTGTGTTAGTTTTTGTGTTATATATATATATTTTTTATTTGATTTTTGCATTTAGAAATAGAATTTAAAACAATGAACAAAAAAATTAAAAGAAATAATTATGTAATTTTGGCTTTTGTATATTTTTTTGTTTTAATTTTTCAAAAATCAATTCATAACATAACTGCAAAACTATGTTGTACATATAATAGAGCATAATTTTAGGTACTTTATAAGATTTTAAGAATACATAAATACAGAACCAAGCGATACCGCTCGTGCTAACGATAGTGATGGCGGTAGCGCTGCTTTATTTAATTCCTTTTTCACTTTCTTATTTCGGCCATTGCTCCTCAAGCTCTCCCAAAAAAACCCTAGAAGATACCGCAGCCCACGTATAGATCTAAGGTAAAACTTCATCATTTCTTAGGATTTTTGTTTTAAACTTTGATTTTGATGATCAAGATGAAGATATTTTAAGTTATCAAGTGGTTTTAGATGCTAGAACTACAATGCTTGATTCTTTTATTTTTGAACAGAGGGTCTAGAACAAATTTTCATCTTTTTATGGTTCTTGTTCTAAATATTTGATTTTGATGTTTGTGATGTAGATATATGAACTCTTTAAAAAAACTTTTTACTTTGATGATAGATCTAGAATAAGGTTAGATCAACAAAAGGATCTTCACTATTTTTATAATTTTTATGAAGATTTTTAGTTTTGATTTTAGCTTAGATTATGTTGGTTTCTTGGATCTAGTAATTTGGGATTTGGAAATATTTTATAGTAGAGAGATCTAGAAATTTTAGATCAGAGGACTAGCGCTAGTGCTACTGCAGGCGCTAGTCCTAGCGCTAGCGCTGGTGATTTTTGCTTGATTTTAATTTCTCTTATAATGTGGCAGATGGCTCTTGGATCAAAAGGGAAGAAAAGTGCAGAGCTGGTCGTGGAGGCTGCAGTAGTAGGTGTCCCATATTTCATGGAGTTTGACATGCCTCGACACCACCACATCATGCAGCTATTCGCAAACTTCGAAGTGATGAATGTGTTTCTTTCAGAGGGGTTTTCTTCAGAGTTAGTACGAGAGTTCTATACGCACTTGGAAGACCCATCGCAGAATGATCTGGATGGAGGAGTGTGGTCTCAGGTGCAGGGACAAGTGGTGACTATCACCCATGAACAACTAAGGGCCGTGTTTGGATTGACGGAGCATCCAAATCGGTTGGAGATAGTTGAGAAGTTTAGGGCTGATAGGGATTGGACATATGTGAATTCGGTGCTACATAATAGGGCATGCAAGAGTCTGATATCATCTCTGTCGACACTCACAGTAGACGCCCTAGTAGTTCAAGATGAATTACGCCACACAATTATGCTGAAGTTAGGTGATACAATGAAGATCACAGCACAACTTAGCTATATCTCCTATTTCATTTTGGAGGAGGAAATATTTGACGTGTCTGACTTGTTACTCTCCTTGATTCGTTACTCATACAAGTTGCGGCACCCTTCCTTCCAGAGATATAAAAACATACCCCTTGGCGGCATCATACAAAGGGTCATCCAAATGATGTACCCTTCTATTGAGATAGATTTTTACTTGATAGATTGATTTCCTCCTATCTACAGTACCTCACACTTACGAGCTATATCCCTCCCGGATGAGCCATCGACATCTACTTGACCACCACTCCGGTGAGGAACATCATCCCGAGAGACACAGATGGTTCATATAATCTAATTCGAGATGATATGGGAGAACGGATGGCACGGGTGGAGGAGGATATATCAGAGGTAAAGAATGGTTTATTTGGCATGAAAAAGATATTGAAGTTTATGATCAAGGCCTTAAAGTTGAAACTATCATCACCAGAAAGAAGGGAATGGGATAGCCCTACAGAGGATCCGCCAAGACATTCTGTTCGGCGAACATGCAGACGACGGTCAACAAGTCATGTGTGGAAGAGGTAGATGAGGAAGAGTAATGAAATAGGACGGACCTGAGGGGAACTAAGTTTTCAGTTTTGTAATAATACATGTATTTGAACACATGTTCTTGGATACTATCTTCTAGCGCCGGCGCTACCAGCTAGCTTCTGGTCGTTCTTTGGTAGTTTTTTAAGGTTTTGTTTTACGTTTAATTTATAAATTTTGAGTCATATGAAGTGGAGAGGTTTCAGCAATTTGAAGATCATATGAAGTAGTATATATTTGAAATCATATGACTTGAGATTTTAATATCACATAGAGAATTTTGAATTCAATTTATGTTGATCATATATGATGTCTATATATGCAAAGAGTAGTAGATTGGTTATTAGAAATAAAGGGCATGGCTTTAAAATTTGATAATTTGATTTCTACATCTTTAAGTGATAAAGTCTTGTGTCTATATGATGACCATACCATGATAGCAAAAAGAGATAAGAAAACAAAAAAATAAAAAGACAATAAAGCATATCATGAAGTAGAAAATTTGTATATTTCATTTTTGAAAGTATTCTACTTCATGCATTTGGTGATACCTAATGAATAAGAGATTTAGGTATCCAAAGAAGACCAAGTGTGGTGGTTCCTTTGGGTACCCAAATATACTGTGTAGGTTTGTGGGTAGATATTGATGAATGGGTCCTTTCATGTGAAGTTAATCTTTCAGTTTTAATTTTGGGCCTCCATTCAAATCTTGGTTTATTGTTATTCTTATGCATCAAATTTCTATTGTGATTATCTTTATTTTGAAAATTATAATTGGAAGTATCGTTCATAGGAAATTTGTGTAGTTTTATTATTAAGTTGAGAGAAAACTGATTTTGTAAATAATGGTGATTTTGATTTACAAATCCTTTGTGTTCCTTACTCCCATTATTAAACTTAGTTATGATGTTCATATTCATATTCAACTTGTTTTTAGATATAGTTTGATATTGTGATTTTGTATTTATAATTTTCATAAGCAAGTTGATTTTTGATTTTAATTCATCATTCTTGATCTTTAGATTATGCCTAGCTTTATTATAAGCTATTGTGCTCTTTTTATGAGTAGAAACAATAGAGTCAATATGATTTTGATAGTCATTTCTAAATTCCTCAAATGTTTCGTCCATCTCTTTGATTTCAATTTTATAACTTTTGCATGTAGCACAATCACTTTTCAAAGATGAATTTTCTAAAGATAATTTTTCATTTTGTTCTTTTACAATTAATAGTTCTTTTTCAAAATCCTTGAATTTTTCATTAATATTATTACAATCAAAACAAGGTTGTAAGATTTCAATTTTTGGGCAAGATGGTGAAGCCATATCATATTTGGATTCTGAATTAGTTTTTAAATTTTTATTTTCTAAACGTAAATTTTTATTAGCAATTTTTAATTTCTTCATTTTACATTTAGCGATTTTTAGTATATGGAAATAAGAAGAAGGATTAGACTTTCTTACAATGTTATCGTAAGAGGCAAGATGTGAACATGAAGTTCCTTTTTCGTTCTCTAGGCCTTCCTCCTTTATAGATGAAGTTTCATCTTCTTTTTTCTCTTGATGTATTGTTCTCTTCGTCTAAGACACATTCCATGATTTTGCTATGAGAGAGATCTTCTTGAATAGTGGTGGATGCTTGTATGTCCTTCTCCTCCTGTGTTTGTTCCATACCTGTGAGAAGAAGATCATACATTTCTTCAAGAAATTTCCATATCTTGTATGCACTAGAAAAACAATATTTTAATTTGAAATTTAAATTTGATAGACCACAAAATAAATAGTGTTTGGCTTTTGCATTTAGATGAAGTTCCTTTTTATTTGATTCATCCGTTGGTCTAACTATTGCTAAATTCCATGCTTCCATATCTATAGTTTAAATAAAATTTTCAATTAAAATTTTCCATCCTTTATAATTTGTTCCTTCAAATAAAGGTAGCTTAATAGATTTTTCTTCTTCATAAAAATTTACCCCACTGGTAGAAGCGAGATCATGAGACGCTTTTATTCCCGGTTATTAAGACGATTGGAATAAAACCCCTCTGATACCACTTGTTGGATCGGTAGGCGCCCTTAGAGGGGGGAGTTGAATAAGGGTTTTAAAACTTTTTCTTATATTATGAATATCTTGAATTACTAAGAGATTAAGAAGGTGAGAAATAAAAAAAACAATTTAAATAATGTAGAGACAAGCTTTATTAATATGAAATATGGTTTTACAAAGTTTATTTCTATAACGCTAGAAATCGGCGGCGAATAATAATAAACTCCTTTTGTTTTCTATCCCGACTCGCATACCCACGAACTGGTGTCCCTAGCCTATCCTTCCCCGGATTCAGCCTCAAGCCACTCTAGCCAATCCAACCCAGGATATAGCATTGAGAACCCCCTAGACCTAACCTAGATCTAGTCGCCAACACGAGGCGAATTTCAGCCCTAAGTCCTACCCAGACCTAGTCGCCAACACGAGGCGAATTCTCTAACAGTTTACAAGGAAAATGAAAAGATAATAATAAAAACTCCCTCTTGAAGAACTTCTGAAGTTGGAGATGATGATATATTATCGGATAAGCGTTGTTGAAGCGGACGTCGTTTGGATTCGGCTTGAAGAAGTCCTCCTTCAGAAATTTGCAGAGCTTTGGTGGGATATCAACTTTTGCCAAAATCAGGCTTTGGAATTCTAGCACTCAACCTCTCCCTCTTATGTATGTAAGAAACGATAGAAGAGGTGTCCAATTTATAGCCTGAGCGCTAGCGCCTGCACTATCACTACCGCCGGCGCTATCCCAGATTAGGACATATTCGGCACGGGAGAATCTTAAATCTGAGGAAACATTTTCGTCTTGCCTTCTGTGCTCTGCGCTACCGCCTGCGCTATCCGTTAGCTCCTGGCACTAGTGCCTTCTAAATGTACTCCTGGGATTGCGCTGATCATCGCTAGCGCCGGCGCTAGTGGGTCCAATTGACATCCATAACATGCAATTGACCTCACCCCTAGTCTTATAACAACATAGGGGATCAAATGGACCCAAAAGCCCCATCAAGTGGTCATCAATTAACCCAATTTGGCTAAAGTCAACTTTCCCCCATTTTTTGTCAAAATCACACTTATTGGCTAAATTGGCCCAATTAGGGAATCACCATGACCCAATAAACATTGGGTGGTATCAAGGGACTCATGACCAACACATTGGACCAGTCAAACCATCAAATTGAATAAGTCCACCTTGGTCAAATTGATCCCTAATTATGAGATTAAAAGCCCTAAATTAAATCCAATTGGGCTTAGCCCTAATCCAAAGCCCACCCAGCAAGCCCACAATCTTTACTTTCGGCACTTTTCCTTTTCTTGGCGATCTGAATGGAAGAACTTGTGCCTTTTTTTCCATTGCAGCTTCATGCTTATCCACGCTCTGCTACCTCAACTTTCCCTCTAAAGCCGCCTGCTTCTGCATCTGAGCTTTAATGACCTCAGTGTTGGAACAACCCGATTACTAATTTGGGCTAGGATCACTATCTGTGGTTAGGACTCAAGTTGACCCCAATGTATTGTCTTAGGGTCAAAATTTAAGCTTGTCTGAGTTAGCTAGAACTTAGGAAATTCTAAATTTTTTGTGTTCGATGAACTCTTTCCTGAGCTCGACGAACGTCATTTCTCAGTTCGACGAACTTGATCTTCTACTCGACGAAATCAGTCTGCCAAGCCAGTTCTACAGATTCTATCTTTAAGTTCGACGAACTCCTGATTGAGATCGACTAACTCAGCTTTCTGTTCGACAAATGAGTAATTAAGTGCTCAGTTCGACGAACTCAGCTTTCTTCTAGACGATCTCAACTTTCTGTTCGACGAAATTCCTTTTGAGATTGACAATTTCTGAAGAATCAGTTATCTCTTTTCTATGAACTCAGATCGACTATTCAGCAACAAATCTATTCATATATTTGGATTTATTCATTATCAGATAAGTCAAGATTTCTACTTTCCCTTTTATATATTCATTCTATTCTCTTCTTTCGAGAATCTAGCCGTTGACATATTTTGGAAAAGGGAACTTTCATAGAAAAGGAATTAAAGTTTCTGCAGAGTTGATTTTGCAGTCCTAAGAAATATTTAATTCAGTTTATTCTATTCCTTATCAGAAGAATTGAATTTTTAAATCAGATCATATATCTAAGGAAAAAGGAAGAATTAGCAGAAGAGAGATTGCAGGGAGAATAAGATATATTCAAGAAGATATACACATATATAAGATACTTGTGAAATACTCAGATCTTACAGAAATCTTCATCTACATCAGCATCTTCATTTTCTGAGAACATCTAAAATCCTATCTCAGTTTACATCTGCTGATTCTCAGTCTTCTACATCCAAGAGAAAGCTTCACCAACTATCAACAAATTCTATCTGACAGGGGGAGCTTTACAACAACAGCAATCCACTAGTCTTCTCTCAGATCTTATTGAGAGAGAAGAACTTCATAAACTCTTTTTATTTATTCTCTTACCCCATCTTGTACAGGGTTTTAACTCCCTTCAAAAGTTAACCTTTGGTGGCAGGGCACCTGATCAAAAACCTGTGGTTTGGTTTGAGCACCTGATCAAAAGCTCTGTGGTGATAGGGCACCTGATCAAAAACCTAAGTGGATTCCTAGCAAGGGTGGTAGAACAGTAGGTGTACCCAGGTTGATTGGGGAACTACTTTAGATCCTTGTGTCTTTGCTGTGATTGTATTTTCTTTTTTTACTGTGCTGTGTTTATTGTTTTGCTTTTTTATTCACTCAATTACACATACATATATCATTATTTTAATTCTACTATAAAATAAGTTAAAACTTTTAATACTCTATTCACCCCCCTCTAGAGTAAATCTAAGATCTAATACCTCACTTTCAATTGGTATCAGAGGAGGTTGATTGATTACACAGGCTAACACCTGAATCCAAAGATCAATTAGATCTTAACTTATTCTAGAGTTTTTTTTTCTAAAAACTCATTGCACGGAACAAAGATTACTCAAGCACAAGACCTCCTATGTGCAATCTTAACAAGTTTGCATTATGGAAGGCAAGGATCAAACTATAGATAAACTCTATTGATGAAGATATTTTTAATTCTATTTTGACAGGACCTCCTACTCCATCAGCAACAACAAGCAATGAAACAGCAACCAACACTAATGCTGTTCCACCTCCTGAGTGGACAAATGCTCAGAAGAAACAAAGGAATGCTGATGCCAAAGCTATGAACATCTTGGCACAGACCATGTCTGATGACATATTCCAGAATGTTGTGGACTGCACCTCAGTCAGGGATATCTGGAACTCTCTCAACAACATGGTTGATGGATCTACAGATGAGAGAAAGGACAGGAGATCTCATCTCATCTCCCAATATGAGAACTTCAAGAAGGGAGATACTGAAATAATTGCAGATATGTATAACAGACTCAGTCTCATCATCAATGAGCTGAAGTCTTTGGATAATGTGATCACAACCACTGAAGTAAATGATAAGATCCTAATGTGCTTCCCCAACACATGGGACTCAAGGATCTGGCCAATCAAGGAAGCCAGAAGCCTAAATGAGATATCTACTGAGACTTTATTAGGAAAACAAAAATCCTATGAGCAGCTTATCAAGTCAAGAGAAGTTGAACAGTCTACCTCCTCACCAGCCACCAAAAAGGAAAGAAGCATTGCTTTTCAGTCAACAGAAGAGGAAGACAAAGCTCCAGGAGAAATGGAATTCATGAGCCTCCTAGCCAAAAGATTCTACAAAATGGCTAGAAAGGACCTCAGAAAGAAGGACTTCAGTTCCAAGGAGAAACCAAGGTATGACAAAACACATTCTAAAGAAATTATTTGCTTTGGCTGCAGAAAGCCTGGACACATTCTACCTGAGTGTCTAGAAAATCAAAAGAAGGACGGAAGAAAAGAAAAGGAAGAAAAGAAACACTCTAGCAGGCCATCCTCCCACAAACATAAACACAAGGGAAGGGGCTTTGTAGCTGATACATGGAGTGAGACTGAATCAGAGTCATCATCCAGCTCCTCTGAAGATGAAGATGCAAATGAAAAGTATCTATGCATGATGGCTATCTTGACTCAAGCAGTGATTCATAACATGCATCATCATCCAGCTCAAGTGATGATGAAGATGATGCACATGAAAGAAGTTTTTGCATGATGGCTATTAATGCCTCAGCAAATAATTCTGATGAATCAGAATCTGACACTGATAGTGATCAGGTAATTTTTACTTTTGATTTTACTTCAAATGATTTTAAAAATGAATTTAAGACTCTTTGTCTAGATTTGAATAAATCTGAGAAGGAGATAATTTCCCTCAGAAGTAAGTTGGTTGAAATGAACCAACTGACTGTAGATAATGACAATCTTAAGGAAGATCTGGCTGCCTCTAATGAACATATTGTTCTCATTGAGAACAAATTATCTGAGGCCAAAAAGTTTGAAAAATCCCTTAATGGGAGAAGCATCAAACTGATGGACATCACAAGCAATTTAAATGTCTGACTCAATGGCAAACTGGGCTTGGGTGCATCATCAAGTCATCCATACCTTCTTAAGAAATATACTCTATCTACTCCAATAAAATTCATTTCTGCCAAAGGCAAAGATGCAGTAGAAGTAGGTAAGAACATCTCAAACAAGGTTGTCAAGAACAAAGGAATTCAAAAGAATTCGTCAAATGGCACTCGATGAAATCACATTAATTCGTCGAACGGAGGTCGACGAACGTTGAATACATATTTTCAGTATAATTATCCTTCGAGCGGCACTCGACGAAATAACTTCAATTCGTCGAACGACGATCGACGAACTCAGCCAAGTTCGTCGAACGAAAAATGTACTGAATTTCTAAAGAATTCTCACTCTCAACATACTAAGAATCCCTTTACTTAGTGGATTATTCCTCCAAGGATATATCATCCACAAGGCTACAAGGATCAGCCAGAGATTTCTTACATTTTAGAATTTTGTGGTAAGACAAAAGGACCCAAGATAGTCTGGGTCAAGAACAACTAGTTTATTTTCTGTTTTGCAGGTACAAAGCAATCCAAACATAGAGGAACATTAGTATTTGGATTGTGGCTGCTCTAAGCACATGACAGGAAACAAGGCCAATCTAAGTAATTACAAGGCAAATCTGGGACCCAAAGTAATTTTTTGAGACTCCAACTGTGGACAGACTAAAGGATATGGAAAAATCAGAGTTGGATCAGTTACCTTCAAAGAGGTAGCATATGTCAAGGGTCTCAAGCATAAACTCATCAGCATAAGCCAGCTATGTGACGAAGGATATCAGGTAACTTTTAATCATTCCTTATGTCTTATTACCAATAATAAAAACATCAATGTGTTATCTGGTATTAGACAAGGAAATATATATTTAGTCAATTTTGACTCTACCAATTCAGACATTTGTTTATTTAATTCAATAAGTAAAACAAATGAATTATGGCATAAAAGGCTAGGACATATTAACCTTAGAACTATCTCTAAGCTCTCCAAGGAAAATCTTGTAAGAGGACTGCCTTCTGGTTCATACAAGAAGGAAGGACTCTGCAGTGCTTGTCAACTAGGAAAGCAGACCAAGAGTAGTTTCAAATCTTTATCCAAGAGTGATTCACCTTGGATTCTGTATTTGCTGCATTTGGATCTCTTTGGACCCACTGCAATATAGAGCTTAGGAGGAAAACATTACACTTTAGTTATTGTAGTTGACTTCTCTAGATTCACTTGGGTGTTCTTTCTCAGGAACAAGTCTGACACCTTCAGTGTTCTGACAGACTTTCTCAGGTCCATCAAGATTGAGTACTCTACTCTAGTTGCATTGATCAAAAGTGATCATGGCACTGAGTTTGAATCTCTTCTGATGAAAGAATTCTGTGGAAAAGAAGGGATCAGGTATTGTTTCTCTGCTCCTAGAACTCCTCAACAAAATGGGGTAGTTGAAACGAAAAATAGAACATTACTTGAATCAGCAACTACATTGCTTGTTGATGCTCACTTGCCAATCTCTTTTTGGGCAGAGGCAGTAAACACATCAAATTATGTGTTAAACAAGAGTCTGATACACAAACTTAAGGGTAAAACACCCTATGAATTCCTTAAGAATAAAAAGCCTAAGGTTAACTATTTTAAGATTTTTGGTTGTAAATGCTATGTGCATAACAATGATAAGAAATATCTAAGGAAATTTGAAGCAAAGGCTGCTGAAGGTATATTCCTTGGATACTCTCTTTCTAGTAAAGCATATAGAATTTATAACAAATCAACTCTTAAGATAGAAGAGTCGATCCATGTTTCTTTTGATGAAACTAACATATTAAATGAGGAGAGGAATACCACCTCTACCAAAGATATTTTGCAGGCACCAGCTCTATGTGACGAGCTTAATGGAATGGATCGACAGAATAAAGACTCTCTACTCCCATCAACTCAAATTATTGAAGACAGTGAAGAAGAAGATAATCCTGAAGATCTTGCTGATAATTCTAATCAAATGACAGCTGATCAAATCCCTCAAGAGGATACTCTTGCTGAACCCATTTCAACTATTGACCACATCACAGTTAGAAATTAGCCAATATCTCATGTTATTGGAGACATCTCAGCAGGTGTTCAAACAAGGCATCAACTCAACCAAAATCAGATGCATACTTGTTTCCTATCACAAATTGAACCTCAATCCATAAAAGATGCAGAACATGATCCAAACTGGATTCTTGCAATGTAAGAGGAACTCAATCAATTTGAAAGGAACAAAGTCTAGGATTTTGTTCCAAGACCAAAGGGCCATCCAGTTATTGGCACCAAATGGTTCTTTAGGAACAAGCTAGATGATCAAGTCTTGATCATCCAAAATAAAGCCAGATTGGTAGCTCAAGGATACTCTCAAGAAGAAGGAATTGATTATGATCAAACCTTTGCTCCTGTTGCAAGACTTGACGCTATCAGGATATTTCTTGCATTTGCTACCTTCAAGAAGTTTAAAGTCTATCAGATGGATGTGAAGAGTGCATTTCTAAATGGAGATATACAAGAAGAAGTATATGTGGAACAACCACCAGGTTTTATCTCTCCAACTCACTCTTCCTATGTTTTTAAGCTCAATAAAGCTCTCTATGGTCTCAAGAAAGCTCTCAGAGCATGGTATGAGACCTTAGCTAAGTTTCTTTTAGAGAACAAATTCTGTAAAGGCAATGTTGATAAAACTTTATTTTTCAGGATACATAAAAATCAAACTTTACTAGTTCAAATTTATGTAGATGATATTATATTTGGTTCTACTGATTCAAATTTATGCAAAAGGTTTTCTGACCTAATTCAATCTAAATTTGAAATGAGTAATATGGGTGAGTTATCTTACTTCCTTGGCCTTCAAGTGAAGCAAACTCCTAATGGGATATTCATATCACAATCCAAGTATGCTAAGGAATTAGTGAAAAGATTTGGTATGTCTAATTCCTCTTCTATGAAAACACCCATGCCCTCCAATGTTGTTGTAGACAATGATGAATCAGGGAAACCTGTTGATCAAAAGTGTATAGAGCAATTGTTGGCTCATTACTTTACTTAACAGGTAGTAGACCAGACACAGTGTTTGCTACATGCATTTGTGCTAGGTTCCAAGTTAACACTAATGAATCTCACCTTATTTTATTAATAAGAATTTTGAGATATATAAAGGGTTGTCCAAATCTAGGATTTTGGTATCCAACTGCATCAAAATTTGAATTAACTGGATTCTCAAATGCTGATTATGCTGGATGCAGAGTAGATAGGAAAAGCACATCAGGAACTTGCAAGTTCCTTGGTGATAAGCAGAATATATTGTTGCTGGCAGTTGCTGCTCACAGATTCTGTGGATACAAAATCAACTCTTGGGTTATGATATCAACTTAAATAAATCAATTATATTTTGTGACAATACTAGTGTAATATCTATAGGAAAAAAATCCAGTACTCTATAGTAATACTAAACACATAGAAATTAGGGACCACTTTATCAGAGATTATGTGGATAAAAATTAAATTTGCTTACAATTTATTCCTACTGACTTACAAAGGGCTGATATTTTCACCAAACCTTTGGATGAAAAGAAGCACATCTTCTTTATAAATCTGCTAGGAATGATTGATAGAAGAGATTCAATAATTTATATTTTTTTTTATTTATCCCCTCTTTTCGTCGAACGGAGATCGACGAAAATTAGTCGTTTGCCGAACGATGATCGACGAAACCTATGTTGGAACATAGTTCAACCATATTACTGATTTGGGCTAGGATGTCTATTTCTAGGTATAGGATTTGTTTTGACCCATCATGTATAGTATAAGGGTCATAGGCTAAGTCTAGAAGAGATTTGAAGATTAGCTAAGTCAAGGTGTTCGACGAACTTTGAACACGTTCGACGAATTCAGAATCTGTTCGACGAACTTGGTTTGACGAACTTCAAAGATCTGTTCGACGAAAGTTTCTTCTTGTTCGACGAACTTCCCAGTTTAAGTTTGACGAACTTTCCCTCAGGTCGACGAACTTCTTCAGAGTTTCTATATTCAGTGACCTCTTCTATTCAGAGTATTATTTTTGGAGTTATCCTCAGGATTTCTTATGAAGGCTTACAGCTGTTCTCATTATAATATCAGTCAGTTATTGCAGTATTTTCTATCAAATATTTTATGACCGTTGCTGCATTAATTAAGGGCTGCGTGCAAATTATTCTATAAGGCAAATTGCAAGTTTCAAGGAATTTAATATATTGGTATTCCTTTTCTGTCAGAGGAAAAATCTTTCCTTTTTGTCTCATTCCTTTCCAGCCCTGTTTGAAATTTGAAAGAGGATCAACTCTCTCCCGTCCAGAGATTATCATTGTTATTTATTCTAGAGAAAGACACAGATACAAAAATATATATAATCTTTTGCTACTCAGTTTTCATTCCTCTCAAGAACTCTCTCTGATTTTCTCTGAAGTCTTCATCTTCTCCATACGCCTACTCTTAATCTCTAGGAATCATCTGCATCAATTCCTTCTAGAGAACTTTTGCTGGAGATACTCTGAAGATCAAGAAGACCTACACCCTGAGCAGATTTTCTCTCCTGTTTTTCTTACTCTTTTTCACAGGGGGAGATCTGACAATCATTCAACAATCCACTAGTCTTCTCTGTTGTTAGAGAAAAGAGAAGACACCATCATCTTTATATACTTTAATTTTCTAACTGTGTACAGGGTTGTAACTCCCTTCAAAAGTTGATTTTTGGTTTTGAGCACCTGATCAAAATCTCTGTGGTGGTTTTGAGCACCTGATCAAAAGCTCTGTGGTGAAGGCTCACCTGATAAAAAAAAAGGCCTTAGTGGATTTCCTACCAGGGTGGTAGAAGAGTAGATGTACCCAAGTTAATTGGGGAACTACTATAGATCCTTGTGTCTTCTGTGTTTGCCTTTATTATTTGTGCTGTGTTGTGTGTGTTGTGTTTTAGTTTATGTTTATATCTGTGCTTCACTCACTTACACATATACTTAAATAACACAAATTGTTTTCTACAGATTTGTTAAACTAAGTAAAATTATTTTAAAATACTCTATTCACCCCCCCCCCCCCCCCCTCTAGAGTAATCTTGATCTATCCCCACTTTCAATTGGTATCAAAGCTTGGGTTGGTTGTTACAGGCTAACACCTGGACCAACAGATCTGATAGATCTAGACTACTTTAAAGGTTTTTTTGTTTATTAGAGCCATGGCACAGAACAAAGAATATTCAAGCACAAGACCTCCTATGTGCAATCTGAATAAGTTTGCACTATGGCAAGCAAGGATCAAACTTTACATGAATTCTATTGATGAGGAAATTTTTAATTCTATTTTGACAGGACCTCCAACTGCATCAACCTCAACAACAACAGACACAACTGCTGTCCCTCCTCCAGAATGGACAGAAACACAAAAGAAACAAAAAACTGCTGATGCAAAGGCCATGAATATCTTGGCACAAACCATGTCTGATGACATATTTCAGAAGGTGGTTGACTGCACCTCTGCCAATGAAATTTGGGACTCCCTCACAAGAATGGTGGCAGGATCAGCAGATGAGAGAAAGGACAGAAGATCACATTTGATCTCCCAGTATGAGAATTTCAAAAAGGGAGAATCAGAGACTGTTGCAGAGATGTACAACAGACTCAGCCTCATCATCAATGAGCTGAGAACCCTGGAGAAAGTGATCACAGTCACTGAAATTAATGACAAGATCCTGATGTGCTTCCCCAGCACATGGGACACAAGAATCTGGCCAATTAAAGATGTCAGAGGACTAAGTGGGATTACAACTGAGAATCTCCTTGGGAAGCTCAAATCTTATGAGCAGCTGATAAAGAGCAGAGAAGCAGAAGCCTCTTCATCTTCATCCTCAAAGAAAGAGAAGAGCATTGACTTTCAGGAAACAGAGGAAGAAGACAAGATTGGTGATCAGGAGATGCTAAGTCTCTTAGCAAAGAGATTTTACAAGATGGCAAGGAAAGACTTTAGAAGAAAGTCCAGCAGGCACAATGAAAAGCCAAGGTATGATAAAACTCCATCTAAAGAAATAATATGCTTTGGTTGCAGGAAGCCTGGACACATCCTCACTGAGTGTCCAGAAGCTCACAAGAAAAGTAGGAGAAAAGAGCAGGAACACTCCAACAAACACTCATCAAAAGGCCACAAGATAAGAGAAAAAGGCTTTGTTGCTGAAATCTGGAGTAACACTGTATCTGAGTCATCCTCCAGTTCCAGTGATGAGGAGAAGGAAGCAGAAGACAAGGAATTCTGCATGATGGCAATCAATGCCGCCTCATCAAATGACAACTTAGATGATGAATCTGAAGGTAATGGGGATGAGGTAATTTCTAGTTTTGATTTTCATTCAGAACAGTTTAAAGATGACTTTAAACAGTTGTGTAAAGATATGATTAGATCAGAGAAAGAAATTATTTCTCTGAGAGACAAGTTAGCTAAGATGGATGGAATATCCACTGAAAACACTAAGCTCAAAAATGAGCTAAGGATTTCCAGGGAACAAGTGAGTTCTCTAGAAACACAGCTAACTGAGGCCAAGCAGCTAGAGAATTCTCTAAATGGGAGAAGTCTCAAGCTTATGGATATCACAAGCACAGTGAATGCCAGGCTGAATGGCAAACTGGGCTTGGGGGCATCATCTAATCAACCTCTTCTTTTGAAGAAGAATATGTTATCTACCCTAGTAAAATTTGTATCTGAAAAAGGGAAAGAAGCAATACAAGACACAGGAAAAATTCCTGAAACAAATATTGCTCAAGCAAGTTCATCGAACGCCGATCGACGAAACCAACAGGTTTTGTCGAACACAGAACGACGAAAACCAAGGCCTGAATCTAAGCAAAAAACTTGCTGCAGACAGGGCTCGATGAATGCCACATCTTTCATCAAACCCAGTCGACGAACACAACAAAGTTCGTCGAACGCCAATTTTACTAAGGACAGACAACATACATCCTCTTCTAAACTGAAGAATTCCTTTAGTGATTGGATTATCCCTCCTAGAAGATATCACCCTCTAGGTTATCATAGTCAACCTGTTGTCTCATATATTTCTGCATTTCAAGGTTACAAGAAGCAACCCAAGGTAACCTGGGTTAAGAACACCTAACCCCCTTTATATTGCAGAAAAAGAACTATCCTACCACAGAGGAACAGTGGTACTTGGACAGTGGATGCTCAAGACATATGATAGGAACAAGAGCCAAATTAATCAACTATAAGGCAAAGCTTGGACCAAGAGTGATTTTTGGAGATTCCAATTGGGGACAAACAGAAGGCTATGGATCAGTCCAGATTGGGACAATCACATTCAAAAAGGTAGCCTATGTAAGTGGACTCAAACATAACCTCATCAGCATAGGTCAACTATGTGATGAAGGATATCAAGTTTGCTTCAACCAATCTAGATGCATTATCTTTTCTGAAAATAATATTGTTATTTTAGGAAATATACAAGGTAATGTTTATTTAGTAGATTTTAATTCAGCCAAACCTGAGATCTGCTTGTTTAACCAAGTCAGTAAAAATACTGATTTGTGGCATAGAAGACTAGGTCATGTGAACCATATGACCCTAGCCAAGTTATCAAAGGGCAACCTTGTCAGGGGACTACCTTCTGGATCATACAAGAAGGAAAGCCTTTGCAGGGCATGTCAATTGGGAAAGCAGACTAAGAGCAGCTTTAAGTCACTATCTAAGAGTGATTCTCCTAGTATTTTGTACTTGCTGCACTTAGATCTTTTTGGACCCCTTCCCATACACAGTTTGGGAGGTAAGTCTTACACCTTAGTTATTGTTGATGACTTCTCTAGATTTAGTTGGGTATTCTTTCTGAGAAGCAAGTCAGATAACTTCAAGGATCTTACAGACTTTCTCAGGAGCATCAAGATTGAGTATTCTACTAAGATTGCATTGATCAGAAGTGATCATGGCACTGAGTTTGAATCTCTTCTGATGAGAGAATTCTGTGAGAAGGAAGGTATCAGGCAATGCTTTTCGGCTCCTAGAACTCCTCAACAAAATGGGGTATCTGAAAGGAAAAATAGAACACTGATTGAATCTGGAAGAACATTGCTTGCAGATGCTGTTTTGCCCCAATCCTTTTGGGTTGAGGCTGTCAGCACAGCAAACTATGTCTTAAACAGAAGTTTAATTCATAAACAAAAGGGCAAGACACCTTATGAACTGCTTAAAGGAAAGAAGCCTAGAGTAAATTACTTTAGGGCTTTTGGCTGTAAGTGCTTCATTCATAATAATGACAAGAAGCACCTAGGAAAATTTGAAGCAAAAGCTTCAGATGGCATTTTCCTTGGTTATTCAGTTAGCAGTAAAGCTTACAGAGTATTTAACAAATATTCTTTTAAAATAGAAGAATCTATTCATGTATCTTTTGATGAAACTAACTTGAGTTGCAAGGAGAGAAATATCTCTACCTCACAAGATGCACAGGTACCAATTCTCTGTGAGAAGTTAGATAATCTAACTCTACAGAAAGAGGATTTAATAAATCCTTCTCTATTACCTAATGAGGACAGTGAAGAAGAATGTCCTATTGCACCAACATTGGGTATAGCAAATATTCCTACAAATCTTGAGGCTGTTAATGCTGAAGTTTAGGAGGACATAGAAATTCCTCATAGAGAAAATAAACAAGCTCAAGGAGAAGTTATTTTACCTACTGATTATGTCAACATAAGAGATCACCCTAGATCTCAAGTAATTGGTGACATCTCAGTGGGTGTGCAAACAAGAAATCAACTAAATCAAAATAATTTGCACACCTGTTTCCTCTCTCAAATTGAACCTCAATCCATCAAAGATGCAGAGCAAGATCCCAACTGGATTACTGCTATGCAAGAGGAATTAAATCAATTTGAAAGGAACAAAGTATGGGAACTTGTTCCAAGACCCAAGAATCATCCAGTGATTGGCACTAAATGGGTATTCATAAATAAATTGGATGCTCAAGGAGTCATAGTCAGAAATAAGGCAAGACTAGTGGCTCAAGGATACTGCCAAGAGGAAGGCATAGACTATGATCAGACTTTTGCACCTGTAGCAAGTCTGGAAGCAATTAGAATATTCCTAGCATTTGCTGCATACAAAAGATTCAAGGTATTTCAAATGGATGTTAAAAGTGCCTTTCTAAATGGAGATTTCAAATGGATGTTTTTTAGAAATCATAAATCTGAAACCCTGTTGGTACAAATATATGTAGATGATATAATATTTGGTTCTACTGACTCTAAGTTATGCAAAAGATTTTCAAATCTAATGCATTCAAAATTTGAAATGAGCAGTATGGGAGAACTGTCTTACTTTCTTGGTTTGCAAGTTAAGCAAACAACAGAAGGCATCTTCATATCCCAATCTAAATATACTAAAGAGCTTGTTAAAAGATTTGGGATGTCAGATGCCTCCCCCATGAAAACTCCCATGCCTTCAAATGCAGCTGTTGGCACTGATGAATCAGGAAAACCTGTTGATCAGAAAGTATATAGAGCCATTGTGGGATCTCTTTTATACTTAACAGCCAGTAGACCAGATATCATGTTTGCCACATATATTAGTGCTAGATTTCAGGTAAATCCTAAAGAATCTCACTATATTCTATTAAAAAGGATTTTAAGATATATAAAGGGTTGTCCAGATCTAGGACTCTGGTATCCTACAGAATCAGGATTTGAGTTAACTGGATACTCAGATGCTGATTATGCTGGATGCAGAATAGACAGGAAAAGCACCTCAGGGACTTGTCAGTTCCTTGGAGATAAGCTTGTGTCCTGGTTTTGTAAGAAACAAACCTCTGTGTCTACATCAACTGCAGAAGCTGAATACATAGCAGCTGGCAGTTGCTGTTCACAAATTTTGTGGATACAGAACCAACTCCTAGACTATGGTTACAATCTAAATAATTCCAAAATCTTTTGTGATAACACCAGTGCAATATCAATAGCACAAAATCCAGTACTCCACAGTAGAACTAAACATATTGAGATCAGCCACCACTTTATCAGAGATAATGTGGAGAAGGGAAAAATATGTTTAGACTTCATACCAAGTGATTTGCAGAGAGCTGACATTTCACTAAGCCTTTGGATGAAAAGAAACATCAATTCTTTATAAATCAGCTTGGAATGATAAATGGGGAGTCAATCTAATTGGCAAAGTTTTCTACCCAACAAAATCTATCAATATATTAAGGTTCAGAAAATTCGTCGAATGCGCTCGACGAACGACATCTTTTTCGTCGAACGAGGCCGACAAACTGGTCAGGATTTCTTTCTAAAGTTCTGAAGAATTTTCGTCAAACTCGATCGACGAAGTCTCGATTTCGTCGAACCCGATCGATGAAGTCTCTGATGCTCTATCTTCCTTACGAAAGAAGTTTTGTAAAGTAATTAGTCGAACGAGATCGACGAAATATTTTATTCGTCGAATGGGATTGACGAAAGACAACTTTTTATTTCCCGCTAACACGTGTCATCTCGTCAAATCCGTTCCGCGCAAACCCTCATCTTTGCCGAACCCTAATATTTAATCTCTATTCGTCTGGATTCTGTCTTTTGCGCTCTCAAACTCTTCGTCTCCCTCCAGTTCCCTTTGCACTTGATCGTTTTTCTTTCTTTGCAGGAACAATGTCGATCACTGCTGGATTCCTCGCCTCAATAAAGTTCGATACGGGATTCGATATTGATCTGGAATCGTTTGCCCAGTCAGGAGAAGGCTTCACAAACATTCTGAATCTCTTTGAAGACCCAAAGTTGCGCAAGTTTATGACTTGCCGGCCCAAGATTCATATCAATGAGATAAAGGAATGGGCATTCACTTCTGAGATTCGAAATGGCACAGAAATTGCAGGAAAGGTTTCAAGGAATGAAGTTGTTCTGAGTGCTGCTGTTTTGTCTGAGATATTTGAATTTGACAATGGAGATGATGATTTGGAACTCACTGAGGAAGAGTTCAATCTGATGCTGGACAGGATGGGGTACTCTGGGAGTAACCCTAAACATCTTCTTAAACGTGATTTTGCAGTGGAATACACCTTCCTGGCAGATGTTGTGGGAAAGGTTCTGATGTGGAAGAGATCAGCACATGACTACATAAACAGGCAGCAATTTCTAGTCATGAGTGCTTTGATTGAGAAGAGGCACATTAACTGGGGTCTGACTCTGTTTGTTTCCATCAAAAAGAAAGTGACCTCAAGGAATGTAGGCTATGGAAGGATTCTGGGAATCTTCCTTCAGGCCAAGTGTCCAGCCCTCTCAGTTTCTACTGCTGTTGGCATTAATGCCTCAAAGAAACTGACTCCCCTTCTTTTCAAGAAGTGGGATAGGACATTCCAGAAGAAATCAGCTCCAGTGGCTCCAACAGTTCAAGCTTCTGAGGACACCAGGGCTGTAATAGCCACTCCCCCAGCCCAGATTCCTCCTCCTCTCTCACAGGCTCTTCAACATTCTGAAGAGCCTTCCTTCACTTCTCCTCCTCCTCCACAAGACACTTCCATTCCAGACTTTTCTCAGGATGAAATCCCATCAGATTTCACTCCTCCTCCTCCTCCATCCACTTCTTGTGCTCATACCACATCTTCCATCCCTTCTTCTTCTTCTTCTCACCCAACTCCAGATGTACTGGTTGTGGATGTCTCACAAATAGCCACCCAGGTGTTTGGTCACATAGCTTCTAAATTACAGGAGCGTATTGATCAAAGTCTGGCCCCAGTGCATTCTAAGCTTGATCTTATTCTCTCTCAACTTGCTTCTCTCTCCTCTTCCTCTTTCCCTTCATCTGGGGGCCCAGACTCTAGTTTCCCAGAGTCTAGGCAGGGGGAGATGTTCCAGGATGAAGCTCCAGAGGCAGAAGTTCCTGAAGAGCAAGGGTCAGACCTAGCTGATGTGAGGACAGTCTTGGTCTCCCTGGCTCAAAGCACAGAAGGTGCTCCTCCTCCTCCTCCAGAAGTTCCTCCCAACAGCTCTTTCAAATCCACCCCTCTAGTGGATAAGATTCTGCAGCTTACCATTCAGTCCCTCTGCTCAGGCCCATCTTCCAAAGAATCAGCTGAAGACCTCTCCAAGGCCATTGTCTGCTATTCCCCAGACTTGGAAGCCAGGCATGGAGATTTGCTAGTGTCTCCAGTTCTAGAGCCAGTTATTTCTAAGGCAGATCAGGAACCTGCTGTTCCTGAACAGGCAGTTCTTGATGAACAGATGCCTGATGCCTCTGCCTCTGCCCCTCCTCTTCTTCTGAGCCTGCTACTGCTGCTGTCAAGAATGTTGATGATGATTTAGAGAAAAGAAGGATTGAAGCATACAAGGAAATTGATTAAATGTATGAAAATGTGCCTTCATCTTCAAATTCTGATGATGATGATGATGACAGTGATGATAGTGATGCCAAAGTCAAATCCAAGAAAAGAAAAGCTCCATGCAAGAAGTTGCCAGCCCCTTCCAAAAAGCCTGATAAAAATGACATTCCCTATTATGTGCAGAAAAATCTCAAGCCTCATGAAATAACTCAACCTTGGATGCAATTCTCCAAGAATGAGTTGAAGAGAAGGAAGCTTGAAAGAAGATACCAGAAGGATCACCCTGTTATGTTCAAGAAACCCCCTCCTCCTCCACCTCCTCCAGGTGCAGGTTCTGCAGGAGGACTTTCTTCCACATCCAGGACATCTCAGTCTGCTGGCTCCAAGCCATCTGGTCAATCCTCTTCTTACTGGGAAGGAAGATCTTCAGGCTATCAAGTTTATGAAAGAAAGCATAGCCAATTATCTGAACAAGAAATCGAAGATAAGGAAGCTGAAGATAAAGCTGAAGCAGATAGATTGTACAATATGGCAAGGTTTAGAGAGCATGTTGCTCTATCTCAGATGAAAGAGGCCAGAGAAAAAGGTATGGATACCTCTCATATTTCTACCATATCTCCCTATAGAGAACAGGAATTTCAACAGTACCAGGTGAAGAATATGTTCAACACTTCTGCCTACATGAGTCTCCACCCAGAGACTGTTCTGCCAACTATTTCCAAGAAGGTAACACTGGGTGATAAAGACTGCAAGCTAAGCAGAAGGCAATCTGAAGATACTAGCAGGAAAATAATCTTCAAGAAGCCATTTTCAGAGGACAGGAATCATTAAAAATTTTCTCTCTGGTTAATTGAGTCTTAATTATTCTGTGATGATATCTGCTTGTGACAATTGATTTATATCTACTAAATTTCCTTTCTGTCTGATATTTTTCCTATAATTCTGTTATGCATATTTGTTTAGTTGATAAATGCTGTACATAGGATCCTAACCCAAATAGGGGGAGATTGTTGGAACATAGTTCAACCCTATTACTGATTTGGGCTAGGATGTCTATTTCTAGGTATAGTATTTGTTTTGACCCATCATGTATAGTATAAGGGTCATAGGCTAAGTCTAGAAGAGATTTGAAGATTAGCTAAGTCAAGGTGTTCGACGAACTTTGAACACGTTCGACGAATTCAGAATCCGTTCGACGAACTTGGTTCGACGAACTTCAAAGATCTGTTCGACGAAAGTTTCTTCTTGTTCGACGAACTTCCCAATTTAAGTTCGACGAACTTTCCCTCAGGTCGATGAACTTCTTCAGAGTTTCTATATTCATTGACCTCTTCTATTCAGAGTATTATTTTTGGAGTTATCCTCAGGATTTCTTATGAAGGCTGACAGCTGTTCTCATTATAATATCAGTCAGTTATTGCAGTATTTTCTATCAAATATTTTATGACCGTTGCTGCATTAATTAAGGGCTGTGTACAGATTATTCTATAAGGCAGATTGCAAGTTTCAAGGAATTTAATATATTGGTATTCCTTTTCTGTCAGAGGAAAAATCTTTCCTTTTTGTCTCATTCCTTTCCAGCCCTGTTTGAAATTTGAAAGAGGATCAACTCTCTCCCGTCCAGAGATTATCATTGCTATTTATTCTATAGAAAGACACAGATACAAAAATATATATAATCTTTTGCTACTCAGTTTTCATTCCTCTCAAGAACTCTCTCTAATTTTCTCTGAAGTCTTCATCTTCTCCAGACGCCTACTCTTAATCTCTAGGAATCATCTGCATTAATTCCTTCTAGAGAACTTTTGCTGGAGATACTCTGAAGATCAAGAAGACCTACACCCTGAGCAGATTTTCTCTCCTATTTTTCTTACTCTTTTTCACAGGGGGAGATCTGACAATCATTCAACAATCCACTAGTCTTCTCTGTTGTTAGAGAAAAGAGAAGACACCATCATCTTTATATACTTTTATTTTATAACTATGTACAGGGTTGTAACTCCCTTCAAATGTTGATTTTTTGTTTTGAGCACCTGATCAAAATCTCTGTGGTGGTTTTGAGACCTGATCAAAAGCTCTGTGGTGAAGGCTCACCTGATCAAAAAAAAGGCCTTAGTGGATTTCCTACCAGGGTGGTATAAGAGTAGATGTACCCAAGTTGATTGGGGAACTACTATAGATCCTTGTGTCTTCTGTGTTTGCCTTTATTATTTGTGTTGTGTTGTGTGTGCTGTATTTTAGTTTATGTTTATATCTGTGCTGCACTCACTTACACATATACTTAAATAGCTCAAATTGTTTTCTACATATTTGTGTAAGCTAAATAAAATTATTTTAAAATACTCTATTCACCCCCCCCCCCCCCCCCCCCCCCCCCCCCCCCTCTAGAGTAATCTTGATCTATCCCCACTTTCAACCTATTAGATCCAGAGATTGATGAAGTCAGCTCATTTGTCGAACGGAGATCGACGAAAATTTATTTTTCGTCGAACGTAGTTTAACGAAGCCCAAGGCTCTTCGACTTCTGTTTTTATTAGGTTTAGCCGAACCCCGCTCTACGAAAGTTTGCGCCTTCTCCGATCTCTTTCTTTATAGTCAATTTTTTATTCCATTTTGTCTTTGCTCCTACAGAACTTGCTCTTGCCTCCCTCCAGACCCTGTGCACTTGATCTTTTTCTCTTGCAGGTACTCATGGCAATCTCTCAGGAAGTGATCTATACAATGAAGTTCTATGCAGGTTTTGATATAGATATGGAATCTTTCGCTCATTCTGACCAGATTTTCCAGGACATTCTTCAACTCTTCGAAGAACAGCAATTAAAGAAGTTTATGACTACAAGGATAAAGCTTCCAGTTACTGAGATCAAGGAATGGGTACACATTATTCAGTTACTGAATGCAACAACCATATCAGGAACTATCTCAGGAAACCAGGTTCCTTTTTCCCCAGAAATTTTAACAGAAGTTTTTGGTTTGATAAATGGTGATGATGATTTGGATATTACTTCTGATGAGTTTAATGCTGAATTGGATAAAATGGCTCACTCCAGTGGATACCCTAATCATCTTCTGAAAAAGAATTTGTCTATTGAATACAAATTCTTAGCTGATATTGTTGGCAAGGTTTTACTGGGAAAAACCTCTGCTCATGACTATATTACAAGGCACCAATTTCTGTTGATGGTGGCCTAGGTGGAAAAGAAGCAGGTCATTTGGGGATTGATTATTTTTTTAATCCATCAAGAAGAAGCAAAGCAAAATGAGTGTTTTCTTTGGCAGGGTCTTAGGCATTGTTCTTCAGGAAAAATGCCCAGAGATGTTGGTGTCACCAACAGTTTTTATCAATGCAAGCAAGAGGCTGACTTCAGCACTCTTTGGCAAGTGGGAGAGAGTAATTCCCAAAAGGACTTCAAGGGAAGAAACTTCCAAGCAAGCTTCTGAGAGCACAAGGACTGATACAGTCACTCCCTCAACCCTACCAGAAGTTCCTCTCTCCGAATCTTCAAATCCTATCCCTCCTCAACCTCTTCAGAACACTACTACTGAAGAAGTTCTTCCCTCCAATTCTCTCATAGACACTCCTTCCTCATTGCCTTCTTCTCCTCTTCTACAGACAAATCAGTCTGCACGGTTTCCATCCTCATCTATTCCATATGAAGATTCTCTTCCCCCTTCATTCCCCCTCCTTGATTTGACCTCTTGTCTCCTCAACATAATCCATCTCAATCACCCATCCATGAGGATAATCTTCCACCCATCTCAGATGCCACAAACATCTTCATATCCTCCTCTATTCCCGCTTATTCTATTCCAGCATCCTCATCTTCTCAGCATACATCTGACTTTGTATATGTTGACTTCTCTTCCATTGCTGGTCAGATTTTTAACCATATCTCTCCTAGGCTGACAGCTCTTCTAGATGAGAAGCTAGCTCCTGTTCTCAAAGCCATCTCTGACCTCTCTTCCAAGCTTGCATCCTTCCCTACCTCCTCATCATTTGTCCCTTCTTCTAGGGGCCAAGATTTAGGTCTCCCTAAACCTAGGTAGGGGGAGATCCTTAATGAAGAAGCTCCAGTTGATGCAGATTCAGATTACATTATTGATACAGTTAATATAGATTCAGTTACAGCTTCAGAATTATCTATTCCAGTTATAGATTCAGTGAATAATATCTATATTAATTTTTCAGTAGATATTCTTTCTTTATTATCAAAATTCAATTTGATTTTTAGTTGTCTACCTAAGCCTCAAGTTAGTTCAAAGGCTATAATTCCCTATTCAGCTCCAATAGATTCAGTTTTGCTGAAGAAAATCATCAAAAGTATTCCAGTCCCAGTTCCAGTTGCAGTCATAGTTGCAGTTACAGAAGAAGTTGGCTTGGTGAATTCACCTCAAACATTTGTTTATGATGATTCCCCTCTAACAGAAGATATTGAGCAAGATGTTGATATTGCTCTTCAAGTTCTTGATGATTTATATGATAACCCTACTCAGCCTTCTGATTCTGATGATGATGATGATTCTGATGATTCATCTTCAAAGAAAATGAAATCCAGAAGCAAAGCAATGGCTGCTCCCAAACCTCAATCTTCTACAAATGACATTCCCTATTACATTTTGAATAACATCACCCTCACAAAAGATTCTCCAGCATGGATGAGATTCTCAAGGAATAAGAATAACAGGAGAAAGAAAATGAAGAAAACATGATTCTATTCTGATTAGCCAGTAAAGTTTAATCCTCCTCCTCCTCCTCCAGCAGCTGGATCAGCAGGCTTGTCCTCTTCTTCTCAGAAATCTTTCCCTTGGCACTCAAGAAGATCAGGGGAGACTCATAGAAGTTCCAGTGGCTCCTACAGTTCAAGATCAGCCAGAGCACCTCCCTCAGGATCCGCTAGACCTCCATCCTTTGTTTATAAATATCATGTCTCTGATGGTTCCTTGCACAGGAAAAGAAATTATCAAGATCATCAATTTTCATATCAGTCTAGTGATCCAGATTCAGAAAAGAATGCTCACATGGCTCGATAAAGAGAATCAATTGCTACAGCTCAAATTAATAAAGCCAAAGCCGAAGGAAAAGACTATTCTCAGTTTACAACTATGTCAGAATTCAGAAGACAAGAATTTGAAAGATACAGCTCAAGGAATCTCTTCAATGCTGAAGACTACCTAAAGTTCCACCCAGCTGCAGTGGTTCCTCATGCTTCATCTCAAACCCTGCTGGGAGCAAATGATCTTTTTATGAGCAAAAGAGAATCTAAAATTCCTAACAGATAAATCATATTCAAACCCACCTCAAAGAAAAGCTCCTGATTGTTTGGTTTTGCTAAATTCTGCTTTCAGTGTAAATCTTTCTAAACTCAGAGTACTATATTTTCTATCTGTTGAAATGAAATTTAAATTCTGTCAGATATATATGCTCTGTGTTTATTGTTGTTTGTTTTATTTATTTTTGTCAAATAGTATCCTAACCTAAATAGGGGGAGATTGTTGGAACAACCCTATTACTAATTTGGGCTAGGATCACTATTGTGCTTAGGACTCAAGTTGACCCCAATGTATAGTCTTAGGGTCAAGGTTTAAGCTTGTCTGAGTTAGCTAGAACTTAGTAAATTATAAATTTTCTGTGTTCGATGAACTCCTTCCTGAGCTTGACGAACGGCATTTCTCGGTTCGACGAACTTGATCTTCTGCTCGACTAAATCAGTCTGCCAAGCCAGTTCTACAGATTCTATGTTTCAGTTTGACAAACTCCTGATTGAGATCGATGAACTCAGCTTTCTGTTTGATGAATAAGTAACTAAGTGCTCAGTTCGATGAATTCAGCTTTCTGCTCGACGAACTCAACTTTCTGTCCAACAAAATTCCTTTTGAGCTTGATAATTTCTGAAGAATCAGTTATCCCTTTTCTCTGAACTCAGATCGACTATTCAGCAACGGATCTATTCATATATTTGGATTTATTCATTATCAGATAAGTCAAGATTTCTGCTTTCCCTTTTATATATTCATTCTATTCTCTTCTTTCGAGAATCTAGCCGTTGACATATTTTGGAAAAGGGAACTTTCATAGAAAAGGAATTATAGTTTCTACAGAGTTGCTATTGCAGTCCCAAGAAAGATTTCATTCAGTTTATTCTATTCCTTATCAGAAGATTTGAATTTTCAAATCAGATTATATATCTAAGGAAAAAGGAAGAATTAGTAGAAGAGAGATAGCATAGAGAATAAGATATATTCAAGAAGATATACAGATATAGAAGATACTTGTGAAATACTCAGAGCTTACAGAAATCTTCATCTACAGCAGCATCTTCATTTTCTGAGAACATCTAAAATATTCTCTCAGTTTACATCTGCTGATTCTCAGTCTTCTACATCCAAGAGAAAGCTTCACCAACTGTCAACAAATTCTATCAGACAGGGGGAGTTTTACAACAACAACAATCCACTAGTCTTCTCTTAGATCTTATTGAGAGAGAAGAACTTCATAAACTCTTTTTTTTTTATTTTTTTACACCATCTTGTACAGGGTTTTCACTCCCTTCAAAAGTTAACATTTGGTGGCAGGGCACTTGATCAAAAACCTGTGGTTTGGTTTGAGCACCTAATCAAAAGCTCAGTGGTGATAGGGAACCTGATCAAAAACCTAAGTGGATTCCTACCAAGGGTGGTAGAAGAGTAGATGTACCCAGGTTGATTGGGAAACTACTATAGATCCTTGTGTCTTTGTTGTGATTGTGTTTTCTTTCTATACTGTGCTGTGTTTATTGTTTTGCTTTTATACTCACTGATAAGTAGGATTTATGCTTATTTTAATTATAGTATTTATGTTAAGTTTAATATAATTTTGTAAATATTATTTATATTTTAGTTAAAAATCACTTCTTTTATAATTTTAGTTCTAAATATAATTGTATTTTTGTTTTGCAGATTTTCTGGAGATTTTGGTCAAATTTCATAGTACACACCCTAGGTCACGCCCGTGACCAAGGGCGTGTAACATTAAGATCAGTCCAGGAGTTGTTGCCGCGCATTTGAGCTAGTCCACAGCAAGTCACGCCCACGTTCACGCCCGTGACCCATAGTCACGCCCGTGACCAAGGGCGTGTAAATTTAAAGATCACTTCAATCTTTCCACGTGGACCTGTCAGCCACCGAATCCAATGTTGACCCAAGTCACGCCCGTGACCCAAAGTCACGCCCGTGACTTCCACACGTGATCCCTGCTTTCTGCCACGCCGCACTCAAGCCCACGCCGCATTAATGAAACTGCCCAAGTACATGCCCAGGTACACGCCCGTGACCAAAGTTACACGGGCGTGTAATGTCCTTTTTCGCGACACAGTCACGCAAGACCCACGCCGATGTCGCAGCCGTGCAGAACAAGTATTACACGCCCTAGGTCACGCCCGTGACCGAGGGCGTGTAACCTAGAATTTTTTCCTATAAATTCAGAGGCTCCCCTCCAGCATTCCATTCCCTTCCCCCTGCCTATTTGGGCTGTTCTTGTATAGTTTTCCTTATTTTTCATGTTTTAGGTTTAGATTTAATTTCATGTAATTCTCTTAATTCCTTTTTAATGACTTATTTTCTCTTCCATGCAAGGTAGCTTAGCTTTAATTTCATGCAATGTAATGTAGCTTTCAATTTATGTAATGTTCTCTTTTTCATGGTAATGAAATGTTAATTTTCCTTTCACTTATGCAAAAATCTCTTCTTCTCTCCTTTTCTCTTTTTATTCCTTCCTTTATTAAATATTTAGTTGTTCTTTATTTTCGCAAGCTTTGAATTGAATTTAACCTTAATTTTTAGCAAGCTATTTCAAGTTTTGTTTTCCTCATTTCAATGTTCTCTTTTTAGTTAATTTTAATTACGCTCTCTAAATCAATTTTATTTCCGATAAAATAATAGTTAGCTTTTTCGAAGTAAAAGTAATCGATAGACCTGGATTTCAATACGACCTTGATATTTTCTTAAAAATATCCTATGCTATACGCGATAAGGTACACTTGCCTTTTCGAATGAGTAGTTTGGATTATATTAACAAAAACTTGCAAAAACTTTCTCCTCTTCTTTTTAATTTATTTTTTAGATTTCGGCGCCGCCGCCGCGGCGTAAACGTCGATATTCCAAAAAAAGGAAAGACTATTACTTTTATCATCTCGACAGGTAGGATAATGGTTAGGTCCTCGAAGTACGAGTACTCGCGAGACGCCTCAAAAGTGCCCGTCGAATTCTTATCGCATCGAGAAAGGCTTTTGCAGAATTTCAATTTTTCTTATCAAGTTTTTGGCGCCGTTGCCGGGGAGTTATTATTATCGATATTTTGAAAAGAGAGACCGCTATTACTTTTATCTTTATCTTTTTTCTTGTTCTTTTATCTAAAATAAACAAAAATTATAAATTGAAAAAAAATTATAAAACTAATCAAAACCAAAAAAAAAAGTAACTTTTATGTTTCATCTCTTTTTATTTCGTGTTTTGTTTTATTGTTTTAAAAGTAATTCTGCAGGTGATCATGGTGGTCGTCCGTCTCCAAATCAGGGACGTACTTCTTTTTCCACTCCTTGTTCTTTTTCTTTCAAAATAAAACTCTTGTATTTTCTATTTTATTGTTCTCCATACTTAGCTTTCAACATTGGGGACAATGTTGAATTTTAAGTATGGGGGTGTATCTCCTTTTCTCCTAAATTATAAAATCGTAGAAAATTTCCAAAAAAAAAATTTAAAAATCCCAAAATTCCAAAAATATTTACTGTGTACATAGTTTATTTTCGTTTTGTAAATAGTTAATTTCATTTTTGTTGTCTTTTACAAAAAGAAAAAATAGCCTTTAAAAAAAATATTAGAAAACCCAAAAACTCAAAAAAAATTAGAAAATAGAAAATTAATTTCTTGGAAAGGGACGTTTGGGATATCATCCCATCACACCTCCTAGTACCTTGCGAACCCTTCACTGGGTAGACCTCGGGAAGTCCAAGAATTAACAAAAAAAAATTCTTTTAGGCTTTTTAGTTTATATTTAACATTTTTATTATTTATTTCTTATCAAAAGTAAAAAAAAAGATAATATCAAAAAAATTTGAAAAAAAGATGATATTTAAAAATTTCAAAAAATTTGAAAACTTAGAAAAAATCCCAAAAATATAATAAGCCCTTACTTTGGTTTTTGTCATTTCCAAAATCATTTTGAGTTTATTTATAAGCATTTATACTTTTTATTTGCTAATCATTTATTCTATCATGGTTAGCTAAATCTAATTTTTGTTTAAGTGATTTAGTGTTAAGAAATATTTTATGATTTTAATTTGATTAGAGATATTTCTTTAGCACTTCTTCTCTTTTATTTTAAATAGTTACAAATTTTTAGTAATCTTGCTTAAACACCTTTAGATTTTAATTATTTCTACCTCAAGTTTTTAAAATCTTAGGAAAGTTTAAAGTACTAAAATTTGCTCTCAAAATAATTTAATTTATAAGCTAGAAGTCTTTTCTCTACCCTACCACTTTGATGGCATAAAAAAATTATTTTAAAAGATCATATGTCATGGGAATAAGAGGATAAAATTCATTAGTCCCTAAAACATATGCACCCAAAATATTTGAAAAGATTATATGGCATGGAGTAAGAGGATAAAATTCATTACTCCTAAACCATATACATTTTGGGTTGTTGTTAGAAGAGAAAAAAAATATTTACTTAAAAAAACCACTTTGGTGAAATGGAAAATCCATCACCTTCATTCAAAGATCTCTTCTAATGCCAAATTTTATGAAACACCCCCTAACCCAATATCTTTGATCTAGATTTAAATTATGTTATGGAGAGAGCAATACTTAGTAGGTTACATTTTTCCTTTAGATTTTTCAAAGTTATGGTTTTTATAAATTTTAAATCTAATTTTGTTTACTTATTACTCAATTTTGTTAACTAGTTTATATTTTTGAGATCTCTTGGCTAAATATTTTTCTCTTATTATTTTAATTTCATAATTTAGTACTTAATTCGTCAATCCTTAAATTTTCTTTTTAGCTTACTTGTGATTAAATAAATTTTTAGTCTTAATTAAAATTTTTATTAAATGTCTTATAAATATTTCTCGTACTTTTGCTCTGGAATAGCAAAAGCTTAAGTATGGGGGTATTTGATAAGTAGGATCTATGCTTATTTTAATTATAGTATTTATGTTAAGTTTAATATAATTTTGTAAATATTATTTATATTTTAGTTAAAAATCACTTCTTTTATAATTTTAGTTCTAAATATAATTGTATTTTTGTTTTGCAGGTTTTCTGGAGATTTTGGTCAAATTTCATAGTACACGCCCTAGGTCACGCCCGTGACCAAGGGCGTGTAACATTAAGATCAGTCCAGGAGTTGTTGCCGCGCATTTGAGCTAGTCCACAGCAAGTCACGCCCTCGGTCACGCCCGTGACCCATAGTCACGCCCGTGACCAAGGGCGTGTAAATTTAAAGATCACTTCAAGCTTTCCACGTGGACCTGTCAGCCACCGAATCCAATGTTGACCCAAGTCACGCCCGTGACCCAAAGTCACGCCCGTGACTTCCACGCGTGATCCCTGCTTTCTGCCACGACGCACTCAAGCCCACGCCGCATTAATGAAGCCGCCCAAGTACACGCCCAGGTACACGCCCGTGACCAAAGTTACACGGGCGTGTAATGTCCTTTTTCGCGACACAGTCACGCAAGACCCACGCCGATGTCACAGCCATGCAGAACAAGTATTACACGCCCTAGGTCACGCCCGTGACCGAGGGCGTGTAACCTGGAATTTTTTCCTATAAATTCAGAGGCTCCCCTCCAGCATTCCATTCCCTTCCCCCTGCCCATTTGGGCTGTTCTTGTATAGTTTTCCTCATTTTTCATGTTTTAGGTTTAGATTTAATTTCATGTAATTCTCTTATTTCCTTTTTAATGTCTTGTTTTCTCTTCCATGCAAGGTAGCTTAGCTTTAATTTCATGCAATGTAATGTAGCTTTCAATTTATGTAATGTTCTCTTTTTCATGGTAATGAAATGTTAATTTTCCTTTCACTTATGCAAAAATCTCTTCTTCTCTCCTTTTCTCTTTATATTCCTTCCTTTATCAAATATTTAGTTGTTCTTGATTTTCGCAAGCTTTGAATTGAATTTAACCTTAATTTTTAGCAAGCTATTTCAAGTTTTGTTTTCCTCGTATCAATGTTCTCTTTTTAGTTAATTTTAATTACGCTCTCTAAATCAATTTTATTTCCGATAAAATAATAGTTAGCTTTTTCGAAGTAGAAGTAATCGATAGACCCGGATTTCAATACGACCTTGATATTTTCTTAAAAATATCCTATGCTATACGCGATAAGGTACACTTGTCTTTTCGAATGAGTAGTTTGGATTATATTAACAAAAACTTGCAAAAAACTTTCTCCTCTTCTTTTTAATTTAATTTTTACATTTCGGCGCCGCCGCCGCGGCGTAACGTCGATATTTCGAAAAAAGGAAAGACTATTACTTTTATCATCTCGACAGGTAGGATAATGGTTAGTTCCTCGAAGTACGAGTACTCGCGAGACGCCTCGAAAGTGCCCGTCGAATTCTTATCGCATCGAGAAAGGCTTTTGCAGAATTTCAATTTTTCTTATCACTCACTCAATTACACATACATATATCATTATTTTAATTCCGCTATAAAATAAGTTAAAACTTTTAATACTCTTTTCACCCCCTCTAAAGTAAATCTAAGATCGAATACCTCACTTTCACTCAGTAGAGACGGTCTCACCCAATTGGACAGTGACCAGCCTGAGAGCTTCCACCGATTTGTTGAAGTGAAAGGTGATGGAAATGCCAGAAAGATCAAGCACAGGAAGCCCTGAGTGTAACATCCCATTTCCTACTAGACCCCTTGACTTCAACTAGGGTAGGTCATGTGGTGAGAAAAGTGAGTTTGAGCTAGGTAGTGACCTTAGGTCACCTTGAATTGAGAGAACTCAAGTGTGAGCCACTATAGGGGCAAGTCATTTTAGACCAAATTAGCTCAAATTGAACTTATAGATGTGAATTAACACCACCAAACTGTCCCTAACCCTAATGGAGAGGCATAGTTGACCACAAGCTCCATCATCTGGTCAACTAATTTAGCCAAATTGACCAAAGTCAAACTTAGATAAAAAAAGCCCAATTCAAAACAATAGGGTTCAATTCAGACTCAAATGGCCAAATTGTCCCCACCACTAGTTGGTAAACATCTAAAGGAGTGCTTTGTACCCAAAAGCCCCATCATGGGGTCTTCAGTTAGTCCAATTTGACCAAAGTCAAACTTAGGTCAACATAAGCCAATCCTTCCTCTATAGATTCAATTCACCCCCAAAACATGAAGACTTCACCAATAGTCTTAGAACATCATGGGGGACCCAATTGACTCAAAAACCCCCTAATGGGATCATCAATTTGACCAAATTGATCAAAGACAACTTTCCCCCAATTTTGGTCAAAATCAAACCTATGGTTATATATTGGCCCAACTGGGGCATCACCATGACCCAATTAACATTGAGAGGTGTTAAGGGACCCAAGGTCAACATTTTGTACTAGCCAACCCACCCAATTGACCAAGTCAACATCAAGGTCAACCTTAGGCCAATATGAAGAAATTAAGAGCCCAAACCAAATCCAATTGGGCTAAAGACTCAACCAAACCCACTCAACAGACCAAGTGCACAATTACCTTGCTTGCCCCCTAAAATTTGAAAGGAGTGACATGCAAGGGGGTAGAAAGGACTTTTCCCCAAATCTCCATTAAGGAATTAGAGGAATATGGGAATGGAGGCCATTTGGCACTCCATTCCTCTGCCCAAAGCTCCAACTGAACTCCCCATAATTCCCTCATTCAAAATTGGGATGAATTGATGCCCCTTGGTAGCTGGGAGGAGCAAATTAGGCATGGCCGAACCATGCCTTAATGGTACTCATATTAGAGCGCTCCCCTCCTTCATTTGAGTTCACCATCAGCTTCAGAGAGGCCTAAGGAGTCGGGATAGCCACATGGAGCAAAGCTTTTGTTGGAGAATTGAGGATTGGAGCAAGCTCGCCGGAGGAGAGAAGACCCATGGTAAACCGCCGCCGCCGCCAAGCCCCACTAAGGTCCAGTTTATCCCCCTCTCCCTCTATGCTAGCAACTAGGTCCAATTAGGAGAGAAATCGGGCTCAATTGAGCCCGATACCATGTGAGATTGAGGAAGTTTTCTCGAGCTTTTGCTTCCGCTCAGGATCGTCGGAGAAGTCGTCTCCGGCGGCAGTGTCGCTGCCTGGCAGTAGACTCCCCCACAAGGAAGGTGGTGGAGGTGGTGGCCGACAGTGATGGGTCGTGGATGGCCGGGAAATGGGAGATTAATATAGCCCAGGACGGGTCGATCAGGGCTGTTGGATAGATGTAGGAGATGAAATCATAGCTGTCCATACCATGGGAAATGATATCAGCAGGCCACATAATTAATTAATTGAAATGTTTGTCACATTTTCATATATATGTTCATGCTTGATTTTAAGGCCCTTAGAAGCCATTTCATAAAAAATGTCCTGAAATAGCTTTTGTAGATCTTGATGTCTACTTTAATTAGAAATTTGAATCAGTCCATTTGGGGAAATGTAGAACCCCTAACATCCAATTTGGTGAGGCTGGTCCAACTAGAGGCCAGAAATTATTTTGTGTATATGTTTTAAATGGTAACTCTAATGAAGCTTAAATTTTTACCATGCATGTATATACCCTAGGACTATCTTGTGTCAAAAAGTCAGATTTTTAGGGGAAGACTTTTCTATAGTTTTATACATTATTTGATTTATCAAATTAATGTGATTTAGGGATCTAGACACCTCAAGTTGACCCCAAATTTTGGAGGCACACTTGCCTTGTCGTCATTTAGCATTGGTACAAATTTGGGAGCAAATAGACTACTACATGTTGGGTATTTACACTTGCATGTACCCAAGAGGTATTATGGGGTGCCAATAGCCAAAAGTATTATTTTGTGTATTCAGCACATATGGCTAAGTCTTGGCTCCTGAGATTTTGACCACACCCTCTCCATGGTATAACAAATTACCTCAGAGAAATTTAGGATTTTTGGGATCAAAATTCTTGGGTATATGACTAATATGAATTATGTCACACTTCTTATTTTATGAAATGTTTATGGTGAAAAATGCTTGGAAAATTATAAAACTATGGGTAGGGAGTTTTTAGATCATTATTGTGCTACTGTAATTTTCTCAGAATTTTTGGAATCCTTGAACAAGTACTTGATGTGTAAAGTCCTATTTTCACATTCTTTATATTAAATGAAAATTAGGGTTATAGATTCTCTGGAAAATGATGAAATTTAAGATTTGATGCTTTTAGGTCATTAAGGTGTCATAGCAATTTTCTCAGAATTTTTAGAAGTCATAAACAAGTACTTGATGTGTAAAGTCCTAGTTTCACATTCTTTATATTAAATGAAAATTTGGGTTATAAAATCCCTAGAAAATTATGAAATTCTGGAATTGATGTTTTTATGCCAATATAGTGCCACTGTAATGTTCTCAGAATTTTTGGAAGCCTTGAACAAGTACTTGATGTGTAAAGTCCTAGTTTCACATTCTTTATATTAAATGAAAATTTGGGTTATAGAATCCCTAGAAAATTATGAAATTCTGGAATTGATATTTTTATGCCATTATAGTGCCACTGTAATTTTCTCAGAATTTTTTAAAGCCTTGAACAAGTACTTGATGTGTAAAGTTCTTTTTTCACATTCATTATATTAACTGAAAATTTGGGTTTTAGAATCCCTTGAAAATTATGAAATTTTGGAATTGATGTTTTTATGCCATTATAGTGCCACTATAAAATTCTCAGAATTTTTGGAAATCTTGAACTAGTACTTGATGTGTAAAACCCTAATTGTATACCTTTGATATTAAATGGAAATTATGTTCATAAGTTTTCTGAAAATTATGAAACTTTGGAATCCATGTTTTGTATGTCATTTGTCACCTCTGGATATTTATTTGGAAAGATTGAAACTACTGACATGGTACTTCCTTCACATTTTGGAAGATGCCAATTGATTAATAAATTTTAAATAAAGGTCAAACTTATAGGAAATATATCAAAATTCTGGTCAACCCTTAAATTATCCATTATGAACCTCTGGTAAAATATAGAACTCATATGGACATGATATGGATAAAATTGCATCATAGGAATCAAATCTAGTTCAATCTCATTTTGGTCTGCGATTAGTAAAAACCTCGTGTGTTGATTTAACCAACAAGATCACATAGAAAATTATTAAGATTGGATTATAACAGTAACATAACATTTATATCAGCCCCCAGAAGTTAAGGAATCTTTGTAGTACATTCATACTATGGTTTAGCGAATAATTAAGAATCATGTCGCACTATACATAAAAGGAGCTTTTAAGTGTTCAAGAAATATTCAGCACGGTGAAATAATCAAGAAATAACTTTAGGGTGTGATTAGAGACATTTGAGATTCATACAAGGCCTACAACATTTAGAGGATGGGAGATTTTAAGTGTTGAGCATCGTTCAAGAGAACGTTTGTATAGAAATAGGGTGAAGGTTAAGTCATAAAACATCTAAGTCATAAAGAGTAATAAGGAGAGTGGGACTTTAGAAAAGGTAGCCACCAATAAAAGTAAATGTCTTAGAAAGGGGGATTTGGGTTTCAGCCCATCACATTCCCTAGTGCCGCTGCGAGCTCTTCACCAGGTAATCCTCGGGAAGTTTAAGATTCACCCTAAACTTCTAAGCATAATAATAATTAGTCAAGAGTAGTCTAATTAATTGAATAAGAATTTTGTTGAAATTCATCCTTAGCTAGAGGATGGGAGACAGAATATCAGGACGGGTTGGTCCTGCGAGCTGGAGGCTCGGGAGGTTGTATATCAGGAAAGGTTGGTCCTGCGATCTGTAGGCTCGCGAGGTTGTATATCAGGATAGGTTGGTCCTGCGAGCTGGAGGCTCGGGAGGTTATATATCAGGACAAGTTGGTCCTACGAGCTGGAGGCTCGGGATGTTGTATATCAGGATAGGTTATCCTGCGAGCTAGAGGCTCGGGTTGTGATAAACTGCATGTGCATAGTAACAAATTAATGGCGGGTCTTTGGTATTGGTCCGGTCATCACACCGACGGCAGTACATTGACTTAGGAGGGTCTGAGGGTTAGAGGGGCCAGTAGGTTGTTTATACTGCGGTCTGGAGGACAATCCCCAAAAATGAACACCTGACCTCCAAGACTCGTGGATACTAGCAAAGAGTACGCAAGACTCTAGAGTGCACCTAGGACGTGTACAGAGGCGTACGAAGGGTATAGGCCTGGTATTGTGTATACCCGCCTAGGAAGTGGAGTTGCCCGCTCCACTGTTTCCGTAGACACAACGGGGTACCAGAGAGTGCAGCTAGCTCCAAAAATTGGGAACTAAAGGTCTATGATCATAGAGTCATGTGGGTGAGTTGCTCTTGTGTGAATCATATCATAACTTGCATATCATAACATACTTGAACCATAGAAAATTAAATGCAGACCTTTATCATATAAATTAGTATGGGCTCTTTTATATGATATGTTACATTTTTGGAAATCTTAACTTATAAGTTAGTATGGGCATTCATATAAGTTAAGATACTTACGTATGGTAGATTACTTTACTTGCTTACTTACTTACGTGCACTGCTTTACTTACTTCTGCTTACTTACTGCTTTACTTACTGCTTGTTTACTACATCACTTACTGCACGTATTTATCTGCTAGTATAGTTCACCTTGCTATATATAAACTTGCTAGCATAGATCCCCTGTCACCTGCATTTGTTATTACTCCTTATTGTTCTCCGCTTCTTCCTCCTAGCCGGTGCCTAGGAGTCGGGGGGAGGCGGGGACAAAACTGGCTTAGTCTTTATGACTAACGGTCGGTTGTGACAATAGGAGTTCGAGGAGATGGAGCACCAGTACGACCTGACAGATAGGGTGGAAGGAACGGAGGAGCGGGTGCCGCGCATTACTTCCACTATGAGATAGGTGCTTGACGATGAGAGTGTTTACCTTCCTCATGGAGATGATGAGAGAGAATTATTACTTGTTTTACTTTATTTTGGACATGTACCGGGCATAAGCCCTTACTCTTTCATTTATTGTACTCAATGATGGACTTGTATACTATTTTGACTTATATATATGTGTGTGATTGTGAACTTGGTTTGTTTTACCTAGTTTTTCTTCTTACCTCTTATTGGCCTGGTTGATCGTTCTTGCCGGCAGGATCGGCGTCTTGCAAAGGTGGCTAACTCGTGTGTTAGCATCACCGTAAGGCGGCAGTTCTGGGCATAAGATCCGGGAACTCTCCTGGTGCAGGAGAGGGATCTTATAACTGGTATCACTTGAACAAACGATCCAACGAGAAAGATGTCCACAAAACCCTGGGACACCCCCGCTTGAGTTAGTTTGAGGACAAACTAGCAGCGGAAGTAGTGGTGTGCCCATGTGTAAAAATAGTCCATTAATCAATGAGTTAGGCCAACCCAACTAGGACATCATTCTAGTTTGACGCACCAAGATGACTTCATAGCATATACTAATCCAAACAGACCTCGGGTATAGACTAATTAAGGCACGATGACGCCCAAAGTGACTAAGAGAAGAAATTTATGGGGAAGTAGATACTTAAGGCTTAAACCTCGATGTCCCTAATTCTCCTACCAAGTGAGATTATCACTTCTTACCCTATGGATAGGATCTCCTCAAGAGATTGGTGCATGAAATCCATTAGAAAAATAACAAGAAACTCGTATACTTAAATCTCCAAACCAACAACTAGGTTGCATCGAACCAATCATCATGACAAATACCATAACTCGGATAAGGATTTGTGTTCGGTCGAATAAGGATTGATGTTTGGAAAATGCCCATTTTGGGGCGGCATATATTCTAACCTTGGGAAGGGTGTGATAATTGGTAACCCCGAGGATCTTAAAGTACATGGAATATCAATAGGTCTCGGGATGGGACTCCAAGTCTAGGGTCGGATACCCTAAGGACTGAATGCATATTTAGGACGAATATATCCTAATGATACCAAAGAAACTTAGCCTAAAATGCATAGGGGCTAATCCTTTTGTTTATTGGATTAGTTTGGTACCGACTTGGATATCATAGACCTTGCTTAGGGAAAATGGTGTGCATATAGCACCCAAATTGAACTTAGCGAATCTTGGAGTTCTACAACTCCAAGTAGAATGAAATTTTAGGTCATGCATGAGTCATGCCCAAATACATACACTGCCCAAAATTGGAATTTTTGGAAAGACCTTTTCTATAGCTTTTATGATAATTTCATAAAACATGCTTGGTATAAATTTCGGCCTATATGAAGTCAAATCACATCAAATCCCCTCGGTAAGGTGATTATATGTATATTAGTCTATGATAAAGTTTTGACTCGATTGGATCCTTACATATGAGTAGACCTATGTTTAAACGATCGATAGAAAAACCTTTACTTAGGCCACACCAAAAGGTTGTTTTTACCCTAGTTAAATAGACATTTTGCTCCCCAATTTTGAGGCCCTTAGAGCCCATAAAATGAAAAGTAGGCTGAGATAAATTTTGTGTCTACTGTCCTTAGAAAGTGAGATCACACCATTTGGAACCCAACAACTCTCAATATGACATATTTAGTAAGGCTGATCCTAGTGAAAGACATACCTTAAAATATGAATATCATTCACATAGTAAATGTGAGGCTGATAATTTAACCATGTGAGTATGCACCCTAGATCTACTATATGCCCAATGATCAGAATTGTTGGGGCACACTTCTCTAAGGTTTTAGTAGAAATTTAATAAATCATATACTGTGTATAATATGAATGATTTAGACTAAAATCACACCAAATCTCCTTTGGGAGGGTGGTCATGCATATAGTAGACCATGGTTAAAATTTTAGGTCAATTGGACCTCTGAAAGTTAGTTTACATCACAAGCAAGTGCAAGGGAATTGGTGTGCTTATAGCATGACCATGTAACACTAGGTTTACATGAGAGTTTAAGGGTTTTGCTTTGGTCAAATTCTATGAAATTTAATCCATGCACTTAGGATCATAATACAATACTCTATAGTGAAAATCATTAACCTTGGGGTTGGTTTCCCCTAGGAAAGTTGACTTCTCATGTTTTGGTCACATAGACCCCAAGAGTGTAAATATAGAGTCGAAGTTCACTAAAATGTTGTGAAATTTTGTATATAGACTTTTCATATCAGTAGAGAGCTCTGGAAATTTTGATAGAGTTTATGGTTACACATTTTTGATACTTCCTTCATGAAGTAGAATGTGTGCAATAATTTGAGAAATTCATACCATGAATGATTGTTGTTGGATTGTTATGGAATTTGTACATAAACTTTTATATCAGTAGGAAGCCCTGGAATTTTCTTAGAAGTAATCATTGAGCAAAAGACATGCTTCCTTCACAAAGTAAAATTTGAATGTAAAAATTTGAGAAATTCATACAACGAATTATTGTTTATCGGTTGTTATAGAATTTTGTTTATAAACTTTCTATATCAGTAGGAAGATCTGGGAATTTTGTTAGAGTTAATTACTAAGAAGACATTGTACTCCCTTCACAAAGTGGAACCGCGAAATATAATTTGAAAGATGGATATGTTGAGATATTGATGGGACAGTATAACAATTACCAGATAGTCTTGTGATACCTTTATAGACCTTCTTAAGACCTTTCATCTTCATTGAGCATGGAACACCGTAGACGCAAACTTGAATTTTGGGGACGAAATTATTCTTTTGTTTATTGTGATTTGTAACATACCATTTCTTACTAGACCCCTCAACTTCAACTAGGGTAGGTCATGTGGTGAGAAAAGTGAGTTTGAGCTAGGTAGTGACCTTAGGTCACCTTGAATTGAGAAAACTCAAGGTAAGCCACTATAGGGGCAAGTCATTTTAGACCAAATTAGCTCAAATTGAACTTATATATGTGAATTAACACCACCAACATGTCCCTAACACTAAAGGAGGCATAGTTGACCCAAAGTCGCATCATCTGGTCAACCAATTTAGCCAAATTGACCAAAGTCAAACCTCTGTCAAAATAGCCCAATTCAACTAATTAGGGTTCAATTCAGACTCAAATGGCCAAATTGACCCCACCACTAGTTGGTAAATATCTAAAGGAGTGCTTTGGACCCCAAAGACCCATCATGGGGTCTTCAATTAGTCTAATTTGACCAAAGTAAAACTTAGGTCAACATAAACCAATCTTTCCTCTATAGATTCAATTCACCCCCCAAAACATGAAATTGACTTCATCCATAGTCTTAGAACATCATGGGGGACCCAATTGACTCAAAAGCCCCCTCATGGGATATCATAAATTTGACCAAATTGACTAAAGTCAACTTTCCTCCAAAATCAAACCTATTGGTTAAATTGGCTCAACTAGGTCATCACCATGACCCAATTAACATTGGGCGGTGTTAAGGGACCCAAGGTCAACATTTTGGACTAGCCAACCGACCCAATTGGCCAAGTCAACATTAAGGTCAACCTTGGTCAACCTTAGGCCAATATGAAGAAATTAAGAGCCCAAACCAAATCCAATTGGGCTAAGGCCTCAACCAAAGCCCACTCAGCATCCCAAGTGCACAATTACCTTGCTTGCCCCCTGAAATTTGAAATGAGTGACATGCAAGGGGGTAGAAATGACTTTTCCCCAAATCTCCATTAAAGAATAAGAGGAATATGGGAATGGAGGCCATTTGGCACTCCATTCCTCTGCCCAAAGCTCCAACTGAACTCACCATTATTCCCTCAATCAAAATTGGGTTGAATTGATGCCACTTGGTGGCTGGGAGGAGTAAACTAGGCATGGTCGAACCATGCATTAATTGTACACACATTAGAGCCCTCCCCTCCTTCATTTGAGTTCACCATCAGCTTCAGAGAGGCCTAAGGAGTCGGGATAGCCTCCTGGAGAAAAGCTTTTGCTGGAGAATTGAGGATTGGAGCAAGCTCCCGGAGGAGAGAAGACCCATGTCCAACCGCCGCCGTCACCGCCAAGCCCCATTAAGGTCCCGTTTCTCCCCCTGTCTCTCTGTGCTAGCATCTAGGTCTAATTAGGAGAGAAATTGGGCTCAATTGAGCCCAATCCCATGTGAGATTAAGGGAGTTTTCTCTAGCTTTTGCTTCCATTCTGGATCACCAAAGAAGTCGTCTCCAGCGGCCGTGTCACCGCCTGGTGGTAGCCACCACCTCAAGGAAGGTGGTGGAGGTGGTGGCTGGCAGTGGTGGGCCGTGGATGGTCGGGAAATGGGAGATCAATATAGCCCAGGATGGGTCAATCAGGGCAGTTGGCTACATGTTGGAGACGAAATCACAGCCATCCGTACAATGGGAAATGATATATGCAGGCCACATATATAATTTATTGAAATGTTTGTCACATTTTCATAAATATGTTCATGCTTGATTTAAAGGTCCGTAGAGGCCACTTCATGAAAAATGTACTGAAATAGATTGTGTAGATCTTGAGGTCTACTTTAATTAGAAATTTGAATCAGTCCATTTGGGTTAATGTAGAACCCGCATCATCCAATTTGGTGAGGCTGGTCCAACTAGAGGCCAGAAATTATTTTGTGTAAAGATTTTAAATGGTAACTCCAATGAAGCTGAAATTTGGACCATGCATGTATATACCCTAGGACTATCTTGTGTCAAAAATTCCGATTTTTAGGGGAAGACTTTTCTATAGTTTTATCCATTATTTGATTTATCAAACTAATGTGATTTAGGGATCTAGTCACCTCAAGTTGACCCCAAATTTTGGGTGCACAATTGTCTTGTCATCATTTAGCTCTGGTACAAATTTAGGAGCAAATAGACAATTGCATGTTGGGTATTTACACTTGCATGTCTCTACCCAAGAGGTATTATGGGGTGTCAATAGCAAAAAGCATTATTTTGTGTATTCAGCACATATGGCAAAGTCTTGGCTCCTGAGATTTTGACCACACCCTCTCCATGGTATAACAAATTACCTCAAAGATATTTAGAATTTTTGGGATCAAACTTCTTGGGTATATGACTAAAATGAATTATGTCACACTTCATATTTTATGAAATGTTTATGGCAAAAAATGCTTGGAAAATTATAAAACTCTTGGTAGGGAGTGTTTAGATCATTATTGTGCTACTGTAATTTTCTCAAAATTTTCGGAAGCCTTGAACAAGTACTTGATGTGTAAAGTCTTATTTTCACATTGTTTATATTAAATGAAAATTTTGGTTATAGATTCTCTGGAAAATTATGAAATTTAAGATTTGATGCTTTTAGGTCATTAAGGTACAATAGTAATTTTCTCAGAATTTTTAGGAGTCATAAATAAGTACTTGATGTGTAAAGTCCTAGTTTCACATTCTTTATATTAAATGAAAATTTGGGTTATAGAATCCCTAGAAAATTATGAAATTCTGGAATTGATGTTTTTATGCCATTATAGTGCCACTGTAATTTTCTCAGAATTTTTGGAAGCTTTGAACAAGTACTTGATGTGTAAAGTCCTAGTTTCATATTCTTTATATTAAATGAAAATTTGGGTTATAGAATCCCTGGAAAATTATGAAATTCTGGAATTTATATTTTTATGCCATTATAGTACCACTGTAATTTTCTCAAAATTTTGGAAGCCTTTAACAAGTACTTGATGTGTAAAGTCCTATTTTCACATTCATTATATTAAATGAAAATTTGGGATTTAGAATCCCTGGAAAATTATGAAATTCTGGAATTGATATTTTTATGCCATTATAGTGTGTTATTTATGGGGTGTCTACTTTATCACCTAGAGGGGGTGAATAGGTTTTTCAAATTATATTATCCCCTTTTAGGTGTTCTTGATTCTTGATTAACAGATATGTAAAGTAAAGAACAAACCACAGAAAAACACACAACGATCTATAGAGCTTCCTCAAGACCGGGTGTCTTGAGTAATCCTCTCTCCCTCTGCGCCTACCCAGTAGTGTGCTAGGCTCGGCAAACGCCGCCAAAAACTTCAGGCCCTCAAGCCTTACACCACGGACCCGCAAGTCCCAACAGCCTAGGCCCGCAAGCCCCTACTACCCCCGAGCCCGCAAGCTCGACACTCAGGCCCTCAAGCCCTACAACACAAACCCGCAAGTCCCAACAGCCTAGGCCCGCAATCCCCTACTACCCCCGATCCCGCAAGCTTGACACTCAGGCCCTCAAGCCCTACAACACGGACCCACAAGTCCCAACAGCCTAGGCCAGCAAGCCCCTACTGCCCCCGATCCCGCAAGCTCGACAAGACGCACCCACAAGTGCACTGCCCTGGCCCTCAAGCCTCACAGCTCTCCAGCCCTCAAGCTGGACAAATTTGCCCGCAAGCCTTACACGAAAGTTACAGTAATACAACTGTTCTTCTGCCTGATGAAGATCGGCAACTTAGCCTGATGACGATTGGCCTCTTATGATTGAAGAAGATTCTTCTGATTCAGATCTTTGACAGCGCAGTTCTTCTTCAATCTCTACTTTTTTCCTGATGTTGAACGGCGACTTCTCAATCAATGTCACAACCCGCATTTTCTCCATATTAAATAATACATCAGAGTAAGGGAAAATACGCATCATGATGCCACGTCATGCAGGGGACAACTGCCGATGCTCAGGCAGTTCTAACTTCACACTTTTCCTTAGAAAGTCATGAGCTATATGTTTTAAACATAACTTAAGTTTAAGATTTTCATTTACCGTGTCCCTCGGTTTAATGGATCAACTAGTCCATAAATGAGAAAGTATAAGTTTATGCAGCGGAAAATACATAATTTACTTTAATTTAACCTATATGAGCATGATGAACTAACCAGCATTCTAATGATATACAGCTTCTATATTTAGTATAAGTAAAAAGGATTTCTTTTATGGACTTCAAAAGTAGAGTGATAATGGTTTTAAAAGAGATGTCATGTAGAAAGAATTATGCAGTTTTATATTTAAAATAACAACTATGCACCCTAACATAAAACCTTCCCAGAGAGCAATTGCATAAATAGCAAATAACGGCAGTAGCATAAAAATAGCAAGACAAAGTCTAACATAAAAGAACTCAGGCAATGGGCGTCAACAAACTGACACGAACCCATAACCCTAACAAGTCTTGAAAAGAAAAACAATAAACTACCTCTCCAAGAGAGAGTAAGAAAACAACTGCTATAAGTCTGAAGGAACAGAACTCGGTCAGCTCCACCTGCTACTGGTCCGAACCTGAGGCATTCAAAAGAAAAGAATGCCTCAGCACAAAGGCATAAAAGTCAAAGAGTAAGAGAAACTCAACAAAGGAGGTTTACCCACCCACCCGGAACAGCTGTGAAAGTCAGCAAATCAAATAAATATCCACAAGTAGGGGAAAAACTGGCACAAAGTGCGGTCAAAGTCGTACTACAAAAATATACAAAAGGAAAAGTGTCGAGTTGCCCAAGAAGTGAATCACCATCCCAGCCACAAATAGCACTGAGGCGGAGGCATTCTTTCCAACCAACCGTTAGGCCCAAAACACCCGAGGAACAAAAGCACTGCGACAGTGGTTTACAGTCCACCAACCAACAGTCTACACGTCCACGGACAAACAACCTGGCACTGGTGGTGGCCATTCCGACCATCCACAGTCGAAAACAACCAACTGGGAAATAGAGATTCACAAAATCCTGACCAAAACAGACACTACAGGAAAACCCGGAAACAATTCCAAGAGGAAACCCGATCTTATCGGCGAATTCGTCGAAATACCGTCGACAAATTACCAAGACTATCGGTAAAAATCATTATTTAAGGCCTAAGACGACGTCAGCGAAATCCTAAAACTATCGGCTAATTTGGCGAAACAATATCGACGAACTTAACTATGACGAAATGCCGAATCCGCTTAAGGTAATTTCGGCGAATCAATTTAAGAGGACTTCGGCGAATTCGGCGGAACACAATCGACGAACCATGACTTGATAGATTTCAAATTCGTGAATTTTGACGAATGTGATAATTTACTTGGCTACTTGGTCGATTTCACGTTTCTTTTAGCAGCAAACGATGCATAACATATTTGTCTAAGTTAAATAGGAGTAAAAAATCGGTAAAGGATGAATCACAATATGGCAAGGGAGAAGAATCCACCACTTGCCTCAAACCTTTTGAAGAAAACGGTCTCCGACTTGCTCCTCGCCGCAGATCGACTGCTAGAAATCCTCGAGGAATGATTTCTATAACTTTTGGGGCGAAGAAGAGGGTTAGGGCTACCGGCTCTAACCTCAAAAAACTACGAAACTCGAAATACTTACCGCACACGCGAAGAGCTCGGCGAGAGCTTTCTAGATCTATGCTCCGGAGAAAATTTCGTGCTCCGGATCTCCGGTGGCGGCGATCTGAAGGTTCACGGAAAGTCGCTTCCGCTCTCGGTTCGCAGAAAAGATCGGGAAGGAGAAGATGAATAGGGCTTGCTTTCTTACGGAGAAGGACGAATACTATTTATACAAAAAATAATAATAATAAGATAATAATAATAATAAGTATAATAATAATTATTATTCTTATAATTATAATGGCTGGGAGGAGGAAGAATTCGACTAAATGGATTTCCAAATTCGGCTAAATGGATTTACGAATTATCTAATTATAATAATCGAAGCTTCATATATATAACCGAATATGTATTATTGCGGATCACTCAGGGCTCCGGTAGACCTGACTAAATTGGACCGCCTTAGCCCGGGAGCGTTCGAGCACGCAAACAGTCACAGAAAAAGGGAAAGCTGACAAGGCAATTTTTTTAACGTGGAAAACCCGTCAACTGGGTGAAAAACCACGCGGTCGGGTCTGTGCCGGCCGAAACCTCCACTATTTGTTGGTTGTACAGAGCTTTTTTGAAGAACTCGAGGGCGACAGGCCGCCTCTCGTTACAATTATTGAGAGAGAGAGAGAGAGAGGTGTTCGGAGGGTGACAGGCCACCGCTCACGGAGCTAAGTCTTTTGCATGCTACAGAGGGGAATGCTGCAATCTACGTGCTTTTGAGGCTTTGAATGCTGCTCGAAGGTTGGATCGATGTGCTCTGGGTGTCTTTGTCTCTGTGGCTTGTCTCCTGCTGCGCGAGAGGAGTTTGGAGTGCTGGTCTTGACGGTGCCTGTCACGTTTGTTCTTGAGCGCACATAGGCGTGCTTGTTCTTGAGCGCACGGAGGCGTGCTTGAAGCGGAGCGCACGAAGGCGCGCTTGGAGCGGAGCGCACGGGGGCGCGCTTGGAGCGGAGCGCACAGGGGAGCGCTTTGAGCGGAGCACACGGAGGTGCGCTTGGAGCGGAGCACACGGTGGCGCGCTTGGAGCTGAGCGCACGGGGGCGCGCTTTGAGCGGAGCACACGGAGGCGCTTGTGAGCGCGCAAGGAGGAGGCGCGCTTGTTAGCGCGCAAGGAGGAGGCGCGCTTGTGAGCGCGCAAGGAGGACGCGCGCTTGTGAGCGCGCAAGGAGGAGAGAGAAAATCCGTAGGAGGATTTTCCCGGTCGGAGAGAGAGAAAGTCTCAAAAGGGGGGAGAGATGGAGGAGGAGAAGATGGAAAAAAGAGAAGCCTTGGGGTTCTATTTATAGTTTTTGAGGGTGGCACTTTCGTAATTAAATGGGTGGTTAGGGTGGTTATGGTGGTTATGCGGCTACCCGCACACCATAACCAATTTATGTGTTAAACACACACTTATCATGAATATAGCTACGCGCACACTAGTTTGTATAGTTTTGCGGTGATATATATTCATATGACGGATATGGTTATGCGCACACCATAACCATATTATTTGTTATACGCGGACCGTATTGAAGGATTTTACTATTTGCACCCCATGATGGGGGATTTTTACTATTTGCACCCCATGATGGGGGATTTTACTATTTGCACCCCATGATGGAGGATTTTACTATTTACACTCAATGATGTGGGATTTTACTATTTGCACCCCATGATGTGCGATTTTACTATTTGCACCCCATGATGGGGGATTTTTACTATTTGCACCCCATGATGGGGGATTTTTACTATTTGCACCCCATGATGTGGAATTTTACTATTTGCACCCCATGATGGGGGATTTTTACTATTTGCACCCCCATGATGGGGGATTTTTACTATTTGCACCCCCATGATGGGGGATTTTTACTATTTGCACCCCATGATGGGGAATTTTACTATTTGCACCCCATGATGGGGGATTTTTACTATTTGCACCCCATGATGGGGGATTTTTACTATTTGCACCCCATGATGGGGAATTTACTATTTGCACCCCATGATGGGGAATTTTACTATTTGCACCCCATGATGGGGGATTTTTACTATTTGCACCCCATGATGAGAGATTTTTACTATTTGCCCCCATGATGGGTGGTTACGGGGATAGTGGGGTTTATCTTGGTCGACCCCATTTCCTCCAACAAATGAGGCGAGTGATGTTCATTAGAGCACTGCCTGAACGTTTTGTGAGACCATATCACGTATCATCTTTACGGGTGCACATCATAAGCCCCCCAAACCTTCGGAGTCTGAATTACTGTGTGGAGGAGTTCGGAGGTTTTGATATTTCTGCGGCGGCTTCGATCATTGCTATCTTCGTGGCGCCTTGGGTAGAAATTGTTGTTGAAGGATGAGTGTACGGTTGTTTTCATTTCTGTATGACATATACAAGCACTTTGTTCTGGGAGAGGCCATAGTCCCTTGTGGGATGATCTGGACACTCTGTTCTGGGAGAGGTCAGAGTCCATTGCAAACGATCTGAACACTCTGTTCTGGGAGAGGTCAGAGTCCGTTGTCGGATGATCTGAACACTCTAATCTGGGAGAGGTCAGAGTCTGTTGTCGGACGATCTGAACACTCTGTTCTGGGAGACGTCAGAGTCCATTGTCGGACGATCTGAACACTCTGTTCTGGGAGAGGTCAGAGTCCGTTGTCGGATGATCTGAACACTCTGTTCTGGGAGAGGTCAGAGTCCATTGTCGGACGATCTGAACACTCTGTTCTGGGAGAGGTCAGAGTCCGTTGCCGGACGATCTGAACACTCACTTCTGGGAGAGGTCAGAGTCCATTGTCGAACGATATGAACACTCTATTCTGGGAGAGGTCAGAGTCCGTTGTCGGACGATCTGAACACTCTGTTCTGGGAGAGGTCAGAGTCATTTGTCGGACGATCTGAACACTCTGTTCTGGGAGAGGTCAGGGTCCGTTGTCGGACAATCTGAACACTATGTTCTGGGAGAGGTCAGAGTCCTTTGTCGGACGATCTGAACACTCTGTTATGGGAGAGGTCAGAGTCCGTTGCAGATGATCTGAACACTCTGTTCTGGGAGAGGTCAGAGTCCGTTATTGGACGATCTGAACACTCTGTTCTGGGAGAGGTCAGAGTCATTTTTCGGACGATCTGAACACTCTGTTCTGGGAGAGGTCAGGGTCCATTGTCGGACAATCTGAACACTCTGTTCTAGGAGAGGTCAGAGTCCTTTGTCGGACGATCTGAACACTCTGTTCTGGGAGAGGTCAGAGTCCATTACAGACGATCTGAACACTCTGTTCTGGGAGAGGTCAGAGTCCGTTGTTGGACGATCTGAACACTCTGTTCTGGGAGAGGTCAGAGTATGTTGTCGGACGATCTGAACACTCTGTTTTGGGAGAGGTCAGAGTCTGTTGTCGGACGATCTAAACACTCTGTTCTGGGAAAGGTCAGAGTCCGTTGTCGGACGATCTGAACACACTGTTCTGGGAGAGGTCAGAGTCCGTTGTCGGACAATCTGAATACTCTATTCTGGGAGAGGTCAGAGTCCGTTGTCGGACGATATGAACACTCTGTTCTGGGAGAGGTCAGAGTCCCTTGTCGGAGGATATGAACACTCTGTTCTGGGAGAGGTCAGAGTCCGTTGTCGGACGATCTGAACACTCTGTTCTGGGAGAGGTCAGAGTCATTTGTCGGACGATCTGAACACTCTGTTCTGGGAGAGGTCAGGGTCCGTTGTCGGACAATCTGAACACTCTGTTCTGGGAGAGGTCAGAGTCATTTGTCGGACGATCTGAATACTCTGTTCTGGGAGAGGTCAGGGTCTGTTGTCGGACAATCTGAACACTCTGTTCTGGGAGAGGTCAGGGTCCTTTGTCGGACGATCTGAACACTCTGTTCTGGGAGAGGTCAAAGTCCGTTGCAGACGATCTGAACACTCTGTTCTGGGAGAGGTCAGAGTCCGTTGTAGGACGATCTGAACACTCTGTTCTGGGAGAGGTCAGAGTCCGTTGTCGGACGATCTGAACACTCTGTTTTGGGAGAGGTCAGAGTCGGTTGTCGGAGGATCTGAACACTCTGTTCTGGTACAGGTCAGAGTCCGTTGTCGGACGATCTGAACACTCTGTTCTGGGAGAGGTCAGAGTCCGTTGTCGGACGATCTGAACACTCTGTTCTGGGAGAGGTCAGAGTCCGTTGTCGGACAATCTGAACACTCTGTTCTAGGAGAGGTCAGAGTCCGTTGTCGGACGATCTGAACACTCTGTTCTGGGAGAGGTCAGAGTCCGTTGTTGGACGATATGAACACTCTGTTCTGGGAGAGGTCAGAGTCCCTTGTCGGACGATCTGAACACTCTGTTTTGGGAGAAATAGTACAATTGAAAATGACGCTTTTGGTTTGGGCGCATGATAAAAAGTAATAGATAGAATGATACTTGTTTGTTACATGGATGCTGAAAACATGAGATACAAGTAAATACGTCGGGTGCCCTGGGCGTTCCATGGGCAGTGAACGGGCTATTCTTCGAGATGGTCGCTCTGGGGATTTCCCCCCTGCTGGATCATTCTTGACATGTTGGTTCAGGGTCCTTGGTTTGGAGAAATTTTTCAATGAGTCCCAGACGAACGAATCGTTCAATTTCTGATTTCAGTCGTGAACAATCTTCTGTTTTGTGCTCGTGACCTCGATGGTAGTCGCAGTATTTGGACTGGTCTCCGGAATTTGGTGCAAGAGCCCTAGGCCTCTGAAGAGATGGATGATCGCGGATGGCAAGGAGAATGTTAGTCCTGGTTGTGTTCAGGGGAGTGTAGTCTTGATGCTGGCGAGAACCTCGGTCTCGGTTGGGGGTGTCGTGTTGCTTATTGTTTTTATCGGGGACCGTCCGCGGCAACGACTCCTCTCTCTTCCTCTTGGATCTCCCCTCGAACTGCTGGCTGTGCGCTTCAATTGCCTCATCAGCTGTAATCTGAGCTTCAACTCGGTGGACGAGGTCTGGGTAGCTAGGCACAGTTTCTCGCATCAGTGCAGAGTAGAAGCCGCAGGGGCAGAGCCCTCCAAGGAATACTCCTCGCAGGAGCTCGGGGTCGACCCCCGGGATTTGTCGAGCCTCCGAAGTGAAGCGTCGAAAGAAATCCTTGAGAGTCTCTCCGTCATTCTGGCGGATTCCTGAGAGATGGGAGGGATCTCGGACAATCCTACGATTGGCGATGAACTGGTCCACGAACTGCTGCGCCATTTCTGCGAAGTTGTTGATGGCCCCATCACGCAGGGAGTGGAACCAAGTGCGTGCTTGCCCTTTCATGGTTGCCGGGAACACTTGACAGAGGAGCTGATCTGGAGCGTTGTAGAGTCTCATGATGGTAGCGAAGTGGTTGACATGTTCTAACGGGTCATCCGTCCCGTCGAACGTTTCGATGTTGGGAAGCTTGAAACCATTCGGAACTGGATGGGCCAAGACCTGAGGCGATAGTGGGGAGCCGTGGTGCGCGGGACGGCGGGCGAGAGATGCGAGTCGCCCCGCCTGGTCGTACTCTTCTGCTATCATGTTGCGTATCTCCTCTCGCGTGGTTCGTTCTACTGCTCGACCAGGAACTGCTCTTCCTTGGCGATGGTGATGGTGGTCAGCTTCTGGTCCTCTAGTTGGCGGAGCGGGATGGGCGGAGCTTGCTGCGTCGGAGAATCCTTCTGAGGCTTCTTCTTCTCGAGCGACCTCCTCATTCGGAGCACGATTCGGAGCTGGGGGCGGCGGAACGTTCAACGCTGGGGGTTGAACGGGAGCTCGAAGAGCCCCAAGATTTCTTACGAGAGCCAGCATCTCGGCTTGCTGCTCCTCCATCTGATGCACACGCCCTTCCAGTATTGTCGCGGGCGCGAGCACTGCCACTTCTGCGAGAGGCGCATTGATAAGCGAGTGGGAGGGAGCTGGATCGACGCGCCCTTCCGGGATTGATCCTTCAGTAGTGCGAGCACTTCTTCTCGCCATTGCAATTGGCAGCTAGTGCTACTTCTAGTGAGTCTTTGTAGAATTTTGGGAACTCGGTTCCCACAGACGGCGCCAAACTGTTGCGGATCACTCAGGGCTCCGGTAGACTGGACAAAATTGGACCGCCTTAGCCCGGGAGCGTTCGAGCAAGCAAACAGTCACAGAAAAAGGGAAAGCTGACAAGGCAATTCTTTTAACGTGGAAAACCCGTCAACTGGGTGAAAAACCACGCGGTCGGGTCTGTGCCGGCCGAAACCTCCACTATTTGTTGGTTGTACAGAGCTTTTTTGAAGAACTCGAGGGCGACAGGCCGCCTCTCGTTACAATTATTGAGAGAGAGAGAGAGAGGTGTTCGGAGGGTGACAGGCCACCGCTCACGGAGCTCAGTCTTTTGCATGCTACAGAGGGGAATGCTGCACTCTACGTGCTTTTGAGGCTTTGAATGCTGCTCGAAGGTTGGATCGATGCGCTCTGGGTGTCTTTGTCTCTGTGGCTTGTCTCCTGCTGCGCGAGAGGAGTTTGGAGTGCTGGTCTTGACGGTGCCTGTCACGTTTGTTCTTGAGCGCACATAGGCGTGCTTATTCTTGAGCGCACGGAGGCGTGCTTGAAGCGGAGCGCATGAAGGCGCGCTTAGAGCGGAGCGCACGGGGGCGCGCTTGGAGCGGAGCGCACGGGGGAGCGCTTTGAGCGGAGCACACGGAGGCGCGCTTGGAGCGGAGCACACGGGGGCGCGCTTGGAGCTGAGCGCACGGGGGCGCGCTTTGAGCGGAGCACACGGAGGCGCTTGTGAGCGCGCAAGGAGGAGGCGTGCTTGTGAGCGCGCAAGGAGGAGGCGCGCTTGTGAGCGCGCAAGGAGGAGGCGCGCTTGTGAGCCCGCAAGGAGGACGCGCGCTTGTGAGCGCGCAAGGAGGACGCGCGCTTGTGAGCGCGCAAGGAGGAGAGAGAAAATTCGTAGGAGGATTTTCCCGGTCGGAGAGAGAGAAAGTCTCAAAAGGGGGGAGAGATGGAGGAGGAGAAGATGGGAAAAAGAGAAGCCTTGAGGTTCTATTTATAGTTTTTGAGGGTGGCACTTTCGTAATTAAATGGGTGGTTAGGGTGGTTATGGTGGTTATGCGGCTACCCGCACACCATAACCAATTTATGTGTTATACACACACTTATCATGAATATAGCTACGCGCACACCAGTTTTATTGTTTTGCGGTGATATATATTCATATGACGGATATGGTTATGCGCACACCATAACCATATTATTTGTTATACGCGGACCGTATTGAAGGATTTTACTATTTGCACCCCATGATAGGGGATTTTTACTATTTGCACCCCATGATGGGGGATTTTACTATTTGCACCCCATGATGGAGGATTTTACTATTTACACTCAATGATGTGGGATTTTACTATATGCACCCCATGATGTGCGATTTTACTATTTGCACCCCATGATGGGGGATTTTTACTATTTGCACCCAATGATGGGGATTTTTACTATTTGCACCCCATGATGTGGAATTTTACTATTTGCACCCGATGATGGGGGATTTTTACTATTTGCACCCCATGATGGGGGATTCTTACTATTTGCACCCCATGATGGGGAATTTTACTATTTGCACCCCATGATGGGGGATTTTTACTATTTGCACCCCATGATGGGGGATTTTTACTATTTGCACCCCATGATGGGGAATTTTACTATTTGCACCCCATGATGGGGAATTTTACTATTTGCACCCCATGATGGGGGATTTTTACTATTTGCACCCCATGATGAGAGATTTTTACTATTTGCCCCCATGATGGGTGGTTACGGCGATAGTGGGGTTTATCTTGGTCGACCCCATTTCCTCCAACAAATGAGGCGAGTGATGTTCACTAGTGCACTGCCTGAACGTTTTGTGAGACCATATCACGTATCATCTTTACGGGTGCACATCATGTATAAACGAATTTACATTAATCGAATTTACATTAACCGAATTACATTCACCGAATTAACATTAACCGAATTAACATTAACCGAATTAATTGTAATAGTTATAATATAAACAAATTGATATATATAATCGATATATATATATATATATATATATATATATATAAACGAATCACGTTCTTAGTAATAATAATTATTATTATTATAATAAAAATATAACATTATTACCAACGCTAAATAAATGCGGAAACTAACGAAAATCGCGCCAAAGGTGAACACCGGCGCTACGAATCCAACGGCGAAGTCGGAATCAAAATCCGACGTACCGTTTTCGAGATATAAATTTCTGAAGTTTTACGGCGATGAATAATTATACAAATCTTTGAAAAACTACCGAGGCTTCGAATTTGCTCGGAACGCCACGAAACTTTAACAATTTATTTCTAAAATTAAATAATCTAATTTCCTAACGTAAAATTTTCCAATTCTGGGTCGCTCTAAAATTTGGTCGTCTTGACCGAACGGACGCTAAAACGTGCAATGTCGGCGCACCGCTAACTCCGCACTAACGTAACGTCCTACGTCATAATGACGTCATTAATATACTTAAATTAATATCCGAAAATTCAGGGGCGCGCGCGTTACAGTCAATGAAGATGACTTATTCTTTTGAGAACGCTTGAATCTTGTTCTCTTCCTTCTCCGCTGAATATACTGTTTATTGAAGAGCGGTGGGATTCTTTTTCTCATTCTTTTTCTTGCACAGCAAGCTTCATATTTTTCTAGGACAACACTATTCCCTTTTATATGATGGACAAGCCATATAACGGTCACATACAATTTCCTTTACTGTCAGACGCCCATCTTTCAAAGCATGCACTGATTGGACAATCAGGCAGCGGCATTAATTGCTGACAGCACGTCCGCAAGATTTGAATTCTGTCTTGAAGATATTTGCATCATTACAACGACAAGCTATCTCTGACTATGTCATCGCGATCTTCCTTCTTGCATCATGTCGTCGTGATCATATTGTTCTCTCGACGACATGCATTCTTTACGACGATGTTTGTTCTTTCTCGACGACACGTCCACTTTGGTGAAGTCGACGATACTGCGTCTTCTCTGCGTTCGACGAATAGCATTCTGCGATCGACGAACTTGCCATCCTTCGTTCGACGATCTGCATTCTTCGTTCGACGATCTTGCCGAGTCTCAGCGGTCGACGATCTTCCTTCTGAGTTTGACGATCTTGCTTCTGCGCTCGACGAACACGCCAAATCTCAGCGGTCGTCGATCTTCCTTCTGAGCTCGACGATCTTCCTTCTGCGTACGACGAACACGTCAAATCTCGGCGGTCGTCGATCTTCCTTCCGAGTTTGCTTTACTCAATATCATGACGACAAGCATACTTTTTCGACGATGTCTCCTATTCTTCTTGATGACATTTCTTTAATTTCCTGAGACTTTAAGCTAGAGAAGTAATCAAATACAAAGTGAAGTTTTCTTGGCTTGGTGACTTTTCCAAATCAGGAATCATGTGGGCAAGATTCCCAACAATCTCCCCCTATTTGAAGAAGTCAGAATCTCAATTCAAGACGACTTTCATTGGACAATAAATATTATAATCTTAACTTTGAGCATGTAAGATTGTACTTATCTTTGATGAACTCCCTGAGTGCATCAAACCAGTGGCTCCCCCTTGATTTGATGTCTCTTCTTTACGGCTCCCCCTACTTCTTTGCTCCCCCTATCTTTGAGGTTTTCTTGAGCAATCTTGTCTTAAGCATTTAATGATTGCTTCTTCTTTCTCCCCCTTTCTGACTTCTGTCCTAGAGCTTCTTTTAAGTAGACAATAGTCCAAGGCTCCCCCTTGCTCGGTTATAGTTCATCCAAATCCTGAAAGCTTGTCTAACCAATCATCTATAAAGGGATTAGTGAAAACTAAGTAGAGGATTACTCTAAGTTCAACATTCCCAGTTGGAATTTGAAGAAGTTGAACTTAGCTTCATCTAGGGGCTTTGTAAATATATCAGCCACTTGTTTGTCTGTTGGGACAAATTCAAGGGTGATATCCTCATTTTCTACATGCTCCCTGATAAAGTGATACCTGATCTTAATATGCTTAGTCCTGCTGTGAGAGACGAGATTCTTAGCAATTGAAATTGCGCTTGAAGAGTCACAAAAGAGGGGTGTTTTGGTCATCTTTAGGTTGTAATCTTCAAGTTGATGTTTGATCCATAGCAGTTGGGCACAGCATCTTCCAGCCTAGATATATTCTGATTCTGCCGTTGAGATTGCCACACTTGTCTGCTTCTTACTGCTCCAAGAGATCAGTCTTCCACCAAGGAATTAACATGTCCCTGAGGTACTTTTCCTGTCTTCCTTGCACCCTGCATAATCTGCATCTGAATAGCCAGTTAGTTCACAGCCATTGTTCCTAGGGTACCATATGCCAAGATTTGATGTACCCTTCAGGTATCTTAAGATTCTCTTGACAGAGACATAATGAGATTCCTTAGGATTCACCTGATATCTAGCACAGACACATGTAACAAACATTATGTCAGGCCTACTTGCAGTTAGATAAATCAAGGATCCAATCATGCATCTGTACTTTGTTTCATCAAAGGGTATTCCCTTCTCATCCTTATCCAGAGACACATTGGTTCCCATTGAAGTTTTCATTGAAGAAGCACTCTCCAATCCAAATTTCTTGGCTAGCTCCCTAGTGAATTTGGTCTGAGAGATGAAAATCCCATCTTCAGATTGTTTCACTTGGAGACCTAGGAAGTATTTGAGCTCACCCATACTGCTCATCTCAAACTTTCCCTGCATCAACTTGGTAAACTTTTTGCAGAGATTGTTATCTGTAGAGCCAAAGATGATGTCATCTACATAGATCTGCACTAGCAAGATCTTGCCCTTCACTTCCCTTAGGAACAATGTCTTATCAATCTTTCCCCTTGAGAACTTGTTCTCAATTAGAAAGCTTGACAGAGTCTCATAGCAGGCCCTTGGTGTCTGCTTTAAGCCATACAGTGCCTTTCTATGAAAGTAAACACAATCAGGATAAGTAGAGTCGACAAAACCTGAAGGCTGCTCAACATATACTTCCTCTTTGAGGTCACCATTTAGGAAGGCTGACTTCACATCCATTTGGTAGACCTTGAAAACTTTGTATGCTGCATAGGCTAGGAACAGTCTTATTTCGTCCAGTCTGGCTACTGGAGCGAATGTCTGATCAAAATCTATCCCCTCCTCATGTCTGTAGCCATTTGCCACTAGTCTTGCTTTATTCTTGATGATGATTCCATTTTCATCTAACTTGTTCCTGTAGACCCATTTGGTTCCTATGATGTTGTGTCCTTGGGGTCTTGGAACCAATCTCCACACTATGCATCTTTTAAATTGGTTCAGTTCCTCCTGCATTGCAGCAATCCAAAATGGATTCTGATTTGCTTCCTCAAATTTCTTGGGTTCAATTTGAGAGAGAAAGCTCAGGTACAATGCTTGATTTGCAGCTCTACTCCTTGTCAGCAAGCCTTGGTTGACATTTCCTATTATTTGCTCTTGGGGATGATCTCTTACTTGTCTCAGGGCAGTTGGTAGTGTTCTGGTTATTTCTGTATGAGCTACTTCTTCAGGCTACACTTCTTCAGCCGTTTCTGTATCGTCTGCAGGATCTACCTCTATTTCAACCATCACAAACTGATTCTTGTTGTTGAGTGATGTGTCAGCCCTGTCTTCAATGGATAGCTTCTCTAATCTCTCCACTGTACCTGCTTTCACTAGAGAACTAGACCAGCCCTTATGGATAAGGCTAGTCTCATCAAATACAACATGAACAGATTCTTCCACTATTTGGGTATTGAGGTTGTATACTCTGTATGCCCTGCTGTGGGAGCTGTATCCAACAAAATTACCTTCACAACTTTTCTCAGAAAACTTAGTTATTTTGGATTTCCCATTATTAAGGACATAGCATTAGCTACCAAAGATCCTAAAGTAGGATAGAGTTGGTTTTCTGCCCTTCATTAGCTCATAAGGAGTTTTCTTGTGGTTTTTGATGATTGAGGCCCTGTTTATCACATGACAAGCAGTGTTGACAACCTCTGCCCAGAAGTATTCTGGTAAGGAGGAGTAACTTAGCATTGTCCTGCTGGCCTCTATCAAGGTTCTATTCTTCCTTTCAGCAACCCCATTCTGTTGAGGAGTTCTGGGGGAGGAGAATTCTTGGGAGATACCTAAGTCTTGGCAGAATTCTGTCATGGCCCCTGACTGAAATTCTGTCCCATGGTCACTTCTGAATTTGACCATAGTACAGTTCATCTCATTCTGGATCTGCCTGACAAAAATCTAGGGTATCTGATTTCTTTTTTGAGGAAGAATACCCAAGTGAACCTTGAGTAGTCATCAACAACCACAAGGGTGTGGGCCTTCCCTCCTAAGCTATGAACTGACATGGGACCAAATAGATCCATGTGTAGTAAAAATAAGCATCTTGTGGACTCTTTGTTAGAAATGCATTTAAAGCTAGTCCTAGTATGCTTTCCAAGTTGGCAGGCTTGACAAGGAGCATCTCTGATGCACTTAATGTCAGGTCCATTTCTGACCAGGTTTTGTGAGAAAAGCTTGCCTATTGTTTTATAATTGATGTGTGCAAGTCTCTTGTGTCAGTGTACACATAGAGCCTCTTTGCCATCAGTGACAAGACATATGGGCGTCGAAGAATTTATATTGAGGAAATTAAAATAATAATTGTTCCCACTCCGAGTCCCAGTTAAGGTAGTCTCAGAATCTGAGAACTTCTTAATTAGGCACTTGTCCTTGTGGAAAGTAATAACAAAGCCTAGATCACAAAGCTGACTTATGCTTATGATGTTGTGTCTCAACACCTCCATATAAGCTACCTTTGTGATGGTAACTAACCCATTAGTGATGTTGGTGTAGCCCCTAGTCACTCCCTTTTCTGAACCTCCAAAGATAATAGTCGGTCCATTCTCCACAGGGATGAATTCTTTCAAATACTTTCTGACTCCAGTCATGTGCCTGGAGCAGCCACTGTCCAAATACCAAATTGGAGATTGGTTGGCATTTGGATCTACCTGCAAAACAAATCAGTTCCCCTTAGGTACCCAATAGGGATTGGGTCCTTGGTTTCTATTAGGGTGATATAATGGAATCGCAAACCTCGGAGGGTTCTGCACTCTCCTTGCATTGAGCCCTGTTGGGTTGAACCAACAGTCCAATGCAAAGTGGCCTACTTTTCCACAGCACCAACACTCATATCTGTTATATCTTCTCTTCTGCGCCATCATCTGAGTAGAACAGTGCTGATGAGAAGGAGAGAAGGCTTCTTGTCTAATAGATCTAGGGTGAACCTCATTTGTGTGAGCCGGGGGAGGAATTAGCTTCACCAGTCTTTGGTTCACCTTCTTGGGAGTAGGCTTTGTTAGAACGGCCTTTCCCATTCTCTTAACTGCTGTTGCTGCAAGTCTGTGGGCTAAAGGACTTGCTGTCAGCACCTTCTTATAAGAAGGTCTAGCTTCAGGATCTTTGCCCATGACTGGCTCCTGATTGAAACTGATACCAGCTCTGAACTGTCCAGAGAAGGCGTCAGTTATTGGCAGGATAGTTTTGGGCATTGAGAAGATGGAAGCAAGTTTCTTCTCAGCCAACAACATTTCCTCAAGGTCCCTAATGACCTTATTTTTCTGCCCTAACTCAGCATTCTTAAGCCTTATAGCTTCCTTAAGTTTGTCCACTTCTTTGATCATAGAAGTTAGCTTTTCAGCTGTCTCCTGGAGCTTGGATTGGACAGGCTTCAAGGAATCTAACTCCTTGGTCAGCACCTTGAGGAGTTTCTTATTGCCTATGAAGGCTTTCCATAAGGATTTATATTGCCTTATTAGTTCAGATTCAACTTCATACTGGGATCTTGAGGCTGTGCTGTTGGCAGCAGATACCTCCTCATCATCATGCAAAGAATCTACCATTGATCCAGAATCAGAGGTAGATAAAGAAGTTCTGTGTTACACCTTTCCAGGAGAGTTTTCATCCTGGTTGCCTTCACTGATGGCCATCAGTCCAATGCCTCATCCTCAGTCCCAGAGGAGCTTGAGTCAGAGTCACTTAATGTTTTGGTTTTCTTTGCCACGAACCCCTTCTCAAAGGTTCTATTGCTCCTAAAGCTTCTTCTCTCTTCATGGTTCCTTGACTCCCTTTTCTTGGAGGGGCAGTCGGCAGCCATGTGACTTGTTTTGCTGCAAGAATAGCAAACAGTATTATTTAAATTATGTTTACTGGAGTTGGATCTATACCTGTCCTCCCTGGGAGCCCTGGATCTGTCCCAATAGTCAGATCTTCTGGAGCTTGAGGTGGAGCTTCTGCTGTTGTCCCTCCTTCTTCTGTGTAGCAGCTTTCTGAATTGTTTTGAGAGGAGGGCCACCTCTTTATCAGTGTCATCAGAGTCAGAGGAGTTGGCTTCTGATTCCTCGCTGTTTTCAGTTCTGTTCTGAGAAGCAGAGGCCTTGCCCTTGAATCTTCTGGTGCTCTCAGCCTTTAGAGCCACCGATCTTTCTCTTGAGCTCACCTTTGTGCTTTCTTCTTCTTTAGCCTTCCTTGTGTTAAGCTGGAGTTCATGAGACAACATCTTCCCGTATAGGTTATTGGGCTCCATGTTGCCCAGTTGGCCCATCTCTCTGATGGCACATATCTTGATATCCCATTCCTTTGTGAGGGATCTGAGAAACTTGTCATTTAGATCAGAGTTTGTGAACTCACTTTCGTAGTTTCTCAGGCCATTCACGATCTTGAAAAATCTCTCATAGCAGTTGGAGATAATTTCATTCTTACCTTGTTTAAAGGCTTCATATTCCTGGTTGAGGAGAGATTTCCTGTCATCCCTTACCTCTTCAGTACCCTCCATGTATACGATCAAGGAGTCCCACATCTCCTTGGCCGTTTTGCAGTGAATTAGGTTCTGGAGGGTTGAATCATCTACAACGCTTACAATAACATTTTGTGCCCTCTTATCCAGGCCTGCCAAGGCTAGCTCGTTCTTGGTCATGTCTTCATATTTCTTTATTACCTTCCGCGTCGGATCAATGGTGGAAGGGGTTGTGGGGATAAAAGGACCCTGTTAGACTGTCAGATAGATTCTTGGATCGGCCGCTTCCATAAACAGCCTAACTCTTTCCTTCCATATGGGAAAGTTCACCTTGGTGCAGATCGGAAGTTTCATAGATCTCATCTCCCGATTTTGATCTCCACCGGCCATGGTAAATTGTTCCTGATCTAGATTGGACTGTTAAGTCTTCTTTTGATCAAATTCCCTCTGATACCAATTGTTATTTATGGGGTGTCTACTTTATCACCTAGAGGGGGGGTGAATAGGTTTTTCAAATTATATTATCCCCTTTTAGGTGCTCTTGGTACTTTTTGAGGGGGGGGGGGGGGGGGTGTTAGGTGATCTTGGTACTTTTTGAGTTATTAGCATGACTTATCAATATTCAAGAAATGCACAAAATTATCACACAAATAAATCACACCAGACGACACAACATTTATAGAGGTTCCTCAAGACTGGGTGTCTTGAGTAGTCCTCTCTCCCTTTGCGCCTACCCAGCAGTGTGCTAGGCTCGGCAAAAGCCGCCAAAAACTTCAGGCCCTCTAGCCTTACACCACGGACCCGCAAGTCCCAACAGCCTAGGCCCGCAAGCCCCTACTGCCCCCGAGCACACAAGATCGACACTCAGGCCCTCAAGCCCTACAACATGGACCCGCAAGTCCCAACGGCCTAGGCCCGCAAGCCCCTACTGCCCCCGAGCCCGCAAGCTCGACACTCAGGCCCTCAAGCCCTACAACACGGACCCGCAAGTCCCAAGAGCCTAGGCCCGCAAGACCCAACTGCCCCCGAGCCCGCAAGCTCGACAAGACGCACCCGCAAGTGCACTGCCCTGGCCCTCAAGCCTCACAGCTCTCCCGCCCTCAAGCTGGACAAATTGGCCTGCAAGCCTTACTAGAAAGTTACAGTAATACAACCGTTCTTCTGCCTGATGAAGATCGGCAACTTAGCCTGATGACGATTGGCCTCTTATGATTGAAGAAGATTCTTCTGATTCAGATCTTTGAGAGCGCAGTTCTTCTTCAATCTCTACTTTTTGCCTGATGTTGAACGGCGACTTCGCAGTTAATGAAGATGACTGATTCTTTTGAGAACGCTTGAATCTTGTTCTCTTCCTTCTCCGTTGAATATACTGTTCTATTGAAGAGCGGCGGGATTCTTTTTCTCGTTCTTTTTCTTGCACAGCAAGCTTCTTATTTTTCTAGGGCAACACTGTTCCCTTTTTTATGATGGACAAGCCGTATAATGGTCACATACAATTTCCTTTACTTTCAGACGCCCATCTTTCAAAGCATGCGCTGATTGGACAATCAGGCGGCGGCATTAATTGCTGACAGCACATCCGCAAGATTTGAATTCTGTCTTGAAGATATTTGCATCATTACAACGACAAGCTATCTCTGACTATATCGTCGCAATCTTCTTTCTTGCATCATGTCATCGTGATCATATTGTTCTCTCGATGACATGCGTTCTTTACGACGATCTTTGTTCTTTCTCGACGACATGGCCACTTTGGTGAAGTCGACGATACTGCATCTTCTATGCGTTCGACGAATAGCATTCTACGATCGATGAACTTGCCATCCTTCGTTCGATGATCTGCATTCTTCGTTCGAAGATCTTGCCGAGTCTCAGTGGTCGACGATCTTCCTACCGAGTTCGACGATCTTGCTTCTGCGCTCGACGAACACGCCAAATCTCAGCGGTCGTCGATTTTCCTTCTGAGCTCAATGATCTTCCTTCTGCGTTCGACGAACACGCCAAATCTCGGCGGTCGTCGATCTTCCTTCTGAGTTCGCTTTACTCAATATCATGACGACAAGCATACTTTGTCGATGATGTCTCCTATTCTTCTCGACGACATTTCTTTAATTTCCTGAGACTTTAAGCTAGAGAAGTAATCAAATACAAAGTGAAGTTTTCTTGGCTTGGTGACTTCTTCAAATCAGGAATCATGTGGGCAAGATTCCCAACATAGTGCCACTATAATTTTCTCAGAAGTTTAGGAAATCTTGAAGTAGTACATGATGTGTAAAACCCTAATTGTACAGCTTTGATATTAAATGGAAATTATGATCATAAATCTTCTGAAAAATTTTGAAACTTTGGAATCCATGTTTTTTTATGTCATTTGTCACCTCTGGAAATTTATTTGGCAAGATTGAAACTACTGACATGGTACTTCCTTCACATTTTGGAAGATGTCAATTGATTAATAAATTTTAAATAGAGGTCAAACTTATAGGAAATATTTCAAATTTCTGGTCAACCCTTAAATTATCCATTATGAACCTGTGGTAAAAATTAAAACTCATATGAACATGATATGGATAAGATTGCATCATAGGAATCAAATCTAGTTCAATCTAATTTTGGTCTGCGATTAGTAAAAACCTCATGTAATGATTTAACCAACAAGATCACATAGAAAATTAGTAAGATTAGATTAGAACAGTAACATATCATTAATATCAGCCCCTAGAAGTTATGGAATCTTTGTAGCACAATCGTACTATGGTTTATGGAATAATTAAGAATCATGTCGCACTATACATAAAATGGGCAATTATCACCGTAAGAGATCATGATGATTATTCAGCACGGTGAAGTATTCAAGAAATATCTTTAGGGTGTGATTAGAGACATTTGAGATTCATACAAGACCTACACCATTTAGAGGATGGGAGATCTTAAGTGTGGAGCATCGTTCAAGAGAACGTTTGTTTAGAAATAGGGTGAAGGTTAAGTCATAAAACATCTAAGTCATAAAGAGTAATAAGGAGAGCGGGACTTTAGAAAAGGTAGCCACCAATAAAAGTAAATGTCGTGGAAAGGGGGATTTGGGTTTCAGCCCATCACATTCCCTAGTACCGCTGCGAGCTCTTCACCGGGTAAACCTCGGGAAGTCCAAGATTCACCCTAAACTTCTAAGAATAACAATAATTAGTCAAGAGTAGTTTAATTAATTGAATAAGAAATTTGTTGAACTTCATCCTTAGCTAGAGGATGGGAGACAAAATATCAGGACGGGTTGGTCCTGCAAAATGGAGGCTCGGGAGGTTGTATATCAGGACAGGTTGGTCTTGCGAGATGGAGGCTCGGGAGGTTGTATATCAGGACAGGTTGGTCCTGCGAGCTGGAGGCTCGGGAGGTTGTATATTAGGACAGGTTGGTCCTGCGAGCTGGAGGCCCGGGAGGTTGTATATCAGGACAAGTTGGTCCGGCCAGCTGGAGGCTCGGGTTGTGATAAACTGCATGTGCATAGTAACAAATTAGTGGCGGGTCTTCGGTACTGGTCCGGTCATCACACCGATGGTAGTATATTAACTTAGGCAGATGTGAGGGTTTGAGGGGCCAGTAGGTTATTTATACTGTGGTCTGGAGGACGATCCCCAAAAATGCACACCTGAACTCAAAGACTGGTGGATACCAACAATGAGTACTCAAGACTCTAGAGTGCACCTAGGACATGTACAGAGGCGTACGAAGGGTCTAGGACTAGTAGTGTGTATACCCTCCTAGGAAGTGGAGTTTCCTGCTCCACTGCTGTCATTGTAACGTCCCAAGGCCCTAGTCTTACCATCGGGACAACATCCACCGACTGCCTCGCCTGGCGACCGTTACCGGGCTGTAGCCCAAGCACCCCACCCCTCTCCAGCCCACTAGCGGGTTGTTGGTGGCCACCTTCGATGAGGCAAGCTCGATAGTCAAGCATGCACTACGGGGACTTCCCAGGAGGTCACCCATCCCAGTACAACCCAACCCAAGCACGCTTAACTATGGATTTCTTCCACTTCTCATCACCAATTGAGCTGCAGCTCAATTGGTGATGAGAAGTGGAAGAACTCCATAGTTATGCGTGCTTGGGATGGAGTAGTACTGGGATGGGTGATCTCCTGGGAAGTCTCCGTGGTGCATGCTTGACTATCGAGTTTGCCTCATCGAAGGGAGGCTGTGGCCACCAACAACACGCCAGTGGGCTGGAGAGGGGTTAGGGTGCTTGGGCTGCAGCCCGGTAACGGTCGCCAGGTGAGTCAGTCGGTGGACGTTGTCCCGATGGTAAGTCCAGGGACTTGGGACGTTACAATAAAAAGTTAACGTCCCAAGGCCCTAGACTTACCATCGGGAGAACGTCCACCGACAGCCTCGCCTGGCGACCGTTACCGGGCTGCAGCCCAAGCACCCCAACCCAGCTCCAGCCCACAGGCGGGTTGTTGGTGGCCACAACCTCCCTTTGGTGGGAAGTGATCCAGTTAAGCGCCTCTACGGGGCCTTCCCAGGTGGTCACCCATTCCAGTACTACTCCAGCCCGAGCACGCTTAACTATATAGTTCTTTCACTTCTCATCACTAATTGAGCTGTAGGATAGGTCTTTTTGTAATGAACCAGGCCCGCCAACACGGGACCCAACTAGACCCCCAGCACCCTCCTGGCCAGCTTCGCCCTCGGTACAAAACCGACTTATGTGACCCACCTTGCCACACTTGAAACAAGTGGCGCACCTTCGGGAGATTGGTGATGAGAAGTGAAAGAACTCCATAGTTAAGCGTGCTCGGGATGCAGTAGTACTGGGATGGGTGACCTCCTGGGAAGTCCCCGTGGTGCATGCTTGACTATCGAGTTTGCCTCATCAAAGGAAGGTTGTGGCCACCAACAACCCGCCAGTGGGCTGGAGAGGGGTTGGGGTGCTTGGGCTGTAGCCTGGTAGCGAGGCAAGTTGAGGCTAGATCGCTGGACGTTGTCCCGATCGGACGTCGGCTCCTGGGTCGTTATAATAAAAAGTGCACTTTTTTTTGTAACGTCCCAAGGCCCTGGACTTACCATCAGGACAACATCCACCGACAGCCTCGCCTAGCGACTGTTACCAGGCTGCAGCCCAAGCACCCCAACCCCTCTCCAGCCCACAGGCGGGTTGTTGGTGGCCACAGCCTCCCTTTGGTGAGAAGTGATCCAGTTAAGCGCCCCTACCGGGCCTTCTCAGGAGGTCACCCATCCCAGTACTACTCCAACCCGAGAACGCTTAACTATATAGTTCTTTCACTTCGCAATTGTTGAGAAGAGAAAAAACTATATAGTTAAGCGTGCTCGGGTTGGAGTACTACTGGGATGGCTGACCTCTTGGGAAGGCCCCGTAGGGGCGCTTAACTGGATCCCTTCTCACCAAAGGGAGGCTGTGGCCACCAACAACCCGCCTGTGGGCTGGAGAGCGGTTGGGGTGCTTGGGCTGCAGCCCGGTAACGGTCGCTAGGCGAGGCTGTCGGTGGATGTTGTCCCGATGGTAAGTCCAGGGCCTTGTGACGTTATAGCCGTAGCCACAACGGTGGTACCAGAGAGTGAAGCTAGCTCCAAAAATTGGGAACTAAAGGTCTGTGATCACAGAGTCGTGTGGGTGAGTTGCACTTGTGTGAATCATATCATAACTTGCATATCATAACATACATGAACCATAGAACATTAAATGCAAACCCTTATCATATAAATTAGTATGGGCTCTTTTATATGATAAGTTACATTTCTGGAAATCTTAACTTATAAGTTTGTATGGGCATTCATATAAGTTAAGATACTTACGTATGGTAGATTACTTTACTTGCTTACTTACTTGCGTGCACTGCTTGACTTACTTACTGCTTATTTACTACTTTTCTTACTGCTTGTTTACTACTTCACTTACTGCTCGTATTTATCTGCTAGTATAGTTCACCTTGATATATATACATATATACTTGCTAGCATAGATCCCCTGTCACCTGCATTTGTTATTACCCCTTGTTGTTCTCCACCTCTTCCTCCCACCCGGTGCCTATGAGTTGCGGGGGGATGCGGGAACAAAACTGGCTTAGTCTTTATGACTAACGGTCGGTTGTGGTCGTAGGAGTTCGAGGAGATAGAGCACTAGCACGACCAGACAGACAGGGTGGCAGGAATTGAGGAGCAGGTGCCGCGCATTACTTCCACTACGAGACAGGTGCTTGGCGATGAGAGTGTTTAGCTTCCGCATGGAGATGATGAAAGAGAATTATTGCTTGTTTTACTTTAGTTTGGACATGTACCGGGCATAAGCCCTTACTCTTTCATTTATTATACTCATTGATGGACTTGTATACTGTTTTGACTTATATATATATATGTGTGATTGTGTACTTGGTTTATTTTACCTAGTTTTTCTTCTTATCTCTTGTTGGCCTTGTTGATCGCTCTTGCCGGCAGGATTGGCGTCTTGTGGAGGTGGCTAACTCGTGTGTTAGCATCACCGTAATATGGCGGTTCTGGGCATAAGATCCGGGAACTCTCTTGGTGCGGGAGATGGATCTTACACTGAGGAAAACCCTAAGAGTGGTTTTGTCATGACTAGGTCATGACAAAACCCTAGGAATCTTGAAGAGATCACTTGGCCTTAGGCTTGAAGGGAAAGAGCACCTTGGTCTGCAAATAGCAATTTCGAGTTAACAAGCATAGTGTTGGACTTAAAGGCCTCACCTTGACCCTTTGACCCCACCATGACATACCTAACCTATTAAGGGGTCCCTTAGAGCACTAAGGACCCATTGGGGTCAACCAAAGTAGCCATGTTGACCAAAGTCAACCCTAACCTTAATTTGGTCAAAGTAGCCTAATTAGGGTCAATTGGCCTCCACCATGCCAAATTGACCTTGCCCCTACCATTATAAGGATATTAGAGACCCAATGGACTAAAAAACCCCATCATGGGGACACCAATTTGGCCAATTTGACCCAAGTCAACTCTAGCCCTGTTTTGGTCAAACCAAGACCTTTTGGATAAATTGGCCCAATTGGGGCACCACCATGACTCAACCAACTTTGGGTGGTGTCAAGGGACTCAAGACACACCACTTGGACTAGTCAACCAATCAGTTGACCAAGTCATCACCTCAAGTCAACACTTGGTCAACCTTGCCCAAAAAGAGGGGAAAAGGCTTACTCAAGCTCAATCCACTTGGGCTAGGCCCAATCGAAGTGGCACACTAGACTCATGAGGCTGAAATTACATGGAATGCCACTCAATTTCTGGAAGGGGTGACAAGGAGAGAGAAAATTGGATTTTTCCCCTTTAATGAAGAGAGAAAAGGAGGAAAAGAGAGGAGAGTTAGTGGTGGGAGGCCATGGGCAACCCCATTCATCTCCCCACAGCCTCCATTCATCTCCACATTTAATTCTAAGATGTTTTCCAGCCTTTACCAAGCCATCCGGTGGAGAATTCAAGTGTTTTCAAGTGAAACCGAAATGGCCATTAATGGCACTCCGCCATTAAGCCTCCCCCTCCTCAAATTGACCCTTCCATCACCTTAAGAAAGGCGATATCAGTTGAAATCGAGTCCTAGAACATTGCATTTGGTGGAGAATTGAGAGATCGACAGGGAGCTCAAGGAGGGTGGTCCGCCATGGCAAATCCATGAAACAACCACCATCAAGCCCGATTGGAGGTCTGGTTCTCCTCCTCTTTCTCTATGGGTATATCTTAGATCAAAATAGGTGAGAAATTGGGCTCAATTGAGCCCGATCTAAGGGAGAAAATCTGAAATTTTCCATGAAAAAGACTTGGTCGGGTTCGCCGGAAATCGCCCCTCCGGCAGACGTGCCACCGCCCGGCGATAGCCACCACCTCAACGGAGGTGGTGGTGGTGGTGGCCGGCGAGGGAGGTGGCCGGATGGCCGGGAAAATGAGGGAGTAGAGGCTACAGTTCGGGGCTATCCTGACCGTCGGCTGGAGGAGGAAGATGAAGGGATGCCCTCCAATATTGCTTTAAGATTCGTGCAACATATTTTTATTATTCCGTTTTCTATTTTATTACTAGCAGTAGATAGATTTAATTATTAAAAATACTTAGGGCCCTCTACAGAAACAGTTGTCAACCCCAAAGTTGTAGCCCTTGGAGTCTACTTTATTTTAAAATTTATTTCAGCCCAAAAAGAGTATTGTAGCTCCCTGTAGGGCTCTTTTGGTGGGACTGGTCCCTAGGGTAGGACAACCACCATTTCTTAAATAACTTTTGATTGGAAAATGATATTGACTTGAAAAGTGAAACATAGGCTATTTGTACCTACACCCTTAACATATCAAAAGATGGGAATTTGTTGAGAATATTTTTCTAAGGTTTTTATAAAAATTTAATACTTCATAGGTTAATTAATTATAGGGTCTAATGACCTCCAATCCCCTCCAAAATTTTTTGGATGCTCTTTAGGGTTATTATATGACCCTGGTAAATATTTCAGCCCAATTGGGACTGATTTGGTTAGGTTATAAATTAATCCAAGCTTGGTCAAACAAGGTCAAATTAGGTCAAAAGTGTATTTGTTGGTGTTAGATGGTCAAAACTCATCACAATGATGTGAAACCTTGGCCACTGGTTTAAGATCACCTAAGACACCCCCGTGATTAATTTGGGGGTGATGTGGGGTGGGTATGCCCTGGGACCCTAGTTTTAACATTTGGGTTGCTCTTTGAACCTTGTGAAGGACATGGGGTCAAATGTTCTTGAATGGTCATGGAACTTGGTGGATAAGTTCAAAGGGTGTAATTAGGTCCTAGGTAATTTTATAAAAAATTTAGGAGCAATTATCCCCTTTGAAATCGGTCATAACCGCTTTAGGGAAATTCCATATAAGACAAATTTACATGCTCAAATGGTCTTGGATGATGATGAAACTTTGGTAGTGCCTTTATAATCATATTATAGACCTCTGGTAATTTTTGTGTAATTAATGAAATGATTTAACCAGTACTTCATTCACAAGGCACTCATTTTGTCTTAGGCTTAAGAAAAATAATTAAGGGTCTAATACTCTCTGGATTATTGTGCAAATTGGTGATAGGGTATATAAGGGAATTAGGTAGCTCTGTGAATTTTTGTAGAATTTTTGGAACTTGTTATCAATAGGTCACTTCATAACATGTCCTAATAGGAATTCTCTTGAAATATTTATTTGGGTGACAAAATGATTTTTATAAAGTGTGAAACTCAGTTAGTAAACTTTTCTGATCATTATAAGGGTCTGGTAATTTTTCCATAAGTTTTGGATAAGTATTTTTGATGGTTCCTTTATTAACCTCCAATTTTGGATAGATGCTAAATATTATAAATAGAGAACAATTCCTGATTGTAAAATTATGATATTCTGTATTTACTGTTATTTTGTTATCATAGATTTTCCATAATTTTATGGGGCCATATTATAAGAAGAACTTACACTTCATGTTCAAATTCATGCTTGGCCAATGTTGGAGAAATTATAACAAATGCCAAATAATTAAGGAAAAATATGATTCTCTGGATTTAGTCTTAAAACATCATGATAGACCTCCAGCAAATATCTTGAGTCAGTTGGATGAATATTTGGAGTACCTCCTCTTATGCAACTCATGTAACTCATTTGGTCTGCGTATAGTAAAACAGTAAAACTTGAGTAATTTGTGGATCATTAGGTGGGAATGGGAGGTAGAGGATGTACCTAGACTGGTTGAGAAGATTGAGGTCACCAAAAGGAGTCTACATGTTGAGGGTGTCCGATAAGCCAAAGGGCAAGGTTGTGTTCGGGACCGACGAAAGATCGTCTTTCCCCTTAGAGGGTCATAAAGTACTTAGGGTAATTTGAGTGAAATGACAAAAAGGGTATTCTTACGGGTAGTTACAAATAACATTATGTGTCTTGAGAAAGGGATCCTTGGGGGGTCATCCCATTGTGGTTCCTAGTACCGTAGTGAGCCCCTTATAGGGTAAACCTCAGGAAGTCCAAGATTAACCATAAATTGAAGGGATAAGTTGATGTACAAGATTAGCTTATTAATACACTCACCCACACCCCGTTGTTACGGGTATGTAGTCGGTTTGGTCTTACGAGCGGTAGGCTCAGTGGTTGTAGCAGCAGACTAATTAGTCTGGTGAGCTTGTGACTCAGTAAAGTTTATTGGTGCGGACGGGTTGTGTCACAACCCGCATTTTCTCCGAATTTAGGAATATCAGAGTAAGAGAAAATACACGTCATGATGCCACGTCAAGCAGGAGACAACTGTAGACGCTCAGGCGGGAACCTATTACTTAATTAATCAAAACATGCTTACATGATAGATCATCATTTGAAATCATTTATTTGAGTTTGGGGGGTAAGAACTGTGTCTCTCAGTACGTGGATCAACTAGTCCACCGAGAAAGTATATGTAATTGCAGCGGAAAATACTTGATTTAGTTCACTTAAGGTCCTAAATGCACATGATGACATGGCATAAAGTAAATGATATGCACATATCTAGGCGTAGTATAAGTACAGAAAATATCTTTTAGGTGACTTTAAAGATAAGGATTTCAGTAAAAAAAGGTATGCAATGTGGATTAAAGAAAATCCATTTTTATAACTATAATGCACCTAGACATAAATCATTCCCAGAGAGCAAAGTACTCAAGATCCAAAAAGTAGTAGCAATTTAACTGGCAAGTAAGCTATAAAGTATCAAAAGGGGCACAACGGGCGTCAACAACCTGACACTAACCTGTTGGCTCCAACTAGCATGTCTGAACACAAGGAGAAAACTAACCATAACTACCTCGCAGTAGTGGGGTAAAATGACAACTACAACTCCCGGAGACTCTGGGCTACACCACTAGCAGCTAAGGCTATGAACCTGAGGCATTCAATAAAACAAGAACGCCTCAGCAAGGAATTACAAGTGGCAGAAAAACAAGCAGGAAAGTAAATAAGGCATAAGGGGTACCAACCCAAGCCAGATTTACTGAAAGAAAAGATCCAAACAAAGAACTAAACAAAGCACCAAGTGCACCAAAAATGCCATAAAGAGGAACAAACAAGGTTCATTTATCTTGTTATATTATTTAAAGAGGCTGATCAGCTCCAATTAAACGGGTGGCGGTCCTTTATCCTCTGCCAACCCAAAAGGCCAAAAATACACGGGTGGTGGTACTATATCCACTGCCACCCAAAAAGCCAAAACCAGGTGGTGGTACTTTATCCACTGCCACCCAAATATAATTAAATTAAGATTTAGTTAAGGCATGGGACGCAACCCGAGATAACAGCACCATAACACCCTAAGAATAGGGCCACAATGAAATAAACACTACTCAACGATTCATAAGGGTCCAGGGTTCTCACACAACACAAGAGCATAAATAAATAAGTAAGGGAGAATCAAGATACGGAATACCACAACCACAGGGGTTGAAACTTGGGCAATTCTTGAGAAATAAAGGAGCAACACAGGTTTCTCGAGAAAATAGGAGTAGACATTAGGGATTTCTCGAGAACTATAGGGCTACACAGGAGTTCCCGAGAAGTAAATAGGAGACTGCACATGAGCTCTCGAGAAATAAAAGAGGGTATGAACAATGATTTCTCGAGAAGTTAAAGGGAAACAACACAAGTATTTCTCGAGAATTTAAAGGAGCCAGAACAAATACTTCTCTAGAATTTTAAAGGAAACAGGGCAAGGCACTTCTTGAGAACTAAAGGAAATTAGAACAGCACCTCTCGAGAGATTAACAGGTCAGGCAACACTTCTCGAGAGCTAAAAGGAAAGCATGCATAAATGAGAGGTATTAAGCATTTCTCGAGAGAAATCAAACAGCGGGGAAAATTACTACAGAAGGCTTCTCGAGAAATGAAGGCAGCAAACAGCAGAAAACAAACTCCAGGGAAAAACTCCAGACCTAATATTATCATACATGCTCAAGGTAATAGAAAGCCATAACTCAAAGATACACAAGCCAAAAGCACAACCAGCACCCATAAACAAGGAAAAACTGAGCTTCAAGAAACAAGAAAAAAGGAGGAGAAAGCCACTTGCCTCAAAACCCGGCGAACCACGAATTTCTCCGCTCCAAAAGCCAAAGATCTGGCCAAGAACTTACCCGAGCACAAAACCTAGAACCTTTCGGATCAAAAGGAGGAGTTAGGTCACTACCTCAAACCCCAAAAATCCAAAAATAGGGAAAAGCTTACCTCTAAAACGAAGATCTCGCCGAGAGCTTTCCAAATCTATTCTCCAAACGCTATTCCGACTATAACAGCCCTAGAAATCACCGGAACTCCTCGACGGGCCGCTCTCGCTTTCTCGCCCGCAAGAACTCTAGGTTAGCCGACAGGAAAGGAGATGAAAGGAATAAAACCTAAATTTAAGGTATAAATACTAAGCTCCCAGGAAATCATCGAACCCAGCCAGTTGTTCGTCGAACGAGCTCAGCCAGCAGATCGCCGAACTCAGCAAGCCCGCAGTTCGTTGAATGCAGACTGCCTGCAGTTCGTCGAACGCAGACTACCTGCAGTTCGTCGAACGCAGGCTGCCTGCCGTTCGTCGAATACAGGCTGCCTGTCGTTCATCGAACGCAGGCTGCCTGCCGTTCGTCGAACGCAGGCTGCCGGACGTTCGTCGAACGCAGGCTACCGGACGTTCGTCGAACGCAGACTGTCGGACGTTCGTCGAACGCAGACTGCCCAACGTTCGTCGAACGTAGACAGGGAATTACAAAGACCACTTGCCCTTCTACTTAAACTATGTCGGCGACTAAAACACCTCGAACTTCTACGAAATCCGCACCTAAACTGAAATTCGGCGCTACGAATCCAACGGCAAAGTCAGAATTTAATTCCAACGAGCCAAACTCGGGGTAAAGCTTCCCAAAGCTAAGATCTCAATAACTACACAAAATCTCTCTCGCTCGATCTAATTTACATACTTTAACCAAGCTAAGGCTGAAAACTAAACCTGACGAGTTGACGTAACGCCCTTACACCAAAAATTATGCCACAGCGGCCACGTAAATAATTAACGAAAATCAGGGATGTTACAGTCACTCCCCCTAAAAAGAAGTTTCGTCCCGAAACTTGAAATCCAAAGATCAAGAAAGATACTCAATTAAATCCAAAGGTTATCTGACGGAAGATTTACCTGAAAACTAAGAGAACAGGCAAGGATGAGTCTCTCTGATGGCAGACTCCAGCTCCCATGTTGCGCTTTCGACACCCTGATTCTTCCAAAGAACCTTAACCATCGGGATCATCTTCCTCCGCAACACACGCTCCTGAGTCTCCAAGATTCGGACAAGCTCTTCAACATACGAAAGATTGGGCTGCAATATGGGCACCGAATCAAGAACAAGCCGATCACTACGCAGACACTTCCTCAGCTGGCTCACATGAAACACATCGTGAACATTTGGGAAGGAAGCAGGAAAATCCAATCTATAAGCTGACGCTCTGATGCGCTCAACAATCTGGAAAGGTCCCACATACCGGGGATCCAACTTGTGGTTCCTTCCAAATCTCTTAACGCCCGGCATCGTAGAAACTTTCAAGAACACTAAGTCTCCAATGGAAAACTCTAGATCCACCCTTCTCCGATTGGCATACTTCTCATACCGCTCCTGAGCAATACGAAGCTTCTCGCGGATATGAGTCATAGCAATGCTCATCTCTTCCAAAGATTCTGGGCCTAACAACGGGCTCTCACCAACCTCGGCCCAAAACAAGGGAGTCCGGCAACGCCTCCCATACAAAGCCTCAAAGGAGGTCATTTGCAAGCTTTCCTGATAACTATTTGTTGGCACCAAAAATGGTACCTCCAAAATTCACACTAAAGAGGGATGGGAGGAAACTGCACAGTGTAGGTTACTGAAGACAAAAGGTGCTGAGAAAGAGAGCCGAGAGGCAGAAAAACGATCACAGAAAATTGAGAACGCTTACACAGGATGTAAGCTGGAGGATCGAGGCAAAAATCCATTTTCAGGTACCCCTACCCCTCTATTTATAGACAAGGGAGTTGCCCAAATGGGAAGATCTGAAAACTACGGGCTGCCCGGGGTACAGGAGAGCCGGGGTAGGGAAAAGGAGTGCAAATAACTAAAATAGAGAAAAAGGACTAGACCGCGCGGTCTGGCAATCTGATGAGCTTCTGACCGCCTGGGACTTAGAGGATTCGGCTGAGAACTCTACTGGCGGTCTGGGCGGTCTCCCAAATTTGAGATCGAGGAGACCGGTACTTTTGACCTGCAGGAGGAGGTCGCAGATTTTCCGGGCAAACATAATCCCCACACATTTTTAAGTTGCACTGAAACTTCAAAAATGTAAACTTTGACCGCTGAGACCGCGACCGCCATTAATGCGACTTGGTCTATAAATACCGCTGCAGAGCTTCAAATCTTGGAAGAAATCATAAAACCAGGGTTCCGAGTGATCGCCACTTTCTGAGACCGCAAGAAATTGCTTTAGAGATGGATGCTTTGGGATTGATGAAAGCAGCAACGCAGGCGAAGAAATCGCCCAAATCTACACTAAAGACAAAAACAATTATCAAAAAGTAGACCGCGGGTTCTGAAAAAACTTCAAAGGTAAAAAGTCTAAAGAGTAGCGCGGATTTTGCTTCTAAGAATTCTGTCGCTAAAGTTGTGACCGCAGACTCTGTTGGGGAGGTGAGTGGTTCGGGTCCCCTTGTGATAATTTTCCGGATATTGAAATATCGTTCGACCTACAGAAAACCCTGGAGGTGCTTGGACAGGTCGCGGCTCAACCTAAAAAAACTTCTTCCACTGAGGTTATAAAAGCTGGGATGCAGAAGGTAAGGACATCTTAAAAGGGGGATGAAAAGCTAAGAAGTCAGATCGCAGAACATCTTAAAACTGCACAAGAATCGAAGAGAAAAGCAGAAACTTATTCCGACCAGGTCGCGAAGGAGAGAAAAATTGACGATGAGAAAAATGCGACCGCGAAGACCGACTTGGTCGCGGCGAACACACTATCGAGAGACAGCAGTCTCGCAGAGAAAACATCCACTATCGTAAGAGACCGTTTTGGCCATTCATTTTGAGATCGATTCTTCTACTATCGTTTGTTTTCTTGCAGACAGTGGATCCGTTTGAAGCCGTGTGCCTTCGAGAGATCGCTGAGGAGAGAGCTGCTGAAGAAGAAGAAAGAAAAAGAGAAGAGGAGAAGAAGAGGTTGGAGGAGATCGCAGCGACCGCTGAGGCAGAGAGGAAGAGAAAAGAAGAAGAGGAGAAGAGGATGGAGGAGATCGCAGCGACCGCTGAGGCAGATAAGAAGAGAAAAGAAGAAGAGGAGAAGAGGATGGAGGAGACCGCGGAAAAAGAGAAAAAGAAGAAAGAGACCGCCTTAGCCATTGAGAAAGAAAAGAAGAAAGAACTTTCCATAGCTGCTGCGGAGGGGAAAAAGAAAAAACTTACCCTAACTTCTTGAGAGGAGTAGAAAGAAAAAGGTAAGAAGAACAAAAAGAAGAAGAAAAAGATCGCCGGAGAGGATATCGAAAAAGGGGGAGAGAAAAAAAGAGATGGAAAAATTCTTCTTAAAGAAGCTGGGGTCGCGACATCTAGTGAGTATACTGATGTTTTCACATATTTATGCTCAGAACCGGATTTAGGAGCGGCAGAACGCGCGGCAGCTCTTGAAGCCATCTGAGATGGTAAGGCCAGGATGGTCGTGAGACCGCCAGATTCTCTTCCCAAACTTGCTTTCCGACCTGCATCTCCTAAGAAGCGGCCTGAGATCGTTATTATCGCAGTAGATGATATACTTGTTAGTAATGCTGAATTAAAAAGGAGAAGAAAGGAGGGTGAGCGGTCACAAAAAAGAGAATTAGAAAAACTCAATCTAGAACGTTTAAGGAGATCTGATCACCTTTTGTTGACCGCCGATACTGCGGTCTCAAAGGATGTTGAAAAGACCTTACCAGACTGCGGTCTCGTTGCTTTTTCAAGTATTTTTCACGCGATCTTTCCCTTTTCTTCTGTGATTTTTTTTAGATATTTATGACCATTTCTTCTGACCGTAGATGATTGTATCAGTTCGGTTCCTGAAGAAGGAGAAATTCCGCAGAACAAATCGATCCCTCCAGAGTTCGCTGAGCTCCTCAAACCTATGCTTGAAGACATGAGGACCATGCGAGATCGCGAGCGAGCTCTCAAGGATCATCTCTGGGTTCAGACCGTCAGCTTCGAAGAACAGTTGCGCGTAAAAGAGAAGCAGGTCCGGGAGGAATTCGAATTGAGGCTCCAGAAAGCAGAGAAAGAGGCTGAATATTATAGAGGGAAGGCCGCCGCACTTACCACTGAGATCGATACCCTTAGGGGCGGTCATTCTCACATGACAATGAGCCGGGCTCATCCAGCGGTCTCCCTAATCGAAGATCGTCTTCTGAGATAATGGTGATCCCGGTGGAGCAGGTTGACCGCGAGGTGTCCAGGATTCATAGGGATGCCATGGTGGCGAACCATAGTTTGGCATCTGCTTTGACCGCGGTCAGTGAAATGCAAGATGTTGCAGCTTACATAGGAAGGAAAAGAGAACAGAGAAAATAGGATCGCATTTTCCCTTTTTAGTTTCCGCGGTCTCAAGAACAATATTACATTTTGGTCTGTAATATATTTGAGATTGCTTACGACATTCCTTGTTTGATTTCTTATGATGTTTTGTTATATGCGATCTCTATGCTCTGCGATTGTTCTTTCTCTATGAACTTTGTTGAAATTGTGATTACTTGCAATCTTTAACTGAACTATTTGGCGATCTCAAGAAGTATAGGCTCGACGAAATCAAGAAAACTGCGTTCGGCGAACTTCGAGAAAAAACAGCGCTCGGCGAACTTTTTGTTCTAACTGAACTGTGTTGATTTGAGCTGTTTGCTGAGTGATCTCGAAGAATGTAATCATGACAAAGAAATCTTCTGCTTTCTATAAATAGCTGATTCTTAGAGAATTTATTTCATGCTTCTTGATTTCTCTTTGATCATCGGTCTCATCGATCACTAAAAATGGTGTCCTCGCGTGCTAACGCTGCCGAGATTTTCTTAAATGCCGAACACAAAACTAGCCATATTCCTCAAAAGGAGTTTCTTACCTTCTCGGATAGGCATGAAGGACTGAATTCTAGAGAGGGGAACAGATACATTATCCCCATCGATCACTTTGGGTGTGGCTTGCAAATTCCTATCCCTTGGGAAGTCCTGGAAGTGATGGAGTACTATGGACTGGTGCTCGCTCAGCTTCCGCCGAACTCAATCGGTCTGATGACTACTTTCATCAACTATCTGAGATCAGCCAAAATAAAATTTACTATGGCGATCTTCCGTGATGTTTTTACTGCTAAGTCATTGAAAGAAGGCCCGAAGAAAGAAGAATTCAAAGGCCTAATGTACTTTAGCTGCGATGGGGTGAAAGTTCTGAATTTGCAAAACAAAATTCCCCTCTGGATTGAGAGATTCCTAGTTTTCGAGGGCGATCTCGGCGGTCTCGCCAGTCAACCCTCTCCGCGAGCAGAAAAAATATTCCGAAGAGATAAGAATATCTCAGAAGAGGAGTTGGCGATCTTGGCCTAGCTGGCGAGCAAGCGTCTTGATATGATTCACTACCTGGCGATCAGGCCTGAGATCGCTGCGGTCTCCCCTGAAGAGAGTAAGAAACAATTCTGGCGATCTCCTGTAGTTTCAAAAGCTATAATTTATTTTACCAACTGTTTTCCTTTTACAGCGTCTTTTGCGATCCCGGAGGTCGATCCTGGGACTCTGAGGGAAGAGGTCCTCACTCAGCGAGAAAGGCGATTGTGCCAAGACCGCGAGAGGAAGGATAAAGAGATCACGGAGGAGGGCGATCTAGAAGAAGAGCCCTTTGCCCTAATGTGCTTTGGAAAGAAACTGAAAGACACAAAGGGGAAACCTCTTCTGAAATGGGGTGCGTCCGGGAACTCTCTGAAGGTGTCTACCGATCTTCCCTTTTGGGGTGGTCGGTTGACGAACCATGCGTTCGTGGTCACCTCTGCCCTCTATGGGAAGGTGAATGCCAGCGATGCTTTGAATCTTGAGACCGACCGCCTTACAAGCATCTGCGCGCAGGCGACCGCCAGAAGTACCATTCTCAATCATCACATGGGGCGGTCTCTTCAAGCATCCCTTAAACACGCAGAACGTCTGCAAGACAAATTTGATGTAAGTTTATCAAAATCGCGATCTCTAAATTCTTTTTACCTTGACCGCGCGACCTAAAACAATTTATTTTGCAGGATTACAAAAAATATGCCAATGATATCCACAATCCAGATTATCTCAAGTCTCTGATGACTCATGTGAGGGATGCATCGAACAAGACCCTTGATATTCTTTGTGAGAGGGGCGGTCTCACTGCCGATCACAAAGATATCAGTTTTGCCGATCTCTTTCCCGACGTCGCTGAGATGATAGAAGATGAGGAAGAAAAGAAAAGGGCCAAAGAATCTAAGGTCACCGAGACCGCTGAAGATGGGGAAGTTGAGATTGTTAATGAGGAGAAGACCTAAAGAAAACATCCCTCCCTCAGCGGAAGTTTATTTGATGGTGATGAAATGAGCTCGGCAGCGGACTCAGATACAGGGTCGAAGGAGCCAGAAAGCAAAGAAGAATCTTCGGAGAGATCGACTTCTGCTTCATCGCAGGAGCGGTCTTCTAAGAAACAAAAAAGGAGTTGATTTTCTTTATTTGACCAATGATATAAACGCCGGTAGAGACCGCGCAAATATTGTAATATTTTGATAAACAAATTGAAGATTATTTCCCTCGTGAATGAGCCTTCTTAACTTTTGTTTATTTCCATTATTTCTATTACCATATGATATAAATCGATCACGGATATCACCATATGCGATCATACTTCATAAAATGAAAACATCATTCGATCTCAATGCTTTAGGTTGCTTTGATCACGAAATAAAAAATGAAGTTTCTTCACTTCCAAGGCTAAACTTCTGATAGGATGAGATTGTTTTTTAGCTAATCTTTATATCGATCTCAGAAATTCCCATCCTGTTTGATGACAAGTAAAAAGGTCTTCATGAATATAAAATTAACGGCCTCAACATGTTCAGACCGCTACCTGAGGAAAATTCAACACCTTCTCAGATTGTCACTTAGTGAGGAAATAACAGAACTTCATGAATTCGAACTCGGCGGTCTCAATATATCCAGATTGTTACTTGAAGGAAAATTCTGCGTTCGATGATCCGAAAAACCCTGGCAGTCTGTGTTCGACGAACTGAAGGTATTCTGAGTTCGACGAAATCCTTGGCAGTCTGTGTTCGACAAACTGAAGGTAATCTGAGTTTGACGAAATCCTCGCCAGTTTGATGAGGAGAAAATAATAGATCTTGACGAACACTATGTAACACCCCAATTTTGATGATCTGAGATTTAACGCCGCGCATTAGGTCTTCGTCGCTGAAAACTGCCGTAATGGCAGATTTTTCTTAAACGCGCGATAGTGCGTTTCCTTGACGCACGATCGATCTGCCCGTGTGTGCTCTTCGGCTGGAAGATTTGGAGTTCTGAATTTACTCGTGCGTTTTTACGCACGGTCGTGCGTTCGACCGTGCGTTCGCAAACTGACGGAAATAGATCCGTAATCAGCGAATTTCTGGGCGCCCGTTTGGTTTGATTTCGATCGGACGGCTGTGATGGTTCGCTGGGGGGCTTTAGGGCTTTGGAGAGGGGATAATCCCTCATATTTTTCAAGGGTTTTCTCTCTCTTAGGTTGGAGAAAGGAGAAGGGGGCTAGGAGGAAGAAGAAGGAGATTCCGCCATTGTTGGAGCTTCGAAGCTCCGTTCGCCGATCCGAGACCGGCAACGCGTAGGGGGCGTCGAGGCGCTTCTTCTCCTCCGTTTATTTGCAAGTTTCTCATGGCTAGGAGGAGATCTCAAAAGGTAACGACATTTCTCCTTCCTGTCTTTAGGATGCGTGCATGGCATCCCTTTATTTTCTGCATTTTTGACACCGGATCCGTCGAGTGAGAGGGATCCGGGTCGCCTTCGTTCAAGAGGAACCATCAGGTTGATTGTGTCCATTCCCGACATGATTTGCACTAGAAATCCGCTCCGTTAGTGGATTAGGCATTGTGGGTGAAGCCAGTTTCGCGACCGTCTGTCCGATTCGGTGATGTTGATTGACGCGCATTTTAGGGGTTTTGCTAGAAATCCGAATACGGCGAATTCGTCATCGTGATGCCCTTGTAGCTTCGTGTGGTAACGAATGTTGGGTTTTGGGCGGGGAAATGATGTGCGGAATATGGGGCTTGTGATGCCTAGGGTTGTGCGAAGGCGCAATTGGTCTTTGTGGTCATTACAGGGGAGGTGTTACAATTTGAGAGCTCAATTGGTGATGAGAAGTGAAAGAACTCCATAGTTAAGCGTGCTCGGGCTGGAGTAGTACTGGGATGGGTGACCTCCTGGGAAGTCCCCGTGGTGCATGCTTGACTATCGAGTTTGCCTCATCAAAGGGAGGCTGTGGCCACCAACAACCCGCCTGTTGGATGGAGAGGGGTTGGGGTGCTTGGGCTGCAGCCCGGTAACGGTCGCCAGGCGAGGCAGTCGGTGGACGTTGTCCGGATTGTAAGTCCAGGGACTTGGGACGTTACACACTAAGTCAGCGATCTCAATATTTTCAGATCGCTACGCGACAAGGACTCAATTTTTTCAAACTATCACTTGGTGAGAAATAAGAAACCTTTATGAATACTCCCCATATAACTTTGAGCAATAAGAGACAATACCGAGCTTGCGATCTCAGACTGACAAATATCAGGTTAATATAGGAGATTTCGGTATGAAGATTTCAAGAATTTCAGAAAATTCACGAGATCTACCTGGCGATCACGAACAATCCAGATCGCTTCCAACCCTTCTCTAAAAAACCATCTCGGTGATCACTTCTATCCAAGTCCTGGAGAGGATCAAGCCGGCGATCAAGAATAACCCGGATCACTTTTTAAGAAGGAAAAAAGAAGAACTTACAGTCTCGAATATTTCTGACCGCCCGATCTCAATGAGAAGGGGAAATTTAGAGCTTAGAACAGAAAAAGAGGAGAAAAAAGAAGAGCTCAAAATAATCTCAAGGGCAGGTGCGGTCATGCCTCGAGGGCTACACCGGCATTGCTTTCTTCAAGTGACCATTGAGTTTGTTTCAAACTTGTCATCTCAAGGCTTAGGCGACAGTCATGGATGTTTCTGACCGCCCCTTGGCTAACCACGCTCCAATGAGTATTCGAGAGTCATAGAACAAAATGATCCATAGGGCAGGTGTGGTCATGCCGCAGAGGCTACACCGACATTGCTTTCCCTGGAAGATCACTAAGTCTGTAACAGTGTCCTAAAAAGGATGACAGAGCTGAACATTCACCTGGAACTCCCTTGATCTAGAGGTGTGTCAGATGTCAGCAAGGACCCGGCATCCTAAACGTCCACCGCACGAGCTTGGCGAGCTACTGCTACACAGATGCGAAATCTCCCCAACATTTGTGGTCCTGGAAGATTTACATCTCAAACTTCAAGTCGAGGGGGAAAGAAGTAGGATCTGTCGATGTCTCTTTTGGCAGAATTTAACTTTGATAACAACTCACTTTTGATACTTGCCTTCCATCATATATATATCAGAAAAGGGTTACAGAAAACATTATCGTAAAGTCCAAAAAAGAAAATATGAAGAAAATGAATTGGCTACAAGCACTTAAGAGAAAAAACGTTTGAGGTCATCTCCACTCCAAGTATGAGGCAACTCTTCTCCTTCATAAGTTGGAGACGATAAGCACCACTTTTGAGCACTCCTTTCACCACGAATGGTCCTGCCCAGTTTGGATTGAGCTTCCCTACCGAACCAGATCTTGCTGCCATATCCACTTTCTTAAGAACCAAATCTCCAGAAGCAAACTATTTGATTCTGACTTTTTTGTTGTACAATCTTGCCATTCTTCTATTTACTTCTTCCTGTCTGTTTGTTGTCGTATCCCTTAATTCTTCGATTAGATCAAGACTGCATTTCAGCTCTTCATCATTTTCTTCCATCCAGTCATCTTGGTTTTGCTGAGATAATAACACCCTCGGACTTTTTACCTCGAATTCCACTGGAATAAGGGCTTCTGAGCCATGAGATAACTTACAAGGAGTTTCCCAGTGGCGGTGGTTGGAGTTGTTCTTAAAGCCCATAGTACTGAAGAGACCTGTTCTGCCCAATTACCTCTTAGATTTTCTACCTTCTTCTTCAAAAGATTTATTATGAGTTTATTAGCAGCTTCCACTTGGTCGTTGCTTCTAGGATGATGTACTGAAGCAAAACGCAGCTCAGTACCGATCTGGCCACAAAAAGTTATAAGTTGAGGATTGTTGAATTGAGAACCATTATCCGTGATAATCGCCATAGGAATTCCGTGCCTGCATACTATCTCCCCCCAGATGAAGTTTTTCACAACTTGGGTAGTAATTTTGGCCAATGCTTTCGCCTCGATCCATTTGCTGAAATAGTCAATCATGACTATAATATACCGGCGCTGTCCGCTTTCCATAGGAAAGGGCCCAATCAAATCCATTCCCCAAACTGCGAATGGCCACAGGGTTGCTATAGACTTGAGCTGCTGAGCCGGTTGATTCTGAAGGGGAGCAAACTTTTTGCATTGGACACACTTCTTAGCGAACTTCTCCGCATCCTTCCTCATTTTAGGCCAAAAATATCCTTGCCTTAAAATCCTTTTCTCCAATGCCCGTGCTCCAGAATGACTGCCACATTCTCCTGAATGAACTTCCTGGAGAACAATAGGGATTTTCTCCTCTGAGACACACCAGCTAGAGGTGATAGGAAAGTTTTCCTTTAGAGTATTCCTGCAACAAGATAATAGTGAGCTGCTTTTAGTCTAAACCTTTTCTTATCTTGTACCATTGAATGAAACTTTTCGGTTGAGAGATAAAGAGTAAATGGGTACATCCAAGATGAATGTTGATCTATTTCCATAATTTCTCCTTCTTCCATTGCTGGATGGAACAACTCCGAGGTAGTCCATCCCGAGAGAAGACTAAACTTTGTTAATTCATCAGCCTCTGCATTTTCCTCCCTTGGAATATGCTGAATAGCAAAACTCTTGAATTTCCCTATTTCAAACTTTACCAAGGCTAGATATTGCTTCAAGGTGTGATCTCTAGTTTCGAAGGTTCCATTCACTTAAGACGCCATTACCAAGGAATCCGTCTTTACTTGGACATCATCAATACCCAATTCTCTAGCAAATCTGAGACCAGCCAACAAAGCCTCATATTCTGCCTGATTATTGGTTACTGGAAATTAAAACTTCAGCGCTTGATCTAGTCTGACTCCATTTGGATTAATCAAAACAACTCCAGCTCCGGATGAATTTCTTCCTGAAGCTCCATCTACGAAAATTGTCCAAGCAAGGGATGCCCTAATTTCTTTTTCTAATACGACATCCTTCGTATCTATTAAAAAGTCTGCCAAGACCTGCGCCTTGATTGCTACCCTTGGGATGTATGAGATATCAAACTCACTTAGCTCTATTGCCCACTTGGCTAGCCTTCCAGAATGCTCTGGCTTCTCTAGAACACTTTTTAGTGGCAGATCAGTGACAACTTGAATCGAATGGGCTTGGAAGTAAGGCCTTAATCTCCTTGCCGATGTTACGAGCATTAAATCTAGCTTTTCTAGAATTGGATAACGGGTCTCTGCAGCTTTCAGAATTTTACTAATGTAGTAAACTGGAAATTGCTTCTTCTTTTCCTCTCGGACCAATACTGAGCTTATGGCATCAGAGCCAACTCCCAAATATAGAAAAAGATCTTCTCCCTCCCTCGGGCTTTGGAGTAGGGGAGTTGATGTCAGCTGCCACTTCAACTGGTCAAAGGCATCATCACACTCCTTTGTCCATTCAAACCTAGCCACTCCCCGGAGGGTTTTAACGAAAGGAGCACTTTTATCTCCGGACCGAGTGATAAAACGACATAGGCCTGCCATTCTTCCCCCTACTTGCTGAACTTCTTTAGGGGACTTAGGAGAAGACATTTCCAAGATAGCTCTTACTTTGTCCGGATTCTGCTCTAATCCTTCCGGAGTGAGGAGATGGCCAAGAAACTTTCCTTTGCATGCCCCGAAAACACATTTCAAAGGATTTAACCTCATATTAAAGGTTTGAAGAGTTGTAAATGTTTTGGATAGTTCATTAAGATGAGAAGAGAATGATTTACTTTTTATTAAGAGGTCATCGACATAAACTTCTAGATTTCTTCCTTTTTGACACTTATAAACTGTATCCATCATTTTTTGATATGTTGTTCCAGCATTTTTTAGCCTGAAAGGCATCATAAGATAACAGAAACAACCATCATTCGTGATAAACGAAGTATGAGGGATATCAGGCTTATGCATTCTAATTTGATGATAGCCTGAGAATGCATCTAAGAAACTCATGAAAGAATAGCCTACTGCAGAATCTACTAAAGAATCTATCTGAGACAAGGGGTAACAATCTTTAGGGCAAGCTTTATTGAGTTTCATGAAGTTGACACACATTCTCCACTTTCCCCCAGACTTCTTGACCATTACAACATTTGATACCCATTCAGGGTATTGAATTTCTTGAACAAACTTGGCCTTCAGCAGCTTTTCCACTTCCTCTCGGATGGGCTGGGCAAGGGTCGTTGCAACAACTCTCTTCTTCTGCTTGATAGGGATGGAGTTGGGATTAATTTTGAGATGGTGGCAAGCGACATCTGGATCAACTCCTGGCATATCATCCGCTGACCAAGTGAAGACATCCAGATTGTTCATAAGGCAAGAGATTAGGCTACTCTTGTCAGCTTCAGGCAATTCAGCGTTGATGGAGAGGCTCTTACTCTCATCTCCCTTGCTGATGGGAACGGCTTGAGTCGCTTGGGCAGGTTCCAAACGAACTCCATCTCTTACATCTTCTTCTTTAGCTTCTTCAGCAACTCTGATCAGTTCGGGAACTTGGGCCGAGATAGCCATCGCAGCTTCCTGGGGAGAAGAAGACATGATCACATTGACAGTTTTTACATAGCACTCCCTGGCTTTCCTCCGATCACTCCTGACTCGATGCTGCTTGCCGTTCAAGGCAAATTTTACTGCTTGGTGGTATTTTGAAACCACCGCCTGATACCCGTTCAAAATAGGTCTCCCAAAAATTGCGTTGTAGCTGCTAGGAGCATCAACGACTATGAGTTTGACAAGCCTTAATATTCCTCCCAAAATTACAGAGAGAGAGTGACGAGTCCTTCTACCTCCTTCTTTTCCCCTGAAAAACCATAAAGAGGTCCCTTAGTAGAGAGAAGAGGCTTACCTATCCTCAAAGCATCGAAGGCCGGCTTGAAGAGCACGTTCACCGAGCTCCCAGTATCAACCAGGATTTTCTCCACCGTGTAATTTTCTATTGCTGCTTTTATGACGACTGCGTCGTCAAAAGGATTTGAGGTCGAAGAAAGATCTTCCTCCCTAAAGGTGACTATTCCTCCAACCGGGGTTGAGGAGGTAGTAGCAACCTCCGAACGGTAGACCCTTTTCAGGGTGGCCTTCCTTGAGGACTCTGGTCCTGCTCCACCGTGAATACAGAAAAGGTTGCCTAGAGCACCTTCATCATTAGCATCCTCGCATTCACTAGGGAAAGCGATGTTGCCAAGATGGCCAACATCATCAACCTCCTCACACTCCCAGTGGATCTCTGCTACTTCCTTGGCCTTGGAAGTTGAAGCTTTGGAGGGATCATTCTTTTGAAAAAGATCTCGGAGCTTTCCCTCCTTCAGGAGCTTCTCCACTACCACGCGAAGGGCTCTGCAGTTTTCCGTCAGATGACCTCTTTCCCTGTGATATTCACAGTAAAGAGCCGGATTCAGGGAATTCGGGTCAGAGCTGAGGGGAGCTGGCCTTTTGAAGAAAGGCTCCTTCTACCGGACTTGAACTACCTCATTCATAGAGACACCAAGGTCTGTAAAAGACTATTGGGAATCATTGTAGAATGGCTAGAAAGTTGGAAGAGGGGGCTGAACATATTGAATCTGATGGACAGGTGTGGCTTGCGGGGCTGGAGCAGCTGTGATTGGCACGGTGATTGCGGAAGTTTCTACCTCTTGGAGCAGGAGGTGGAAACTCTTGACGAGGCTTTGAGGAAGACGGGGTGGGGTAGAATCCTGCAGAGCCTTTCTGACCGGCCATGTTGGTCAGATTGGTTACATAAGTGGGGTTGTTGATCTCCCCCTCTATGTAACGATTGGCAATGCTTATCAACTCTTGATAAGAGTTGGGCTCGTTAGTGGTAACCTTGAATTTGAGAGGGCCCTCCTGGAGGCCACTAATCAAGGATGCCATGTAAAGAGCAGGATCCATATCTCTGATCCCTAGGATCTCTTTCTGGAAACAGTCGATAAAATGAGCGGCAGTCTCATTTTCACCTTACTTGATCTTGAAGAGGGTCGCAGGACCACTCTTCCTCTTCTTGGCGGTTGCAAACCTCAAGAGGAGCTCATGCCTTAGAACGACAAAGCTCAGGATGGATTGGGAGGGCAGCTTGTAGAACCACTCCCAAGCAGATCCATCAAAAGAAGTTATTAGCAACTTGCATCTCACCCCATCTGAGATGGTTCGGAGAGTAATGACAGATTCAAAGGCTTGGAGATGGGACATGGGATCACTCTCTCCCGAAAACACGGGGAGACGAGGCTCTCTGAAGCCATTTGGAATAGGTTCTTGACGAATTCCATCAGAAACACCTTGGGGAGCAAGGAAAGGAGCAGGAGGGGCTGGAGGATAGGAAAAATCCTCTTCAAAGTTCAAAGCTTGGGTTGGAAGCCCCTGAGCTGCTGCTCTAAAAGAATTATGACGGGCAGCGAACTCCTCATGCTGAGATCGCTGAGGAGCTGCATGCTGAAAATTCGAGCAATCACAAGGCTAACCGCTTGCCATGCGGTCTGGGGTAGCGACCTGGAAAGGAAGAGGAAGAATCTTCTGGGAGATTGCGGCCAGAACCTTGTTCATGGCCTCGATCTATTTTGCGAACTCAAGCTGAGTCTGGACAACCTCTTGACGCTCGCGAGCCGCCTACTGCTGAGACCGCGTGATCTCCTGCTGAGCAGAGGCGACCTCCTACCGAGCTCGAGCGGCCTCCCTGAGATCTTGCTCGACGCGAAGCTCAAAACGGCGCTCAAGAGCTTCCATGGGATTGTGATCGATTTGGGGGTGGTCGCTGGAAGACCGAGCTGGGCGACCTCTACGGTCAGGCATCTTGAAAGTCAGAAAATTCACCTAAACACTCAGAATCTGAAGGTCGCGTGTTCGTTCTGTTGGCACCAAAAATGGTACCTCCAAAATTCACAGTAAAGAGGGATGGGAGGAAACTGCGGAGTGTAGGTTACTGAAGACAAAAGGTGCTGAGAAAGAGAGCCAAGAGGCAGAAAAACGATCACAGAAAATTGAGACCGCTTACACAGGATGTAAGCTGGAGGCTCGAGGCAAAAGTCCATTTTCAGGTACCCCTACCCCTCTATTTATAGACGAGGGAGCTTCCCAAATGGGAAGATCTGAAAACTACGGGCTGCCCGGGGTACAGGAGAGCCGGGGCAGGGAAAAGGGGTGCAAATAACTAAAATAGAGAAAAAGGACCAGGCCGCGCGGTCTGGCGATCTGATTAGCTTCTGACCGCCTGGGACTTAGAGGATTCGGCTGTGAACTCTGCTGGCGGTGTGGGCGGTCTCCCAAATTTGAGATCGCGGAGACCGGTACTTTTGACCTGCAGGAGGAGGTCGTGGACTTTTTGGGCAAACACTGTTATTGTAGGCAAATTCCATCAATCCAAGACGCCTATCCCAAGCTCCTCCATGATCCAAAATATAGCACCTGATCATATCCTCCAAAATTTGATTTACTCTTTCAGTCTTACCATTGGTCTGAGGATGGTAAGTGGTAGAGTATCTAAGGTCAGTTCCCAAAGCTCCTTGCAAACTCCTCCAGATGCGAGACATATACCTTGAATCTCGGTCCGACACAATGCTCACGGGCACACCATGCAATCTGATAACTTCATCCAAATAGAGCTCTGCTATTTTCTCCATAGAATAGTGTGAAATTTTTCGAATCTTTATGAAGTGAGCAGGAATCATACAACTTAGAGTTCACAAGCCAAACAACCTGAAGCAAATGGAGGCAAACACGTGATCTTTATTGATAGCAACTTCAAATTACAAGGCAAGGCATGCTTGGCGAGACATGATTCCGCCAACACAAACACCAAAGGGAAAAACAGAAATTGAAGATAACTTAAGACCGCACGGTCTCCCTTGCGACCTCAGTAACTCGCCAACCGCAACCCGTTGCCGACCTCAGAACAACACAGACCTTTGATCAGACTGCACCCCTCCTTCCGAACTCCTGATTCTCCCAAACTCCAGCAACACAACTCCAAGCCGCAGACCGCCCAAACACTTCTAGAGGAAGAGGTGATCGCTGATGCCCGCACTATCCGCAGAAGCTGCACAAGAAGAGTTCAATCAGCAGACCGCCCGGTCAGACAAATAGAGACCGCAGGAAAGAAGAGAACTCGGCTTACACTTGGTGTGTCCTAAATTGCTGCAACAGTGGCTCCTATTTACAGGCGTGAGACCTGATCCAGTCACCACCCTATGAGATAGGATCACCACCCTCCAGACCGCGCGACCTGACCGGTCACACCGCGCGATCAGCAACAGTACTCCTGCTTCATTTTGGTGAACTCCCCAGCTTCAACATTCCCGAAGCTGTTCACCCCCTGTGTTCGCCCGAGACCGCGGACACATCCAGTTCGCCATCAACCCGGGAACTCCTGTCCGCATGCCGGTCTCCTCCTGAGACCGCGAACAGCGACCAACTTACATACCAGTCTCCTCCTGAGACCGTGAACTGATCCCGCGCGACTAAGACCCTTAGTCCGCGAATACCACCAGAAAGCCCGGTCAGCCACCAGACCGCATTCTGGAGAAAACCTGGATCAAGTTGTATGGTCACACCAGACCGCCACAGCCTTGAGGAGGACAACCCGCCACGCGATCATGAACAGATCGCGCACACCAGAAGAAGAACAACCCGCCACGCGATTAGAGACAGACCGCGCGACCTTCACCTTCAGCCGCCTTGGACTCATACCAGAGATCAAGCCAAGAGACCGCAACTAGGCTTAGACAAGCCAGACCGCAGAGGCAGACCGCCAGGCCATGCGGTCATGCCAGACCGCCGGACCTCCTCCCAGACCGCCCAGGTCCAAAAAGCCCTCTAACTTCCACTTCAACAATTTCAACACTCCCCCTTGAAGTGGGAAATTGAAACTAGCCCCAGTAGGCTCCTTAGCCGTGTGAACGACCACTTCGCCAACGCCTTTGTGAAGATGTCCGCCACGTTGTCCGCACTCCGCACATGCTCGACCGAAAGAGATCCCTCCAGCACCTTCTCCCGTATGAAGTGGTGCTCGATCTCGATATGCTTGGTCCTCGCGTGACAAACTGGATTGGTAACCAGTTTGAGAGCACTCTCGTTGTCACCGCGTAGCAGAGTAGGCTCCCGAACCTCCTTGTGGATGTCTCCCACCAACCTCCTAAGCCAGATGGCTTCCTGAGCTGCCAAGGCCGAAGCCTTGTATTCCGCTTCCGTGGTGGAGAACGATACGGAATCCTGCTTCTTGCTGCACCATGATATAGCTGTAGGGCCCCCCATGAAGACGAATCCAGATGTCGACTTCCGATCATCCGAATCCCCCCCCCCCCCCCCCCCCCCCCCCCCCCCGTAGTCAGCATCCATGTACCTGTGCACCTCGAAGCCCGCATCCCTCCTGTATAGGAGACCCATGTCCGAGGTCGCCTTGACATACTTCAGAATGTTCTTGGCTGCTAGCAGATGAGGTACCCGTGGCTCCGCCATATATCGACTCACTCTGCCAACTGCATATGCAATATCCGGCCTCGTGATCGTCAGATAAATCAAGCTCCCAACCAAAGCTCGGAACACCAACGGATCTTGCAGAGTCCTCCCCTCATCCTTGCGAAGTTTTGTGGCCATCTCTAGAGGTGTGGAAGTGCACTTCCCTTCCTTCATGCCGAATCATTCCACGATTCGCTTCGCATATTCAGCCTGGGTCACCAGCACTCCACCTTCCTTCCTCTGCACCTCGAGTCCAAGGAAATGGTGAAGCTCACCTAAATCCTTCATCTCAAACTTGATGGACAGCTCAGCCCGAAGCTGTGCTACCTCCTCCTTCGAGTTCCCCGTCACGATCATATCGTTGATGTATAGCAGCACGATGACTTGAAGCTCCCCGCTCTTCTTGACGAACAACCTTGAGTCTGAGTCTGAAGCAACAAATCCACAGAATAGGAGATATTCTGCGATCTTCCCGTACCACTCTCTCGGCGCTTGCTTCAACCCATACAGGGCCTTCTTCAGCTTGCAGACATGCTCCGGAAAATCTTTAGGCACAAAGCCTGAAGGCTAGACCATGAAGATATCCTTGTCAATCTCGCCGTATAAGAAAGCGTTTTTGACGTCGAGCTGCCAAATCTCCCATCCACTGAAGCCGCCAAGGAAATGATGAACCGAACTGAAGTCATTTTTGCCACCAGACTAAATGTTTCTTCGTAGTCTTCACCGTATTGCTGCGAGAACCCCCGAGCTACAAGGCGAGCCTTGTACCGCTCGATGCTGCCGTCAGCTTTCTTCTTGAGCTTGCTGACCCACTTGCATGTCACAGGAGTGGTGCCCTTGGGCTTGGGCACAAGAGACCAGGTCTCATTCTTCTCGAGAGCTGCCATCTCTTCTTGCATAGCAATGTCCCACTCCTTCACGTATCTAGCCGTCTCAAAGCTCGATGGCTCCCTCTCATCCAAGGGACCAGCGAAAAAACATGAGACGAAGCTCACTGCGTTTCCTCCTGTATAGCGATCAGGGGCGACGATCGCTCGCTTCGACCTCCTCAGCTCCTTCCCCTGAACCGCATTATCTCTAGCTGCTTCTTCCCTGACTCCTCTTCCAGATGAGCTAGGAGCATCGTTCCCCCTGCTCCCTGAACCAGAAGCCCCCGTCTCGAAACTAGAAGGAGATGGACCACCTGGTGACACAGGTAGCTCCACCTGAAGATCCTCCACAGCTTTCTCCGGCACCTCCACCCTGCTCTCTGGTAGCTCCACATCAGAAGACCCCTTGTAAGATGTCACCTCATCGAACACGATGTCGCGAGATACCACAAACCTACGCATCTCCGGGTCCATGCACTTCCATCCTTTCTTCCGCTCATCATATCCCACGAAGACTAGCTTCCTTGCTTTAGCATCTAGCTTCGTCCGAAGAGCATCTGGAACATGCATGTAGCAGGTGGAACCAAACACCCTAAGGTGTGCTACGCTTGGCTTCTCCTTGAACATCATCTCATGCGGAGTCAACATGTTGATGGGAATCAAAGGCATCCTGTTGATGACGTAGGCATCACAAGACATTCCCTCCGCCCAGAAAGACTTTGGGATACTCTTGGCATGCAGCCAACACTTGCAGGTATCCGTCAGATGACGGATCTTCCGCTCTGCAACTCTGTTCTGCTGTGGAGTATGTGCACAAGTGAGCTCTCTCCGGATGCCTGCCTTCCTGCAAAAAGTAGAGAACTCACTGGAGGTGAACTCCCCTCCGTTGTCGTTCCTCAACTTCTTCACCCGCAGTCCTAGTCGACCCTCCACGAGCTCCTTGAACTCCACAAACTTAGTAAACGCCTCTGCCTTCTCCTTCAGGAAATATACCCATACATATCTGGTGTAATCATCGATCAACACCAGCATATATCTGCTGCCTCCGAGGCTTGGGGTAGCAGTTGGTCCCATCAAGTCACCGTGGATGCACTCCAACGCACACTACTCCTTGTCTGCGACTTGTCAAATGGTAGTCGATGATACTTGCCGAACTGACATCCTGCGCAAACATGACCCTCTCCGTAGGAAGATAGACTAGGCAGGCCCTTGACCAGACCTCTCACCGCCATAGCTTTCAGCTTGTCCATCCCTACGTGCCCAAACCTCTCATGCCATATAACGGCACCATCATTCGTCTTCATCTTGTCGACGTAAGAACTTGTCGATAAAACGAACAAGTCCTTTGCCCGTTGATGAGTCTGGTTTATACAGTGATTTCCGGCCTCATTTGGGTTTGTTTTAGTGGCATTGCACTTCAATTGCTGTTCACATATGCTTATATTGATATCACGGCGTATCTGCGCCTTTTGTGCAATCCTTCTGCCTTTGTGGCATGTTTTTCTTATATATCATTGTATGCCTGTGTTATGGATCCGGTGGTGTGCACAGATCGGGGTCATATGTATTTTTCCTGCAGGTCCTGGGATCGCGTGAACGTTCGGGATGGTGTGGGGCAATTTTTGGCCTAGAAAGCCTCTGATCGTGCGCATTCCTTCGCGCACGATCAGGCGCACGACCAGTGGTCGTGCGTTAATTCCCTTCCCAGACAGAGCGACTGCGCACGATCAGAGGATTCCTTCGCGCACGACCACTGGTCGTGCGCCCCTGACCGTGCATTATTTGCCATATTTTTCTTTGCTACAGGTTGACTGCGCACGATCACAGGCATTCCTTCACGCACGACCATTGGTCGTGTGCCACTGACCGTGCGCAGTGTTTATTCTGCTCCTTATTCAAACAGCTGCTCCGCGAAATTAGGGCATTGAGCACTATTTTGGGGCGCGATTTCTCTGCGCCAGTCCGCTGTTTCACCTCTCCAAGTTCCTCCCATCCATTCCCCCCTTTGGGAAGGCTTCATCCATTGATACTAAGGTCCATCTAGGATCTCGGAAGCATTCTCCGCCATCTACACCCAGCATTCCATGATGAGGACATCTCCATTGGGCGAAGCAGAAGTGACCCAGCTCTGAGAAGAAGACGGGCAACGGTTGGAGGTAGTGACAGCCTCTAAGCCCCGGAAGCAACCAAGGACTGAGCTCGGAGGAGGCGTGACGACCCCCCCATTCCGACCAAGATCCACGGTGAGGCTTCTCATCTCGTGGTTCCTTCTACCCCTTCTCCTTTTTTTTGATATGTACTCTTCATTGTTGTAATGAACTAAGCGAACCTCTATTTGTCTATGAATGGGAGTTTGTTTATGATCTTGTTCTTTACTTGATGCTGTGTTGTGATGCGCTCCGCCCCCGCTCCACTTACACACACACGTTCTAGCACTCGCTCTAGCAAAAGCTGGAAGCGATAGCGAAGAGGTGCCTTCGACCCTCAACTCTCGCATTTGCACTCACCTCATCCATTTGCTCACCGACCATCCGCTAAGCGAAGCACGACATCGCGGCCTGCACTAAATCCATCCACGAAGTGACGCGGTGATTGCGACCTGCATAGTTTGTTTAGTTTTCTCATTCCTGTTCTACAAAACCAATCAAAATCCCCCTGTTTTTGTTTAACTTAGAAACCCTCATAATTAATCTCCTAACAGACAAATCGTACTACCCAACTTGCGGTACTTTGAGAACGATATTCGGGGAGCTACTCCCTACTTTTATTACTTTACAACGACCGGTGCACTACCGTCGTACCGCATTTCGTGCCCGCTAATTAGCGGTGTGGAAATAATGCGTCAAGTTTTTAGCGCGGTTGTCGGGGACTGCAAGCGTTATATGAAATTGTTGTTAGGAAAATTAATTGTGAGGATTTTTAGTTTCCTAATTTGTTCCTTCATCCTTTCTCTTGTCTAAATGATGGGTTGTTCTATTCATTCATTGTCAAGCGTAGTGTCGCGCACAAGTGTGTTTTTCTGTTGAATCTGGTTATCTTCATGCAATGTGGGCTGGATTTAATATCTGCTGCCGTTGGTGTGGGGATACATCCCATGCTAGTGATAGATGCCCATCGGGAGAGAGTAGCTCTAGTCCCCAAGGCCCATGGTATCAGGCATTGACATCATACGGTACCACATACACTGTGCCTAAGGCTTATGGCTACTCTGCCGCACCGCATGTACCGTTTTTGAATTCATCTCCGGCCCCACTTGGACCAAAGACGAATGCAAAACAGTGCTTGTTTTGTCGAAGCACGGATCATGCTTTAAGGGATTGTGCTGAGTATCTGCGCGAAATGGACGAGGACGACGAGCCGTACATCCGGATTGTCCCAATTCCTATCTCTGGCAGCACCCTCCCATCCTCTGGTTTCGTATCCATATCACCTTCATGTTTTGAAGGGTTTGATGCGGATGCGCAGATCAAAGTTATTGGAGATCTATGCCCCAACATGGTTGCGCATGTCTCTCCCGTTCATTTGTCACAACATGTTGATTCTATTCTTTCTGAGGATGCGGTGCTTGATTTCTCTTCAAGCACTAATTCTTCTAGTCTTGTGCGTGCTACTACAATTGTTTTTGACAGTATCGATGAGAATGTCTTGCAGGAAGAGGCAGCGAGTTGCAGCATTGTGCCCACTCCGAGAGAGGAGGATGTTCTTCAAGGTGCGGAGGTGGAGACTTCAGCATCAATTGAGGAGGCCCAAGTTGTGGAAGTGGCCGCTGACGATTCTGCTAGATCTTGCAGCGTATTTGACGATGCCGACAATTCCTCTCCGCCTCAACAAATCAGGAGTGATTCCGGGATCTCTCCTGAAGAGGAAAGTCTTTTATGTCATTCGTCTAATTTGCTTCTTCACCCCATTCTCGTGTCTGATTCACTGCAGGATTATACATTGGATCTGATCCTGGATGTAATCGAGCCTGCTATGCGGGACGGAGATGCCTTGGATCATTTGCATGTGGAAACAGATACTGAGACTCCTTCATCTTATTACCTACCCCTACCTGACAATCAGTGCAGGTATTTTTATTCAGGAAGTGGGGTGACGACCCTGTCGCCTTATGGTTACCCGTTACCGAAACGGACAATGGAACAGCTTCCTGTTCACTTCATTTTCCATAGACCGATCAACTAGCATATGCTAGCAGCTGAATAACTCTAGTTGGGAGACATAAAACCCCAATAGTTATCTTCGTTAGAATTACTTTAAATTGTGGTGTTCATTTTTTGTGGTGTAATGAATTTTTTTTTAGAACTTTTTATCTATTAATTGTGGCTAACGGTCTTGTGTTAGGGGTGAGGAATCCTTGGATGCACTTATGAGGCACGGCGGTAAGTTTTTAATTCTGAAACTGGGCGCGTGAATTATTCCTTCGCGCACGACCACTGGTCGTGCGCCCTATTTATCGGCGCACGACCACTGATCGTGCGCGGGCCCAGTTTCCTTTAAAAACTTTCGGTCGGATCCTGTTCGTGCGTCTAGGGTTTTCATTTTTTTTTCTGGTCGCTGAGCGTGCGCCGTCCGGGAGCTCTTCTCCTCCTCCTCCTCACTTCATCTTCTCCGGTAAGCTTCCCTCTCCTCCTCTCCTCCTTCAAGCTTGCATTTCTATGGAGCCATCCGGGAGCCGCCCTATCACCAAGGCTTATCAAAGGTCTCGCTCCGCCTCCGCCACTCCCGCTCAGATCTTGGGGAGAATGGCCAACTTTTCAAAAGCTGAGCACATGCGCCGATTTGCCGCACTGAGGAGCAAGCCATTCCTTTCACAGCGTTTGGTTGACTAGGAGGAACTTAGGTCGATCGGAGATGGCGGCGCTCTAATGGAAGCAACTCTCCTCCTTTACTCCTTCGACAATTGGAGGAACATCTTCGAATGCGCCGAGCTCGGTTTCAAGGAGTTAACCTTGGAGTTCCTCTCCACATTTGAGTGGGAAGTCTCCCCGGCGGGATTCCGGCCTCCACTTTGTTCCTTCCGGATGTTGGGGCATGTGTTCACATTATCTATCCCCGAGCTGGCCACCCATGCTGGCTTTTACACGGAAGACGAGGCCGCAAGGTTGGATTTTCGGAACTTGGCGATGATGTTTCCGGGTGATGTCTCCTCGCAAAGCGTCTGGCGGTCATTCATCGGCACTGATGAGGATTATGTGGCTCGCCGAGCCAAATCAACAAGGATCATATATCCCGCCTTGCGGTACCTGCAACACCTGATTAGTCATTCTATCGCCGCGCGTGGTTTAAGCCAGAATGTGGTAGGTTGGCATGATCTTTTGTACCTTTACAGCATGCAGCAGCGGTATCCCCTTCATCTGGGGTTCATGCTGGCTTACTTCTTCCACCATGAGGCCACATATGGCCTCGCTGGAGTGATTGGGGGTGCGTATTACGTCACCCGACTCGCGAAAGGGCTGGGAGTGTGGGACCGGATACCCCCGATGGAGCTGGTTACCTCTCCTTCCATGATCACGCGGGCAATAATGGTGAGATTCCACCTGCTGCGAGTGGTGGGGCGAAAGGGCAACCGATCATATGTGGTGACTGGTCCGAGCGGTGGTGGTGTTGGTGGCCATGAGGAGGAGGATATGGACGAGGTGCCGAAGTCTTCTGCAATGGGAAGACGCAGGGCGGCGGGGCCGCACCAACGGTCACAAGGGTCGCAGCAGCCTCTGCAGCAGCCTCTGCAGCAACCTCAGCAGCCAGCAGGGCAGCACTTCGGCAATGTTGCAATGCATGGCGTCCCGTACCTGAGTGAGCGTCTCTCTGATCTGGAGGCGTCACAGTTTTGGATGCAGGACCTCATTTATCAGCAGGATGTACGGAGCGGGCTGAACGTGCCTCAGCCTCCTGCTCGTGTTGCACCCACTGCGCCCCGTCCCGCATCCCCGATCCAAATTTATGCCAGCAGCAGCGACAAGGAGTTGTGAGCTGCCTCTCTTGTCTTGAGTGCGTCAGTGGCCGCCCGCATCGTAGTTTGTTTCATCTATTGTTTTGATTCAGCTTCTCATGTTTAGGTTGTTGAAACACGTTTGTGTGTGACACTCATCTGGGTGTCTTTTTATTCAGTCGTTTAGACTATTGCTATCAAACTCTAATACAGGTATTTGGTCCACCTTCAAGGACGTTAAACAAAATGGCTCTTGGGAGACAACTTATTGGGGACCATTTGGTTCCGTTCTTTCTTGTTATCTTTTTTGCTATATTTTTGTTGTGCTTGGGTTCTCTTTAATCGCAGGTCCGCATCTATTGGAGCACGGCGGAATCACCGCATTCTGAACAAAATGCCATATCTTCTGGTATGCTCATTTCTGAGCATGGGGTAATCTCTCATCCTAGCCCTCTTAAGCTTATGCCGCTATCAAACATGCTTTTTGCTTAGTGTAAGTCTGGGGGAGTGAGAGTTATCGTTACCACGTGCATATGCACAGTGTACAGCATACTAGGATTTACAATCTGTGTTATATTGTAGCATTGTTCATCTCATGGCACACCACGACACCCACGTGAGCGCACTTAACTGTAGGCACGCGACGAGTCTAACTCGTCTCGGTTGTGTGAATGGGAAATCACGGTGCTGGGTTAGGATTGCGAGACGAAGTACTTTGTTGAATCGTGTAGTGCTCTAGTCATTTATTCATGTCTCGCATAGAAATTGGTGTAGATTAAACTTTTCTTTATGCTTTTAGTTTTAAATTTTATTCTGTCAGCGTAATTCTAGTTTATTCTACTCAAAAGCGGTGAATCCGGTGCGAATCAATTGGTAGTGTAGGGATGTGTGTAGAGGGGTGCTAGGATCGTATTGCTCGAGTCGGGAGGAAGAATCATCATTCTCGGTGACTAAGAACTTGCCCCAAGCGACTCTCGAAGCATGGGTATGAGTTAGTTCAGTGCGTGAGCGTGACGTAGGCCATCATGTTGGCCAGTTTGAGCTTTGTATTCTGGTCCTAACATCTTATCCTTGCTAGCCCCTAGTGCCTACCCGATCCCGTTGATTCAGCTCCACCTTCAATTCACCAAAGCCAAAATGACTATCCTAATCGCACACCAAATTCTGAGCTCAAGCAATTTGTGCATTTAAAAAATTGAGTGTTGATGCGGTGTATATTTGTGATTGTGGTGGAAATGCGTTATTGAAGATATAGCTGTTTTGTATCTAAATTGTGCAAAGTTATGAAATTTGAAAAAATGAGAAAAGAAAAGAAAGTAAAAAAAGAGAAAAAAATGTATAAAGAGATATATTTGGGAATAAGTGGTGTACACATTTTTATTATTGCTGGGATAGTGTTTCTTTTGCAAGCTCATTTGGGTCATGTGTGCTCAGCCCCCGCATTTATCATTGTTTACGGCACCGTAGCCTAAGCCTAAATCATAACCTAAAGTCCTATTGATTTGCGCATCGAATCGTACGAATGCCGTGGAGAGAGTGCGAACGGGTGAGCTTATGGTCATCGACACTGATGGATTTCAGTGGAGGTCGTTCCGAACTCCGGTGTTGAGTAATGTTCGCCTCAACAGCCTTTCTACTTTCTTCCTACGCATGACCGAGTGATTCCCTATGATTCAACTTTTGAGTAGAAATAATATATAGTTACGTTGTTAGAATTATGTAAACTATTTTGCATAACTAAAAAATTTTTTTAATAGATTTCTATGCACATGTGTATGAGACTTCGCATATTACTCCGTCCTTGCAATTTCTAGCCCAGCTATGTCTTTTCTCGCTCCGCCGGATTTGTTTGCTCGGGTCGCGCAAACAGGTAAGTCTGGGGGTGTGATGAGTCTAGTTTATACAGTGATTTCCGGCCTCATCTGGGTTTGTTTTAGTGTCATTGCACTTCAATTGCTGTTCATATATGCTTATATTGATATCACGGCGTATCTGCACCTTTTGTGCAATCCTTCCCCCTTTGTGGCATGTTTTTCTTATATATCAATGTATGCCTGTGTTATGGATCCGGTAGTGTGCACGGATCGGGGTCATATGTATTTTTCCTGCAGGTCCTGGGATCGCGTGAACATTCGGGATGGTGCGGGGCAATTTTTGGCCTAGAAAGCCTCTGATCGTGCGCATTCCTTCGCGCACGATCAGGCGCACGACCAGTGGTCGTGCGTTAATTCCCTTCCCAGACAGAGCGACTGCGCACGATCAGAGGATTCCTTTGTGCACGACCACTGGTCGTGCGTCCCTGACCGTGCGTTATTTGCCATCTTTTTCTTTGCTACAGGTTGACTGCGCACGATCACATGCATTCCTTCGCGCACGACCATTGGTCGTGCGCCACTGACCGTGCGCAGTGTTTATTCTGCTCCTTATTTAAACCGCTGCTCCGCGAAATTAGGGCATTGAGCACTGTTTTGGGGCGCGATTTCTCCGCGCCAGTCCGCCGTTTCACCTCTCCAAGTTCCTCCCATCCATTCCCCCCTTTGGGAAGGCTTCATCCATTGATCCTAAGGTCCATCTAGGATCCCGGAAGCATTCTCCGCCATCTACAACCAGCATTCCATGATGAGGACATCTCCATTGGGCGAAGCAGAAGTGACCCAGCTCTGAGAAGAAGACGGGCAACGGTTGGAGGTAGTGACAGCCTCTAAGCCCCGGAAGCAACCAAGGACTGAGCTCGGAGGAGGCGTGACGACCCCCCATTCCGACCAAGATCCACGGCGAGGCTTCTCATCTCGTGGTTCCTTCTACCCCTTCTCCTTTTTTTATATGTACTCTTCATTGTTGTAATGAACTAAGTGAACCTCTATTTGTCTATGAATGGGAGTTTGTTTATGATCTTGTTCTTTACTTGATGCTGTGTTGTGATGCTCTCCGCCCCCGCTCCACTTACACACACACGTTCTAGCACTCGCTCTAGTAAAAGCTGGAAGCGATAGCGAAGAGGTGCCTTCGACCCTCAACTCTCGCATTTGCACTCACCTCATCCATTTGCTCACCGACCATCCGCTAAGCGAAGCACGGCATCGCGGCCTGCACTAAATCCATCCACCAAGCGACGCGGTGATTACGACCCGCATAGTTTGTTTAGTTTTCTCATTCCTGTTCTATAAAACCAATCAAAATACCCATGTTTTTGTTTAACTTAGAAACCCTCATAATTAATCTCCTAACAGGCAAATCGTACTACCCAACTTGCGGTCCTTTGAGAACGATATTCGGGGAGCTACTCCCTACTTTTATTGCTTGACAACGACCGGTGCACTACCGTCGTACCGCATTTCGTTCCCGCTAATTAGCGGTGTGGAAAAAGCGCATCACCCGTCTCCCGACATGGACGACCTCGGCCTTTACGGTCTCAAAATTGTGTAGAAACTTCACTTCTGTTGGGCCGAACAGAACGTGATACCCAGCGTCTACAACGTTGGTCACGGAGAAGAGGTTTTTTTTCATACTAGGCACGTGATAGACACTCTTCAAAGTAAGTGACTCTCTATCACTGCCCAAGGAAACAACCCCCGCCTTCTCTACTGGATGCACAGTATTATCAGCAGTAATGATTGGATTGTTACCTGTATAGGGCTGTGCAGAAAAAAGCTTGGTCTCGTCTCTGGTGAGGTTATGGCCACACCCCGAGTCCACGATCCAGTCTTCCAGATAGTTGATAGGAGCCGAAGCTCCAACAGAAGCCGAGAAGGCTCCTCCCCAACCTCCTTCAAGGTGCTTGGCCTCAGCTTCCTCCTTCTCTGCAGCATGCTCAGCTTGGGTGACCACCCTGCAATCCTTCCTGATGTGGCCATACTTGCCCCACTTGAAGCACTTCGGACCTTCACCCTTTTTCTTCTAGTCGGCCTTGGGAGCATACCCCCTTTCCTGCTGCCCAGAAGTTGAAGGCCCATAGCCTCCTCCAGTGGTCTTCTTCTTCTTATCCCACTTCTTCTTCTTCCCCAAGAAGATCACTTCGCCATCTCCCCCAGCCACCGACATCCCCGCCATCTGCCTTGCCAAACTTTCTTGCTATGCAAGCAAGTTCTCCAGCTCCAACAGAGACGACTGATTTTCCCATCCCTGCACCGACGTCAGAAAGGCAACATATTCCTTCCGCAAGCCGCAGATGATGTGCCTCTTCAGCTTCGCCTCAGAGATAGGCTCATCAGGATCCAATGCTGAGATTTCAGCGCACAAGTTCTTCATCTTCAGAAAGAAAGTGGAGATAGAAAGATCACCCTGAGCCGACCTTGCCAGCTCATTCTCCAAGAACTGTAGCCTTACTACATTCTTCTTGTTAAATAGCCCATCCAGGGATCTCCAGATCTCCGCAGCCGATCCACACCCCAAGATGTGGTCGAACAGGTCAGGTGAGATTGCCCTCTTCAGAGTGAACTCTGCCTTCGCAATCGTGCGCGTTGCCTGGGCGGAGCCTGAAATGAAAGAAATTTATAAAATACATGTTCGCACGACCAGTGGCGCACGACTAGTGGTCGTGCGCACTATCGTCAATGGTCGTGCGATAAGCCAAACAGAACTCATAAAATGAGCGTTAAGTGCGCACGATCAGTGGCGCACGACCAATGGTCGTGCGTGATAGAGCCAGTGATCGTGCGCAGTGTTCCTGTACAGAATTGTACCGGGAACACCTGCACGACTTCTGTTCCAGCATACAACACCAGTCTAGCCACTGAAGGTGGCACTTAACACTGCATGAAAACTAGTAACGAAGATGAACAAGAATTAACATCAAAACGGGCCTAGAAGTGCACTTAGCATGGAGTATTAAATAGGAATGAAAACATGTCTAAAGTGAAGTGCAAAGACTAGAAAATCGGCCCAGATGAGTCCATAAATGTGTATATAATTGGGACTCCTCACACCCCCAGACTTACCTGTTTGCGCGTCCCGAGCAAATGAATTCGGCGGAGTGTGAAAATGGTAGTAACAAAGAGAATTACACAAAGGAGTACAATGCGAAGTAACAAAAGCATGCAAATAGAAATTTAGTAAAAAGAGATTCTAACTATGCTAACTACTTTACGAAAGTTCTAGAGCGTAAGTAGGGATTTAGTTATACTCAGTTGGTGAATTATGAAGAATTCGAACGATCATGCCCGGTGTGAAAGTAACAAGACACTAAGGCGGGTGTTGCACAAGGTCGGGGTTTAGGAATAACTCCGCTGAAATCCATCAACGTCGTGAACCATACGCTCGCCCGGTCACACTCTCTCCACGGCGTTAGCAAACTCACAAGTCAAATCAATAGGGCTTTTAGGATTATATTGGGATTAGGTTGCGGTGTGATATTCAAGGATAAAAATGAAGGCTACGCAACCAAATTGAGCTAACGGAACGCTGCACCACACAAAACCAAAAACAATGCTCGTGTGACACACCCCCAGACTTATCATGAAAACTAGGTGTGCACACGGCCTACTTCACAATTACCAACAGATTTTCTATTTAGCTCGGAAGGATTTCTTTACGACATATTTCTTTTTCAGATTTTTTTTTCTTTTAACAACATACTTTTCTTCTTTTACTTATCCTCCGGTTGGTTCAAATTCAGCAAAATAAAATTTATTTCTTCATCACATCACAAAGATTCCAAAAATCACACCAAATCAAGAACATGAGTGCAGATAAAAATCTATTTGGTTGCGAAAGTGGGCAAAGCTTCAGGCCTTGGTGAATGGAGGAGGAGCTGTAACAAGGAAGTGGTAGGCACAAATGTTGGCTTGCAAAGGTGAGCGAATAGGACACGGAAAGATAAGGCTCAAACTAGCCAAAAGGTGGCCTATATCATATTTAACTCAAAGAGTCGCTCTCGCCCATGCTTCGAGAGTCGCTTGGGGCAAGCTCTTAGCCCACGAGAAAGGTAAACCTTCCTCCCGACTCGAGAAACACACGACTAGTGCTCGTACACACACAATACCGGGTTATCGTCAATTTCGTTCACATTCACCATTTGAGTATAACAAATCTAAATTTACGCAAAAATACTAAACATAAATTGGATGCATAGAGACAATCTAGTTCTACTCAAATTCTACTGCAGCATGCGGGTGCGACTAGAACACTGCTCGAGTCAACATCGCACTCCAAATAGTAGTTCCTAAGCTAACGTCCTATTTCACACTCCAACCAAAACAATTTATTTGGAAACAACACAAATAGGAAAGCGCGCGCTCATGTGGGTGAAGTGGTGTAGGAAGCGTGGAATAATGATAATGACAATGAAAGATTTAAAACACGTCTAGCATGCGGTGCAACTCGTGCGCATAGTGGATAACACATGCTCTCCCCCAGACTTAATCTACACATTACCGGAAGATTGGCGTTAATTTCATGCACGATCCGCAGCATCCGCCAACACGAAGTACAAAGCACACCTGCAAATGGTACAACTAAAAGCAGCAAAAATAGATAAAAACTGAATTGAAACAGGTTAGAAAAACAAAAACAACAAATCTGGGTTGTCTCCCAGCAGCGCTTTTGTTTTATGTCCTTAAGCTGGACCAAATACCTGTATTATAAATGTTTCAAGAGTGCAGAAATTAAATAAGAGTGCATAAGAGAAAGTTTCACAAAATAAGAGAAATACAGAACATCAGCTGTAAGCACTTTTATGGTGCTCGTCTCCCAATGTCACCAACTGACACTCCTTGTTTATAATTGTGCCATCGTATAACTTCAGTCGATGCCCATTGACCTTAAATTTGTCTCCCTTATCCCCTGATATTTCGATGGCACCAAAGGGAGTGACGTCGGTCACCGAGAAAGGACCGCTCCACCTCGATTTTAACTTTCCTGGAAAGAGGCGGAGATGGGAGTTGTAAAGCAGCACTTGGTCCCCAATTTTAAACTCCTTTGGGATGATGTGTCGATCATGCCATTTTTTTGTTTTCTCTTTGTAGATGCGAGCGTTTTCATAAGCGAAATGCCGGAGCTCTTCCAATTCGTTGAGTTGTGAACGACGCGCCTTGGCCGCGGCTCCAATGTCCATTTTCAACAGTTTGGTTGCCCATAATGCTTTATGCTCCAGCTCCACAGGAAGGTGGCATGCCTTGCCATAGACTAATTGAAACGGAGTCATGCCGATAGGTGTTTTGAAAGCGGTCCGGTAAGCCCATAATGCGTCGTCGACCTTTTTAGACCACTCCTTCCTATTTGAATGTATTGATTTCTCGATTATTCGCTTGAGCTCGCGGTTGGATACTTCTACTTGTCCACATGTTTGGGGGTGGTACGCTAAGGAAATTTTATGATGGACCCCAAACTTTTTCATGAGCTGCACAAACTGCTTATTACAAAAATGACTACCACCGTCGCTGATAATAGTTCTCGGCGTCCCAAACCTGGAGAAGATATTCTTGTGGATAAAATGTAGCACCGTGCTGGCATCATTCGTGGCAACCGCCTCAGCCTCCACCCATTTTGAGACATAATCAACTGCCACAATGATATAATGCTTACCATGAGACATTGGAAAAGGACCCATAAAGTCTATCCCCCAGACATCAAATGGTTCGCAGACCAGCATGTTATTGAGGGGCATCTCATTACGCCGGGAGATATTTCCGGTCCTTTGGCATTCGTCACACTTGGTGACATAAGCATGGGCGTCCCTGAAGAGGGTTGGCCAAAAAAATCCGCATTGCAAGATTTTTCGCGCTGTTCGAATGGCCCCGAAGTGCCCGCCAGCTTTCTGTCATGGCAGTGCTGCAGTATAGACTGAAACTCGGCTTCAGGAACGCAGCGTCTGATAATTCCATCACTGCACGTATGGAATAAGAGCGGGTCTTCCCAAAAATAGTATTTTGAATCAGAGGCAAGCTTCCGTCTTTGCTGAGGGGACAGATTCGGAGAAAGGGTTTTACAAGCCAAGTAGTTAGCAATATCAGCATACCATGGGGCTGTTGGATGAGGCGTAGTGATTGCGAATAACTTTTCATCCGGGAAATAATCGTTCGTTTCCTCCATAAAGCTGTTGGGGATGTCGGCCGTCATGTCGTACTCCAACCGCGAGAGATGATCAGCTATCACGTTCTCCACCCCTTTCTTGTCTTTGATTTCAAAATTGTATTCCTGCAAAAGTAAAATCCAATGAATCAGACGCGATTTGGATTCTTTTTTGCTGAAAAGATACCTGAGTGCAGCGTGGTCCGTGTACACGATTACTTCGGAAAGTACCAAGTATGAGTGAAATTTTTCAAAGGCGAAGACCACGGCTAGCATTTCTTTCTCCGTGGTGGTATAGTTTTCTTGCGTGCTGTTGAGAGTTCGACTGGCGTACGCAATGGTGTGAAAAGTCTTATCTTTCTTTTGACCGAGTACAACACCTACGGTCACATCACTTGCGTCACACATGATAATAAAGGGTAAATTACAGTCGGGTGCCACCAAAATTGGAGCCGAGATGAGTTGTCCCCGTAAAGTTTCAAAGGCCTGCATGCATGCATCGTCGAAGTGGAAGGGGACATCCTTAACGAGTAAGCGAGATAAAGGATTTGAAATGGATGAAAAGTCCTTAATAAACCTTCGATATAATCCCACATGACCAAGAAAACTTCGGATACCTTTCACTGACGTAGGGGGAGGGAGGTTTCTAATAACACTTACCTTCGCTTGATCCACCTCGAGCCCTTAGCAGGAAACCTTATGTCCCAACACAATTCCTTCGCGCACCATAAAATGGCATTTCTCCCAGTTCAAGACAAGTTTGGTGTCCTCACACCGCTTCAAAGTCTTGGCCAAATTCGCGAGGCAAGAATCGAAGCTGCTGCCAAAGAGAGTAAAGTCATCCATGAAAACTTCGAGGAAGTCTCCCACCATGTCAGCGAAAATAGCGAGCATACAGCGTTGGAAGGTTGCGGGGGCATTACACAGTCCGAATGGCATTCTTTTAAATGCAAAGGTACCTGAGGGACATGTAAATGTTGTTTTGTCTTGATCAGACGGGTCTATTAAGATTTGATTGTAACCTGAGTACCCATCCAAGAAACAGTAGTAGTCCTGCCCCGCTAACTTTTCTAACATCTGATCAATGAAGGGGAGTGGGAAATGATCCTTTCGTGTAGCATCATTTAGCTTGCGGTAATCGATGTAGACTCTCCACCCGGTGATCATTCGGGTAGGTAGCAACTCATTCTTTTCATTGGCAACAACGGAGATCCCTCCCTTTTTCGGTACCACCTGAACTGGGCTGACCCATTTGCTGTCGCTGATTGGGTAAATGATGCCAGCGTCTAAGAGCTTTATCACTTCTGCCTTCACTACCTCTTGCATTTTTGGGTTCAAACGCCTTTGGGGCTGTGCTGAGGGTTTGTACTGATCTTCAAGAAGGATCTTATGCATGCAGACTGTGGGGCTGATTCCCTTAATGTCTGCAAGAGAGCCTCCGAAGACTTTATGTTACTTTCTCAGCACACCCACTAATGCGGTTTCGTTGGCGGTGGAAAGAGCTGCGGAAATAATCACTGGATGCGTGGCATTTTCTCCAAGAAAAACATACTTTAGAGAATCCGGTAGTTGTTTGAGAGCCGGATAAATGTTTGGATCAACAGAATCACTGGATGGCCCTCCGATTGAATGTGGACTATCGGGCAGGTTTGAATGAGCACCGTCATTGCCCAAGTCCTCGCGCCGCCAACACATCTCGCAGTCATCCAAATCCACATCGATCTGGTCATCGAATTCTTCAAGCAGCTCAGTCGGTTCGCATTCCGTGATTTGGGAGAGTTGCGACGGGTTGTGGACGTTAAAGGATATAGCGTCCTCCACCAATCTGAGCGTGAGCTCCCCCTGCTCCACATTAATGATAGCACGAGCTGTACCGACAAAGGGCCGCCCCAAGATAATGGGCACCAAAGTATCAACCTTCATGTCGAGGATGACAAAATCGATTGGAAATGCGAGGCCGTTTACTACTATTGTGAGGTCCTCGACAATTACAGACGGTTTTTTGATCGACCGATCAGCTAGCTGTAGCATTACCCGTGTCGGCTTCAAGGTCCCTGCACCTAGTTCACGAAAGATAGAGAGCGGCATCAAGTTGATTGATGCTCCCAAATCACAGAGCGCCTGGCTGAAACGGTGATGACCGATCCTGCACGGAATAGTGAAGCTGCCCGGATCTTTGCACTTCGTGGGCATATTGGAGATGATGGCGGAGCACTCCTTAGTGAGGTCGATAGTCTTGAGATCCTCCAACAGTCTTCGCTTCGAAATCAATTCTTTCAAGAAGTTGGAGTAGCCCGGCATTTGAGAAATGGCTTCAATCAGAGGGATGCTCACGTGCACTCCTTTCATTATTTCCAGGAATTTGCGGAACTGCTTCTCGGATTTCTCGTTTCGCAACCTGTGGAGGAATGGGGGGTGAACAACACTTCCCGAGGGTTGTGCCTCGCTCACGAGGTCTGGCTCAACATGAATCTGAGTCTGCTTCTCGGCCATGTCTGAATTACACTTGTCAGTGGGCCTCACAAGTGGTTCCTGTCGAGGAGGATTGTCAACACCTCTACCGCTTCTCAATCTCATGGTATTCACATACTCCGGATGCTGACTTGCAAGCCCAGAAACAACATTGGTAAGAATCCCTATAGTGGAGTGAAGCTGTTGAATTGCGGAAGATTGGTCATTCATTTTATCCAGCATCCCGACCACCAAAGCTGCTAACGGCTCCGTTTGCCCTGACGGCACGTGACCCGCTGCTCCGTGGAATGTTACTGCGTTCACTTCAGCAGTACTGGGGGAAAGAATGACATGACTCCAGTGCTGGCTGGTGTGAACAATATTCACGACCACTTCCCACGCGTCCTTCCCCGATTTATTAAACAGGGCCCCTCCGGCTGCCACATCGAATAACAGACTGAATTTGTCCAACACGCCAAAATAGAAAATCTGAATTAGAAAGACTTCTGATAGATCTTCACGGTAGCATCCCCGATGCAAGTATTGAAAACGCTCCTAAGCATCAACTAGCGTCTCCTCCTTTCCCTGACCGAAGGTTATGAGTTCCCTGTACTTGTCCAACACTCGGGTACGGTGTTGAAACTCATGTAAAAATCTCCCCTCGAGTTGCTTCCATGAGGTCGCCTCTCTTTTCCGGAAATCCCAGTACCAGCTTTTGGCTTTATTATGTAGGGAAAATGAAAATGCTAGGATCTTTTGCGGGTCATTTTCAACTCCACCGAATATACATGTGTAGTAAATTTCTAAGAAGTTTTGCACGTGTTGTACCGCATCTTCATGTTTATCCCCGCTGAACTTGCAGTTCCCAGTCATATACTCAATGATGTCGGAGGAAATCCCGAAGTCATGATCGTTCCTTTGTGCTTGAACCTTTAGATCATTTAAACTTCCTTGATAGATGTATTCCTGAATGGAGGTCATGCTAGGAATACTTGAAACCCAAAAGATTAGCGCACGATGGAAAGAACGAAGGTAAAGAAATGTGCGTATCAAAAATAAGCAAAGACAACAGAGGTAAACAAAGAGAATTAATAAAAGAGAAAAGTTCCTCGTGCAACGATTTTTCACGCAGACGAATTCATCACGTCTGCATTCCCCGGCAATGGCGCCAAAAACTTGATGCGATAATTTCGGCAAGTGCACCGGTCGCGCAAGTAATAAAGTTTGGGAATATGATCCCCGAGTGTCGGTCTCTTGAGGAATGCAGGTTAGGTGAACGAATCGCGTTGTGTGACTATTGTTACACAAGCGTGAAAAAACACACAAAAAGAGGTGGGTTTTGGTTGGGTTTTTCCTATCTTAACAACAATGAAGGAAATGTGGGTCGAAAGCACCGCTTCGCAAGGCGAGATGGATGCAATGGCCGCGATGCCGTGCTTCGTGAGGCGGATGGAGCGTGCTCTAGTGCGGGAAGGTGAGGGTCGCAAACACCTCTTCACAAACTCCGTTAGCTCTTGCTAATGCGGATCAAACACCTGGAGTGCGTGAGTGAGTGAGTGGATGAGTGGAGGCGAAGCGATTCACAAGCAAGTAATGATGAAAAGAGAAGAAACATTCATTTCATTTAAACCAAACATCATGATATTCAAGTTTAAAAGATTCAAAGATTACAACGAAAGAGAGAGGAAAGAGATAACCAATGGATGAAGACTAGCGGCCGTTCACGGCCGGAATGGTAGTTTGTCAAGCTACCTCCGGACTCGGGCGGACTGTGCTTCCGGTGTAGAGAAATTGTCACGATCTCTCTACGTGGTTCCGTCATCTTCTACCTCAGGATTCCTCTTCTTCTCACCGGACTGGAGTGGAAAACAGCTGCTTGAGGGCTTGCGGATGGTGGAAAATGCCCCCGGACAATGGAGAAATGCTTGGAATGGTTGGAGAGGACGTCCCCTTGCGTAGGAGTTGAAGTGGAGGTGTCCCGGGATGGAAATCGCCCGCGTACGGACTGCCAATCGCGCTCCCGGCGGCTCGATCCCTCCCTAATTTGCGAACAGATTATATATAGGCGCTGAACTGAATACTGCGCACGGTCATTGGCACACGACCAGTGGTCGTGCGCACTGGAGTTCTGCAATCGTGTGCGTTGCCTGGGCGGAGCCTGAAATGAAAGAAATTTATAAAATACATGTTCGCACGACCAGTGGCGCACGACCAGTGGTCGTGCGCACTATCGTCAATGGTCGTGCGATAAGCCAAACAGAACTCATAAAATGAGTGTTAAGTGCGCACGATCAGTGGCGCACGACCAATGGTCGTGCGCGATAGCGCCAGTGATCGTGCGCAGTGTTCCTGTACAGAATTATACCGGGAACACCTGCACGACTCCTGTTCCAGCATACAACACCAGTCTAGCCACTGAAGGATGCACTTAACACAGCATGAAAACTAGTAACGAAGATGAACAAGAATTAACATCAAAACGGGCCTAGAAGTGCAATTAGCATGGAGTATTAAATAGGAATGAAAACATGTCTAAAGTGAAGTGCAAAGACTAGAAAATCGGCCCAGATGAGTCCATAAATGTGTATATAATTGGGACTCATCAGCCATCAACCCGAGAACTCCTATCCGCATGCCGTTCTCCTCCTGAGACCGCGAACAACGACCAGCTTACATACCAGTCTCCTCCTAAGACTGTGAACTGATCCCGCGCGACTAAGACCCTTAGTCCGCGAATACCACTAGAAAGCCCGGTCAGCCACCAGACCGCATTCTAGAGACAACCTAGATCAAGCTGCGCGGTCACACCAGACCTGCCACAGCCTTGAGGAAGACAACCCGCCACGCGATCACGAACAGACCGCGCACACCAGAAGACGAACAACCCGCCACGCGGTTAGAGACAGACCGCACGACCTTCACCTTCAGCCGCCTTGGACCCATACCAGCGATCAAGCCAGGAGACAGCAGCTAGGCTTAGACAAGCCAGACCGCAGAGGTAGACCGCCAGGCCGTGCAGTCACGCCAGACCGCCCGACCTCATCCCAGACCGCCCAGGTCCAAAAATCCCTCCAACTTCCACTTCAATAATTTCAAAAAATAGTCGGTATTAAAAGGCACAAAGTGAGCACACCTTGTCAGTCTGTCAACTATAACCCACACAGAATCATGTCCTCTGGGAGACCTCCAAAACCGGTAATGAAGTCCATTTAAATACTCTCCCACTTCCAGCTTGGAACATCCAACGGGTTCAACTTACCTCCAGGCCTCTTATGATCCGCATTCACGCGCTGACAAGTTAAACATTCAAAAACATATCTGGCTATATCGTTCTTAATCCCTGACCATCACACGATCTCCTTCAGGTCTTTGTACATTTTCGTGGAACCAGGATGATAGGAAGCACTAGAGTCATGCACTTCACTACAGATCTTCGCCCGAATATCATCCAATGCGGGGATACAATACCTACCTCGGTACTTCAAAGTATCTTTATCATCGATCGAAAAATCTGATAATTCTCCTCTCTCGGTTCTACTCTGGAGATGCTGCAAGTCTGGATCTTCCTTCTGGTGCAATCTCGTAAGGGTAATCCAAGAAGGCTCTTCAGCCTCTAAGCTCGAAGGCGCGGTAAAACTACCGACAAAAATATCCATCAACATAAACTCTTCTACCAAGGACTGCACAGAAAGTTCGAAGACATGCGCGGTCTTTCTGCTCAGGGCATCGGCCACCACATTAGCCTTACCCAGATGATACAGGATATCAACCTCATAATCCGCAACATACTCCAACCACCTACACTGGCGTAAATTCAGATCTTTCTGGGTGAAGACATACTTCAGACTCTTGTGATCCGTAAAAATCTTGCATGACACTCCATAAAGAAGATGTCTCCAAAGCTTTAAGGCATAAATAACTGCAGCGAATTCTAAGTCATGCGTAGGGTAATTCCTTTCATGAACTTTTGATTGTCTAGACCCATAAGCAATCACCTTTCCTTCTTGCATCAAAACACATCCTAACCCAATGTGAGATGCATCCACATAAACAGCATACTCCATTCCTTCGATCGGCAAGGCCAACACAGGAGCAATGCACAAACACCTTTTAATTCCTGAAAGGCTTCTTCGCAACTTGATGAGTCCCAATTATATACACATATATGGACTCATCTGGGCCGTTTATCTAGTCATTCCACTGCACTTTAGCCCTGTTTCAGCTCATATTTGATACTCTATGCTAAGTGCACCTCCAGGTCCGTTTTTTGTGTTATTTCATGTTCTTCATTTTTAGTAGTTTTCATGCTTTGTTAAGTGCCACTTTCAGTGGCTGGATTCGTGGTTGTGCTGGAACAGGAGTCGTGCAGGTGTTCCCGGTGCAATTCTGTACAGGAACACTGCGCACGATCGCTGGTTTTATTGCGCACGACCACTGGTCGTGCGCCGCTGATCGTGTGCACTTAACCTTATTTTTTGAGTTCTGTCTCGGACAGTGCGCACGACCACCAACGATATTGCGCACGACCACCGGTCGTGCGCCGCTGTTCGTGCGCACTTAATATCAATTTAATGAGTTCTGTTTCGACTAGTGCGCACGACCACCTACGATAGTGCGCACGACCACCGGTCGTGCGCCACTGGTCGTGCGAACATGGTATTTTATAAATTTCTTACATTGCAGGTTCCACCCAGGCAGGCGCACGATCACAGGATTCCAGCGCGCACGACCACTGGTCGTGCGCCAATGACCGTGTGCACTGTTTATTCCAGCGCCTATAAATATTCCTGCTCACGATTTAGGTCAGAACCTCGGATCTTTCGTTCTCCCAGCTCCGCCGTTCCGCCCGATTTCGCCCCTCCATCGCCGCCCACCATTGGGAGGTGCTCCGGGCTTGTTCTTCACGCCATTCTTGAGCCGGAGCTTCCTCTCGGCCTCCTCCTTCATCCTAGAGCTTCAAGGAAGGTTTAGCCACCATCGCCATCAAGCAAGAGAAAGTTTGCAATCTCTACCGGATCGTGACACGAAGAAGATGAGCTCATTGGAGAGTAGTGACAGCTCTCTCTACCCCGGACGTAGTTGCGGACCGAGCTTGGACGCGGATTGACAACTCGAAGATTCCAACCGTGAATCTACAACGAGACTTTGGATTCGGTCGATTTCTTGCCTTGTTCTTCTCTTATTGATGTATATGTAGCTAGAGCTAACATTATGATGAAGTAGCACTTAACTTTATTTGCATTTCTATACATTTCATGTCTATGTGAAATATTTTACTGTTTGAGTTGCTTGAGGTGCGTCCCATTCCATCCTCCATCCCGCCGTCATGTTCGTGTGCCGCACTAGCAATTGCTAGTGGCGTGCTTGTCGACGAGGTGCTTGCGACCCTCATTCGTATGCCTACTCTTCCATCCGCCTAGCGAAGCGTGGCATAACGGCCCGTGTAATCCATCCCGCTTAACGAAGCAGCGCGCTCAAGGCCTGCATAGTTCGATTCCGTTTGCCTACTCGTCCATCCGCCCTTGCGACGCAGCCCGCTCAAGGCCTGCCTAGTCTCCATCCCGCCAAGCGAAGCATTGCATAGCGGCATTGCATAGGAGTAGTTTAAGTTGTTTTCATTTATTTTCCACAAACCAAATCCCCCATTTCTGCATCCATCCGCTCGAAAGGACTTCAATCTCAAGTCCTTCCTCGATAATAAACTCCACCTTATTGTGTTCCTTTGAGATCGATACTTGGGAATTCATTCCCATTTTATATTACTTGAACGATCGGTACACTGCCGTTTCGTGCCGCAGTCTAGCTACCGCCTATAGCGGTGTGCGAGATTTGTGCCATCAAGTTTTTGGCGCCGTTGCCGGGGAACACGGTCGTGTGAGTTTCTTGAGAGGTAGACGAGAGATTGTAATTCTTTTTCGCTTGTATATCCATTTTTCTACTTTGTTTTTGTCTTAAAAAAAAATTTTAGCCCCTTAATTTTCTGTGCTCTGTTATTTTTTTTCTAGTTTTAACTTTTCTAAAGCAGGTTTTCCAGATTTATTTTGTGTGTGTAGTATTATTTTGCAAAGAATCTTTATTTTCTGTTTATCCACATATTTCTGTGATGTATTCTGAAGTCGAGTGTCGTCTTTCTGACACTTTGCGTCGATACATCGACGCCCTGGCTTCTTTAAACGATGAGCATTGTATTAGGTGCTTGCTATGTCAAGGTTTAGGTCATATGGTGAAGGATTGCCCTCGTCTGTGCGATCCTTCCCCCTCTGAGGACGTGTGCGCAGCATCCCCCCGTTTATGGGAGACTACTGCGGACAGGCCCACCAGAGTGTTGCCTGGCCCCTACACTGACATCGCACATCATGCTCGATCTTTGCCCTTGGAGATTACTGAGGAATCTCTCGCCGCGTACAGCTCTTTCATGGGTCCCTCAATCCCCTTTTATGAGCTTCCCTTGAGTGACGATGTGCACTCATTCGATGGTCAATAGGGACAGGATTGGGAACTCATGGATGCACCAGTATAGTGTGCAGATTCTGGTTCTTCCTGCGGGGAGGCGTCTGTGGATATTTTCGCGGAGGTGACTGCTCATTTATTTTCTGATCATGAGAGCAGTCCAGTTCCTCCGCATTCCTTGCAAAATTCATCTACTTCTATCTTTAGTGAGTCGGCTGATGATGTCGTGCGAGTGGTTTATTCGGCGCCTGAGGTTGCGCCAAAGTGGGATGAGGATTTCATTCTCTCTGATGGGGAGTGTGATACCTTTGAACACGATGACGCACCGCGGTGGAATGAGGAGGATTCTCTTTCCGAGGAGGAGGTATTTACTTACCTCTTGGATGGGGACATCCAGCTCACCACTGAGGACCCCGAGCTCCTGGGTTCCCCTCGTTACGACTCATATGATACCGACAGTGATCTGTGCTTGGATCCTGCTAGGAGTGAAACCGGGATCACTCCTCCGTTGTTTGATTCTTTTAGTTCTTCGTCCATTTTATTTCCTAATCAACCTTCTTTTAATGCTGATATTGATAAGTTCATCCTTCCTGCTTCCCCGCCTGCTTTAATGTCTGATATTTCATTTATCCCTCTGCAGATGCTTGAATTTATAGACCCATTCTTGGGTAATTTTGAGAGGCAGTCTTGGCAGGGAAAGAATTTGGCAATGATGAATTCAATCGTCTATTCCACTTCATCATCATTGCCTGCTTTTTCCTTGAAAAACTGGGTGCAGGGAGGAAAGCGTTACTTCATCCATGACCGCAGGTTGGAGGAGAGGAAGAGGATGAAGAAGGACGAAATATGGAGATGGAAAGCTCCTGATCCTCTCGACTGTTGTTGCTGGGTCTTCGGGCCCATCTCTTTTATTCTTAGTTACCATTTTAAATCAACTTATAGTTGATCATTTTGAGGCATGTAATATTTATGATTTACCATCTTTTGCTCTATGCTTAGACTATTATTAAAACGGCTTAATACAGGTATTAAGTCCAGCTTAAGGACGGTAAACAAAAGCGTAGCTGGGAAACAACCCAAGTTTTTGTTGCTAACCCTTTAATAGTTTAGTGTTATATATTTTTTTGCTTGGAGCCTTTTTGCCTGCAGGTGTGCGGCAATTTCTTTTGGTGGCGGACTTGGACTTCCATCGCAGTATTAACGTCAATCTTCTGGTATGCTCATATCTGAGCATAGGTACCCTCTTCCGTAGCATCTCTTTATTCTCATTGTCATAATTCATGTGATTGTCCAATTCAAGTCTGGGGGGAGTGCACCGAGTGTTCACTACACGTGTACACATTTCTGCATACCAGAAGTATATTTTTATTTATGTCATATTATAGCATACACCACTGCACCCATTATGCACGCACTTACTTGCGAGTGCTACCGTGCCAAATTTCCTTTTGGAATGGAGCCGGGAAGTCAATTGTGTTAGCTAGGAATTGTGGTTTGGAGTACGATGTCGACTACAGTAGTGTTCTAATCGAATACTCATGTTTTGCATAGAATTTTGCGTAGAAGCTATTTCTATTTTCATGCTTTGTATATTTATTCTTATCTAATCTAGTAATTAGAGTTTTATTTTACTCAAAGCATGAACCTGTGCCGATCTACCGGTAGTGTAGGTGAGTCGGTAGTGAATGCTAGATTCGTATTTCTCGAGTCGGGAGAAAGAGTTATCTTTCTCGGTGGCTAAGAACTTGCCCCTAGCGACTCTCGAAACATAGGCACCGGGTAGTTCTAATGCATTAGCATGATGTAGGCCATTCTTTGGACCGTTTGAGCTTTGAGCCAAAACCAGAGATTTATCCTTGCTAACCAATTTTGAGCCTATCCCACCTTTTCTCTTTAGCTCCACCGCTCTCGCTTAAGCCAAGATCATCAAACCTGTATACGCACGTGTTTTGAGCTTTATAGTATAACTAATTATTGTTATGTGCTGTTTTTGGCTAAGTTGAAAAAAAAAGTAAAATAAAAAAGTATTAGTGAGCTAAAAATTGAAAAGATCAGCGCTCCAAAAGAAAAAAAAATCCGAGTACTTTATATTCTAACTCAGAAATTCTGAATTGTTTGAGAGGAATTACTTTATATTGGGTGTTGGCAATGAAAACATCAGCTTTATTTGTTGCCGGGGCTTACAAAGTGTATTGCTCAAATGTGTTAGGTGCGTCAGCCTCTAAATTTATCATTGTATATCATACTGCAACCTAAGCCACATATTTACCTGAAAGCCCTATTGACTAGTGTGTAGTTTTACTTAATGTTGTGGAGAGAGTGCGAAAGTGCGAGCTTATGGCTCCCGACACCGATGGATTTCGTTGGAGTTAGTTCCGTATCCCGTATTTTGCGAAATACTCGTCTGAGCGCGTCTCTACATTCTCCCTACACGTGACTGGCAGATCACACTTGGTTCAGCTTTTGAGTAAACTAATCTCTTATTTACTATTTTAGATATTTGTAGATTACTTTGCATAATAGAAATTTCTTCTACGAGAATTTTATGCACATGATTATTTGATTTCGCATATTACTCCTAGCCATAATCATCTCTCTAACCCTTGTTTTTCCCATCCGCCGAGAGTTGTTTGCTCGGGACGCGCAAATAGGTAAGTCTGGGGGTGTGATGAGTCCCAATTATATACACATATATGGACTCATCTGGGCCGTTTATCTAGTCATTCCACTGCACTTTAGCCCTGTTTCAGCTCATATTTGATACTCCATGCTAAGTGCACCTCTAGGCCCGTTTTTGGTGTTATTTCATGTTCTTCATTTTTAGTTGTTTTCATGCTTTGTTAAGTGCCACTTTCAGTGGCTGGATTCGTGGTCGTGCTGGAACAGGAGTCGTGCAGGTGTTCTTGGTGCAATTCTGTACAGGAACACTGCGCACGATCGCTGGTTTTATTGCGCATGACCACTGGTCGTGCGCCGCTGATCGTGTGCACTTAACCTTATTTTTTGAGTTCTGTCTCGGACAGTGCGCACGACCACCAACGATATTGCGCACGACCACCGGTCGTGCGCCGCTGTTCGTGCGCACTTAACATCAATTTTATGAGTTCTGTTTCGACCAGTGCGCACGACCACCTACGATAGTGCACACGACCACCGGTCGTGCGCCACTGGTCGTGCGAACATGGTATTTTATAAATTTCTTACATTGCAGGTTCCACCCAGGCAGGCGCACGATCACAGGATTCCAGCGCGCACGACCACTGGTCGGGCGCCAATGACCGTGCTCACTGTTTATTCCAGCGCCTATAGATATTCCTGCTCGCAATTTAGGTCAGATCCTCGGATCTTTCGTTCTCCCAGCTCCGCCGTTCTGCCCGATTTCGCCCCTCCATCGCCGCCCACCATCGGGAGGTGCTCCGGGCTTGTTCTTCACGCCATTCTTGAGCCGGAGCTTCCTCTCGGCCTCCTCCTTCATCCTAGAGCTTCAAGGAAGGTTTAGCCGCCATCGCCATCAAGCAAGAGGAAGTTTGCATCCTCTACCGGATCGTGACACAAAGAAGACGGGCTCATTGGAGAGTAGTGACAGCTCTCTCTACCCCGGACGTAGTTGCGGACCGAGCTTGTACGCGGATTGACAACCCGATGATTCCAACCGTGAATCTACAACGAGATTTTGGATTCGGTCGATTTCTTGCCTTGTTCTTCTCTTATTGATGTATATGTAGCTAGAGCTAACATTATGATGAAGTAGCACTTAACTTTATTTGCATTTCTATACATTTCATGTCTATGTGAAATATTTTACTGTTTGAGTTGCTTGAGGTGCGCCCCATTCCATCCTCCATCCCGCCGTCACGTTCGTGTGCCGCACTAGCAATTGCTAGTGGCGTGCTTGTCGATGAGGTGCTTGCGACCCTCATCTGTATGCCTACTCTTCCATCCGCCTAGCGAAGCGTGGCATAGCAGCCCGTGTAATCCATCCCGCTTAACGAAGCAGCGCGCTCAAGGACTGCATAGTTCGATTCTGTTTGCCTACTCGTCCATCCGCCCTTGCGACGCAGCGCGCTCAAGGCCTACCTAGTATCCATCCCGCCAAGCGAAGCATTGCATAGCGCCATTGCATAGGAGTAGTTTAAGTTGTTTTCATTTATTTTCCACAAACCAAATCCCCCATTTCCGCATCCATCCGCTCGAAAGGACTTCAATCTCAAGTCCTTCCTCGATAATAAACTCCACCTTACTGTGTTCCTTTGAGATCGATACTTGGGAATTCATTCCCATTTTATATTACTTACGATCGGTACACTTCCGTTTCGTGCCGCAGTCTAGCTACCGCATATAGCGGCGTGCGAGATTTGCGCCATCACAACTATTGCTCCAAACAAAAGCGGTATTCTTCTGGGTAAGCTTAGTTAAAGGTGCCGATAACACTGAGAATCCTTGAACAAATCTCCTGTAGTACCCAGCCAACCCTAAGAAACTCCTTATTTCCTTAGGCGTTGAAGGCGTCTTCCAATCCAACACAGCAGAAATCTTAGCGGGATCTATAGTAATTCCATCCTTGTTCATCACATGACCCAGAAAGGATACCTGAGGAAGCCAGAACTAGCACTTACTCAGCTTCACAAACAACTTGTGCTCTCTAAGAGTAGACAATACTAATCGCAAATGCGTAGCATGCTCCTCAGTACTTCTGAAATAAACCAACACATCATCGATGAATACCACAACGAAATGATCCAGAAAATCCTTGAACACGCGGTTCATCATGTCCATAAACGTAGAGGGTGCATTCGTCAAACCAAAAGACATAACCAGAAACTCAAAATGACCATAACGGGAACGAAAGGCAGTCCGGGGTACGTCTGACTCACGGATCCTCAACTGATGGTAGCCTGATCGAAGGTCAATCTTCGAAAACACCGTGCTACCACGCAACTGATCAAACAGATCATCTATCCTCGGCAACGGATACCTGTTCTTGATGGTCACTTTGTTTAATTCTCTATAATCTATGCACAACCTCATGGAACAGTCCTTCTTTTTCACAAACAACACTGGAGCACCCCAGGGCGAAGAACTTGGCCAAATAAAACCACACTGCAACAGCTCATCTAACTGAGTTCGCAACTCTTCTAACTCGCACGGGGCCATACGGTGCGGTGCCTTAACGATAGGATGAGTACCAGGCTCAAGACCAATAACGAACTCCACATCTCTATCAGGCGGAAGACCAGGAAGACTGACAGGGAAGACATCAGGAAACTCTCGCACCACCGGAACACCCTCAATACACGACGATCCAACAACAGTTTCTACCACAGAAACAAGGTAAGCCAAACAACCGGAAATTAACAGTTTCCGAGCACATACCGCAGAAATTATCGGGGAACACTAGTACGGAGAACCAAAAACGCTCATGGGATGACCGTTGTCCATCACAAAGTCCAGACGCTTTTCCTTGCATCAGATGACCGCATCATAACTGGACAACCAGTCCATACCCAATATCACGTCAAAGTCTTCTAAGTCCAACACTTTGAGATCAGCATCAGCCAAGAATTCTCCTAAGAGAATGGGGCAACTTCGGACGCACTGGTTTGAGGATACCAAATCACCAGAAGGGAACTTAACGAGGAACGAATCGTTGCCCAACTCAGGGGTCAAACGGTGACGCTCGATGAAAGCCCTTGCTACGAATGAATGGGTAGCACCCGAATCGAACAGAATAAGCGCCCAACAATTTTTTACTTTAAATCACCCTATAAGCGCAAAAAAGAAAGGAAACTAGTCTAATACATCGAAATTAAAAGGAATCAAAACTTAACAACGGGCTTAAGGTCTAACCTACGATCACTTGGCGGCGGCAAGGTTCGAAGCGGAACTGGCTGCAATGGGGCTTGAACTCGCGGGCATTGAAACTTCATGTGCCCTTTCTGTCCGCACTGGAAGCAGACTTTCTCCTTGGTCCAACACTGGGCCACATCGTGCCCCTTCCGCTTGCAAAACAGGCAGAGCACCTCTCCCTTCGGAGCACCCTGAATTGCTAGCACTCGCTGCTACTTTTGAACTCCTTTCCTCTTGAAACACCTTTCAAACGGATGGCCAGAGCGGCCACAGAAACTGCAGACCTCACCACCTTCTTTCTTCAAGACCGGGGCAGGCGCACTAGAATTTCCTTCTTCTCCAGCCTTTCTCTTTCCCTTCCTCATAATTGATACTCGGTTCTTGGCATTATCATTTTACTCAAACTTCAGCTTTGCCTCTACTACCTCGGCGTACTTCTCTGACCTGTACACACTGGCCAGTTGATGGATATCACTACGGAGACCACCCAGAAATCTCTTTACTCTTCCTTCTTCCGAGGCTACCAAGGCCGGAGCAAACCTGCTCAACTTGCAAAATTCAATCTCATACTTGCTCACCGTGAGCTGTCTCTGCTTCAGATGCAGGAAATCATTCATCAACCGATCTTGCTCTACCGACGACAGAAACTTTCTTAACAACATTCCCTTGAAGGTTTCCCACGAACATCCTTCAGAAAGACCTTCCTTCTCCCTTAACCACCACCTTTTTGCAAGACCTTTAAGCTGGTATGCGGCAACCATCACCTTCTGATCTACGGTGATCCCTGAATATGAGAACATCTCTTCAATGGTTATAAGCCAATCATCCAAGGCTACGAAATCAGCTCATCTGTCATACGAAGGATGACCCAACCTTTGAAAGTGCGAAATGAAATTCATTTCCGGAGGTATCACTACTGGGGGTACCAAGGGAGCAGGAGGAGTAGGTACTGTCTATCCTACTACGGGGGCCTGCACTACGGGTTGCTTCCTAGCACCGGCAGACAACAACGCCTCAACTTGTGATTGCATCGCAACCATCTGCCTAGTCAGAGCCTCATTGCTCTGGCGCAGACTCTCAATGAAAGCTTCACTCTGCGCAACAGATGAATCGCCCTCCGACTGAGGAGTCGACCTAGTCGCGAATCGCTTGCACGACATCTCTGCTAATACGCATAAACCTATAATTAAAAACTTAACCTTACACTAGAACTACACTGCTTGGTTCAGAACATACATGTACAGATACTTGTCATTGCTACCACCTTGCTCTGGGATTTTCATGATGATATGCTAAATTTGGGAACGATACTACATCGTCCCTCTTGACTCATGTGCAAGGGTCATGAATGCATGAATTTTCTGTTCGTTTTAAAATCATGTGTGTACGTGTGTCATCATATAAGTCTTTAACTTCGCACGTGTGCTTATGCAATGCTATGTAAGGTATGTTGTGTTATGCATTCTAATAAAGGCCTTAATGCAAGTTATGAGCGGCGTACACATGAAATATTATGCATCATATACTACATAATATTGTATGTAACGAAAGAGAAAACGTGCTAATGGGCATCCATGTGATGATGGTTATGCATCCCATACTACATAACCGTCACATGTTGCCACCTATGGTGGATCCATATAAAGACACATATTATGCATTCCATACTACATAATATGCCCCGTATACTTCTTATCATGCTATGAGTTTAATGTTCATGCTTCGGCCAAGACGTACTGATGACACATCGGTGTGTGTATGCAATGAAACCCAAAACAACCACTATATCAGAATTTGTTGCCCGACCAACTTGTCGAACAACCTGGCTATGATACCAACTGTCACAACCCGCATTTTCTCCAAATTTAGGAATATCAGAGTAAGAGAAAATACATGTCATGATGTCACGTCAAGCAGGAGACAACTGCAGACGCTCAGGAGGGAACCTATTACTTAATTAATCAAAACATGCTTACATGATAGATCATCATTTAAAATCATTTATTTGAGTTTGGGGGGTAAGAACTGTGTCTCTCAGTTCGTGGATCAACTAGTCCACTGAGAAAGTATATGTAATTGCAGCGGAAAATACTTGATTTAGTTCACTTATGGTCCTAAATGCACGTGATGACAGGACATAAAGTAAATGATATGCACATATCTAAGCGTAGTATAAGTACATAAAATATCTTTTAGGCGAATTTAAAGATAATTAAGGATTTCAGTAAAAAAAGGTATGCAATGTGGATGAAAGAAAACCCATTTTTATAACTATAATGCACATGGACACAAATCATTCCCAGAGAGCAAAATACTCGAGATCCAAAAAGTAGTAGCAATTTAACTGGTAAGTAAGCTATAAAGTATCAAAAAGGGCACAACGGGCGTCAACAACCTGACACTAACCCGTTGGATCCAACTAGCATGTCTGAACACAAGGAGAAAACTAATCATAACTACCTCACAGCAGCGGGGTAAAATGACAACTACAACTCTCAGAGACTCCGGGCTACACCACTAGCAACTAAGGCTCTGAACCCGAGGCATTCAATAAAACAAGAACGCCTCAGCAAGGAATTACAAGTGGCAGAAAAACAAGCAGGAAAGTAAATAAGGCATAAGGGGTACCAACCCAAGCCAGATTTACTGAAAGAAAAGCTCCAAACAAAGAACTAAACAAAGCACCAAGTGCACCAAAAATGCCATAAAGAGGAACAAACAAGGTTCATTTATCGTGTTACATTATTTAAAGAGACTGATCAGCTCCAATTAAACGGGTGGCGGTCCTTTATCCTCTGCCAACCCAAAAGGCCAAAAATACACGGGTGGTGGTACTTTATCCACTGCCACCCAAAAAGCCAAAACCAGGTGGTGGTACTTTATCCACTGCCACCCAAATATAATTAAATTAAGATTTAGTTAAGGCACGGGACGCAACCCGAGATAACAACACCATAACACCCTAAGAATAGGGCCACAATGAAATAAACACTACGCAACGATTCATAAGGGTCCAGGGTTCTCACACAACACAAGAGCATAAATAAATACATAAGGGAGAATCAAGATACGGAATACCACAACCATAGGGGTTGAAACTTGGGCAATTCTTGAGAAATAAAGGATCAGCACAGGTTTCTCGAGAAAATAGGAGTAGACATTAGGGATTTCTCGAGAACTATAGGGCTACACAGGAGTTCTCGAGAAGTAAATAGGAGACTGCACAGGAGCTCTCGAGAAATAAAAGAGGGTCTGAACAATGATTTCTCGAGAAGTTAAAGGGAAACAACACAAGTATTTCTCGAGAATTTAAAGGAGCCAGAACAAATACTTCTCGAGAATTTTAAAGGAAACAGGGCAAGGCACTTCTCGAGAACTAAAGGAAATTAGAACAGCACCTCTCGAGAGATTAACAGGTCAGGCAACACTTCTCGAGAGCTAAAAGGAAAGCAGGCATAAATGACATTTTTTAGAGGTATTAAGCATTTCTCGAGAGAAATCAAACAGCAGGGAGAATTACTACAAAAGGCTTCTCGAGAAATGAAGGCAGGAAACAACAAAAAACAAACTCTAGGGAAAAACTCCAGACCTAATACTATCATACATGCTCAAGGTAAAAGACAGCCATAACTCAAAGATATACAAGCCAAAAGCACAACCAGCTCCCATAAACAAGGAAAAACTGAGCTTCAAGAAACAAGAAAGAAGGAGGAGAAAGCCACTTGCCTCAAAACCCGGCGAACCACGAATTTCTCCGCTCCAAAAGCCAAAGATCTGGCCAAGAACTTACCTGAGCACAAATCCTGGAACCTTTCGGATCAAAAGGAGGAGTTAGGTCACTACCTCAAACCCCAAAAATCCAAGAATAGGGAAAAGCTTACCTCTAAAACGAAGATATCGCCGAGAGCTTTCCAAATCTACTCTCCAAACGCGATTCCGACTACAACAGCCCTAGAAATCACCGGAACTCCTCGACATGGCGCTCTCGCTTTCTCGCCCGCAAGAACTCTAGGTCAGCCGACAGGAAAGGAAATGAAAGGAATAAAACCTAAACTTAAGGTATAAATACTAAGCTCCCAGGATATCGTCGAACCCATTCAGCAGCTCGTCGAACGAACTCAGCCAGCAGATCGCCGAATGCAACAAGCCCGCAGTTCGTCGAACGCAGACTGCCTATAGTTCGTCGAACGCAGGCTGCCTGCAGTTCCTCGAACGCAGGTTGTCTGTCGTTCGTTGAATGATGAGTCCTGATCATATACACTTTTATGGACTCATCTGGGCCGTTTAGTTAGTCATTTCACTGCACTTTAGCCCTGTTATTGTTTATATTTGATATTCCATGCTAGGTGCACCTTTAGGCCCATTTTGGTGTGTTTTCATGTTTATCTTCATTAGTAGTTTTCATGCACTGTTAGGTGCCACTTTCAGTAGCTGGATTCGTGGTTGTACGCTGGAATAGGAGTCGTGCAAGTGTTCCCGGTGCAATTCTGCACAGGAACACTGCGCACGATCACTGGTTCTATTGCGCACGACCACTGGTCGTGCGCCACTGATCGTGTGCACTTAGCCCTTTTTATGAGTTCTGTTTGGTGTAGTGCGCACGACCACCAACGCTAGTGCGCACGACCACCGGTCGTGCGCCACTGTTCGTGCGCACTCACCATTAAATTTCTGAGTTCTGTTTGGTCTAATGCGCACGACCACCGACGATAGTGCGCACGACCACCGGTCGTGCGCCACTGGTCGTGCGAACATGTTATTTTATAATTTCTGTCTTTGCAGGTTCCGTCCAGGCAGAGCGCACGATCACCGAATGCTAGTGCGCACGACCACTGGTCGTGCGCCAATGACCGTGCGCACTGTTTAATTCCAGCGCCTATAAATTCCCTGCTCGCGATTTTAGGTCGGATCGATCGCTTCCAGCCGCCGTTTTCCGCCCGATTCCGCCCGATTTCGCCCCTCCACCGTCGCCCACCATATAGAGGTGCTCCGGGCTTGCTCTTCACGCCTATCTTGAGCCGGAGTTTCCTCTCGGCCTCCTCCTTCATCCAAGAGCTCCAAAGGAAGACCTAGCCGCTATCTCCATCGAGCAAGAGGAAGTTGGCAACCTCCACCGGATCGTGACACGAAGAAGACGGGTCCATTGGAGAGTCGTGACAGCTCTCTCTACCCCGGACGTAGTTGTGGACCGAGCTTGGACGCGGATTGACAACCCGGCGATTCCAACCGTGAATCTTCAACGAGCCTTCGGATTCGGTCGATTTCTTGCCTTGTTCTCCTTTTATTGATGTATTTGCAACTAGATCTAACATTATGATGAAGTGTATTTTGATTAAATAGCATTTTTACTTGATTATGTCTATGTGATTGAGTATTTTTGTTTATATTATTGAGGTGCGCCTTGTGGTGTGGTTTGTTGGTTGCGTTGTGCCGCCCTAACAATTGTTAGTGGTGTGCTTGTTGAAGAGGTGCTTGCGACCCTCATTCCGTTAGCCTACTCGCCCATCCGCCTACCGAAGCGTGGCATCGCGGCCCGTGTACTCCATCCCGCCTAACGAAGCAGCGCGCTCAAGGCCTGCATAGTTCGATCCGCTTGCCTACTCGTCCATCCGCCCTTACGAAGTAGCGCGTTCAAGGCCTACGTAGTCTTCCATCCCGCCGAGCGAAGCTTTGCATAGCGGCATTGCATAGGAGTAGTTGATAGCTTTTATTTTATTTTCCAAAAGCCAACCCAACTCCCCCGCATCCCATCCGATTTTAGGACTTCAATCTCAAGTCCTTCCTCGAAACCTAACTCCACCTTACTGTGTTCCTTGAGAGATTCGATACTCGGGGATTACTCCTCGTTTTATATTACTTGAACGATCGGTACACTGCCGTTTCGTGTCGCAGTCGAGCTACCGCCTATAGCGGTGTGTGAGATTTGCGCCATCAAGTTTTTGGCGCCGTTGCCGGGGAACACAGTTGTGTGAGTTTTCTGGAGAGGGAGAACCTGAGGGAGAAGCCCTTTCATTTGTAAATTGCATCTTTTTTTTGTTTTTTTTTTATTTCTTCGTATTCTATTTTCCGTTTTATTAGGTTGCTTTAGTAATTTTTTGTTAGGTGTAGTTTTTGCACATTTCGTTTGAATCGTTTTTATCTTCACACTATGTGGGCACATCTAAATTTCCGTTGCCGTTGGTGTGGAGCTACTTCCCACTCTAGTGTTGAATGCCCTACGGAGAATAGTAGGCATAATTCCTCTCGCCCAGCATATAGAGCATCGACTCCGTCTAATACTCCATATGGTGCGCGTAAGTCTTATGGCTACTCTGCTGAGCCATTACCGTCATACTTCTTTTCGGCTCCAGCTCCCGCTGTGCCAAAGAAGCCTGCTAGGCAGTGCCAGTTTTGTCGGAGCACAGATCACGCCCTGAAGGATTGTGCTGCTTTTCATCGCCAATTGGATGAGGATGACGAGCCGGATATTCGGATCGTCCCAACTCCTAGCTCTGGCGGCACACCTTCAACATCCGGCTATGTGTCTTTGTCACCTTCACATTTTGAAGGGTATGGCATGGATACGGTCACCGGATGTGTGGCTGATCTATGCACCGACATTGCTGAGCCAATTCTCCATGTGCCTCCACCACTTCTAGTGGATTCGATTCTTTCCCCTATTGTGCATTCTACATTCATTTCTGACGACATTGTCGATGATGTGTCGCAGGATGAGGTTGTTGATCTTAGTGTTGTGCCTATTCCTATGGAGGAGGACAACCTTCTAGGTGAAGAGGAGTTTTCCTCAACACCGGTGGAGGAAGTCCAAATCCTTAGCCTGGCCACCGTTGATCCCGCCGACTCTTGCAGCATTGATGACAATGCTAACATTATTTTACTTCCCCAACCTGATGGGAGTGAGACCGGGACCACTCCCCCGATTAATGTTTATTTATGTCATTCGTCTTCTTTATTTCTCGACCCCCCTTCTTCATTCGAGCCTGTGCAGGTTGAGTCTTCACAGGTATCCCAGGAGGACTTGGAGCTTTTTGCTCAAGTCAATGATGTGAGCATCCTCTCATGTGAGGAGGTTTATTCCCCCTCCGTAGAGGAAGCTCCACTCATTGCCTTTTCCTCCAGCTGCCTCCCTGTTGACGACGCCTTGCTAGGCAAGGATATTTTTGGTGAGTTGAGTGAGGACCAGGCCTCCTCCTCTTCTTACTTTCTTTTCCCTCTACCTGTGATGGGCAGGTTTTATCTTTATGCAGGTAGAGGGGTGACTGTTCTATCACCGTATCGGTACCCGCAACCGACACGGATATTAGGCCAGTTACCTGTCCACTTCTCCTTCCATAGGCCCATTAGCTAGAACCTTTAAGATTTTGAATAAGTCGTGCTGGGATGACAATAACCCCAGTAGTTATCTTCCTTTTCTGCATTTCTATTTTTATCTAATCATGTTTAGTTAGTAGTATTTTCTTTTCAATTTTCTTTTGTCTTTTGTTTTTGCGGAGCTGACCCTTGCAGGTATCTTATTCTGGATGGCGGACGCTGCAGCTTAGTCCAGGTTTACACGCCAATCTTCTGGTGTGCTCATTTCTGAGCACTGGGTACCCTCTTTCCCTAGCATTATTCTGAATTTCATAGCTACATTTTGCGCATATTGTTTAGTTTAAGTCTGGGGAGGAGTGTACCGAGTGTTCACTACACGTGTACACGTTTTTGCATATCAGAAGTGTTTTTTTTTATTATTGCATGCACCACATCACCCACTCGAGCGCGCACTCATCTGTTTGTTCGCCCTGTTGTGAATTTAATTCTTTTGCTTATTTGGGAAAGTCTAGGTGATGGCTTAGGATTATGTAGCAGAGTAAAATGTTGACTCTCGTAGTGCTCCTAGTCGAGTGCTCGGTTGCATAGAAATTCGTGTAGATTAAACTTCTTTTTATACTTATGGTTTTATATTTTTTCTATTAGTGTAAATGTTGTTTACTCTACTCAAATGGTGAAGTCGGTGGAATCAAACGGTAGCATAGGGATGTGTGTAAACGATCGCTAGATTCGTATTGCTCGAGTCAGGAGAATGGAGAATCTTTCTCGGTGGCTAGAACTTGCCCCAAGCGATTCTTGAAGCATGGGTATACGGTTAGTCAATTGCGTGAACGTGATATAGGCCATCATTTTGGCCCGGTTGAGCTTTTGTGCCTAGTCCTACCGCTATATCCTCGCTAGCCCAGTTGTGCCTACCCGTTCTTTGATTCAGCCCCACTTTTATTTCGCCAAAGCCCAAAAGCCAATCCTAGTCGCACACCCAAATATGAGCTGTAGCTGTTTATTATTTTCATGAGTTGGTGGTGTTGATTGTGGTAGTATTTTGTGAAGATGTGGATGCGTCTTATTGGTTATTTGCTGAAAATGATAAGAAAAAGAAAAAAATTGAGAAAAAGAAAAGAAGTAAAAAGAAAGGAAAGAGAAGTAAAGTTTCATTGAAAATCTTTTTATATCGATTTATATTTGGGAGTAGGCGGTGCACGCACCCATGCTGTTAAGTCCAAGTCTGGGGGTGTTGTGTACCCGCATGTTTGTGTGGTGAATGAGGATAGTTTCCTGCATTAGCTCATTTGGGTTTAGTGCTTTAGCCGTCGTTTTTATCTTTGTTTTTTCCTCACCTAAACCCAAGCCTCATTTAAAACCTAAAGTCCTATTGATTCACGCATTTGAGTCAAACCAGTGCCGTGGAGAGAATGTGACCGGGCAAGCCTATGGTCACCGACACCGATGGATTTCGGTGGAGTTTGTTCGGCATCCCAATCTTGAGCAATGCTCATCTCAGCGTTTAGTTTACTTTCTCCTTATGCATGACCGAACGATTCACCGCTTTTCACCATTTTGAGTAGTTGTAATATGCTTTTACTCTTTTAGAAATATATAGACTGTTTATATAATCAGAAATCTTCTCTACTATTCTTCTTATGCACGTGAGTATGCGACTTCGCATGGTACTCTATATTGTAGTTTTAAGCCATCTACTTTTCTTTCCCCGTTCGCTTAGAATTTGTTTGCTCGGGACGCGCAAACAGGTAAGTCTGGGGGTGTGATGAGTCCTGATCATATACACTTTTATGGACTCATCTGGGCCGTTTAGTTAGTCATTTCACTGCACTTTAGCCCTGTTATTGTTTATATTTGATATTCCATGCTAGGTGCACCTTTAGGCCCATTTTGGTGTGTTTTCATGTTTATCTTCATTAGTAGTTTTCATGCACTGTTAGGTGCCACTTTCAGTAGCTGGATTCGTGGTTGTACGCTGGAATAGGAGTCGTGCAAGTGTTCCCGGTGCAATTCTGCACAGGAACACTGCGCACGATCACTGGTTCTATTGCGCACGACCACTGGTCGTGCGCCACTGATCGTGTGCACTTAGCCCTTTTTATGAGTTCTGTTTGGTGTAGTGCGCACGACCACCAACGCTAGTGCGCACGACCACCGGTCGTGCGCCACTGTTCGTGCGCACTCACCATTAAATTTCTGAGTTCTGTTTGGTCTAATGCGCACGACCACCGACGATAGTGCGCACGACCACCGGTCGTGCGCCACTGGTCGTGCGAACATGTTATTTTATAATTTCTGTCTTTGCAGGTTCCGTCCAGGCAGAGCGCACGATCACCGAATGCTAGTGCGCACGACCACTGGTCGTGCGCCAATGACCGTGCGCACTGTTTAATTCCAGCGCCTATAAATTCCCTGCTCGCGATTTTAGGTCGGATCGATCGCTTCCAGCCGCCGTTTTCCGCCCGATTCCGCCCGATTTCGCCCCTCCACCGTCGCCCACCATATAGAGGTGCTCCGGGCTTGCTCTTCACGCCTATCTTGAGCCGGAGTTTCCTCTCGGCCTCCTCCTTCATCCAAGAGCTCCAAAGGAAGACCTAGCCGCTATCTCCATCGAGCAAGAGGAAGTTGGCAACCTCCACCGGATCGTGACACGAAGAAGACGGGTCCATTGGAGAGTCGTGACAGCTCTCTCTACCCCGGACGTAGTTGTGGACCGAGCTTGGACGCGGATTGACAACCCGGCGATTCCAACCGTGAATCTTCAACGAGCCTTCGGATTCGGTCGATTTCTTGCCTTGTTCTCCTTTTATTGATGTATTTGCAACTAGATCTAACATTATGATGAAGTGTATTTTGATTAAATAGCATTTTTACTTGATTATGTCTATGTGATTGAGTATTTTTGTTTATATTATTGAGGTGCGCCTTGTGGTGTGGTTTGTTGGTTGCGTTGTGCCGCCCTAACAATTGTTAGTGGTGTGCTTGTTGAAGAGGTGCTTGCGACCCTCATTCCGTTAGCCTACTCGCCCATCCGCCTACCGAAGCGTGGCATCGCGGCCCGTGTACTCCATCCCGCCTAACGAAGCAGCGCGCTCAAGGCCTGCATAGTTCGATCCGCTTGCCTACTCGTCCATCCGCCCTTACGAAGTAGCGCGTTCAAGGCCTACGTAGTCTTCCATCCCGCCGAGCGAAGCTTTGCATAGCGGCATTGCATAGGAGTAGTTGATAGCTTTTATTTTATTTTCCAAAAGCCAACCCAACTCCCCCGCATCCCATCCGATTTTAGGACTTCAATCTCAAGTCCTTCCTCGAAACCTAACTCCACCTTACTATGTTCCTTGAGAGATTCGATACTCGGGGATTACTCCTCGTTTTATATTACTTGAACGATCGGTACACTGCCGTTTCGTGTCGCAGTCGAGCTACCGCCTATAGCGGTGTGTGAGATTTGCGCCATCATTGAACGCAGGCTGTCTGTCGTTCGTCGAACGCAGGCTATCTATCGTTCGTCGAACGCAGGCTGCCTGTCGTTCGTCGAACACAGGCTGCCTGTCGTTCGTCGAACGCAGGCTGCCTGTCGTTCGTCGAACGCAGGCTGCCTGTCGTTCGTCGAACGCAGGCTGCCTAACGTTCGTCAAACGTAGACTGCCCGACATTCGTCGAACGCAGACATGGAATTACAAAGACCACTTCCCCTTCTACTTAAACTACGACGGCGACTAAAACACCTCGAACTTCTACGAAATCCACACCTAAACTGAAATTCAGCACTACGAATCCAACGACGAAGTCAAAATTTAATTCCAACAAGCCAAACTCGGGGTAAAGCTTCCCGAAGCTAAGATCTCAATAACTACACAAAATCTCGCACGCTCGATCTAATTTACATACTTTAACCAAGCTAAGGCTCAAAACTAAACCTGACGAGTTGACGTAACGCCCTTATGCCAAACATTATGCCACAGCGGCCACATAAATAATTAACGAAAATTAGGGACGTTACAGGTTGGTCCGGCGAGCCGGTGGCTCGGAAGGTTATGGTGACAAGAGGGTTAGCCCGGGGAGCTTATGACTCGGAGATAGATGGTAAACATGTTTCCATGTGCATAAAGGTGGTGGGTCTTCAGTATTGGACAGTCGTTCACACTGAAGTCAATACGTTGACTCGGCAAGTGTGGAATTTGCACTTAGCCATAAAAGTCTGGTGGTCCATCCAGTAAGAGTACGCAGATCCTCCGCGGTTTCGCATTGAGGCATACGATAGGTCTAGATTAGGTAGTGTGAATACCAACCTAGAGGTGGGCGAGGCCAACCCACCGCTTCCGTTTGCCACTACGGGAGTATCCTGGGAGTCTTGCTAACTCCAAAAAGAGGGAAACTAAAGGTCTGTGCGCATAGAGTCGAAGTGTGTGAGTTGCACTTGTATGAACATATCATTAAACTGCATAACTCTACATGTCATAACATAAGCATTGCATTTCAACCCTACCCCTATCATATAAATTGGTTATGGAACTTTTTATACGATAGGCCCTGCTAAATGACCCCTTGGTCTATAGTGTTGTATGACCATTCCTATAAATCAATAGTTACTTTTCTATTATGTACCTACCTTTACTTACTGTTCTTTACTTGCTCTTTACCATGCTCTATTACTGCTTCAATTATTTATATACACATGTGTAGTTGTAGACATTTCCTGTAGACAAGATCCGTCGTCATTTGCTTTATTTTATACCCCTTGCTGTCCTCCGATTCATCCTCCCGCACGGTACCTAGGAGCCATTGGAGGAGGGGTGGGGAACATAAGGCTTAGTCTTTTTTACTAACGGTCGGTGGACCTTATCATTTTAGGGGACCGAGGAGATGCAGCAGCACTAGAGGCCGGTGCAGACGGAGGCGGGCCAGTCTAGTACATGAGCACAAGTTTCAGGATCAGTGAGAGATTAGTAGTTAGCTTCCGTGAGTGATCTTGTAGTGAGGATATGATGTACATGGCATGAACCCTTTATTATTGTATTTATATAGCATGTGATTATGGACTTGAACTTATATTTGTTCATTTATACTTTTCTTCTTCTGTGATCGATATGGCCGACAGGATCGGCGTTTTGTAGTGACGACCCTCCCGAGTGATTGTGTCACCGCAAAGCAGCGGTGCTGGGCATAAGACCCAGTTTTGTAGTGAGAAAAGGGGTCTTACATTGTGGAGGTGGCTAACTCGTGTGTTAGCATCACCGTAATGTGGCAGTTCTGGGCATAAGATACGGGAACTCTCCTGGTGCGGGAGAGGGATATTACACCGAGGAAGTGGCCGATAAATCAACAATACCAGAGGCTGCCAAGATCGCATTCCCCGACAATTCATCTTGCTGTTCAGGAGAGCTGACGACCTCTTTCGCCGCATCCTCCGCCGCAAACTTGGAAGCTTTGGTCGCCAACACCTTCTTGGAGCTAGCGGTCTCTTTCTCTTTGATCTTTCCTTTTGGGGAAGCTACCTTGGGCGTCCCTTGGTCCTGTGCTCGCTTGGACAGTCGGTTAAGTATGCTAGCAATTTTTAAGATCATTGCAGTCTAAAAAGCAGTGATCGCCGACGGCACGAGATCACAATCCTTTCCATAAAGTTCTAGTTTCTGAAACCTTGAAGCTGTATTTATAGATTTCTCTCGCATTTATGATAGTCGCGGTCTCAGCGGTCAAAGTGAACATTTCCAAAGATCCAGCGAAACTTGAAAATGTGCGGGGATCATGTTTGTCTGGAAGCCCGCAATATCTCTTTTCCGGTCAAAATCGTCAGTTCCCCGTTTCTCCATTCTTGTAGATCGCGCAGACCGCCTGCTTCATCTCTAGATTTTCATCTAAGGCATATGCGGTCATGCTCCTGGGAGACCGTTAGACCGCGCGGTCTACAGTTTCTCCCCTTTTTGTTATTTGCACCCTTATCTCTGCCCTGGTTCTCATGTACCCCGGGCAGCACATAATTTTTAGATCTGCCCATTTGGGCAGCCTCCGCGTATATAAGTAGAGGGGTAGGTGTACCTGAAGAGGAACTTTTGGCTTCAAGCCTCCAACTTATGACCTGTGTAAGCGGTCTTGAAATCTGTCATTTTTCTACCTCCCATCCTTACCTGCTTCAGACCCCCCTTCCTGTAGCCTTTTTAAGATCAATCGAAGAAGCTCCATCCTCAGAGATCTCCTCTGGTTTTTTCTATCTCAAGTAACCTGCACTCCGCAGTCTTCCCCCCTCCCTTTTTAGTGTGAGTTTTGGAGGTACATCTTTTGTGCCAACAAAGGACTTGAAGAAAGATAACCACTCCGTCTTCATCTTCAAGTTCATCCTTTGAGGGATTTTCTTTGATGTTTTAGTTTTTATTATTTGTAACTCTTTTTATCGTCAATAAAGAATTTGCCGCTTGGTTGGCGACTAGGGCCTTGCGAGTACTAGGGAGAATTTTCCATTGGGTGTGGTGACTAGGTCTAGGGTTAGATCTAGGGGGCGGCTCGATGCCTCATCTATGGGGAGATAGGCTAGAGCCAACCAGTCCTTGGGAGAAGGGTCGGTATAGAAAACTAAAAAGGTTTTTTCGCATTTGCCTCAATCTCAAGCGTTATTGTGATAAGATTTTGTATTGATTTTTAAAAGCAATAATACTATATGTTTTTCTCTAAACTTGTCGTGCAATCTCTGATCTTTGAATTCTAAATGAAAAGGCATTCTCTGTCAATAACGCCGAGCGGTAACACAACTGTTGGCGGTAGTAACAATGTTCACATCTGTCGTCACAAATACAACCCACTTTCATAAGAAGCTTAATACAGTGTTTAATCTGAGATATTTTTATAAATACTATCAACCTATTTGAATAAACTCAAATTACTTACAAAGTTTTAAATCCCATATTCACCCCCCCCCCCCCTCTAAGGGCGCCTATAGGTCCAACAAAGTGCTCTAAGAAGGCCTCAGAAAACTCTCCCCAGAGAATAGTGCTAAGTGGTCGTCCTCTGAACGTAGAGCAACTAGCTTCCCACAACCACTCACGGGCATATCCCTCTAGTAAAGTAACCACTAAGGAAACCGTGGCTACTGCTGGGCACATCATCCCAACCAGAAGCTCCTCTACCCTCTCCACCCACTCCTTTGTCTACATTGCTGACTCGGAGCCTCAAACTATGGCTGGCCTCAACCCTCGAAATGTCGTCAAGTGGTATGTGGGTATAGCAAACCGCTGATGCGACTATGTGATGGGTGTACAACCCTGTATTCGCCGAGTGGATCATCGGGTCCCAGGATGTCATTAGGCCCAATGTCTTTTAAAAGGCGCTGCCCCTGGTAGGAGGGGTGGGTAAGCCGTCAGACGGGCTTAAGACCGAGGGGCGCAACCCCATATTATTCCGAAGAGGGGGGCGAGCCGGTGAGGCGGGCGTGTTGGATCTGTAGGCGCCCTTAGAGGGGGGGGGGGGTGAATTAGGGTTTTAGAAAACTTTAAACTTTTATAGAAATCTTTTGATATTTTGGAGAAAAATAAGTTAGATAAAAAATAAAGAGATAATGAAATTAGAAATGCAATCAATTATATTAAACAAGAAAAGACATGATTATCATTTATAAAATTGATTACAAAATCTGATTTCTATCACGCTAGAAATCAAGGCAAAATCTGAAAAACCCTTTTTGTTTTCTATACTGACTCGTATCCCCACGAACCGGTTCGCTTTAGCCGATCTCTCCCTAGATACGGCCTCAAGCCGTTTTAGCCAATCTATCACTAGAAAGGCCTCGAGCACGCCATAGATCTACTCCCTAGACCTAGTCGCCAACACGAGGCGAATTACTCCCTAAGTCCAACCTAGACCTAGTCGCTGTGTGGAGAATTCACGAACCGATTACAAAGATAAAATAAAAGACAAAGAAAAAAACAAAATCTTAAAACTCCCTCAAGAAGAAGAAGTTGATGTCTATGTAGAGGCGATCACATTGGTATTCAAGTTCTTTTGCGTTCTCGAACGTTGACAGAGTTCTTCGGGCTGCTTGGAGAAGTCTCTCACGAGTTCTCTGAATATATGGCTCCAATTCCTTCTCGAACAGCAAGCAACAATGGAGGAGTCGCGCGTCTTTTTATAGAATCAGCCACTACCGCCTGCGGTAGTACTACCGCCCCGCAGTATCCACATTAGGCAATGAAGCACACGGATCGTGGTAGTTTAGGCAACATTTGAGCACCAAACACTAGCGCGCCGCGGTAACGCTAACGCCCCACGATAGTGAGATATCCTTCCTTCAGCCACTATCTCCTTCCAAATCTGCTCCTCAATCAACTGCAGACGGGAAGTTTCCAAAAGCTACTGCCGGGCATTAGACTTAACGCGTCGCGATAGTACTTGCCAAAGTAGCGTCCCGTCGACATTCCTTTTTCTCCACTGTTTCCTTCTCGTCAATTGTTTCCATTTATGATATCACCCCGGATTCTGGTTGGCTACGATGGAGCCAACCAGGTGATTTTGGTTGCCTATGCTTATTCGTCGACATTCAGCCCCCCCCCCCCCCCCCCTCTAGGTGATTTTGGTTGGCTACGATGGAGCCACAGATTCTGTTCGGAAAGCTTCTATCCCATGAGCTGAAGCTGAGTATCAGAAAAGCTGAAGAAGAAGGATGCTCGACCTCTGGAAGGGAGAAGTCCGTGGCACTAAAGGCTAAGAAATCAAGAAGAAATAAAGCTACATCATCTGTTAGGAGACAATCCTCAGATGAAGATGATGAATCAGATGCTTGCCCCTCAAGCTCTGATATGTCTGATGGAGAGTTCTCTTCACTCTCCTAGAAATTCAAGAAATTGTTAAATAAATGGAAGCAAAAGAGAGGTCAATCCTCCTTTTCAGATCATAGAAGATCAAGGCGTGATGATGATCATCACAAGAAGGAACACAACGACAGGTATAAAATTAAACCAAATAAACATATTTCAACTGATATTATTTGTTATTGTTGTAATAAGCCAGGACATTTAAGTACGGAATGTCCACACAAAAAGAAGGAAGAGAAGAAATCCTTCAAAGGAAAGAAGAAAGAAGAAAAGAGCTTCTTAGCAAAGCAGACCAAGACTCTTAGCGACAGCGACTCAGGGGAGTCAAGCTCGAATGATGAATCCTATTTTGGACTTATGACAAATTCAGATTCGGATAACTACAACATGCCTTTTGAAGGGAAGGTAAACTCGCACACTCCACTTTCTGATTCTGAAACTAGATCCAATGCGAATGAAGGCTATTCTTTAGAGGAAGACTTAGATCTAATGGTTCAGTATAAAGCTTTATTGGTAGGATTTGACAAATGCCGCAAGGTAGTCAAATCTCAAGCATAAGAGATTGAATCTCTCAAGACGGTGGAATCAGATTTGAGGGAGGAAATTGAAATTAACTCCTCTCAAAGATAAAGTCCAAATCTTGAAAGATGAACTTAACAGCTCCACTGAATTATTAAATCTAAAGGAGAAATTCATAAATGAATTAGAAGAAAAGTTAGTGGTGGAAAGGAAGATAGTTGAAAGCTTCTCTAAACCAAAAACTATTCTTCCAATCATTGATAGATTTTCTGCTGTTGTGAAGGGTAGTGGCCTTGGTCATGAGGCTGAAAGTAGTAAGGCCGCTAAGAAAAGAGCTGTTAAAGGTAAGGGCAAGGTTGACCAAAATCAAACCCCATTCAAGAAGGTAGTGTTCCCTACAAACACTTATGATTTTGAGTCCCTGTATGGTCACTTTACAAGACCAACTCATGTTGAGTCAAGTAAGGGGAACCAAGGATGGAGCCATCCCCGAAGCCTCGAAAAAACTGCTTTCAAGGCACCTTATGAATAAGTAATCCTCAAGGATCATGGTTCATTTGTAAATGGATCAGTTGCTAAGAAAGCACCAAAGATCCAATCTATCATTTCTAAATCTCTTGAAGAGAAGAAGGAGTCATGCGTGTGTTGCAACCATGAGGCTTCTACTTCTAAGAATGTTGCTCTTGTTAAACTCCCCGTTCAAAAGTTAAAATAGGAGAACAAGAGAAGATACAATCGATTTGATTGTTGGTGTTGTGGCAAGGTTGGTCACTTCTCCATAGATTGTTGGTTTAACCCAGGAAATTATAAGACTCCACTGGTTAACAGTGTAAGAATGACCCCTTGCAATGTTAACACTCCGAGTGGTGTTGATCAAACCAAGAACCTAGGACCCAAATCCTTTTGGGTTCCTAAGGGTAATTAATCTGTGATTGCAGGTATGTCCAAAGGCCAACCAAAACTCTAATCAGGCATTTGGACAGTGGATGTTCATGGTACATGACCAGAACAAGAAGTATATAGCAAGGATGCTAATCAGTTTAGGAAATCAGTCCAGACACTGAAATTCTAAGGGGGAGAAAAGATTGAGGGGGAGCTGATTCAATATTTTCAAAGTTTACTCCCAAATAAGGACTCCTATGCAGTTGCTGAGGGGGAGCTTTGATCTCTCATGCTTTTCCTTCCCTATCTGAAGTAGTCAGAAAGGGAAAGAGAAGTTGAAGGTGGTAGAGAAGCCAAAGTTAAAAGAGAAAGTTGAAAGGGAGAGAAGGTTGTAAAGCTAAGTTTTTATCTCTCCTTATATTTAATATATTTCTTTGAATATTTATCTCTGTGCAATTCACCTTAGCAAATAGGGTTCTGACTTCTTCAAATAGGGGGAGATTGTTGGGTATTGTAGCCACAACTACCTTGATTTGAAGAAGTGTTCATTGAACTAAGATGAATTGATATTGTATTTGATGTTGCTATCTAGTGTGTGTTTGCAGATTATAAATGACTAAGTACAAACCAATGTCAGGTTTCAATGAGTCATTAAACACAAGCCTATGCAATGTAATTCCTCATTGTATGGACCAAGGTGTTGACTCATGTGGAATCTCTCTATTGGGATGTACTTCATATTCAAACACAGAGGAAGAGCCAAGAGAAGTTGTTGCTGATCTGAAAGAAATTATTTTTAAGTATTCAGGAGTTCGTCGAACGCAGAACATTGGCTGTTCGTCGAACGCAGAGCATTGGCCATTCGTCGAACACGGAGAATTGGCCGTTCGTCGAACGCAGAGAATTAGTCATTCGTCGAACGCATGGAATTAGTCATTCGTCAAACGCAGAGAGTTGGTCGTTCGTCGAACGTAGAGTTTTGGTGAGTTCGTTGATCTCTGTTTTGCTGAGATTGAAATGTTTCATCGATCGCCATTATTCGAGCTCCATTCGACGAACTGAAGTGGTTTCGTCAAACGCAACTTTTCTGAAGCTAAAGTGGATTCGTCGATCGCGTTCGTTGATCGCCGTTCGACGAAGGGAAGAAACAGTTTCATCGAGCGCTATTTCGTTCGACGAATTTTTAACAGACGGCAAATTTGTTCTGCGTTATTTTGTTTTTCAAATCCTGTCGGATTTAAGGAATGTTTTCCTTAATTCTTGCGTACAGCCGTTGGAAGAAATCTTCCTTAAATCCTGCTGATAGCTGTTGGAGAAGAAATCTTCCTTAATTCTTGCTTGCTGCCGTTGAAAGAATAATATTCTTTGAATCTTGCTTATAGCCATTGGAGAGGAGGTCTCTCTATAAATATTCTCTTTGGAATTTTCGTACAGGTTAATCGTTCTAATCGTGCATATCACCATAAACGAAAAAGGAATCTCGTCGGCTTGTGCGCTCTCGCTCTCGAAGAAGATGATCAACATTTGCCGATCGGAAATCTGGTCGATTCCTTTGTAAGTTCTCATCCAACAAGATCTCTGTGCTGATTAGATACTCCTCTAGATCTTGTTGGGTGATTAAGTATTCAGATCAAGAGCTTTCAAGAATCAACGTTCTTCCCTTCCCGTCTCAAGTTCAGAAATTCATTTCACAAGGAAGAAGAAGACCTATCTGTTCAGATCTGAAGAAATAGAATCTAAAGGAGATTCTAGAAGATTGGATTCTAAAATCCAAAGTATTTGTAAAATCCCTTACTCAATCTTGTAGGAATCTTGCTTCCGACTTGTAGGAGTTTTACTCCGAGTTTGTAGGAGCTTTGTCTCCGAGCTAGTAGGAAGTTTTTCTTCCGAGTTGTAGGAGTTTTACTCCGAGTTGTAGGAGAGTTGTCTCCGACTTTATAGGAAGTTTTTCTTCCGAGTTTGTAGGAGCTTTGCCTCCGAGTTGTAGGAGTGTTGACTCCGAGTTGTAGGAGTGGTGACTCTGAGTTGTAGGATTATTCATAATCCGAGAATAGTGAAGTAGCCTAGTCTAGCCGGTCGTGCTAGATAGTTGAGGTGGAAAGTGGACTACCCACATCGGGGAACCACTATATATCCTTGTGTTGTGCTGTGCTCTTTTGGTTTCTGTGCGCTTTTATTCAAAGTTTTTAATTCCGCAAAATGCCATAGAATCCACCTATTCACCCCCCCCCCCCCCCCCCCTCTAGGTGATTAAGGTTGGCAACTAGATACTTTCAGTAGCGTCCCGTCGACATTCCTTTTTCTCCACTATTTCCTTTTCGTCAAATGTTTCCATTTAAGCTAGCGCCAGCGGTAGTGCTATCGCGGCGCGGTAGCAACTCCTGACATCAATTTTCATCGACCGGCATTTATTTTGGTCGAACACCTTTTGTCGAACACCATCTTTGTCGAACACATTTTGTCGAATGCCATCTTCGTCGAACATATTTCGTCGAACGACATTTTCGCTAGTGCCAGCGGTAGTGCTAGCGCTTCACGGTAAATCATGCATTTCGTCGAGCGCCGCGGTAGAGCATGCAGTTCATCAAACAGGGATTATATTTCGTCGATCAAATTTTCGTCGAACGGGATTCCGCTTTCGTCAATCGTAAATTCGTTGAACGCAGTGATTAGCATTTCGTCGAACAGGCATTATATTTCGTCGATCGAATTTTCGTCGAACGGGATTCCGCTTTCGTCGATTGCAAATTCGTCGAACGCAGTGATAAGCATTTCGTCAAGTGCAGCTTTCAGTTCATCGAATGGAGATTTGATTTCGTCGAACGAACACTAGCGCAAGAGGTAGTGTTACCGCGCCGCGGTAACAACAGATAATCATCCTGATGTCGCTTCGACGTCTTTCTTTGTCGCACTCCTTTGAGGATTGAATGTTGAAGATCCTACACACTATAAACACAATGCAAGTATGATCAAATACAATAGGATTTGTTATTGTCAAACCAAGAGATGCGGAAAGCATGTTCCAACAGACTCCCCCTTTTGATAATAACAAATCCCTTTAGAAAGAAATAGTTCAAAAGATAGGAATTGTGTTTATTAAAAAAGGATAAGCATGAAATTTAAGACATGTGCATACACTCCCCCTAAATGAATGCTCCCCCTACAACAAAAATTCCTATAAACTTGACTCCCCAAACATGTGAATTTCTTTCAAATTTATTCTCCCCCTTTTGGTATTATCAAAAGAGGGTGGAGAGAAAGTTAAACAGGAACGTGTGCAATAAATGTGTAGAGAGGGAATGAACATGATAAAGAGTTAAACGCTTAGGGAAAAATACAATATATAGGAGTGAAAAAAAGGAATGTGAAGAATTTGTCATAAGGAAACCACTTGTTGGAAAAAATGTATTCATGATCGAGCGTACAAGTACTAAAGAGGTGGAAAGCATGAATAAATATATTTTTGAAGTGAACATCTATATAGGAATTGTGAAGCATAGTAGATGATTAAGAATTTAAAAAAAATAGATGTTGTAGCAATTTAAGTTCACAAAGGATTTTGCTTTATAAACATTTTAAGCCAAAAAAAAAGTAATGATTTCCAAGTAACCAATCTACCCATACAATATGTCAACACTCTAGCCCTGTACTAAGTGACGGATGGGCCTGAGGAGCTGCATTCATGCCGTAGGTTGGGGTGTTAGTCCCATATGCAAACACTAGACAAAAAACTTAAACTAGCACTCTTTCCCCCTAGTGCCTCGCAAGGCCCCACTGGAACCCTCTCCGGTTAAGGACAAGACATGACTAGAGATAAGGTTATCTAATGTCTACAACCCTACGCCCCCGCAATGGTGAGATATGAAGTCATGGATAATAATTATTGGAAACATTTAAGCATTTTAAATCTAATGATAGGTACATAGCCTATGGATTTATATTTTTATTTGAATTTATTAAACAAACAACTCACATAGCTATTTTTAAATCCCTTAATGAATCAGAGTTTTAGCATTACAATAATTTCATGTTGAGAGCAACCAAAAGAAATTTACCAAGCAAGTCTACCATTTGTTGAAAAAAGGAATTTTGATATTTAAGACTTTGATATAAGCATGAAAGCGCAAGGTAAAAATATATGGTGATGATGCGGAAGACTTATAGAAATATAAGAAAACTTTTTTTTTGTTATCATGATTATTCATAAGAAGAAATATGAGTTCAATTCAAAAAGGAAGATGTTTTTGTAAATCATTTTTCATTTAAAATCTTTAATTTTGACAATAAAGTAACCAAGCATGAAATAATGTTTCCAAAAATAAATTACTACAATGTTATATTAATTCACAAATTCAAGACATACAAAACATTGTAGAGAGCATGCTAGGTTATCTAGTGCATTTCATAAATAAATAGTAGTATAGAATTTGCATTAGGATCCAATACTCATGAGAAGAAGTGTTATGGAAGATAATGATGTGCACATAAGTGTATTTTGAGTAGAGTAAACAAATGTTTTAATCAAAAATACAAGAAATATGTAAAGTAAAGAGCACAATAAAACACAAATATTTTTACTTCCACACACTTCAATGCACAAAAAAAATGTACAACTACCAAGGTGCTTTGTACACACAATGCTCATTAAGACTTATCAGGGTGCAAAGTAGTGCTTGGGGGATCACATATTTTATTTTATTTTAATATTGAGACTAGTGATCTGGTGTACTTAAGAGTAAGTGGTTTTTATTTTGAAAGAAAGATAAGGTTTGCATAAGACACTTTACTATTCTTTCCAAGGTGCTCAACCTCACAATGCTTATTAAGACTTATCAGGAGGTTCAAGTAGTGCTTGGTGGAGTTATCTTTGTCACTTTATTTTTTGATTTTTGTTTTGTACAAAGTTCTCCGAACACACTTGTTTTGCAAACCAATATAATTTATGAAAACATAACCACTTTTCTTAACTTTTAAAAGTGCAAATAAAGGTAGTGTAGGTAAGATACTTGTGCAATTTTAATTCATTATACTATTACAAAACATACACAAGCATTCATAGATTCAAAAATCTATGTAGACAATGCCAAAATAAGTGAGTGAATAAATATCATTATCAAACATAAAACATTTACTCATACTTAGAGGCAAGCTAAACTTAGTTCTATACAACTTTTATAATACAATTTTATGCACAAATGAGTAAATATATCAACGAATGATACAAACAATGTTCAACGTAGTTTGAAGGAATGAATTGTAACATTGTAGAAGGTCTAAATGATGGGTTAAATCATGCTTGATTTTCAATGAAGTCCATACAGTATTTTTGATATTTTGAAGAATAATTTTGATTTAAAGTTTGAACTCATAAGAGTGCTCTTGGACTTACCGAGGACTACCATGTGAGGGGTTCGCCCGGTACTAGGAGATGTGATGGGATGATTGTTAAAAAACTTGAGGACCGGAGATGAAGTGTAAAATATGCAAAACACACTTCACAAAACCTTTCACAAGCGTAGCACAACTTTGACAATGAGAAGAATGAATAGTACTATGGTATTGAATATCTCTTTACAATGCGATGTATACATGGCGAGACATGATTCATAAGAATCACGGAGGAGAGAAGCATAAAACACAACTGTAAAATAAGCCGCAGCGACCTGACACTTGAGACCGCCAAACCGCGCGAACAGACAGGTTGGACGGAAGCCGCTGAGACCGCGTGAACAGAATACAGACCGCACCTGTCAGACCGCAACCCCAGACCGCCAACTCGTTGCTTTATTTCTCTACTAAAAAGAATCAGTCCGCACTTCTTGATCGCCCAGACCGCACGGTCTTGATCAAAGAAGAACCCGCGAACACTGAACAAGAACTGCACCCTGCGACAGACCGCAACTCAAGACCGCCTGGCCACATAAGACCGCCTGATGAACTGAGACCGCTGCACAGACAGCGAACACCTAAACACAGTCTGCCCGGACTGGTTTATTCAAAGCTGGAAGAAAGAAGACAAGGCTGACCGCGAGTTGTAAGCTGCTTAATCTGCGAACACATAAATCAGTCAGACAAATATCTCAAACCGCGCGACCTCAAAAAGAGACCGGCACAATCAAGCCGACTTTGAGTCCTTACAGTTCTCATTAATAATGATGGGCCCTGTACCCCTATTTATAGGCGGGTAGACGGATGTCGTCACCGCACAACCGGGATGCAATAACCGCCCATCATATCGTGAGCGGTCTCGCAGAGCAGACCGCCCGACCTCAGCAAGGCTCACAGCTCCTTATTAACCTTGCGGTTACAAACAAACCGACTGGTCACAACGGTCTCAATAAACAGACCGCCCGGTCTCCTTCCAATAACATCTGGCCGACTTAGGATAAGTCGCCAGACAACCCGTGCAAGTCGCCCGGACAGAAGAGGCGGTCTCCCAGATCATACCGCTCAGACCAAACCGCTGAGACAAACCAACCAGAGAACAAACGCAGACCGTGTGGTCTCTGCGGTCTCCAATCTTCAGACCGCTGATGAGTCCCATTTATATAGACATATTTGGACTCATCTGGGCTTATTTTCTTGCATATGCAATTCACTTTTAGTCCTTAATTGCTTATATTTCACTTGATCACATTTCTTCATGAAGTGCACATTTATGACTGTTGTGGTGTGCAATTGCACACTATTTTGTTGGGGGCAAGCACAATGTGCTCCCCATTCTTTTTATGCTTTTATACTTTTCCTGGAGGTGTGTTCCCAGCGTTTGGATGTGTTGTGCAGGTGGGCAGATCGTCCATATTGCCCAGAATTCATCATGTATGAATCGCACGGTTGTGTGTTTTATTAACGCACGGTCGGCTGCGATCATACGCTATGATCGGCTGGTCAATATGGTGATCTTCCCCGCTCGTGCATTTTCGTCACGCACAGTTGGAATCAACCGTGCGCTAACAAAATGCACGACCTCCTGTTCTTTGCCGAATTTCGAGCTTTCCGAATTTACCCGTGCGTTCTTACACACGATCGGCTTCGACCGTGCGTGAGTAAAACACACGGGCGCTCTGGGTCGTCTTCCTAGCATTTCTTTTCGATTAATATCGCACGGTGCACGCACGGTCGTGCGTTCGACCGTGTGTGACCAAATTTTTGAACTTTTTGTATAAAAGCTGCAGTTCTTGCCCTATTCCAGATCGACTATCTTCTCTCTCGCGCCTAGAGATCTAGTTTCGCGCCTTTTTCGCCGTTCCATCGCCGCCCACCTTAAGGAGGATCTCCGATCACCATTTCCTTGCAAATCTAAAGCCGGAGCATCCTCTCGGCCGCCTCCATCATCCAAGTGCTTCATAGAGAGGATTCCAGCCTCATCTTCATCGCCAAGCAAAAAGTTATTTGCAGTAGACGTGGCCGGATTGAAGTTTACCGGAGAAGAAGGGTCCATTAGGAGGAAGTGACAGCCCTCCTCGACCTCGGACGATAGTTGGGACCGAGCTAGGATGCGAATTGACAACCCGATGATTCCTACCGAGAATCTACAACAAGCCTCCGGATTCGGTCGTATCTCTTGCCTTTCTCTCTTATTTGTGCTTGATGTAAATGAGTGTAATCCTTATTACTAGATGATGTAGCACATATGAACCTTGATTTATAGTGTTTATTTCATGTTTTTGTGAAATGATATGACTTTTTATTCAACTTTATTCAATTTGATTTATTTATGAATTTTGGTTTAATATGTGAAAGTCATATCACAAGTTATATAAAGTGATCATATCATGATGGTTCAACAAAAAGAAAATAAAAAAAATTAAAAGAAATAAGTTAGGCATATCATTAAGTAGATTGATGATATTTCATTTTTAGTTGATTTTTACTTCATGCAAATGATTGGACACTAATGAATGAGAGATTTAGGTATCCTAAGAGGACCGAGTGTGACGGTTCCTTTGGGTACCCAAATATATCGTGTTTTCTTTTGGGGAGATATGATTGAATTGGCCCTTTTGGTTTGAGTTTGTGTTTCATCTTTAACTTTGGGCCGCCATTCAAACCTTGATTTTATATTGTTTTTATTTGTCAAATTTCCATGATGATTTTGCAAAACCTTATTTATAGAAAACTTGTTTATCTTTAAGTTTATGTTGGGAGAAAGATGATGTTGTAAATGATAATGATTTGGAATTTCATTTTCAAGCATTTGATATTTTTTATTTCCTTTGTAAGGCTTAGGCATATTATGAAAATTCACATTTAACTTGCTTTTGGAATTTGCTTGAACTTGTTGATTTATGTGTTGAGAATATTTCTTTATATTTTCTTAAGCAAGTTAACTTTTGTTTCCAATTCATAATTTTTAGCTTTGAGTTCGTGTCTAGCTTTATTATATGCCATTGTGCTATTTTTGAGAGTGGATACGATAAACTCAATATGATTGTTATATTCGTTTCTAAAGTCATCAAAAGTTTCATCCATCTCTTTAATTTCAATTTTATAGTTGTTCACATATCACAATTATTTTTTAACAGTGAATTTTCTAAAGACAATTTTTCATTGCGTTCGTTTACACAAATAAATTCCTTTTGAAGTTCCTTGTATTTTTCTTTAATATCATTACAATCAAAATATGATATAGAGTTTCCAAATGAAGAGCATGATGGAGATACAAACATTTCATTTTTTGATTCTACATTCATATTTGCTTTCAAGGTTTTATTTTCTAAACGTAGTTTTGCATTAGCCATTTTTAGTTTCTTAATCTTACGTTTAGTAGTTTGTAGTAATTGCAATGTAGAAATAGAGGTACAAAAAATAAAATTTGATTTCCTTACATTGCTTTCGGGAGAGGCACGATTTGAACATATAGTTTCTTTGACATCTTTTTGGCACTCCTCTTCCGAAGGTAGTATTTCTTCTTCTCTTCCACTTGATGTGCACTCCATGGATCCGTCATGAGAGGAGCATTCTTGAAGACTTGTGCAAGCTTGTATATTCTCTGGTTCTTGTGATTGTTCCATACCTGTAGAAGGAGAATCATAAGTTCTTTCAAGAAAATTCCAAATCTCATATGCGGTAGGAAGAGTATAAATAAGTTTGAAAATATTTTGATCTAACGCACAAAATAAACTATTCATAGATTTTGCATTTAAAACAATTTCGTTCCTAGTTAGTACGCTAGGTGGTTTTTCAATAGTAATATTCCAAACTTTTTCATCTAAGGTCTTAAGAAAATTTTTCATTAACATTTTCCACCCTTTATAATTTTTGCCCATAAATAAAGGTGGTGATAATACTTTTTCATTTATATTAAAATTTTCCCCATTAGTAGAAGCGAGATCATGATCAAGAGACGCCATTATTCCCGGTTGTTAAGCCGATTTGGAATAACCTAGCTCTGATACCACTTGTTGGATCTGTAGGCGCCCTTAGAGGGGGGGGGGGGGTGAATAAGGGTTTTAGAGAACTTTAAACTTTTATAGAAATCTTTTGATATTTTGGAAAAAAATAAGTTAGATCAAAAGTAAAGAGATAATGAAATTAGAAATGCAATCAATTTTATTAAACAAGAAAAGACATGATTATCATTTATAAAATTGATTACAAAATCTGATTTCTATGACGCTAGAAATCGAGGAGAAATCTGAAAAACCCTTTTTGTTTTCTATACCGACTCGTATCCCCACGAACCGGTTGGCTTTAGCCGATCTCTCCCCAGATACGGCCTCAAGCTGCTCTAGCCAATCTATCACCAGAAAGGCATCGAGCACCCCCTAGATCTACTCCCTAGACCTAGTTGCCAACACGAGGTGAATTACTCCCTAAGTCCAACCTAGACCTAGTCGTCGTGTGCCGAATTCACGAACCGATTACAAAGATAAAATATAAGACAAAGACAAAAACAAAATCTAAAAACTCCCTCAAGAAGAAGAACTTGATGTCGATGTAGATGCGATCGGATTACTATTCAAGTTCTTTTGCGTTTTCGAATGTTAACGGAGTTCTTCGGGCTGCTTGGAGAAGGCCCTCACGAGTTCTCTGAATATATGGCTCCAATTCCTTCTCGAACATCAAGCAACAATGGAGGAGGCGTGTGTCTTTTTATAGAATCAGCCACTACCGCCTGCGATAGTACTACCGCCCCGCGGTATCCACATTAGGCAATGAAGCACACAGATCGTGGTAGTTTAGGCAACATTTGAGCTCCAAACACTAGCGTGCCGCGGTAACGCTAACGCCCCGCGATAGTGAGATATCCTTCCTTTAGCCACTATCTCCTTCCAAATCTGCTCCTCAATCAACCGCAGACGGGAAGTTTCCAAAAGCTTCCGCTGTAAGACCCTTTTTTTTCAAACATCCGGGTCTTAGGCCCAGAACCGCCGCTCTACGGTGACACCCTCGCTCTGGAAGGTCGCCACTACAAAACGCTGATGAGTCCCAATTATATACACTTTTATGGACTCATCTTGGCCGATTTTATAGTCTTTGCATCACACTTTAGGCATGTTTTCGTACATATTTACATTCATATTTGTTATTCCCTGTTAGGTGCATTCTTAGGCCATTTTGGTGTGCAATTGCACGCTTTGCTGTTGGAGGCAAGCACTTGGTGCTCCCCAATCTATTTTCTGTGTTTATTTGGTGCTGGAGGTATTCCCAGCTGGGTTGCTTTGTATGCAGGTGACCTGATCGTCCTATTTTCCCCAGAATTCATGTCTGTGCATATCGCACGGTCGTGCGTTTCCTTGACGCACGGTCGGTTGCGGTCGTGCGTTTGTGCCTAGGCAGAAACGGAGCGTCGGAGTCTACTCGTGCGTTTTTACGCACGGGCGGTTTGCCCGTGCGTGAGTAAAACGCACGGTCGACCTGTGTATTCTTGATTTCAGAGCGTCGGATTTTTACCGTGCGTTTGTATGCACGGGCGGTGCTGATCGTGCGTAAGCAAAACGCACGGGCGGCGCAGCTTCTTCCCCAAGCCATATTTTATCCGTTAATATCGCACGGTCTGCGCACGGTCGTGCGTTCGACCGTGCGTGACCATTTTTTAGCCTGTTTGCTATAAAAAGCAGGAATTGAGGCAGTCAATGGGGAGAGCGATTGGAGGCAGACTGAAGCGATTCAGAGAGCGGGAAATCACTTCCTTCCCGCTGCTCTTGAGGGCTGAAGGCTTACCCTTCATCTCCACCACCATAGAGGCTTTTTCCGGTGATTTCCACCTCCATCCTTCCATCCGGGAGCACTAGGAAGCTTTCTACACCATTAGCTCAAGTATTCCTCGCCGAGAGATCAGAGAAGCGCTGAAGATCGTAGGAGCGGTGACAGCCTCCTTCGAGCCAAGCTCACCATCTGAGGGCCGAGTTCGGAGAGAGCCCGACAACCTCTCATTCCGGCCGTGAACCCAAGACGTGACTTCTTCTTTGTGGTCCTCTCTAACCTTTGATGCTTGAACTTCTTTGTTGTTGTTTTATGAATGCTTGTTAAGTTAATCTTGAGGATTATTACTTGTGTTCATATGCAATGTTGTTGTGATGGCATGAATAGCCATTTTTCCTAGTGATTTCTGAGATTCGTTGTGTGTGAAGCCACTAACAATTGCTAGTGGTGATGTTTAGAGAAGAGGTGTGTGCGACCCTCAACCGTCATAGTTACATTTTGTCCACGCGCCTTCCGAAGCACGGCATCGCGGCCGTTGCATCCATATCGCCTTGCGAAGCGGAGTTTTGACCCGCATCTCTCATTATTCTGCAATAGCACAGGATCCCAAACCAAACCTCCCGTGGTTACTTATTAACCCTTTTAACTGATTTCCTGGTTTGAGCAAATCGTACTACCCAACTTGCAGTCCTTTGAGAATGATATTCAGGGAGTTCCTCCCTATTTTATTACTTGAGCGACCGGTGCACTGCCGTCGTATCGCATTTTGTTCCTGCTAATTAGCAGTGCCGAATTAGCGCATCAAGTTTTTGCGCCGTTGCCGGAGAACACAAATGTGTGAGTTTTCTTGAGAGGGAGAGCCGAGAGATAGTAGTTCTTCCAGTGTGTATAGCCGCTTTATTATTTTTGTTTTCTTTTTAATTATATATTGTTTGTTATTATTTCTTTCTCTCCTGTTTTAATGTTTTAGGCAAGTTTAATCCAAGGAGTTTTTATTAGTTTGTGTAAATTTCCTTGCAAAGAATTTCAGTTTCATTATATCTGCTTTTATTGTTGAAAATGTCTTCATGGGATATTTCTCCTAGTACTTACGACATGATGGTCTATTATATAGACCAAATGAAGAAGTTAAATGCTAGGCAGTGTAGGAACATTGTTTGCTTGTTGTGTCGAGGAGAGGGTCATGAATTGAAGGACTGTCCTAGTCTTTTCAATCCTGACCTCCGCTCCTCCAGTCATAACAACATTGTCCCTATCACTCATTCTTTACCCATGGAAGCAATCATTCCCTCTACCCCCGATCTTATTATGTGCATGGACTCCTCACTCCCTGTGTATGGCTTCACTCCTAGTGATGATGATCACTCATCTGTTGGCCAACAAGGAGAGGAATGGGAGCTCCTAGATGCTCCTGAGTGGGATGTGGAAGGTATTCTTTCCAACGGGGAGGCATTAGCAGATCTTTTTACGGAGGAACCAAATCTTTTTGTTCCTCCAGTTTCTTTGCAAGATTTTTCTACACACATTCTTTATGATCCTATCGAAGTGAAGGAGTGGGGTGATGCTTTTGACTCAGAGGATGCTCCAAAGTGGGATGAGGAGTTTGTTTTTCCCGAAGGGGAGAATGAATGCTTTGAACACGATGGTGCACCTCGGTTGGATGAGGAGGATACTCTCTCTGATGAGGAGGTTTGCACTTCCTCATGGGACGAGGAGGTCCAACTCACCACCGAGGCCCTTGTGTTCTTGGGTTCCCCTCGCTATGATACTTACGATGATGATAGCGATCTATCCTTGGATCTTGCTGGGAGTGAGACCGGGACCACTCCCCTGATTTCTGATTATTTAAGTTTTTCTTCTCTTTTATTTCCTGACCCCCGTTCTTCATCTGAGCCTGTGTGGGTTGAGTCTTCACAGGTACCCCAGGAGGACTTGGAGCATGATGCTCAAGTCAATGATGAGTGTATCTTCTTATGTGAGGAGGTTGATCCCTCCAACATAGAGGAAGCCTCATTCATTGCCTTTTCCTCCTGCCACCTCCATGAAGACGACACCTTGCTGGGCAAGGATTTATTTTGTGGTGAGATGAGTGAGGACCAGCTCTCCTCCTCTTCTTACTTTTTATTCCCTCTACCTGTGATGAGCAGGTATTATTTATATTCAGGTAGAGGCGTGACTGTTCTATCGCCGTATCGGTACCCGCTACCGACACGCATATTAGAATCGTTACCTGTGCACATTTCTTTTCATAGACCCATTAGCTAGAACTGTTTTCAATTTGAATAAGTCGTGCTGTGAGGACAATAACCTCAGTAGTTATCTTACTTTTTCCTGCATTTCCTATTTCATCTTGTTTAGTTTAGTTAGCTATATTTTATTTTATTTTTGTACATTTTCTTTTGTTTTTGCGGAGCTCACCCCTGCAGGTCATTCTTCTGGCGGATGCTGCAGCTTTGTCTTGGTTTACACGCGTCTTCTGGTATGCTCACTTGCTGAGCATTGGGTACTCTCTTTCCCGAGACTTCATTTTGAATTTCATGGTTCTATCTTGTGTTGGATTGTTTAGTTTAAGTCTGGGGGAGAGATATTTATTGTACCCACTGCACGGGCACATCTCAGTGCATGCTAGAAGTATTTTATTTCAGTTATATTATTTGTTCATCTCTACCGCACACCACTACACCCACTTTAGCGCGCACTCGCTTGTTTGTATGCTCCTGTATATTCAATTCTTGGTTGTTAGGTAGGAATTGCTGTATTAGCCAAAATAATTGTAAGATGGAGTGGAATGTTGACTCTTGTAGTGCTCTAGTTGAATACTCGTGTCTTGCCTAGAAATTTGAGTAGAATTAGTTTTTATTTATGCTTCTATTTTATAATTAGTAGATTTGCGTAGATTATAATTTATTTTACTCAAAATGGTGAATGTGGTCGAATCTAGTGGTAGCGTGGTATTGTGTGTAGGCGAGCACGAGGTTCGTGTTGCTCGAGTCGGGAGGAAGGATTACCTTTCTCGGGGGCTAAGAACTTGCCCCAAGCGACTCTCGAAGCATGGGTGCGAACGATTTGCAAGTTGAGCGTGACGTAGGCCATCTTTTTGGCAAGCTTGAGCTTTGTTTTACCTTTCCTATACACTAACCATTGCTAGCCTATTTTGCGCCTACCCGATCTTTTGGTTCAGCTCCACCATACATCACCAAGGCCGAAAAGCTAATCCTATTATCGCAACCAAAATTAAGCTAAAAGCATTTATGAATGTAATTTTCCAATGCGGTGCGGTGATGCTAAACATCAGTGTTTATGTGGAAGTTTTAAAAATGTCTATGTGCTGATAATTGTGCTTTTAGATTTGTGGATGAAAAAAAAAGAAAAAAAAAAGCAAAGTAAAAAATTAGATTTATATCCCCAGCGTTTTAATTGAAACATCTAAATAGTATTGATTGTTGTAGGTCGTGTGCACACCCGGTTTCAAAGTCAAGTCTGGGGGTGTGTTACACGTGTATTATTGTGGCGGCTTTGAATTAGCACTTTTGTGAGCTCTCTTGGGTTGCGATTAGCCATCATGTTTATTTTTGCATTCCAAACCGTAACCTAAGCCTCGTGTACACCTAAAGTCCTATCGATTCGTCTTGTGAGTTCACTAGCGTCGTGGAGAGAGTGTGACCAGGCAAGCTTTTGGTTCTCGACGTTGATGGATTTCAACGGAGATAATTCTGAGTTCTAGTCTTGGGTAACATTCACCTTCGCGACTTGCTTACTTTCGTACTACGCGTGACCACGAGATTCACCAACATTCCATTTTTGAGTAAAAATAAATTTCTTTTTATGCATTTACACTTTTATAAATTAGCTAACATATGTAGAAACATCTTCTAATGAACTTCTATGCACACAAGTATGCAACTTCGCATTCTATTCCATGTTTGCAATTTTTTTGGCTAGCTATGCTTTTCCTACTCCAACGGATTTGTTTGCTCGGGACGCGCAAACAGGTAAGTCTGGGGGTGTGATGAGTCCCAATTATATACACTTTTATGGACTCATCTGGGCCAATTTTATAGTCTTTGCACCACACTTTAGGCATGTTTTCGTACATATTTACATTCATATTTGTTATTCCCTGTTAGGTGCATTCTTAGGCCATTTTGGTGTGTAATTGCATGCTTTGCTGTTGGGGGCAAGCACTTGGTGCTCCCCAATCTATTTTCTGTGTTTATTTGGTGCTGGAGGTATTCCCAGCTGGGTTGCTTTGTATGCAGGTGACCTGATTGTCCTATTTTCCCCAGAATTCATGTCTGTGCATATCGCACGGTCGTCTGTTTCCTTGACGCACGGTCGGTTGCGGTCGTGTGTTTGTGCCTGGGAAGAAACGGAGCATCGGAGTCTACTCGTGCGTTTTTACGCACGGGTCGTTTGCCCGTGCGTGAGTAAAATGCACGGTCAACCTGTGTATTCTTGATTTCAGAGCGTTGGATTTTGCCCGTGCGTTTGTACGCACGGGCGGTGCTGATCGTGTGTAAGCAAAACGCACGGGTTGCGCAGCATTTTCCCCAAGTCAAGTTTTATCATTTAATAACGCACGGTCTGCGCACGGTCGTGCGTTCGACCGTGCTTGACCATTTTTTGACAGAATCTCTATTTAAGCCGCAGGTCTTGCCCTATTCGAGATCGATCATTTTTCCCGCTCCCAGAGCTCCAGTTCCGCGCCCTTTTTGCCGTCCATCGCCGCCTACCTTCAGGAGGTGCTCCGGGCTTGTTCTTCATGCCAATCTTGAGCACGGAGATCATCTCGTCCTCCTCCTTCATCCTATAGCTTCAAAGGAAGATTTAGTCGCCATTGCCATCAAGCAAGGGGAAGTTTGCAACCTTTACCGGATCGTGAGACGAAGAAGTCGGGTTCATTGGAGAGTCATGACAGCTCTCTCTACCCCGGACGTAGTTAAGGACCGAGCTTGGACGCGGATTGACAACCTAGCGATTCCAACCGTGACTCCTCGACGAGCCTTCAGATTCGATCGATTTCTTGCCTTGTTCTTCTCTTATTGATGTGTATATGTTGTAGATCTTTATTATTATGATGAAGTAGCACTTAAACTAGTTTGTATTTCTATTTATTTCATGTCTATGTGAAATGCTTTGGTGTTTAAGTTGCTTGAGGTGCGCCCCATTCCATCCTCCATCCCACGGTCACGTTCGTGTGCCGCACTAGCTGTAAGATCACTTTTTTCCAAAACCCGCTCGGGTACTTGAAAACTCGAACCTCTCCCATATCACACGGTTGAGGTGGATCTTCGCCCAGAATCGCTGCCTTGCGGTGTCCCCAACACCCGGGTTGGCTAACACCGCTCAGCACCAACTCTGCCGGCTATACGATCATAAGTAAAATATGCCATTAAAGGAAGTACAGAATGAAGGCATGTCCACAATATCACGGCATCATATATAATGAAAAACAGAAAGTCCAAAGAGAAGTACAAGCAAAAAGGGCTTAAGCCCAATACATATCCAATATAATATACTCTCTCTCTCTTTACAACATGCGGAAACAACAACAAAACTCTCAAAATGCGGAAGTCTAACTATCTAGTCATCAACCTGTGGCGTCGTGGTAGTACGCTGCATCCGCTGCTCAGGTCCTGCCATCTCATCCTGCTGCGCGCGGGACAACCCCGTCTCCTCGGACTCCTGCGGTCACACCGACCATTAGTCATAAAGACTAAGTCGTTTTGTCCTCGCTTCCCTCCACGACTCTTAGGTACCGAGCGGGAGGAAGAAGCGGAGGACAACAAGGGGTAATCAAAAAGGAAGTGACATGGCACTAACTAGCAGGTATAAGTAAAGTAGTAAAAGCTAGCTAGCAGTATGGTGCAAGTATAAGGCAGTAAAGTTGAGCAATGAAGTAAACAGTAAATAGAAAGAAAGTGCGGTGCAGTAAGTAAAGTTAAGCTATCATCACAGGTCGTACCTTAACTTATATGAACGCCCATACGACATATAAGTTAAGATGTCCAGTCAACCCATCATATAAAAGAGCCCATACTAATTTATATGATGGGGGTATGCTAATGTTGATGTTATGCTATGCTATGATTATGATGTTTTAATGTGTTTATGCAATGTGAGTCACCCACACGACTCTATGCCCACAGACCTTTATAGTTCCCAATTTGGTTGAAAGGAAGCCAACCTTTCGGGTACCGACCGTCGTGGCTCACGGTGGCAGTGGATCGGGCACTCCACATCCTAGGCGGGTATGGTCACTACCAAGCCTAGACCTCATGTACGCCTCAACGCTAAGAACACAACAGCGGAGCTCCTGCGTACTCTTGCTGGAATCCACCAGACTTTAAGGTCGGGGTAAGTTATTAGGGATTGTCCTCCAGACCGCGGTACTCAAACTTACCGGCCCTCTAAACCTCACCCTCACCTGAGTCAATGTACTACCGTCGGTGACACGACTGGCCTAGTACCGAAGACTCACCACTAATTGCATAAGAAACAGGTGTTTAACATGTCCACCCGAGCTTCCGGCTCAGGGACTAACACACAAGCTGATCCAACCCATCTCCTTCCCAGAGGAGATCCATACCAGTTTGCAGACCTACTTAGGCTACTCTTGCCTACAATTTAGTTAGTGTTATTTTTAGGGTGAATCTTGGACTTCCCGCGGTGTACTCCGTAAGGGGCCCCTAACGGTACTACAGATCAATGGGCTCAACCCCACTATCCTCCTCAAGACAATTACTTTAGTTGGTGATTAACGTTTTGTTCACCCCTCATCATTTCATATAGTAAATGTGACTTAGCTCATCTTCCACCCCACCCAATCGGGTTGGACGTGCCTCCACACCTCATATACTAACCCTAACACAACCTCACAACTAACCCTAGGATTGACCTTCCATGAATTATTGTGTGCCATAACTCAATTAATGATTGTATATAACTTCTAAACACTACTTAGTGGTCTGAATTTTCTAAAACTCAAAATTCTGTTTTTACTAAACGCAGACCACTAAGTTGAACTAACTAGCAACTCCATAAGGGAACCCTTCTAAAAACTCATCACCAGGGTCTCTAATAATTATCCTAGGCTCCAAATGGCCTTAATAAGGTATGCTCCAATTTCCATAATTTCCCATATTAATTTGGTATTTAATATAATTTAAAGTAGTTAAGGTTATAAGTCAAATTGCACATGAACTACCCTCAAAATGATTCTTCATTCTACATGAAAATTATCAGTAAGGTAATATCCCATATCAAGGTGGTTCACTGAGTTCCATGACTCTAGGGTGTGAGTTGGCCTACTATATCATCATAGTTGTATAATTACCAAATTGCCACTATAATTAGGAAAAATAGTATTTCACATCTGAAAATTCTACAAAAATTACCAAGTGTCCAGATGGGGATCTAAAGTCCTCTGCCAAAGGGTTGTGTCATTAACATATGATTTGACATTTTAAAAAGATTTAATACTCAAGTGGTGTAAATCCCAATTTCTACATGAGGTACAAGAAATACAATTCTACAAGCTTCCAAACAATTATCATGGGCATATACTAACATAAAATGACAGATTTCCAAGTATCATAACATTGCCCCATGATTTGATATTTTAAAAAGATTTAATACTCAAGTTGTGTAAATTCCAATTTCTACATGAGGTACAAGAATACAATTCTACAAGCTTCCAAATAATTATCAACGACATATATTAACATAACATGACAGATTTCAAAGTATCATAACATTGCCCTATGATTTGATATTTTAAAAAGATTTAATACTCAAGTGGTGTAAATTCTAATTTCTACAAGAGGTATAAGAAATGCGATTCTACAAGCTTCCAAATAATTATCATGGGCATATAATAAAATAAAATGACAGATTTCCAAATATCATAACATTTCCCCATGATTTGATATTTTAAAAAGATTTAATACTCAAGTGGTGTAAATTCCAATTTCTACATGAGGTACAAGAAATACGATTCTACAAGCTTTCAAATAATTATCATGGGCATATAGTAACATAAAATGACAGATTTCCAAGTATAATAACATTTCCCCATGATTTGATATTTTAAAAAGATTTAATACTCAAGTGGTGTAAATTCCAATTTCTACATGAGGTGCAAGAAATACAATTCTACAAGCTTCCAAATAATTATCATGGGCTTATATGAACATAAAATGACAGATTTCCAAGTTTCAGAATTTTTCCCCATGATTTGACATTTTCCAAAATTAAATTCCCTTAAACTAGCAAGTACTTAAAATTTTCTACACAAGGAATAATACCTCAATAAATCATAAAAAACTTACTATAGCTCGTTTTCATCCCTAATCAGCCACTGATAGAGTTTCAACACCATACAAGGTCATATGACCATGCATTTCATTTTAATAAGGAAAGGGTGGCAATTTCATTTATTAGGAAGAAAAATACTTAAATACCTCTAAAAATTCTCAATAAATTAATTAAGTCATTTTATGCTCCTACAAACATATCTACAAAGTTCTGAGCCAAGGAAAGAACATTTGGTCCTATGCCCTTCACAAATCTTACCTTGCACCCTTAAGGGTTTACCCTTAGGGTTTTAGGTCACACCACCCTAATGGCTCCAAATGGACCAAAAGGATGTGTCACATGCATTTGCATATCCATACCCACATATCCATCATGATGGGAGGAGGCTAACACACTCAACTCCTCAAAATGGCCTAAACCCTACTTTGACCCTTAAAGGCCCTCATTAGGGTTTCCCACTTCCAATATCAAATCAACTCCAAATGGAGTGAAATTTTAGGTAGGCACTACTCATGTACTAAAGAGCATGCCACCCAAGTTTGGTCTCATTTGGACATCATATGCTCCAAAAATCAACTTAATTTAAATATTCTAACTACCACAAAAACCCTAGGTAAAAGTGTCCACCAGGGGCTGTCCCTTTGTCAGGGGGTGCCCATAGGGTATACCAACCCATGGTTAAAAGTACAGCTCCAAAGCTTGAAGGGTTTGACCTAGGTAATTAATTTAGTGGACTGAGCTAGTGTAAGACCAGTCCTAGTAAAACAGCTCCCTAGGGAGCTGTTGTTCACCAAATGACCTACACTTAAGGCCAAATGAAAGTTAAGACCAAGGCTTACAACTTTCATGTTGGGCACTTTTTCAAGTTCAGCCATTAGGAGGCCCTAATTTATATTTGAAGAGGACTGAATTTTAGAGGCAGAATAACAAATATAGAGAATTAATTAAATACAGAAAAAAAAGATCTGCACGAATCTTGGCGCAAATCAGACGGCGGCGCCATCGTCTTCTTCCTCAGCCAACGACTGGGATTCAACCACGCTGGGCCGATTTACTCCCTCATTTCCCGGCCACCTGGTGGCCACCACGGCCGGCCACCACCGCCACCACCTTCGTGGTGGTCGGGGCTACAACTCCCGGTGACATGGCGGTCGGAGGGGGCGTTTTCCGGCGATCCTGGGTGTCTCATTTTGAGCCGAAATCCATGGATTTTGGAGGTGGATCCTTCAGCATTTTGTGATGAGAAGCTAGCATGGGGGGAGGGGAGGAGAAACGAACCACTATTGGTGCGTGCCGGCGGCTCCGACGACAGTTGGCCATGGATTTTCCTTGCTCCGGCGACCCCACTCACGATCTTGATTCTCCAGCTAAAGCTCTGCTCCAGGTGCTGTTCTCGACTGCTCTCGACCTCCTGAAGCTAGTGGCGTGGATGGAATGAAGTGAGGAGGCCTCTTTGGCTCGTTTTGAATTGGAGCCTCCTCGGTCCTCTCATGGCTACCACCCTCCTGCACCAGCTGGCCCCTTGATTCCACCTGGGTCAAGCCCAGACCTACAGTAATCAGGGGAGGCCCCTAGGCTGATTGGAGGAGGAGTGTGGAGGAGGGGGTGATTGCTTTTAGCTTTTGCTTTATGCTTTAAGCTTTTTGATCAACTTTTGGTCCCCCCCCCCCTTCATTTGATTACTCAAGCTTAGTGTTAGGTTCAGTCTAGGGCTGGTGGGCACGCCTTAGGTCCATGAATAATTGGCTAGAGGATGGGGGTTGGGTCCCATTCAATTTGGGCCCAATATTCCCTTTAATGGGCTATGTTGACCATGGTTGACTATGGTCAACCAAGGTGAGTGGGTTGACCCCACTTGGGGGTAATGGGTCCCTTAACATCACCCAACATTAGTTGGTCCATGGTGGGGCTCCAATTGGTTCAATTTAATCAAAGGGGGGTGATTTTGACCTAAATTAAGCTAGAGTTGACTTTGGTCAATTTCATGCAATTGGGTCCCACCCAAGTGCAACTCTCAAGGTCATGGTCTTCCTTAGTGGTTAGGGTGGTATGGGGGAGGTCAATTTGGTGAATTGAGGGTCAATTGACCTAAGGGAGTGGTATTGGGCTATGTTGATTTTGTGCCCTTGGTGTGCACTTAGCACACTCCACTTGGTCCAAGGGCCTTAGTGGCCACTCAGCACACCACCCATGACCTGATACCAACTAGGGGTCTAGAAGGATGGGGATGTTACACTAGAAATTGCTAGTGGCGTGCTTGTCGACGAGGTGCTTGCGACCCTCATCCGTATGCCTACTCTTCCATCCGCCTAGCGAAGCGTGGCATAGCGGCCCTTGTAATCCATTCGCCTAACGAAGCAGCGCGCTCAAGGCCTGCACAGTTTGATTCCGCTTGCCTACTCGTCCATCCGCCCTTGCGACGCAGAGCGCTCAAGGCCTGCCTAGTCTCCATCCCGCCAAGCAAAGCATTGCATAGCGGCATTGCATAGGAGTAGTTATAGTTGTTTTTCTTTATTTTCCACAAACCAAATCACCCACTTTCGCACCCATCCGACTAAAGGAATTCAATCTGAAGTCCTGCCTCAATAGTAAACTCCACCTTACTGTGTTCCTTTGAGAACGATACTTGGGGATTCATCCTCATTTTATATTACTTGAACGATCAGTACACTGCCGTTTCATGCCGCAGTCTTACTACCGCCTATAGTGGTGTGCTAAGATTTGCGCATCAAACGCTGATGCTTCCGGCCAAATCGATCACGAAGAAGCAAAGAAAGATAAGCTAAAAAGAAAGCCAAGTCCACATCACATAAAAAGTAATACATCCACGAAGAGATGTACAAATAAATATAACTGAAATAAAGGAAGAGATAACAAGGGCTCCTACCCGATACATCAAGCCTCACTACAAATTCACTCACTGAAGCAAAATAACTAGAACTAATAGCCACTCACGGATCCTATCATCGGTGCTCTCGTGCTAGACTGCCCCACCTCCATCGGCACCGGCCTCGGGTGCTGCTCCGTCACCGCGGTCTCCTAAAATAATATGGTCCACCGACCGTTAGTCAAAAAGACTAAGCCAATCCCCCACCCCTCCCCCGTTGACTCCTAGGCACCGAGCGGGAAGGATGAAGCGGAGGACAAACAAGGGGTAACAACAATAGCATATGGCAAGGTATTATCTACAGGAAAAGATCTACCACTACACAAGTATATTTGATTATAAATAAAACAGTTAGAAAGCATAGCGAAAGCAAGTAAGGAATAAATAAAGTGCAGTAAATAAAGACATGTATATAGTAGAAAAGTTACCATTGATTTATAGGAATGCCCACACAAACCTATAGACCAAGGGGTCGTTTAGCAAGGCCTATCGTATAAGAAGTCCCATAACCGAATTATACGATAGGGGTAGGGGTTGAAATGCAATGTTTATGCAATGACAGGCAAGGTATGCAGTTATGCAATGTTCATACAAGTGCAACTCACCCACTTCGACTCTATGCGCACAGACCTTTAGTTCCCCCTTTTTGGAGCTAGCATGACTCCCAGGATACTCACGTAGTGGCAAACAAAAGCGGTGGGTTGGGCCTCGCCCACCTCTAGGTTGGTATTCACACTACCCTACCTAGACCTATCATACGCCTCAACGCAAAACCGCGGAGCATCTGCGTAATCTTATTGGCTGGACCACCAGACTTTCAAGGCTAAGTGCAAATTCCACACTTACCGCGTCAACGTATTGACGTCGGTGTGAACGACCGTCCAATACCGGAGACCCACCACCTTCATGCACATGCAACATGTTCTACTATATCCCGAGCCATAAATTCCCTGGGATAACCTGCCCGTCATCAATAACCTTCTGAGCCACCGGCTCGCCGGACCGACCCGTCCGTAACAACAAACACTACTGAGTCACAAGCTCACCGGACCAACTAATCCGCTGCTTCAACCACCGAGCCTACAGCTCGTAAAACCAAACCAATTAACTTCTCATAACCACGGGGTGTGGGTGTGTGTATTATTAAGTTAATCTTGTATAACAACTTCTTACTCCTACGACTTATGGTTAATCTTGGACTTCCCGAGGATTACCCTGTAAGAGGCTCGCTACGGTACTAGGAACTGTAATGGGATGAAACCCAAAAGTTCAGTTTCTCAAGACACTTAGTGTTGTTGGTATCTACCCATAAGAACACCCCTCTTATCATTTCACTTGAGTTAAACCTAAGTGCTTTATGACACGCTAGGAAAAAGAAGATCCTTCGTCAATCCCAAGCACAACCTTACCCTTAACTCACCAAGCACTCTTAATATATAACTCCTTTTTGGTGACCTAACACTCTTCATCCTGACCATGTACGCCAACTACATGCCATTCCCACTTAGTAGGCCACTAGTTACCCAAGCTCCACAGTTTTACTAAACGCAGACCAAACTAACTATTTGAAGCTTACAACTAGAGGTACTCCAAATATTCATCCAACTGACCCAAGCTATTTACTGGAGGTCTATCATGATGTTATTAGACTAATTCCAGAGAATCATGTTTTTCCCTAATTAATTAATATTTATTTTAATTTCTCCAAGCATCTGCTAAGTATGAAAATGAACATAAAGTGTAAGTAAATCTTATGATATGGCTCTCCAAAAATTATGATAAATCTACGGTGACTAAATAACATCAGAAACAGCATATCATATTTTTACAGTAAGAAATTTTTCTCTAATTTAATTATTTATCATATATCCAAAATCATAGTTTTATGAAGGAACCACCAAAAAGATCAAAACTAAAATTATGGGAAAATTACCAAGCTCTTGTATTCACCAGAAAAGGCTACTGACTAAGTTTCAGGATTTAAGGAAATCATTTTCGCACTAAATTAAATACTTTAAGAAAACCTCAAATTAAAAGAATTGTGAAGTAGCCTACTGATTTAAGTCTTCAAAAATTCTATAAAAATTCACAGAGCTTCCAAATGTTCTGAAAGGTCCTATCATCAATTTGCACAATTTAACAACGAGTTTTGGACCCTCAAATATTTTTCTTAAGTTTAAATCAAAACAGGTGCCTTAAAAATGAAGTACTGATTAAATCATTTAATAAAATTTACAAAAATTACCAGAGGTCTAAAACATGATTATAAGCACACAACCAAAGTCTCATCATCATCCAAGACATTTTAAGCATGCAAATGTTTCTTATAAGAAGTTTCCCTAAAGGGGTTATGTCCTAATTCAAAGGGAATATTGGCTCCTAAAATTCTTATAAAATTATCCAGTGCCTACTTACACCCTATCCACCAAGTTTCATAACCATCCAGGGACTTTTGACCACATGGCCTTCACAAGGTTCTAAATGCACACCTAGGAATAAAACTATTGTTCTAGGGCTTAATCACCTCTACTCCACCCCAAACCACTCATGGAGGTGACTTAGGTGATCCTAAATCAGTTACCAAGGTTTCACTTCATGGTGATGAGTTTTGACCACCATACCCCAAGGTAAACACCATACCCTAACTTTGACCCTATTTGTCCTAACATGGGTTTACAAAATACTGAAACAAAACAGTCCCAATTGGGCTGATAATTTTACCAAGGTCATACAAGAAACCTAAGGAGCACCCACCAAAGTTTGGAGGGCATTGGAGGTCATTTAACCCACTAATTGATTATTAGATGATTTATGAAATTATTTCAAAAACCTTAGAGAAAGTTTCTCCTAAAAATCCCATCTTTGGATATGATGTGTGTGTAGGTATAAGTAGACTATATTTCAAATCTCAAGTCCATATCATTTCCCAATCAAAAGTTATTCAAGAAATGGTGGCTGTCCTACACTAGGGACCAGCCCCACTAAAATGGACCTACAGGGAGCTACAGAACTCCTTTTGGGGTGAAATTAATTTTAAAAAAAGTTAGACTCCAAGGGCTACAACTTTGATGTTGACCACTTTTTCTGTAGAGGGGCCTAAGTATTTTTAATAATTAAATCTAAGTACAACAAAATATATGACAGAAATCTTATAAACATTTAATTATATAACTGTTTTTGTGTTCGACGAAATTCAAACTCTGCGTTCGACGAAAGCAGATCAAATCTGCGTTCGACGAAAGCAGATCAAATTTGCGTTCGACGAAAACTATTTCGTTCGGATAATATACTTAATAATAGCGCTCGACTAATTTAACGCAGAACTGCGTTCGACAAAACTTTACAAAAGCCGCGTTCGACGAAAATCAAACTCTGCGTTCGACGAAAGCAGATCAAATCTGCGTTCGACGAAAGCAGATCAAATCTACTTTCGACGAAAGCCGAACGCAGCTGCGCTCGACTAATATCTCGAATAACAGCGCTCGACTAATATCTCCAATAATAGCGCTCGACTAATATGTCTAATAACAGCGCTCGACTAATTTCTATTATAACAGTGCTCAACTAAAGCAGACCAACTTTCGTTCGACGAAAACTGAACAAAGCTGCGTTCGACTAAATCCTTACAGCGCTCGATGAATTAAATGATATATCTATAAACATTAATATAAAGATCTGACGGCTCTCCGTCATCGTCCCCAACCTCTGGACGGTGCGCGACAGCCCATCCTGGGCTTCCTTGCGGGGCGATTTCCCGGCCACCTACGCCTCTTTCCGGCCGGCCAATGCCACCACCACCTCCGTTGAGGTGTTGGCCGGCGATAGGGGTGGTTGGCCGGCCGGAGGTGGTCGGATCTAGTTTTTAGAGGAGGGAAAAAGAGTACGTAACGTACTCTTTCGGAAACAAAAATCTGATCCCTATTGTGCACGGATCAAGCCCCGAAATATGAAAACATCTAGCACTATGGGAGGAGAAGAGGATCGGACCTGTGTGGGGGCTTGGTGGCGTGAATTACGGTGAGTTGCCATTGACGGTGCTGGAGCTTTTTGTGCCATGCCGATCCGTGCTACTGGTGCTCGATTTCTTCGGGGAAGAGGGGGGTTTCACTCCTTTCCAACCTCTGAAGATGTTAAAAGGGTCGATTGAGGCTAAGGGTGGGGAGTTGCTCGGATTGCCATTAATGGCCATAAGTGGAGATTTCGGTTACACTTAGGGGGGATGAATTGGCCATCAATTAGGCCGGGAAGAAGCTGAAAACTTCTCCTCTCCGCAAGGGGAGGTGAATGGAGCCATTAATTGCTTATATTGAGGGGTTTCTCCTTCTCCTCCATTAACTCCCCCTTCTTTCTCTCTCTTCCAAAATGGGCTTTCTCTCTCCTGTCCGACTCTCTCCAAATTGAATGGCCACCTTAGCAGAATTCAATCCCCATTAGGTGGTGGACCACCTTAATTGGGTCTAGCCCAAGTGGATTGGGTCCAATTTGGGCAAATTAGATCATTTTGACCTAAATTAGGGCAAGGGTAAATTGGTCAAATTGCAAGTCCCATGATGGCGCAATTTGGTCCATTAGGTTCCTAGTACCCATATAAGGGTAGAGGCAGGGTCAATTTGGCATGGTGGGGGCCAATTGACCTTAGTTGAGTTAGTTTGACCAATTTAGGGTTAAGGTTGACTTTAATCAAATTGGCCTCTTAGGTTGACCCCAATGGGTCACTGGTGCTTCAAGGAGACCTCTAATGGGTTAGGGATGATATTGTGGGGTCAAGGTTCAAGGTGGGGTCCTAAAGCCCAACCCTAGGCTTGGTATTTGAAAATTGCTATTTGCAGACCACTTGGGTTTTCTCCTTCTCACCAATGTTCACAAGGTCTTGATCTCTTCCTATGGTTTTGTCATGACCTAGTCATGACAAAATCAACTTAGAGGTCTAGCTGTTTGGGGGATTTTATAAATCCCAATAAACAAAAAAAAAATTTCATCCTCGAAATTCAGGTTAGGCTTGCGGGGTTTTTCACCAAGAGTGACTGAACGTAATATCCCCTAAGAATTGAAGTTATTCCTGACTCGAAGAGCACCGACTATCTCTGATACATCAGTTCTAGAAGCTCCCTGATAAGCTTCTCATGTCCATGATTTCTCCAAAGGACCTTGATTAGCGGGACCTTCTTGCGCCGCAAGACCCGCATCTTCGTATCATCTATCCTGACCGGGGTAACCTAGCTACCTTGGTCAATCTATCCTCGATGTTCCAAATAAACATGTGCCCCGAGTGAGGATGTGGTAACATGTGTATGAAATCCATAATTATATCCTCAATCTTCCACTCTAACCTGGGCAGATTCCTATGCCTTTAAAGTTCTCTTCACACATTCAATTTCTTACTCTTTCAGGTACGTCCGAGTAATCAATCATTTATATTCTACAACTTTTCTAGTTTTTACTATTGATGGAACTAATCGGATTGTCTAGCATCCCAATCAACCTTAAATTTCAATGGGGGTGCACTTGTGAACCTTTATGAGTACATGTTAACCAACCACAATTAGTATCCATGTTGGTAAGACGACTCCCAATCATTTTCTACGTGGAGTTTGATTCATAAGGTATACGAGTAAAATCTTTTGAAACCCTAAGATTTTCAACAAGTCAATTTCATCAAGAAAAAATATCTTCACGTTTATTTCACCAAATTCCTATCACTTCCACATATGCTAGTCTCGATCACTTTCGAATGGTCCAAGGTAAGATAAACTTAGATTTTTTCTTATCATAGTAAACTCAAATACTATATTCTAATTCCAAATAGTCATCGCTTGAGATCATTGGTTATTCAACATCATAGCTCCCAAGGTATAAGGGTTATTATTGTAGTTAAAATTTTCCACCATGACAGGGAGTGATTTTTAACAAATCATAAGTTGATCACTTCTGAATGCCCCAAACCACAAGAACTTCCAATTATAATTAGAGCTTGCTCGACCTAATTTCGGTTCCCAACTTCCAGAAGGGTATCTGCATCCCTAAGTAACCAGACCTAGCCACTTTACATTTCTAATGTTTCAACTAAGGTCAAGTTGTTGTTCGATCAATGATGTATATCCATTGTCGTGGCAATACTACAGATCATGATTCCCAAACATACTGTTACACCGTCTCATCTTTGTCCAAGCAATATTGAATAAGATCGACTTCAAAGTCATCATGTTCCCGACATAGCACTTGCTAAATTAGATTTAAGGGACACCCAAGTCAGTAACTTATCTGCCCAATAAACAAAAGGTCAGCCCTAATAAACAAAAGATAAGCCCCAATAAACAAAAGATAAGCCACTATCTATTTTGGGTTGAATATCTTCAATATCACCAAGTTATATTCGTCCCAAGTATGCAATCAATCCTTAGGGCACACAACCTTAGAATTGGGGTTCTATCTTGAGACTCATTGGTATACTACACACCTTAGACTCCTCTAGGTACCTTCTACGACAACCTTATCAGGGTCAAAATGTCACCCAATCCCAAACGGGTCCCTTCTGAACTTCAATTCTTGTCCGACTCTCGGTGCTTGGTGTAATGATTGTCTCAATGTAATCATGTCACCGGTACGAGGGTTGAGTCTACGAGTCCCACCCTATTCTTCTTCTGAGTCAATCTCTCTTTCTCTAGTCTCTTTGGAGTATCCTCGTACCTCCACCAAAAGTTATACCTACGGTCTATTTTGGACTAGGTCATGGTATAAATTGTTAAGGTAAGTCACATGTACTAGTAGGGTTGAGTCTAACTCATTAACTAAGGGACTATCTAACGAGATCTTTGCAGCCAGAGGTATTCCCTGCCGGGGGGCAAGGTTCGCCACAGGCTACAAAAGAAAACTTGACACTCGTAGGGGAAAACTGACCAAGAAGATTCAGTTAAAAGTGGACCTTTTTTCAATGTGATTCCCATATGGGCACACCACTACTTCCGCTGCTAGTTTTTCCTCAAACTAAGCTCGCGCGGGGTGGCCCAGGGTTTGTGGACTTCTTTTCTTCGGATCGAGGTTTGCTCTGATACCACTTGTAAGACCCCATTTTTTTTCTTTTCAAACACCGGGTCTTAGGCCCAGAACCGCCGCTTTGCAGTGACACCTTAACTCGGGAAGGTCACCACTATAAAACACCGATCCTGCCGGCCAAATCGATCAAAAAGAAAAGTGCATTAAAGAAGACAAGTCCACAGAATCAACATAAAATATAAAACCATAAAGGTAAATGTCCATAGATAATAACTGAACAAAAGATTGTTACAATAATAAAGGGCACATGCCCTGTACATCATGTCCTCGCTACAAGATCACTCGCGGAAGCTAACAACTAATCACTCACTGATCCTGATTCTGCTGCTCCTATAATAGGCTGGCCCGCCTCCGTCTGCACCGGCCTCTGGTGCTGTTGCGTCTCCTCGATCTCCTAAAATGATATGGTCCACCGACCGTTAGTCAAAAATACTAAGCCAATCCCCCACCTCTCCCTCGGTGACTCCTAGGCACCGAGCGGGAAGGATGAAGCGGAGGACAACAAGGGGTATAATCAAAAGTAGATGACAGCGGTACAGGGAATGTCTACTCTACACATGTATATATACATAATTGAAGCAGGAAAAGAGCATAGTAAAAGCAGGTAAAGAATAAGTAAAGTACAATAAGTAAAGCAGGTACATAAAATGAAAGTAACCATCCATTTATAGGATTGCCCACACAAACCTATAGACCAAGGGGTCGTTTAGCAAGGCCTATCGTATAAGAAGTCCCATAACTGACTTATACGATATGGGTAGGGGTTGAAATGCAATGTTTATGCTATGACAGGCAAGGTAAGCAGTTATCCTATGTTCATACAAGTGCAACTCACCCACTTCGACTCTATGCGCACAGACATTTAGTTCCCCCTTTTTGCAGCTAGCAAGACTCTCAGAATACTACCGTAGTGGCAAACGAAAGCGGTGGGTTGGGCCTCGACCACCTCTAGGTTGGTATTCACACTACCCTACCTAGACCTATCGTACGCCTCAACGCAAAACCGCGGAGCATCTGCATACTCTTACTGGCTGGACCACTAGACTTTCAAGGCTAGGTGCAAATTCCACACTTGCCGAGTCAATGTATTGATGTCGGTGTGAACGACCGTCCAATACCAGAGACCAACCACCTTCATGCACATGCAACATGTTCTACTATATCCCCAGCCATAAATTCCCCGGGCTAACCTGCCCATAATCAATAACCTTCCGAGCCACCGGCTCGCCGGACCGACACGTCCGTACCAACAAACACTACTGAGTCACAAGCTCACCGGACCAACTAATCCGCTGCTTCAACCACCGAGCCTGCAACTCGTAAAACCAAATCTACTAACTTCTCGTAACCACGGGGTATGGGTGTGTGTATTATTAAGTTAATCTTGTATAATAACTTCTTACTCCTACGACTTATGGTTAATCTTGGACTTCCCGAGGATTACCCTGTGAGAGGCTCACTACGGTACTAGGAACTGTAATGGGATGACACCCCAAAGTTCCCTTTCTTAAGACACTTAGTGTTGCTGGTATCTACCCATAAGAACACCCCTCTTATCATTTCACTTGAGTTAAACCTAAGTGCTTTATGACACGCTAGGAAAAAGACGATCCTTAGTCAATCCCAAACACTACCTTACCCTTAACTCACCAAGCACTCTTAATATATAACTCCTTTTTGGTGACCTAACACTCTTCATCCTGACCATGTACACCAACTACATGCCATTCCCACTTAGTAGGCCACTAGTTACCCAAGTTCCACAGTTTTACTAAATGCAGACCAAACTAACTATATGAAACTTACAACTAGAGGTACTCCAAATATTCATCCACTGACCCAACCTATTTACTGGAGGTCTATCATGATGTTATAAGACTAATTCCAGAGAATCATGTTTTTCCCTAATTAATTAATATTTATTTTTTCCTCCAAGCATCTGCCAAGTATGAAAATGAACATAAAGTGTAAATAAATCTTATTATATGGCTCTTCAAAAATTATGATAAATCTATGGTGACTAAATAACATCAGAAACAGCATATCATATTTTTACAGTAAGAAATTCTTCTCTAATTTAATTATTTATCATCTATCCAAAATCATAGTTTTATGAAGGAACCACCAAAAAGATCAACACTAAAATTCTGGGAAAATTACCAAGCTCTTGTATTCACCAGAAAAGGCTACTGACAAAGTTTCAGTATTTAAGTAAATCATTTTCTCACTAAATTAAATACTTTAAGAAAACCTCAAATTAAAAGAATTGTGAAGTAGCCTACTGATTTAAGTCTTCAAAAATTCTATAAAAATTCACAGAGCTTCCAAATGTTCTGAAAGGTCCTATCACCAATTTGCACAATTTAACAATGAGTTTTGGCCCCTCAAATATTTTTCTTAAGTTTAAATCAAAACAGGTGCCTTAAGAATGAAGTACTGTTTAAATCATTTAATAAAATTCACAAAAATTTACCAGAGGTCTAAAACATGATTATAAGGGCACAACCAAAGTCTGATCATCATCCAAGACATTTTAAGCATGTAAATGTTTCTTATAAGAAGTTTCCCTAAAGGGGTTATGTCCTAATTCAAAGGGAATATTGGCTCCTAAAATTCTTATAAAATTATCCAGTGCCTACTTACACCCTATCCACCAAGTTTCATAACCATCCAAGGATTTTTGACCACATGGCCTTCACAAGGTTCTAAATGCACACCTAGGAATAAAACTAGTGTTCTAGGGCTTAATCACCTCTACTGCACCCCAAATCACTCATGAAGGTGTCTTAGGTGATCCTAAACCAGTTACCAAGGTTTCACTTCATGGTGATGAGTTTTGACAACCATACCCCAAGGTAAACACCTACCCTAACTTTGACCCTATTTGTCCTAACTTGGGTTTACAAAATACTGAAACAAAACAGTCCCAATTGGGCTGATAATTTTACCAAGGTTATACAGTAATCCTAAGGAGCACCCACCAAAGTTTGGAGGGAATTGGAGGTCATTTAACCCACACTATTGAATTGAAAGTACAATTGCATGAAAGAAAGAAGGAGTACAAAAACTACTAAAAACATGAAATCAATACAAGAAATGAAAACTTGAGATCCCAAAATTCACCCTTTCAGTTCTGGTGATGTTGGCTTAAAATAGGCTTCAATTTGAGATTACACGCCCTCGGTCACGCGCGTGACCAAGGGCGTGTTCATGACGTGATCGAAGCTAGTGCGGGATGGACGCCTTCTAGCTTCAATGTGGGCATTACGTGTGCGTCACGCCCTATGTCATGCCCATTACCTAGGGCATGTAATCTTTAAAACAGCGCCTGGTGGGAAGCTTTGGACAGGAAGTGGCGCGGGTAGTGTGTTGGAACATCTTCATCCCCTTCTCCTAGGTTTGAGAATAACAAATAATATGTGTATTTGATCGTGTGTGCTTAAGTGTGCAGGAAACAAGTCCATATGACTCAAGGATAACATAAGAAGGTTGCCCCAAGATTTGAACACAAAATTTCACCATGCCCATTAGCGCCGGCGGTAGCACCTAGCGCAGGCGCTAGCTATGATTAGTGAAATTCTGAGAACATCTTTAGAAGATGCTAGAGCCACGCGGTTGCAGATAGCGCAGGCAGTAGCACGGAGCACAAGAGTCAATATGGTAGGGTTTCCTCGGAATGAAGATACGCACACAGAGAATAATTCCTAAATGAGTATAGCGCCAGCGGTAGCACCAGCGCAGGAGCTAGCACTCATTCCTATAAAAGGAGGCCTCTTCTCTTATTTTCCTTACACAAGTTTGATAGAGGTTGAGTGCTAGAATTTCAGAGCCTTATTCTGCCGAAAGGTGATCTCCCACCAAAGTTTCGTGAATTTCTGAAGAAGGATTTCTTCACGTCGGATCCGATCGAAGATCACTTCATCAATGCTTATACTACAGCGGTCCTTCGTATCCAACTTCAAAAGTTCTTCATGAGGGAGATTTTAATATTATTGTCATTTTATTTAACATCTTTTCTTGTAATCATTTAGTGAATTCGCCTCGTGTTGGCGACTAGGCCTGGGTAGGACTTAAGGCATAAATTCACCTCATGTTGGCGACTAGGTCTAGGGTCTAGATCTAGGGGGTTCTCGAGGCCTTATCCGACGAAGGAGTGGCTAGAGCGGCTTGAGGTCGTATCCGGGGAAGGATAGGCTAGGGCCACCGGTTCGTGGTGATACGAGTCGGGATAGAAAATGAAAAAGAGTTTTATTATTATTCGCCTTCGATTTCGAGCGTTATAAGAAATCAAGTTTTGTAAACTCTTCTTTTCATTTTAATAAAATGATGTCTCATTTTTATTTGCTTGATTTCCTATCATAATCTCTTATATTTTCAAGTATAACAAAATATAACATAAGTTTTTATAACCCTTATTCACCCCCCCCCTATAAGGGCGCCAACCGATCCAACAAGTGGTATCAGAGCTAGGTTATTCCAAATCGGTTTAACAATCGAGAATAATGGCATCTCATGATCTCGCTTTTCTAGAGGGTCAGTGTATTAGTAGACCACCTCTTTTTACTGGGCCAGATTTTAATTACTGGAAAAATCGGATGATGTTTTTTCTTATGACCATGGATGTAGAGATTTGGAATATGGTAGATGTTTGGTACTCTCCTCCTAAAATTGTAGTAGGAGAGGTTACGATTCAAAAACCTAAGGATATATGGGACGACAACGATAAACTAAAGTGCAAAAAAAATGCAAAAGCAATGAACGCTTATATTGTGCTTTAAATCGAACTGAATTTAATCAAATTTCTGCATGTGTAACTGCTTATGATATTTGGAACAAATTTGAAGTTACTCATGAAGGTACATCGTAGGTAAAAGATGCAAAGCTATTCCAACATGAATCGGAATATGAAAAATTTAGGATGGATGCTGAAGAAGACATCAAGTCGCTGTACACATGCTTCACTAAGATCGTCAACGCTTCCAAAGCTCTTGGAAAGATCTACTCGGATGGGGACTTGTTCAGAAAAATTATTCGCTCCCTACCTGCAAGGTTCAATACAAAGGTGATGGCCATCTCGGAGTTACACAACCTAAGAACGCTCCAGATCAAGAACCTTATTGGGAATCTCAAAACCCATGAGGTAAAACTCCAGATTCAACACGATGAATACAACAAGGAGCCAAAGAAAAAGGCACTGGCACTAAAGTCAAAGAAGGAGAGCATCGAAGATGATGATGAAGATGAAGAAGGTCTCCTGGTGAAGAACTTCAGGAAGTTCATTAGAAATCCGGAAAGAAGGAACACCTTCCAGAAATACTTCCAAAAAGATGCTCGACGAAAAGGGTCTTCCTCTACATCAAAGAAAGAAAAAGGAAGTCAAGACGAAGAAGAAAGACCACCACCGGAGTGCTATTACTGTAGAAAGACCAGGCACATTCGGAGCCAGTGCCTGAAGTATAAAAGGAGCAAAAAGAACGATACAAAGTGAAGGAGAAAAAGAATGTGTTGAAAGCCGCAACTTGGGATGATTCTTCCTCTAAGGAATCAAGTGGATCTGAATCAAGCAGCGAGGAGGAAGCAAACTTATGTTTAATGGCAAAAAGTAATGATGGCGACACCAGTATTCTTGTTGACACTGAGGTAACACCTCCCTCCTTTGAAGAACTTTATGATGAATTTGTTCTAACTTGCAAAGCCTATGATAAAAGTATAGAAGATAATATTATTTTAAATCATGAAAATGAATCTATTATCAAGGAAAATCATAATCTTACAAAATAATTAATTTCTTTTGAAAAGAGAAAGGTTACATGTCAAGAGTGTGAGCGCTCCTTATATAAGGCAAAAGAACTTGAAGTTTCTCATTCTAAGGCCCTCTCATAAATCAAAACTCCTACAAAAGAAAAGGGGGACTTAGAGAGAAAACTAAAATCCTCTCTCTTACAAATTGAAAATAATAAAAAGGGCTTTGAAAATAAAGGTGTCATGTTTGTTAAAGAAAATTCATCTCTTAAAAAACAAACTCATGGCCTCAATTTGGCCATCAAAAAATTTGGAATTGGTCAAAAATCCCTGGACATGATTTTGGGAAACCAATGTCATGGTTCTGGATAATTTGGGCTCGAATATCAAAGTGACCACTACTGCCTAGTGATAGCCACTAACGTCGGCGGTAGCCCATCATTTAAAAATTCTTCTATTTTTTCTAAAAAACAAACTTCATCCAGTTAGAGCAGTGTAGATTTTCAGAAAAGGGTCTCAACCCCCTTTATTTTGTGTGCAAACAGTCATAGGTTTGGATACACGTCTAGCTCTTGCAGGAACATAAAATAGGGTTCTTTAAATCAAATCTGGGTACCTTAGGCATCCACCTATTCTATGGCTGGTACCTCTTGGGTATCCGAATCTTTACTCTCATCTTCTTTCTAGATTTGCAGGAAGGATAAGGAAATGGAGGACGTGTGGTACTTGAACTCAGGATGCCCCAAGCACATGACGGACAACAAAGCAAAGTTCCTTAGATTAGAAAAGAAGAAAGGAGGGATCGTAACCTTTGGAGTTAACGGTAAAGGAAGGATCATGGGAGTAGGTACAATGGGTAACGAATCCATTCATATCTCTAATGTTCATTATGTACAAGGATTAAAACATAACTTAATATCTATTTGTCAATTGTGTGATAAAGGATTAGATATCTTATTTGAGTCATCCATAAATCTTTGCAAAATATTTAATCCTAACACAAAAGATGTTTTACTAACTGCACCTAGAAATCACAACGTTTATATAGTTTCCTTTCATGATATTTCCAAATCATCTATAAAATGTTTTATAATAAAAATGACAAGTTATAACTATGGCATATACGTTTAGGTCACGCTAGTACAAAGATCATTTTAAAACTAGCCAAAAAGGAATTGATTAGAGGATTGCCTAAATTGAATGGTAATTTATCTTCATTATGTTCTCCATGTCAAAGAGGAAAATTTACAAAATCTTCTTTTAAAAGCTAAAACAAAATTTCTACTACAAAACCTTTGCAATTAATTCATATGGATCTCTTTGGTCCCGTTAACACCGTAAGTCTTGGTGGTAGAATATATACTTTTGTCCTAATAGATGATTTCTCTAGATATTGTTGGACTTTATTTCTCTCTTCCAAATCTGATGCGTTTTGCAAATTTTCAAAATTATGTACTCGAATTCAAAATGAACTAGATTTAAAAATAAAATGCATTCGCTCAAATCATGGAGGAGAATTTGAAAATGAAAATTTTAAAACTTTTGTGAAATGTTAGGTATTAAGCATGAGTTCTCCGCTCCACGCTCACCTCAGCAAAACGGTGTTATAGAAAGAAAGAATAGGACAATCCAAGAACTTGCATGTACTATGCTATCTGAATATAAATTACATGAGTCCTTTTGGTCCGAAATCGTAAGCACGTCATGTTATGTAATGAATAGAGTCATGCTTCGTCCATCTTTAAATCTCACACCATATGAACTATATTATCAAAAGAAACCTAACGTATCATTTTTTAAAGTATTTGGTTGTAAATGTTTTTTGTAATACAAAAGATGCCTTAGGAAAGTTTAATGAAAATGTGATGATGGAATATTTCTTGGATACTCTTCAACTAGCAAAGCTAATAAAATATTTAACAAAAGAACGAGTAAGGTTGAAGAGTATATTAATGTAAAATATGATGAATTTATTCCTTGTGTAGAAAGACTTCCTACAGGTACAAATGATGAACCTTTGCCATCTTTGGAGCATGAAGAAGAGGAAGCTTCCAAAGAAGAGGAGGAGGAGGCCAAGGAAGATGAATATGTGCCCCCAAGCATCTTAAACTTCTCAATAAATCATCCAAAGGAGCTAATTATTGAGGAATCATCTATTGGGGTAAGAACCCGATCTGCTCTTCATAAAACATTTTCAAATATTTGCTTTGTTTCCAAAATTGAACCTAAAAATATTTCAACCGCTTTAAATGACGAATTTTGGGTTTTGGCTATGAATGAAGAGTTAGATCAATTTGAAAAAAATAAAGTTTGGAACTTAGTAGAACGTCCATCTAATCATCCCGTTGTTGGCGTAAAATGGATTTTTAAAAATAAATTAAATGGTGAATCTAGGATTACAAGAAATAAAGCTCGCTTAGTCTCTCAAGGCTTTTCTCAAATCGAGGGGTAGATTTTGAAGAAACTTTTGCACCCGTTGCTCGCAAAGAATCTATACGAATATTTTTGGCATTTGCGAGTTTTAAAAGGATAAAATTATTTCAAATGGAAGTTAACAGTGTTTTTTAAATGGGTTTATAAAAGAAGAAGTTTATGTAGAACAACCCCCCAGTTTTATAAACAAAAAATTTCCAAATCATGTTTATAAATTAGAAAAATCGCTTTATGGTTTAAAACAAGCGCCCCATGCATGGTATGATAAACTTACATCATTTTTTGTTAAACCACAGTTATATCATGGGAAGTGCCGACAACACACTCTTAATCAAGCATAATAATAATGATTTAATTATTTTACAAATATATGTTGATGATATCATTTTTGGAGCCACTAATGAAGTGTTGTGTAATGAAGTAGTCTCAGTAATGAAAAATGAATTTGAAATGAGTCTTGTAGGAGAACTCTCTAATTTTCTTGGTTTTCAAATTTCACGCCGAGATGATGGTATCTTTATTTGCCAAACAAAATATGTTCACGATATGCTTAAACGATTTGGATTTGAAAATCTTAAACAAGCTTCTACACCTATGAGTGCTTCTTTAAAATAGGAAAAGATGAATCTGGAATTTCTATTGATCAAACTTTATATACAGGTATGATTGGATCTCTTCTGTACTTAGTGCGTATAGACCAGATATTATGTTTATCGTATGTTTATGTGCTCGCTTTCAAGCTAATTCAAAAGAATCTCATTTAAAAGCGATATAACATATTTTTCAATATCTATTAGGGTCAAATTAGGATTATGGTACCCACACAATGATTCATTTACATTTCACGACTATTCCAATTCGGATTATGCTGGTTGTTCTCTAGATCAAAAAAGCACTAGCGGTACTTGTCACTTTTTAGGACCCTCATTAGTTTCATGATCTAGTAGGAAACAATCTTCCATTACACTCTCCACCACGGAGGCCGAATGCATTGCTCTTGGGAGTTGTTGTGCACAAGCTTTATGGATGAGCCAAACTCTAGAGGATTTTGGTTTCCAACTCAAAAGCATTGATCTCAAATGTGACAACAAAAGTGTCATAGATCTTATAAATAATCTCATACACCACTCGAGATCCAAACACATAGATGTTCGTCGTTATTTCATTAGGGATCATATTAAGAAAGAGCATGTAAAAGTAAGTTTCATTGGTATAGACTCCCAACTTGCTGACATATTCACTAAACCTCTCCCCGATGCAAGATTTCGACTATTATGACTTGAATTAGGTGCCCTAGATCTGTAAGGTTAAATCACATTTTTAAACGCAATGGTTTTATGCCATTTTAACATATCTAAACATCTTCAAATCTTCTGAAACTTCAGCATAAAGCTAACCTTTGGACACTTAACCATTATCAAAAATTAGAATTTTCAAAATCCTAAAATTTAGTGCACTGTTTCCCGCGCTTACGCTAGCACTGGTGCTAGCGCACCTGTCTGATTTCTGTATTTTTTAAATTTTGGAAAATCCCTAAAAATATGCTCTATTATATGTACGACTTCTTTTTGCATTTCCGTTTTGAATTGATTTATGAAAAATTTAAACAAAAAAATACAAAAGTTAAATTACAAAAAATAATTTTTTTACTCCCTTTCTTTGTTTATTTGTTTGATTTCTATTTCTATATGCAAAAATCAAATACAAAAATATAAAACAAAGAATTATAAAAAAAAATCTTTTGAACTTAACTTTTCTATTTACATGTATCTTGCAAAAGGGAGATTTGGGTTATCATCCCATCACATCTCCTAGTACCCGGGCGAACCCCTCACAGGGTAGACCTCGGGAAATCCAAGATCAATTATAAGAGTTCAAACTTTACAACAATTTTATAAAATCTCAAAAAAAATGTATGGATTTTATTGTTCATATCAAGCATGGTTTAATCATTCATTTAGACCTTCTACAATGTTGAAATTCATTTTTTCAATCTACTTTGAACATTGTTTTTATCATGCTTTGATATATCTAATCACATGTGCATAAATTGTATTGACAAAGTGCTGTGTAGAACTAAGCTTAGCATGTCTCTAAGTATGAGTAAATTTTTTATGATTGATAATGATAATTATTCACTCACTTTTGGCAAAAGTTTACATGTGCTTCTAATCTAAGAATGCTTCCCTGTGTATTGTAATTGTACAATGAATTAAATTTGCACAAGCATCTTACCTACACTACTTTTATTTGCACTCTTAAAATTAAGAAAAGTGGTTGTGCTTTCAAAATTTCATTGGTTTGCAAAACAAGTGTATTCAGAGAACTTTGCACAAAACAAAAAAATGAATTAAATAAAATGCCAAAGATAACTCCACCAAGCACTACTTGAACCTCCTGATAAGTCTTAATGAGCATTGTGAGGTTGAGCACCTTGGAAAGAATAGTAAAGTGTCTTGTGCAAACCATAAATTTTTTCTTTACACCACTTGTTCTTTTCTATGTGCATTGAAGTGTGTGGAAGTAAAATTATTTGTGTTTTATTGTGCACTTTACTCTACATATGTCTTGTATTTTTGATTAAATCATTTGTTTACTCTATTCAAAATACACTTATGTGCACATCATTATCTTCCATAACACTTCTTCTCATGAGTATTGGATCCTAATGCTAAAATTCGATACTCCTCTTTATTTATAAATGCACTAGATAACCTAGCATTCTCTCTATACTATTTGGTATGTTTTGAATTTATGAATTATAAATAACTGTGTGGTAGTTTCTTTTTGATATCCTTCTTTCATGCTTTGTTACTTTCTAGTAATCTTTAAAGATTCTAAAAGAAAAAAATGATCTACAAAAACATCTTATCATTTTGGACTCACTCATATTTCTTCTTATGAATCGTCATGTTTTCAAAAAGATGTTTCTTGTATTTCTATAAGTCTTCCGCACCTTTACCATATAACTTTTACCTTGTGTTTTTTTTTTGCTTATCTCAAGTCTTAAAACTCAAAATTCATTTTCTTCAACAAAGTGGTAGACTTGCTTGGTAAGTGTTATATTGTTCTCTTTCTGCTAAAAAACTCTAATCTATTTCTATGATAATATTTTTGCTAAAAACTCTAATCAATTTCAAAAAAACATTTAATGCTTAAAACTCCTTATCATTTCATTTCCTCTAAAAAGCTCGATCACGCCTTATCTTTTTATCAAAAAATCCTCTTTTTAAGCAGATTGCTTTCTTGCCCACTTTTGCTAATAACAAAAGGGGGAGAACTAACATGATAAATATTAATCGCTATCAAATAGGAAAACTAACATGACTAATGATTAAGATAATAACTTATATATTAGGGGAGCATTCACATAGGGGGATCATGTATTTAGCGGGTGCAATTCTAAAAACTTAAATCGACATTATCATAAGTCAACACTTTCACACACACACACAAATAGGTTTCATCATGCATGTATATTAATGCTCTGATTTATCATTAATGGATTTGTTATTATCAAAAGGCGTAGTTTGTTGGAACATGGTCTTCCGCATCTCCTAGGTTTGAGAATAACAAATCCTATGTGTATTTGATCTTGTGTGCTTAAGTGTGCAGGAAACAAGTCCATATTAGTCAAGGATAACATAAGAAGGCTGCCCCAAGATTTGAACCCAAAATTCCATCATGCCTACTAGCACTGGCGGTAGCACCTAGCGCAGGCGCTAGCTATGATTAGCAAAATTCTGGTAGCATCTTTAGAAGGTGCTAGCACCAGGAAGTAGCGGATAACATAGGCGGTAGTGCAGAGCAAAAGAGGCAATGCGACAGGGTTTCCTCGGAATGAAGATACGCACACAGGGAATAATTCCTAAATGGGGATAGCGCTGGCGGTAGCGCTAGCACTCACTCCTATAAAAGGAGGCCTCTTCTCTCGTTTTCCTTACACAAGTTTGAGAGAGGTTAAGTGCTAGAGTTCTAGAGCCTTATTCTGCCGAAAAGTGATCTCCCACCAAAGTTCCGTAAATTTCTGAAGGACGATTTCTTCATGCCGGATCCGTTCGAAGATTGCTTCATCAATGCTTATACTACAGTGGTCCTTCGTCTCCAACTTCAGAAGTTCTTCAAGTGGGAGATTTTAATATTATTGTCATTTTATTTCACATCTTTTCCTGTAATCGTTTAGTGAATTCGCCTCGTGTTGGCGACTAGGTCTGGGTAGGACTTAGGGCAGAAATTTTCCTCGTGTTGGCGACTGGGTCTAGGGTATAAATCTAGGGGGTGCTCGAGGCCATATCTGGGGAAGGAGTGGCTAGTGAGGCTTAAGGACATATCTGGGGAAGGATAAGCTAGGGCCACCGGTTCGTGGGATACGAGTCAGGATCGAAAACAAAAAAGAGTTTCATTATTATTCGTCTCCGATTTCTAGCGTTATAAGAAATCAAGTTTTGTAAACTCTTCTTTTCATTTTATTAAAAGGATGTCTCATTTTGATTTGCTTGATTTCCTATCTTAATCTCTTATATTTTCAAATATAACAAAATATAACATAGGTTTTTACAACCCTTATTCACCCCCCCCGCCTCTAAGGGCGCTTACTGATCCAACAAAATGATCACTCCCGTGACTGGATTTCACGCCCTTGGTCACGCCGGTGACCGAGGCTGTGTAACTTTAAATGACTTGGTGCTTATCTGGCTCTTGGAGGCGGGTCGTGTCCATGACTTGGGTCACGCTCGTGACCTGGGTCACGCCCGTGACCTGGGTCACGCCCGTGACCTGGGTCACACCCGTGACCTAGGGCATGTACTGGCGAATCTTCACAGAATGAGCCTAGGGTGGCGGCAGGGGGTTAGGAACACATCTTAGGCTGTCACGCCCTTGGTCACGCCCGTGACCTTGGTGTGTACTTGCAAATTTCGCTCAAAAGTCTCTATAAAACCTGAAAATATAAAATAAACTTAAGTTAATACATAGATATGAAAAGAAATGATTTTTCTAGGGTAATTCATATAAATTCTATAAAGTGATGTTGAAATAATAATAAAATTATACTAAAAGATGATTATATAAACAACTCATCAAACACCAGTATACTTGAGCTTTTGTTATTCTAGAGTAAAAGGATGAGAGATAAACTACAAGACATTGATATTATTTTAAACTAACTAAAAATTTGGTAAATCAATAGTAGGTCAATGATAAATTCAAGAATTAAGTCTCAAATTATGGTGTTAATTATAGAAGAGAGACATGCTTAGCTACATGACTTCTCAAATTAACTATTTAGCAAACAAAATTGTAGAAATAATCATACAAAATTAGATTGAAATTATAGAAACTCTAACAAAAAGAAGCTTAAAGAAAAGACATCTGCCAAAATATTGCTCTCTTAATAATCTAATTTAGAACTAGAACCAATGAAATTGGCTAAGGATGGGTTTTAAATCAAACTGGCAAACTGAAGCGATACTAAAATAGAGGTGATGAATTTTATCCTCTCACGTTATTTGAATAAGAATTTGTATATGTTTAGGAAAATAATGAATTTTGTTCTCTTATTTTCCATGCCATATAATCTTTTAAAATTTCTCTTCAATCAAAAACCCAAAATGTATATGTTTAGAAGTAATGAATTTTATCCTCTTACTTCATGACATATAGTCTTTTAAATGATTTTAAGTGCATATGTTTAGGGGATAATGAATTTTATCCTCTTATTCCCATGACATATGATCTTTTATTAAATCTTTTATTTGCCAACAAAGGGTGGGGGATAAAGAAATATTTCTAGTTTTTCAATTAAATTATTTTGAGAGAAACTTTTAAGTGGAATGAAGTTTCCTAGGATCTTGAAAGTTAGAAGAGAATATAATAAAAATCTAAGGTTGTTTAGCCAATTTACTATAAAGTGGAGCCAATTAAAATCAAAAAGATAAGTAGTGTTAAATAAGGTCTCTAATTGAATTAAAAACATAAGGTGTTTCTAAAAACTAAATTACTTCAAATTAAAACCTTACAAATTTTGATAAAACGAAATGTTTAGCTAGATAAAAAAAGAGAGTAAAATGCTTATATTAACTTCTCAAACTAGATTTCTAGAGTAGTAAAAACACAAAGTAAGGGGCGTACACACACACACACACACAAACACATATATATATATATATTATATTTTTAGACTTCCCGAGGTCTACCTTATGAAGGGTTCACACGGTACTAGGAGGTGCGATGGGATGACGACCCCAAACCTCCTTTTCCAAGAATTTAGATTTTTATAATAATTTTTTTTTAAATTTTGTTTGTTTTTATAAATTGAAGAGAGCGTCTAGAAAACTACACTACACCCCCATACTTAAAGTTAAACATTGTCCCCAATGTTTAAAACTAAGTATGAAGTATCATCAAGATAAAAAAAATGCAGTAAATGAAAGGGGGGGGGGGTGAAGAGGGCTTCCCTGGTTATAGATTGGGTTGCCGGAACAAAAACCTGCAAAAATAAGTAAAACAAAGCAAAAGCAAGAAAGATAATGTTGGGGTGCCTCCCAAAAGTGCTTTGTTTTCCGTCGCATAGCTTGACTAAGTGACGATTTTTTTTAAAGATTATGAAGATTTAGAGTTTCAATGTTTCCAGACGTTGGGTCGCTGGGGTGGTACAATTTTAACCTATGTCCGTTAACCTTAAATGAGCCGTTTTTTGGGTGCTCTATTAGAATGGTCCCATATGACCAAACCTCTTTTACTAAAAAGGGTCCGGACCATCGGGATTTTAATTTGCCCGGAAAAAGCCAAAGTCTAGAATTAATGAGAAGGACTAGATCTCCCGAAGAAAAAGAATTTGGGTTTTTAATTTTTTTATCATGATAAAACTTAGTACGCTCTTTATAAAATTTATTATTTTCGTAAGCGTTTGCACGTCATTTATCTAATTCGTTCAATTGAAATTTTCTTTGTTCAGAGGCTCAGTTTAAATATAAATTTAAATTTTTAAGCGCCCAAAATTCTCGATGTTCCAATTCTACCGGCAGATGGCATGCTTTTCCATTGACTAATTTGTACGACATACATCCGATGGTGGTTTTGAATGCCGTCTAATAAGCCCATAGAGCGTCGTCTAATTCTAGCGACTAATCCTTTCTATTGGCCGACACCATTTTTTTAAAATTCTCTTTAGCTCTCGGTTCACTACCTCCACTTGGCCATTTGCTTGTGGGTGATAGGCGGTTGAAAGATTGTGTGTAACACCTAACCTTGCAAAAATTTTAGCAGGTTGTTTGTTACAAAAGTGCAAAATTGGTGAGCCAAATTGTGAAAATATTTTTTTTTTAAATTTACGACAACTCTCGCATCGTTGGTGGGAAGGGCTTGTGCTTCCGCCCACCTCGACACGTAATCTACCGCAACAAGAATGAATTTATTATTAAAGAAGGAAGGTAGCGGACCTATGAAATCTATTCCCCATAAATCAAAATTTTCGCATTCAAAAATAATGTTTTGGGGCATTTCATCTCGGGTTGAAATGTTACCTGACCGTTGGCACCAATCACAATTACTCACAAAATTGTGAGCGTCTTTGAATAAGATGGGCCAATAGAAGCCTGCCTCTAGCACCTTTCTTGCGATCCGGTTTGCTTGATAGTTACCACCGGTTGATCCTTCGTGGCAATGCCGCAATATTAAAATGCCTTCCTCGCCTGAAATACACCTTCTTACCACCTCGTCCGCACATACACAAAATAAAAAGGGGTCTTCCCAAAAGTAAATTTTCAAGTCCGAAAATAATTTCTTCTTTTGTTGACTTGAAAAATTCTTTGGGAGGACCCGGGCCACTAAATAATTTGCAAGATCCGTATACTAAGGGGTGGAAGAAGTCATTACCTTTTCGATGGCGAGGAGGCAATCTTCAGGGAATTTATCATCAATTTCACTCCACTAGTTCTTCTGTCGCCTGGTTCTCCAATCTTGAGAGGTGGTGGGACGCCAAATTCTCCGCTCCTTTCTTATCTCAGATCTCCAAATCGAATTCTTGCAATAGGATAATCCATCTCAGTAGTCGGGGCTTGGCGTCCCCTTTATCTAGCAAGTACCGGAGGGCGTAGTGGCTTGTAAAAACTATAATTTTAGATAGCTTTATATATGAATGAAATTTATCAAATGCAAAAAACAATTTCTAAAAGTTCATTTTCCGTCACTGTATAATTAGCTTGGACGGAAGTAAGCATTTTTCTTGCGTAATAAATTAGGTGAAAATATTTTTTCACCCGTTGGCCCAAAACCGCACCGACATCAAAATCGCTTGCATCACACATGATTTCAAACGAAAGAGATCAATTTGGTACAATTAGAATAGGCAAGTTGATAAGTTCATTTTTAATTATAGTAAACGCCTTTAGACCTTCTTCAAAAATAAAAGCGGTTTCATTTTCTAAAAGTTGCGTTAGTGGTTTGGTAATTTTTTAAAAATCGCGAATGAACCTCCTATAAAATCCCGCGTGGCATAGAAAACTTCTAGTAGATTTAATATTGGTTGGAGGAGGAAGTTTTTCTATGACTTCGATCTTGGACCTATTGACCTCGATCCCCTTACTCGAGACTTTATGCCCGAGGACTAATCCCTCTTGGACCATAAAGTGACACTTCTCCCAGTTGAGTGCCAAATTTATGTCTTCGCAGCATTGAAGAACACGATCAAGGTTGTTTAGACAATTAGTGAAGGAGTCACCAAAGACTGAAAAATTGTCCATAAAAACTTCCATGACGTCCTCTACTAATTCATTAAAAATTGCCAACAAACATCTTTGAAATGTAGTCGGCGGGGTGCAAAGACCAAACGATATTCTTCGATATGCAAAGGTGCCGAAAGGATAGGTGAAAGTGGTATTCTCTTGGTCTTCGGGCGCAATTGGGATTTGAACGTATCCCGAAAGACCATCAAGAAAACAATAATGTGAATGACTAGATAGAAGTTCTAAGATTTGGTCAATAAAGGGCAACATAAATTGATCCTTGTAGGTAGCATCATTTAATTTTCTATAATCGATGCATACCCGCCAACCCATAATGGTACGGGTTGGAATCAACTAGTTATTTTTGTTTGTAACTACTGTTATTCTACCCTTTTTAGGTACGACTTGTACCGGGCAAACCCAAGTGCTATTAGAAATTGGGTAAATAATTCCCGCATCTAATAATTTTATAGTTTCGTCCTTAAACAACGTCCTTCATATTGGGATTAAGGCGTCGTTGAGGCTGAATAGTGTCGCAAGAATTATTTTCTAAATTTATTTTATGCTTGAAAAATGAGGGGTTAATACCGTTGATATCTGAAATTTGTCATGCAATTGCATGGCTGTGATTATTTAAAATTTTAATTAATTCAGAAATTTCTGAATCGTTAAGCGCGGAGGATATGATTACGGGAATTTTTGAATCTTTTTCCAAAAAAATATATTTTAAATGTTGCGGGAGTTGCTTTAACTCAAGGCTCGGTGGTTCGTCATAAGATGTTTTAATTTTTTTCAGTGATTGAATTTATTTGTTCGAATTTTAAAGATTGAGCTATTTCCTCAGTAACAAATTCTGGATCTTCAAAAATTGGCGAGATTAATTCGGAAAAGGGCGACGATTCCTCTTCAAGATTTGTTTCTAAAGTAAAACAGGAATCGTCGTTGGAAAAAGAATTTTTCATAGAGTTGTCTATACTAAAAATAACTTCTTCATCTCCAACTCTTAGGAGAAGCTTTCTGTTACTAACATCAATGATTGCCCGAGAGGTGGTGAGAAAAGGACATCCGAGTATAACAGGTACTTCGACGTCTTCCTCAATGTCTAGGATGACAAAATCTACCGGGAAGATAAATTTGTCAACCTTAACAAGCACATCCTCAATAACCCCGATTGGGCATTTTATCGATCGATCTGCTAGTTGGATGCTAATTGTAGTTGGGCTTGGATTGCCTAAACCAAGCTTTTTAAACAATGAAAATGTCATTAGATTAATAGTATCTCCTAAGTCAGCCAAGGCGTGTTTGATCAATAATTTGCCGAACAAACACGGGATCGAAAACCATCCGAGATCATAAACTTTTTGCGGAAATTTATTTAAAACAACCGCTGAACATTCTGCGTTAAGAGAAACACACGAAATATCTTCAAGTTTCTTTTTATTTGATAGTAAATCCTTGAGATACTTTGCGTATTTAGGCATTTGAGAGAGAGACACGCAGAATGGAACATTAATTAGAATTTATTTTAAAATATTTATAAACTTGTATATTGCTCCTCGTTACGCTCGTTTTGAATTTTAGAAGGATAAGGAATAGAAGGAGTTTGAATTTTTCGAGGAGCTAAATCAGAAGAAATAAAATGCGGAGGTGGGGTTGGAATGTTTACCTCGGGCTCAGCCAAATATGAAGATTTTACCTCCTTTTCGTTGCGGAGGGTTATTGCGTTGGCGCTCTCCCGTGGATTGGGCTCAGTATTGCCCAGCAGAACTCCTTGCAGGCTTTCGGAGAACATCTTGGCGAGTTGTCCAATCTAATTTTCCAAGCTTTTAATAGATCCGGATAGATTTCAGATGGACTCATTGGAGGCAACATATTTAGTGAAGACCTCTTCAACTGAAGAGGGCTTGTGCGGTGGTGGAGCGAATCCAGGAGGATTCACTTATGGTGGGCTTTGAGCATTATTCAGGTTGCTCCATGAAAAACTAGGGTAGTTTCTTAAACCTAGATTATAACTATTACTAAGTGGAAGATTATTATTCAAGTTATAAGGAGGTCGAAAGGAGTTCCCCATATAATCTACATGCTCTTGAATAATATTAGTATTATTAATAAAATTATTATTATTATTACTGTTAGCCCAATTGGTGGCGGAGGAAGCTTACATCTCCGCCACTTGCTTTGTGAGCATTTCTACTTGAAGTACTAAATTCGGGGTGGCCTTGACTTCAAAGAGACCGGACGGCTTGTTAAGGCGCGACCGTGGCGCATTCCACTAATAAGCATTCAGGTTCATCTCCTCAAAAGCTCTTGAGCGTCCTCGAGGGTTTTGTTATTCAGTGTCCCCCCTGCGGCTGCATCAATCATCTGCATCATTTGGAGATTCAAACCATTGTAGAAAGTTTGAACTTGTTGCCACATCAGAACGGCATGATGAGGACATCTCCGCAACAATTCCTTGAAGCGTTCCCATGTGTCGGAGAGATACTCTGAGTCTATTTGCGTGAATGAGAGAATGTCCGTACATAATTTAGCGGACTTCGTCGGAGGAAAATATTTCATTTAGAATTTCTCCATCATCTCGGCCTAGGTAGTGATGGAACCTCTAGGAAGAGATCTCAATCACTTCTTGGCCTTAGTCCGCAAAGAGAAAGGAAATAAACGCAAACGAATGGCATCATCGGTGACGCCATTTATCTTAAAGGTATCACAAATTTCCAAAATATTAATAAATGTAAATTTGGATCTCCATCTAGTAAGCCATCAAATATGACAGATTGTTGTACCATTTGAATGATACTCGTTTTAATTTCAAAATTATTATTCGCCACCGCCGGGCGAATAACACTAGATTATGTTCCCTCCCAATTTGGCCTCGCATAATAGGACATGGTCCGTAGCGGGGCCTCGTTATGGTTGGGATCTTCCATTATACCCTCGTTAGTTTCTCCGATTGACTCTTTGCGAATTATTGGTAGATCAATAAATCGGAGACGTCGCCGCAAGGTGCGCTCGATTTCCAGATCAAAACACAATTCAAGATTAATTGAAGAGCTTTCTTGGGTCATAAGCTAAAAGAAAAGAAAAGAGAATGAGAGAAAAAGAGGCGAAAAGAATAAAAAGATGAAAAAGGAAAAATTCAAATAATTATAATATTTTTAGAATATTATAGTTAAAAATATAAATATATATATTTTTTAAAAGAGGGTTAAGTTAATCCCGGACTTCCCGAGCTCTACCCTGTGAAAGGTTCGCACGGTACTAGGAGATGCGATGGGATGACAAGCCCAAATCTCCCTTTCCAAGAATTTAAGATGCGCCTTTGTAAGATTTTAAAAATTTTGAGAGATTGGTGAGAAGAAAGAGAACGATAAAATTAATAGATATTTCTTTTTTCGAAATATCAACTCATGTCCCCGGCAACGGCGCCAAAAACTTGATGCGACAAACTATTTCCGCAAATGATAACGGCAAGTGTTCTGTATCGAAAGTTGTATAGGTTTATAAAAACCAAGGTCGTATTAGACTCGAGGTGGTTGAGTACTTTTACTTCAAGAAAATTTCGATTATTCTATCAACAAAGCTTGGAGTTCGTTTATTTATAAAGAAAATAGGGTGAATTAGAATAGCGATTAAAACAATAATAAGGAAGATTATCACTCGGTCTCGAATCAGCTTAGAATAAAAATAACAAGAATAAAATAAGACTATAATTCTCTTTCAAAGAAATGCTTAGACCATGGAGGTTCACCAATTCTGAGCGCACCTTGGGTTGAGGATACGCCCAGCTGAGTTTAGGTAGATCAATCGAGCTTTCGCTCTATAATCAAAACCCCTAAAACTCGCTTTACCGAAGTGAACCCCTCTATTGGATTTGACTCCAATCTGGGAGATTTATTTCATCATTTCTCGAGGGTTGCATGCAACTCTCTTTATCCTTGAATGATCGATTTGACTTACGAGTTTGTTCGGCTAACTAAAGAACGAAAACTAGAATGAGAATCATATATTGATAATATAATCTCATTTTTTAAAAATCAAGGATAAATCGTAAGTATTCTAAGGAGAGAAAAAGAGAATCTAAATTTAATTCATGAATTTTATCATTCCTTGGATCATCTCGACCGATTACTAATAGAAATTTAGCTACTCATGGAGATGGAGGAATCAATAAAAATAAAAGAGTTCATGATGAATGTGAGAAGAGATTAAGAAGAAGAAAGAACTATTTTATTGATTTTGCAAAGAAGAGAAATACAAGCTATTGGAATGAAAATTATAATTATTGAATTGAAAGTACAATTGCATGAAAGAAAGAAGGAGTACAAAAACAACTAAAAACATGAAAACAATACAAGAAATGAAAACTTGAGCTCCCAAAATCGTACTTTCAATTCTGCTAGAGCTGGCTTTAAATAGGCTTCAATTTGAGGTTACACGCCCTCGGTCACGCTCGTGACCCAGGGTGTGTACATGGTGTGATCGAAGCTGGTGCGGGGTGGATGCCTTCTGGCTTCTTTAGGGGCGTTACGTGCGCGTCACGCCCTAGGTCACCTCCATGACCTAGGGTGTGTAATCTGTAAAACAGCGCCTCGCGGGATGCTTTCGAAGGGAAGTGGTGCAGGAAGTGAACACGCCCGTGACTGGATGTCACGCCCTCGGTCACACCCTTGACCGGGAGCGTGTAACTTTAAATGATGTGGCAGATGATCCGTGACCTGGGTCACGCCCGTGACCTGGGTCACGCCCATGACCTGGGGCATGTACTTGGCGAATCTTCACGGAATGAGCCCGGGGTGGCGGCAGCGGGTTTGGAACACAACTTATGCTGTCACGCCGTTGGTCACGCCCGTGACCTTGGGCATGTACTTGCAAAGTTCGCTCAAAGTGTCCAGAAAACCTGAAAATATAAAATAAACTTAAGTTAATACATAGATATGAAAAGAAATAATTTTTCTAGGGTAATTTATATAAATTCTATAAATTGATGTTGAAATAATAATAAAATTATACTAAAAGATGAGTTTATAAATAACTCATCATTGTCGAAGATAGTGGCTATCCAATAGTGGCTTGTGTTGAAAAATGTGGCGAAAGTTCAAAGTTTCTTAGGACTTGCTGGATACTATAGGCGCTTCGTAGAGAACTTCTCGAGGATTGCACTTCCTCTCACTAAATTGACTAGGAAAGATCAGAAGTTAGTTTGGTCGCCCAGTGCGCACGAGCATTTGAGGAGCTAAAGACCCGTTTGACCACAGTGCCCATTTTATGCTCGTCGTGTGGAACAGAAGGATATAAAATATATAGTGATGCCTCAGGGAGTGACTTAGGTTGTGTCTTAGTGAAATTCGAGAAGGTAATTGCCTACGGATCCCGAAAGTTGAAGGTACATGAGAGGCACTACCCGGTCCATGACTTGGAGTTAGGGGCCATGGAATTCGCTCTTAAGTTATGGAGGAATTACTTATACAACATGAAGATCGACATCTTTACGGACCACAAGAGCCTCAAGTACCTATTGAATCAAAAGGAGTTGAATATGCGACATAGAAGGTGGATGGAGTTCATTGGGGACTACACCTTTGACATATGTTACCTTCTCGGGAAAGGAAGCATCGTTGCTGATGCGTTGAGTCGTCGGGCTCCCGCGCAAGTAAATTGAATTTGATGCATGATGAGCATCTAATTTGTGATCTAGAATCCATAATTCGAGACATGGAACGTATTGGAGAAGCTGTATACCGGCTTGCTCTATCTTCAAAGCTAAGCGGTCTTCACGACGTTTTCCACATTTCTGTGTTGACAAAGGTCGTGAAAGAACCTTCTCATATTGTTGCAGCTTGTTAGTTATTGGGTGTCGACTTATCACCTAGATGGGGGTGAATAGGTATTTCAAATTGTTTTGTTCCCCTTTTGGTGTTCTTGATTTCTGGTTAACAGATTTAGAGATTTAAAAGCACTACACATAAAACACACGAGAATTTATAGAGGTTCCTCAAGACAGGGTGTCTTGAGTAGTCCACTGTCCCTCTGCGCCTACCTAGCAGTGTGCTTGGGACGGCAAACTCCGTCAATGTCTCCGGCCCGCAAGCCTTACAACTCGGACCCACAAGTCCTACAGCCTAGGCCCGCAAGCCCTTACTGCACTCAATCCCGCAAGCTCGACACTCAGGCCCTCAAGCCCGACACAGCACAGACCCGCAAGTCTTTCCTCTTGGACCAGCAAGTCCTGCAACCTAGGCCCTCAAGCCTCTACTGCACCTAAGCTCGCAAGCTCAACACGTTTGGACCCGCAAGTCCTCTTCCCTGGCCCTCAAGCCTCACAGATCTTAAGACCACAAGCTCGACAAGGTTGGACCCGCAAGTCCTCTACCCTGGACCTCAATCCACACAGATCTCAAGCCCTCAAGCTCGACCCTTAGATCTTAAAATAGATCTTAAAGTTTTGGCCCACAAGCCTTACAATGAAAGATATACAATGTTTGTTCTTCTGCCTGGTGAAGATCAGCTTCTTGTCTTGAAGAAGATGCCTCTGATTTGAATCTTAAAAGTACAGATCTTCTTCAAGCCTTCTTCTTTAGAGAAATGTTGACTAGCTTCTTGATTTGAATGATTCTAATCAGTCGAAGTAGCTTGACTGCAACTGGGAGAACACTGGATGTGCGTTTTTGTTCTCCTCTCCTTGATGTCGATTCTTCTCCGCAGCTTTTACTGTTGTATTGCTCGGCGGGATTCTTTTTCATTTCTTCGTTCTTGTCTTTTCTTTAGGGCATCCACTGTTCCCTTTTATAGGACGGAGGAGACGCTTAACGGTCGTCTATGATGTCCTTCACTGACAGACGCCTATACCTTAAGAGCACGCGCTAATTGGACAATCAGGTGGCGACATTAAATGCTGACAGCGCTTCTAGCAACTTTTGAATCCTACTCGACGATATTTCCATTCTTACAACGATATGGGAAATATCTCAATAACAGGAATTGTCGTTGACTTAGACTAGGGCAGTTCTTCAAGTCTTCTTCCTTCTTCTTCAGATAGTGATATCTCGACGATATGGGACATCCCTTCTGCACTTGCACTTAAGACGACATGAAGTCATCTAACTGATGTCGGCGTAATCTTCTTGACTGCTCGATATCATTTTAACCACCTTATCTTGTCGACAATATAATCGATATCATGTCGACAGACTAATCTTCAGCAACAGCCTGTCTTCATATGATCTTCCTTAGTCTTTGCGATGTTAAGCCTTCTTTATGACGATATCGTAGTCATCAGACTTACTTGGCCTTATCGACGAAATGGTTTCTTTACGATAATATCTATCTTAAGTAGCCTTATCTACGACATGGCTTCTTTACGACGATATCGTCGATATCTGACTTGTTTTTGTGCTTGAGTCTTCTTCTTCATCTCAGCTTTCTGATATCATTGTAAGGTGCTGTACTGTTGATCTCACAACGATATCATCATACGCTTGTTGTTTCGACGAAAACCGATATGATCATTTTGCTTTGCTTTCCACATAATTTCATTGACATGCATACACTTTTCGACGATATTTCCAGTCCTTTTCGACGATATTGTACTTAGGCAAATTACTGAAGTACTAGACATATTGCCTGATCTCTGCAAGCTTGAACTAGATATAACATTAAATACACCTTGTACTTATCATTGAACTGAGCATTTCTTCAAATCAGGAACATTGTTGGGCACTATTCCCAACAATCTCCCCTATTTGAAGAAGTCATAACCCACTCAAAGATAAAGAACATCTTAAGCAAATTAGCATATAATAATGACATTACAGTTAAGTCTAAGTGAACAAGGAAATTGACAAATATCACTTCATTAATGATTTATAAATGGTGACATATGTATTAAGGTTTTTCAACAATTCTTCATTTGCCCCTAATGATTCAGCCCTCTATTTCTCTGGTTCTTTCACAGCTGCTTCACTCTTTGCTTTCTTGACACTGGCTTCCTGCTTCTTCTCAGTTTGACTGGTGAAGTATTCAATTGGCTTAGGGTGATACTTGAGAGGCTCAGGAGTGTCTGCAGGGATTGTGCCTGCTTGCTTGTCCCTTCTATATACTCTCCTTGCTTCTTCTTGATCTTTATGCTTAGCCCATTCTTGAAGACTGTACACTTTGTACCTCTCACCTTTATTTACTTTCACCAGCTCCCATGATTTTAATATGATGGCTCTGGACTTGGGGCTCCACACCTCATTGTTATCATTTTTCTCCATTTCCTCCCTATATTTTCTCTTTCTCATCTTTGCTTCATCTTCTTCCACTATTTCCTTATTTTGATCAGCAGCAGCATCTGGAATATCAGCATGTTGATCTTCAACAAGGTACTCTTCAATAGGCTCATCATAACATATAGGAGAGAGATTCATTGCTTCTCTAATTGTATTTGAGGTCTAGATGGCATGCTCACCACTGGCCTTTATCATTGATCTCTCCCTCTTTATGACTTCTTGTGTTATCTCTTTTTGGAGATTCTCCTGAAGGACTAGGATTTTGTCTTTTAGCATGTAAATGCCTTTCTTCATATGGTTCTTTGTTTACAGTAGATGACGGTCTAGTTCCTTGTTGTGATGATCAAGCTTATCCTTGATATTTGTCTTGTGTTCAACCATCCACCTGTTGGTTAATGTGTAGGACTTCTCTATGTTGTTGCTGATCATTATCTAATTATCCATTGCATCAGATAGACCCTGATGAGTAAGTGCTATCTCTTTGGCAGTGTGTTCTTGTAGATTCTTCACATCAATTCGCAGGCTTGTTGTTTCAGCAGATAGTTCCCTCCTTAGCTCATTGACAACAAAGTTAACATGACTTTCAAATGTTACCGTTTGCTCTTCCAGGAGCATTTTTATCTGAGGCAGTAGTGAGAACTCCACTGGCAAATTCTCCGGAGGTGAACTAGCTTGTCCTTGTTCCTCCTCTTCATTCCCATCAACCATGAGAGATGGAGGTTTTCTGATGGGTGACTGGTTTGACTCATTTTCCTCATCAAGATTTGTCAGATCTCTGGTAGTCTCATTAGCATGATTCTCTTGGTTGTCTTCTTTTGGATCTTAACTTGGGTCCTCTTCGACTACTGGTCCTGACTGAACATCATCTGCAACCCCAATGCTCTTATTGATCACATCTACCACTTGAGTAGGGATTTCACTATTCTTCTCCCCCTTAGTTTCAGCATCCTCTTGTTCTATTCCTGCTATTACAATTGTCCTAAATCCCAAACTTAGAGCAGAGGTATGGAGGGAGCCATTCCTTTTCTCTACAAGCACTTCAGAGTCAGATGGGTCTGAGTTGTTGCCTGACTCACTTCCTTCAGATGAGCTTTCTCCCTTCCTCATCATATCCTCTGCAGTCTTTAGCTTCTTGGGAGACTTAGTCAGAACTTTCTCCCATCTCTCAAGTATCTTGATATACATCCTTCTTATGTGATGGATTTTTACACCATACTTCTTGTTGAAGCTTCCAGGGTAAGATAGTAGTAGTTATAGTGATAATATTCTTCCCAGATTTGGAGCTTGAAAGCTTTCTTTTATCCTCTTAAGGATAATCTGAACCCAGTTGGTCTTCTTGTTTAGGATTATCCTTGCCATTATCTCGAACCTGGGCATGGATATCCTATCATACGACCATACCTTACAGAGGAGGGCTTTTCCTGTGATTTCAGACATAAGCATTCCTCATTGATTAAAGTTTTTTATTTCCAGAGACCCATAGGTCTTGCTGGAGTGCGCGCATCAGGCCAGTGCCTTATTATGGTCTTTCTGGGAGACCATCTCATTTTCCTCCCCCTTTGCGTAGGTCGGCAGCTAAAGATCCCTGGCCAATCTCTTGGGATTCACCTTGACTTTCATCCCATTGATCAAGCTTTTCATGGATGTTCCTTTTGAGCCACCCTTGGCATTTGAGAAGAACTCCAACACTTCTATCTTCAATATTACTATTGGCTCAGAGAGAGCAAACTCCAGACCGACGCCATCCAACAGCTTAATAGTGTCTTGAATCTCTTCTGGCCCTTCTGAGAAACCATTCCTCACCACTTTGCTTCCTTCATAGAGAAATCCTTCCTCCTTTGGCGCCATCTCTTACTTGATCTGAGAGGATTCTAACGCTGTCGACTCATTCACTTTTTGAAGACGTAGAGAGCACGATGGGTTTTTAGGGAAATTATAGAATGTGTTTTAACCTTGAGATATCTGATCTTATATATAGTTTCGGGATTGCAATGCGAAGTGTCCTTTGACAAAGGTTTGATTAACTTAGATTGAGTGGTTGCGATCGGTTAATTTCAGATCCCTTATGTGTTAGATCGACACTTAGGCATCGTTGTGATCCTACTTAGAATTTGAGAAATCATATCGATGATACAAATCATTATTTCGACGATATCATTTTGTATTCAAAACGATATTATTCTTGTTCACTCTTTCGTATGATCAGTGTTGTGCATTAGTAGTGCCATACATGTGTGCTCCTTGAGTGACAGCTTTTGCTTACTCAAGTCAAAATTTCTTTTACATATCTATAAAGATAAGGTTATGTAGTGAATATTTTACATAGTTACCTTCACCTTAACTTTGGCTTCTTCTTGAGCTAGTAGCTCCCCCTTGATGTGATGTCTCTTTTATTTTTCCTTTTTGCTCCCCCTTGACCAGTGCATCTTGGCTTGTAATGGGATTTTTCTTATTACAGAGTTATGCCTGGATCACTTATTGTCCATTAGCCTTGTTTGCTTTTGATTGACTACATGGACTACCCTGCAGGACAGATTTAATATCCCTTAAGAACCCAAGTTGATTTGGGTTATGGGTTCTTGTTAGCATAGTAAGGAATTCTTCTACTCACCTCAGCAATTCCAAGAGGGCTCTCCTTTTCTCTAGGCACACTAGGGTTGTGCCAACAGTCAATGGCAAAGTGTCCCACTTTACCACAGCACCAACATTCATGGATGTTGTACCTTCTTTTCTGAACAATTTTTGAGGTGGGTGGAGAATCACAATGCTTATGTTCAGTAGAGAAGGCATCAACATTCTTCCTATCTCTCTCAGCTAAGGGCTGACTAGCTGCTCTAGTATAATTATTTCTTCTTGACTTAATCTATTTGTCAGCAACAGATGTCAGCTTGGTAGCTACCATGGTGTTGATGGCATCATATATGATCAAGGGATAGTTGATTATACTGGTGCTACCAGCCTGCTTCTTTTTTGGAAGAGATTGGGAAGGTGTTTCTTCTTTACCCTTGAATGTGGAGGCTGAAGTGATGAGTCCCAAATATATACACATTTATGGACTCATCTGGGCCGATTTCTAGTCTATGCACTACACTTTAGGCATGTTTTCGCTCATATTTGTTATTCCATGCTATGTGCACTTCTAGGCCCGTTTTGGTGTTATTTCTTGTTTATCTTCATTTTTAGTTTTCATGCATGGTTAAGTGTCACTTTCAGTGGTTTGATTAGTGTTGTATGCTGGAGCAGGTGTCGTGCAGGTGTTTCCGGTACAATTCTATACAGGAACACAGCGCACGATCACTGGCTATGTTGCGCACGACCATTGGTCGTGCGCCACTGATCGTGTGCACTTAACCCCTGAAAACTGAGTTCTATTTTCCTTATCGCACGACCACTTACGATAGCGCGCACGATCACTGGTCGTGCGCCACTGGTCGTGCGAACATTGTATTTTATAATCTTTTCCCCTTGCAGCCTCCGTCCAGGCAGGCGCACGATCACAGGATGATAGTGCGCACGACCACTGGTCGTGCGCCAACGATCGTGCGCACTGTTTATTCCAGCGCCTATAAATTGCCCTGCTCGCGATTTAGGTCGGGATGCTCGCCGTTTTTCCGCCCAGCTCCGCCGTTTTCGCCCCTTCCGCAGGTTTTTTGCCCAATCCATCGCCGCCCACCAAATGGAGGTACTCCGGGCTTGTTCTTCACGCCAACCTTGAGCCGGAGCTTCCTCTCGGCCTCCTCCTTCATCCTAGCGCTCCAAGGGAAGACCTAGCCGCCATCACCATCAAGCCAGAGGAAGTTTGCAACATCTACCGGATCGTGACACGAAGAAGACGGGCTCATTGGAGAGTAGTGACAGCTCTCTCTACCCTGGACGTAGTTACGGACCGAGCTAGGACGCGGATTGACAACCCGGTGCTTCCTACCGTGAATCTACAACGAGCCTTCGGATTCGGTCGATTTCTTGCCTTATTCTTCTCTTATTGATGTGTATGTAGTTAAATCTGTGTATTAAGATGAAGTTGCACTTAAACTAGTTTGTATTTCTATATATTTCATGTTTATGTGAAATGTTTGTTGTTTGAGTTGCTTGAGGTGCGCCCCATTCCATCCCCCATCCCGCCGTCACGTTCGTGTGCCGCACTAGCAATTGCTAGTGGCGTGCTTGTCGAAGAGGTGCCGACGACCCTCATTCCGTTAGCCTACTCGTCCATCCGCCTACCGAAGCGTGGCATCGCGGCCCGTACTCCATCCCGCCTAACGAAGCAGCGCGCTCAAGGCCTGCATAGTTCGATCCGTTAGCCTACTCGTCCATCCGCCCTTGCGACGCAGCGCGTTCAAGGCCTGCCTAGTCTCCATTCTGCCAAGCAAAGCATTGCATAGCGGCATTGCATAGGAGTAGTTGTAATATTTTATTTTATTATTCGCAATCCAAATCCTCCATTTCCGAATCCATCCGCTCGAAAGGACTTCAATCTCAAGTCCTTCCTCGATAATAAACTCCACCTTACTGTGTTCCTTGAGAGATTCAATACTCGGGGATTACTCCTCGTTTTATATTACTTGAACAATCGGTACACTGCCGTTTCGTGTCACAGTCGAGCTACCGCCTATAGCGGTGTGCTAAGATTTGCGCCATCAAGTTTTTGGCGCCGTTGCCGGGGAACACAGTCATGTGAGTTTTCTGGAGAGGGAGAACCTGAGAGAGAAGCCCTTCCATTTGTAAATTGCATTTCTTTATTTTATTTCTTTTTATTCCATTTTCCTGTTTTAATTAGGTTGCTTTAGTAATTTTTGTTAGGTGTAGTATTTTGCACAATAGCATTTTTATTTTTGAATCGTTTTATCTTCGCACTATGTGGGCACATCTTAATTTCCGTTGCCGCTGGTGTGGAGCTACCTCCCACTCTAGTGATGAATGCCCTACGGAGAATAGTAGGCATAATTCTTATAGCCCAGCATATGGAGCACCGACTTCGTCTGATACTCCATATGGTGCGCGTAAGTCTTATGGCTACTCTGCTGAGCCTTTACCGTCTTACTTATTTTCGGCTTCAGCACCCGCTGTGCCAAAGAAGCCCGCTAGGCAGTGCCGGTTTTGTCGGAGCACTGATCATGTCTCGAAGGACTGTGCCGAGTATCTTCGCCAATTGGATGAGGATGACGAGCCGGATATCCGGATCGTCCCAACTCCTAACTCTGGCGGCACACCTTCAACATCCGGTTATGTATCTTTGTCACCTTCACATCTTGAAGGGAATAGCATGGATACGGTCACCGGATGTGCGGTTGATCTATGCACCGACATTGCTGTGCCTATTCTCCCAGTGCATCCACCACCCCTAGTGGATTCGATTCTTTGTGAGGAATCGGTGCTCGACTTTTAACCGAGCACTACTCCCCCCCCCCTGTTGTGCATACTATACTCGTCTCCGACGACATTGTTGAGGATGTGTCGCAGGATGAGGCTTGCGATCTATGTGTTGTGCCTATTCCTATGAAGGAGGACAACCTTCTAGGTGAAGAGGAGCTTTCCTCAACACCGGTGGAGGAAGTCCAAATCTTGGGCATGGCCACTATCGATCCCGCTGAACCTTGCGGCATTGATGACAATGCCAACATTATTTTACTTCCCCAACCTGATGGGAGTGAGACCGGGATCACTCCCCTGATTTCTGATTATTTTTGTCCTTCTTCTCTTTTATTTCTTGACCCCCCTTCTTCACCCGAGCCTGTGCAGGCTGAATCTTCACAGGTACTTCAGGAGGACTTGGAGCTTTGTGCTCAAGTCAATGATGAGTGTGTCCTTTTATGCGAGGAGGTTGATCCCTCCTCCATTAAGGAAGCCTCATTCGTTGCCTTCTCCTCCTGCGGACCTGCTGTGGACGATACCTTGCTGGGCAAGGATAGTTTTGGTGAGATGAGTGAGGACCAGGCCTCCTCCTCTTCTTACTTTCTTTTCCCTTTACCTGTGATGGGCAGGTTTTATTTATATTCGGGTAGAGGCGTGACTGTTCTTTCTCCATATAGGTACCCGCTACCAACACGGATATTGGGCCAGTTACCTGTCCACTTCTCCTTCCATACTCCCATTAGCTAGATATTATAAAGTTTTGAATAAGTCGTGCTGGGATGACAATAACCCCAGTAGTTATCTTAATTTTTCCTGCATTTTCATTTCTTTTCTAATTTTATTTAGTTAATTGCACTTTAATTCAGTTTTCTATTTTCTTTTGTTTTTGCGGAGCTGACCCCTGCAGGTATCTTTTCTGGATGGGGGATGCTGTAGCTTCATTTTAGCTTACACGCCAATCTTCTGTTATGCTCATTTCTGAGCATTGGGTACTCTCTTTCCCTAGCCCTATTTTGATTTTCATGTCATATATTATGTGGGTTGTTTAGTTTAAGTCTGGGGGAGAGTAGTTCTGTGTGCCCACGCACGTGCACTATTGCATTGCATGCTAGAAGTATTTCTATTTCATTTATTTAGTATTATTCATCTTCATTGCACACCACAGCACCCACTTGAGCGCGTACACATCTGTTTGCCTGCTCTGTTGTGAATTTAATTCTTCAGCTTATTTGGGAAAGTCTAGGTGATGGCTTAGGACTATGTAGCAGAGTAAAATGTTGACTCCAGTAGTGCTCCTAGTCGAGTGCTCGGCTGCATAGGAATTTGTGTAGATTAGACTTCTCTTTATACTTATGGTTTTATAATTTTTTTTATTAGTGGAAATGTTGTTTACTCTACTCAAATGGTGAATCCGGTGGAATCAAACGGTAGCATAGGGATGTGTGTAAACGATCGCTAGACTCGTACTGCTTGAGTCGGGAGAAAGGAGAATCTTTCTCGGTGGCTAGAACTTGCCCCAAGCGATTCTTGAAGCATTGGCATAGGATAGTTCTAGTGCGTGAGAATGACGTAGGCCATTATTTTGGCCTGGTTGAGCTTTTTATTTCATGCCTATCATCTACCCTTGCTAGCCCCATTGTACCTACCCCTTCCTCTTGATTCAGCCCCACTATCTCACCAAGAGCTTAAAAGCCTAACCTAGTCGCACACCCAAATCTGAGCTTTAATTATAGATATATTTACATTTTGGGGGGTGTTGATGTGGTAATTTTTATAGTGGAAATTGTGGGTGTATTAATTGATATTTTTGCTGAAAAAAAGAAAAGAAAGAAAAAGAAGAATGAAGTAGAAAAAGAAAAGAAAAAAAAGGGGGATTGTTATGAAAAAAGTTGAATTGAAAATTTTGAAATTTTGGTATTGGGAGCGGGCGGTGCACACACCTATGTTGCAAAAGTCCAAGTCATGGGGTGTGGTGCATTTGTTTATTATCGTCGCGATGGTAGCTCTATCTTATGCTCATGTTGGGTTAGGTGTGCTTAGCCTCCTTGTTTATCTTTGTTTACCTCACCGTAACCCAAGCCTCAATTAAAACCTAAAAGTCCTACCGACTCACGCTATGGACCAATCTAGTGTCGTGGAGAGAATGTGACCGGGCGAGCCTATGGTCACCGACACCGATGGATTTCAGTGGAGTTTGTCCGGCACCCCAATCTTGAGCAATGCTCATCTCAGCGCTTAGTTTACTTTCTCCGTATGCATGACCGGATGATTCACCGTAGCTCACCATTTTGAGTAGTTGTAATATGCTTTTACCCTTTTAGAAATATATAAACTGTTTGTGTATAATCAGAAATCTTCTCTACTATTTTTCTTATGCACGTGAGCATGAGACTTCGCATGGTACTCTGTATTGTAATTTTAAGCCATCTACTTTTCTTTCCTCGTTCGCTTAGAATTTGTTTGCTCTGGACACGCAAATAAGTAAGTCTGGGGGTGTGATAAGTCCCAAATATATACACATTTATGGACTCATCTAGGCCGATTTTCTAGTCTATGCACTACACTTTAGGCATGTTTTCGCTCATATTTGTTATTCCATGCTATGTGCACTTCTAGGCCCGTTTTGGTGTTATTTCTTGTTTATCTTCATTTTTAGTTTTCATGCATGGTTAAGTGTCACTTTCAGTGGTTTGATTAGTGTTGTATGCTGGAGCAGGTGTCGTGCAGGTGTTTCCGGAACAATTCTGTACAGGAACACAGTGCACGATCACTGGCTCTGTTGCGCACGACCATTGGTCGTGCGCCACTGATCGTGTGCACTTAACCCCTAAAAACTGAGTTCTGTTTTCCTTATCCCACGACCACTTACGATAGCGCGCACGATCACTGGTCGTGCGCCACTGGTCGTGCGAACATTGTATATAATAATCTTTTCCCCTTGCAGGCTCCGTCCAGGCAGGCGCACGATCACAGGATGATAGTGCGCACGAGCACTGGTCGTGCGCCAACGATCGTGCGCACTGTTTATTCCATCGCCTATAAATTGCCCTGCTCGCGATTTAGGTCGAGGTGCTCGCCGGTTTTCCGCCCAGCTCTGCCGTTTTCGCCCCTTCCACAGGTTTTTCGCCCCATCCATCGCCGCCCACCATATGGAGGTGCTCCGGGCTTGTTCTTCACGCCAACCTTGAGCCGGAGCTTCCTCTCGGCTCCTCCTTCATCCTAGCGCTCCAAGGAAAGACCTAGCCGCCATCACCATCAAGCAAGAGGAAGTTTGCAACATCTACCGGATCGTGACACGAAGAAGACGGGCGCATTGGAGAGTAGTGACAGCTCTCTCTACCCCGGACGTAGTTGCGGACCGAGCTAGGACGCGGATTGACAACCCGGTGCTTCCTACCGTGAATCTACAACGAGCCTTCGGATTCGGTCGATTTCTTGCCTTATTCTTCTCTTATTGATGTGTATGTAGTTAGATCTGTGTATTAAGATGAAGTTGCACTTAAACTAGTTTGTATTTCTATATATTTCATGTTTATGTGAAATGTTTGTTGTTTGAGTTGCTTGAGGTGTGCCCCATTCCATCCCCCATCCCGCCGTCACGTTCGTGTGCCGCACTAGCAATTGCTAGTGGCGTGCTTGTCGTAGAGGTGCCGATGACCCTCATTCCGTTAGCCTACTCGTCCATCCGCCTACCGAAGCGTGGCATCGCGGCACGTACTCCATCCCGCCTAACGAAGCAGCGCGCTCAAGGCCTGCATAGTTCGATCTGTTAGCCTACTCGTCCATCCGCCCTTGCGACGCAGCGCGTTCAAGGCCTGCCTAGTCTCCATTCCGCCAAGCGAAGCATTGCATAGCGACATTGCATAGGAGTAGTTGTAATATTTTATTTTATTATTCGCAAACCAAATCCTCCATTTCCGCATCCATCCGCTCGAAAGGACTTCAATCTCAAGTCCTTCCTCGATAATAAACTCCACCTTACTGTGTTCCTTGAGAGATTCGATACTCGGGGATTACTCCTCGTTTTATATTACTTAAACTATCGGTACACTGCCGTTTCGTGTCGCAGTCGAGCTACCGCCTATAGCGGTTTGCTAAGATTTGCGCCATCATGAAGCACCAAACAGAAATGGTCCATGATGGGCCATTTGGATTTCTTCATGGGGAGCCTTCAATGCACTAAACCCCATGATCTTTCTCCTCCCATAGTCAGGAGCATTTCCTAAGCTACTGGAGCTTCCATTCATCCAGTGACCATGGACACTGTCCTGGTCATACTTATTAGAGGGAAGCACTACCTTCTGAAAGGTGGTATGTGGCTTAGCTTTAGTTTTGCCCCTTTTTCAATTCCCAGCATCTACTGCCCCTTCATTGAAACCCAATCCCCTCCTATTTCTATTGGAGGAGAAGTTGTCAATGATGGGCAGTATGGTTTTTGTTTTAGAGAACCGAGCCACTAAGCTTCTTTCCTTGAGAACATCATTCTCAAGTTTCTTATTGAGTTCTTCCCTTTGGTTTCTCTCATCATAAAGCTTGTCGATGAGCTTCTTGAGCTCAATGGTATTGGCCCCCACATTGTGGAACATACCCATTTTCTCATCTAACTCAACCTTAATAGTTCTAAGTGTTTCGAGCTCCTTAGCTTGCTTTCTAACAAGTTTCTTGCTCTTTTTCAGAGTAGCCATGAAATCACCAAACTGTTCTATTAGATCAGTATGGTTCTTATTGTTGCATTATGAGCTGTCTTCTGCATCATTTTTAGAAGATGAGCAATCATCTGATGCACTCTTGGTCTTCTCAAAGGAGACAGGTGAAGGAGATGTGTGAGTAGTGTATACCTGAGCATGATGTGGATGATCATGATTTCCTTCATCTGATAGAGCCATCAACCCATAGACCTCCTCATTCTGATTCTTGAGGGAAACAACTTCTCCTTCTTCTGACCCTTCCATGAGGACAGTTAGAGAGCCCCACATCTCCTTCGATATTGTGCAGAGAGCCAGTTTCTGGAATATTGAGATGTCAACTGCACCATCTATAATATCTTTGGCCTCCTTGTCCAAGTTGGCTAGGATGATCTCATCTTCAGTCATTTCAGTCATTTTCTTGGGTACCGTCTTAAAAGAACAGCAAGTTCTTGGGTACCGTCTTAAAAGAACAGCAAGTGGAAGCTGTCATGGGGACATATGGCCCTTCTTGAATAACTTGAAACATTCTGGGATCCATAGACTCCATGAATATCTTAGGTCTTACTTTCCATAGGGCAAACTTCTCCCTAGAACAAATAGCTATCATTGATTCCATAGCTATAATGAATGGACACCCACTAAAAGATCTGTTCAAGCTGTTAAACTTTTCTTTGAACAACCTGGATTTGATACCACTTGTTAGTTTTTGGGTGTTGACTTATCAAATAGGGGGGGGGGGGGGGTGAATAGGTATTTCAAATTGTTTTGTTCCCCTTTTGGTGTTCTTGATTTCTGGTTAACAGATTTAGATATTTAAAAGCAGTGCACATAAAACACACAAGAATTTATAGAGGTTCCTCAAGACATGGTGTCTTGAGTAGTCTTCTATCCCTCTGCGCCTACCTAGCAGTGTGCTAGGCTCGGCAAACTCCACCAATGTCTCCGGCCCGTAAGACTGAGAACTCATATCTGCAAGTCCTACAGCCTAGGCCCGCAAGTGTCACAACCCGCATTTTCTCCGAATTTAAGAATATCAGAGTAAGAGAAAATACACGTCATGATGCCACGTCATACAAGAGACAACTGTAGACGCTCAGGCGGGAACCTATTACTTAACTAAACAAACTTGATTATATGATAAGTCATCATTTGAAATCATTTATCAGGGGTTTTGAGATAAGAACTGTGTCTCTCAGTTCGTGGATCAACTAGTCCACCGAGAAAGTATATATAATTGCAGCGGAAAGTACTTGATTTAATTTACTTAAAGTCCTACATGTATGCAAACGACGGAGCATGAGGTAAATGATATGCACATAACTAGGCGTACTGTAAGAGTAGAAAATACCTTTAGGCGACTTTAAAGTAAGGGTTTCAGTTAGAAAGAATGCAATGAGGATGAAGAAAAAAAAACATTTTATAACTATAGTGCACCTAGCATAAATCATTCCCAGAGGGTAAGATACGCAAGATCTAAAAGTAGTGGCATAATTTGGCAAGTAATCTATAAAGTATAAAAAGGGGCATAATGGGCGTCAACAACATGACACTAACCCATTGGCACCAACTAGTATGTCTGAGCACAAGAAGTAACTAAAACAACTACCTCGCAGCAGCGGGGTGAACAGCTACTAAAACTCTGAACTTCAGGCTACACCACTAGCCGCTACGGCTCTGAACCTGAGGCATTCAATAAAACAAAGAACGCCTCAGCAAGGAATTACAAGTGGCAGAAAACTAGCAGAAAAACAAGCAAGGCATAAGGGGTACCAACCCAAGCCAAATTTACCGAAAGAGAGCTCTAAGCAAAGAATCAACAAGCATTAAGTGCACTAAATACCAAAAGAGGAACAAACATGTTCATTTATTTAGTTTCATCAATTAAAGAGACTGATCAGCTCAAATTATACGGGAGCGGTTAACTACCTCCGCTACCCCAGGCCCAAAAGCAGGTGGGGGTACCACTAGACCCAACCACCCAAACACGACTACCGTGCAAGGCTATAACATTTCCCCCACTGTCCCCCAAACACAACTACTGTGAACGGCTAAAGACAGTAGTTCTTATTACTTAAGTTTTAATTAAACACGTGACGCTACCCGAAAGGATAAACACTTGAAGGCCCTAAGAAATAGGGTCGATGCAAGGTACACACCGATCAAGATAAATCATAAGAGTAAACTCAAACGTTAACAGATCCACAATGAGTAAAAAGGGATACAAGCAAGAGGGATTCAAGATCAGGAGCACCGAAGGGTCACTGGCCATCATCCAAGTACACCCGAGGGGTCACGAGATCCTAACACAAAAACTCAACGAAAACACAAGCGTTCCGGGCGGGGTTCCAAGGGGCCGCGCCCCTGGCGGGGTCTTAGGGGCAGAGCACCTAACGGGGTCCAAGGGGCAGCGCCCCTGGCGGTGGCCCCGTCCAAATTTTTGAAATCCCACCACCGGGAACCATACAAAAATCACATCAAATTGAGGACTTCCCGAGAACTACAAAGGACTTCTCGGGAGATAGAAGGTTGAATTTTTGAGTAATAGGAAAACTCTCGAGACATGAAAGGGATCTCTCGAGATATGAAGGGGAAATCTCGAGACATCAGAAGGGATCTCTCGAGACATGAAGGGGAAATCTCGAGACATCAGAAGGGATCTCTCGAGACATGAAGGGGAAATCTCGAGACATCAGAAGGGATCTCTCGAGACATAAAAGGGGAAATCTCGAGACATCAGAAGGGATCTCTCGAGACATGAAAGGGGAAATCTCGAGACATCAGAAGGGATCTCTCGAGACATAAGGAATTTCTCGAGACCAGGACAGGGCTCAGGCTTATTTCTCGAGATTTGAAGGCAAGGTTCAAGTTGATATCTCGAGACATAGGAGGTTAATTTCTCGAGACAAGGGAAATCTCTCGAGAAATCAGAAGAAAACTCTAGATTCAGTAAGGGAACGAGGATTTTATCTATCCCGGTTTTCTCTAGGGAACAACTACCCGATTCATAGCAAAGGAAGAACAATCAAGGAAGCTTATATCAACACTCCAAAACTTAAGTTAAACCGAGCGACATGAAATCGACACGAGCGAAACAATGCTTCAAGAAAAGAAAGAGAAGGAGGAGGAAGCCACTTGCCTTAACCTTGCAAAACTCGAGATCCTCCGCTCTGAAGGCTAAGGAAACACTCAAGCACGAAATCCTGGAACGATTCGGACCAAAAGGAAGAGTTAGGTTACCGCCAAATCTCCCAAAACTCCACGAAACGAGAAAAGCTTACCGCTAAAACGAAGATCTCGCCGAGAGCTTTCCAAATCTTCAAACCAATCCCGATTCCGACCACTACAGCCCTAGAAATCACCGGCCGGAAGCTCTCCGAAGCTCCGCTCTCGCCCTAACCCTCGGCGGCTGATTTTGATCGAGGAAAAGGAAGATGAATAGGAGGAGATGTTTTAGGTATTTATATGAAAACCTAATTTAATATTTAATTAATTAATTAATTCCCTTATTTACTTAAACTGCGAGGGCGACCAGATTACCTCGGATTTCTACGAAATTCGCGCCTTAGCTGAAATACAGCGCTACGAATCCAACGACGGAGTCAGAATTCAATTCCGACGAGCCAAACTCCGGATAAAGCCTTCCGAATCTAAGATCTTGATATCCACTCAAAATCTTCACTTTAACTCGAAACGACGCGAAATCTCGCACGCTTGACCTAAATCACAAGCTTTAACTAAGCTAAAACTCGAAACACTACCAGACGAGCTGACATAACGCCCTTACGCCAAAATTACGTCACAAAGGGTACGTAAAATAATTAACGAAAATCAGGGGTGTACAGCAAGCCCCTACTACACTCAGCCCAGCAAGCTCGACACTCAGGCCCTCAAGCCCTACACAGCACAGACCCGCAAGTCTTTCCCCTTGAACTCAGAAGTTTTCAAGCCTAGGCCCACAAGACCCTACTGCACCTAAGCCCGCAAGCTCGACATGGTTGGACCCGCAAGTCCTCTGCCCTGGCCCTCAAGCCTCACAGATCTCAAGCCCTCAAGCTCGACAAGGTTGGACCCGCAAGTCCTCTGCCCTGGCCCTCATGCCTCATGGATCTCAAGCCCTCAAGCTCGACACTTGGATCTGAAAATAGATCTTAATGTTTTAGCCCACAAGCCTTACAAAGAAAGATATACAATGATTGTTCTTCTGCCTGGTGAACATCGGCTTCTTGTCTTGAAGAAGATGCCTGATTTGAATATTGAAAGTACAGATCTTCGTCAAGCCTTCTTCTTTATCCTGATGTTGATTGGCTTCTTGATTTAAACGATTCTTATCAGTCGATGTGTCTTGACTGCAACTTGGAGACCACTGGATGTGGATTTTTGTTCTCCTCTCCTTGATGTCGATTCTTCTCCGCAGCTTTACTGTTATATTGCTCGGCGGGATTCTTTTTCATTTCTTCATTCTTGTATTTTCTTTAGGGAATCCACGGTTCACTTTTATAGGATGGAGGAGCTTCTTAATGGTCGCCTATGGTGTCCTTCACTGACAGACGCCCATACCTTAAGATCACGCGCTGATTGGACAATCAGGCATCGGCATTAAATGCTGACAGCGCGTCTTGGAACTTTTGAATCTGTCTCGATGATATTTCCATTGTTACGATGATATGGACAATATCTCAATGACAGGACTTGTGGTTGACTTAGACTAGGGCAGTTCTTCAAGTCTTCTTCCTTCTTCTTCAGATAGTGATATCTCGACAATACAGGACATACCTTCTGCACTTGCACTTAAGACGACATGAAGTCATCTAACTGATGTCAGCGTAATCTTCTTGACTGCTCGATATCGTTGTAACCACCTTATCTTTTTGACGACATAATTGATATCATGTCGACAGACTAATCTTTAGCAACTGCCTGTCTTCATATGACCTTCCTTAGTCTTCTCGACGTCAAGCCTTCTTTACGACGATATTGTCATCATCAGTCTTACTTGGCCTTATTGATGACATGGCTTCTTTAAGAAAATATCAATCTTAATTAGCCTTATCTACGACACGACTTCTTTACGATGATATCGTCGATATCTGACTTGTTTTTGTGCTTGAGTCTTCTTCTTCATCTCGACTTTCTGATATCGTTGTGAGGTGTTGTAGTTTTGATCTCACAATGATATCATCATACTCATGTTGTTTTGACGATAACCGATATGATCATTCTGCTTTGCTCTGCACATCATTTAAATGACATGCATACACTTTTCGACGATATGTCCAGTCCTTTTCGACGATATTGTACTTAGGCAAATTATTGAAGTACTATAAATATTGCCTAATCTCTGCAAGCTTGAACTAGATATAACATTAAATACACCTTGTACTTATCATTGAACTGAGCACTTCCTCAAATCAGGAACATTGTTGGGCACTATTCCCAACACGGCTAGCGAAGTGCTGATTGATGGTGGGCTAGAGACAAAAGTCAAGCCCAAACGCATCGAAGATACCGAGGTGAAGCAATTGCGAAACAAAGCCATGTGTATGGTAAAGGTCCGTTGGAACAATTGTGGGAGAGAGGAACTCTCTTGGGAAAGAGAGCAAACTATGCTTGCGGAGTACCCCGAGCTTTTCCTCTCAAGTAATTTAAGTTTTGTACCTTACTGTTTTATAATTTCGGGCCGAAATTCGTTTAAGGGAAGTGGAGTTGTAACACCCCACTTTTCCCAAAATGGACTTAAAAGAAGAACTTCCAGAATTCGTCGAGAGGACTGGAGTGGTCTCGACAAATTGTACTTGGTCGTTGAGATGTTATCGTGATGACTCGATAAATCGTCGAAAGGACTCGAAGAATCGTCAAAAGGACTCGACGAAGGTGTCGGTCTTGACGGATTCATCGAATGGGTCTCGACGAATCGTCGAGTGGTCTCGACGAATTGCCTAAGTGTCTCGAGTGGTCTCGACGAATTTCCTATGGGTCTCTAGTGGTCTCAAGTGGTCTCGAAAAATTTTGTTCACTCGACAAATCAGCGTGATCACTCGACGAATTCATGCAGAGCGCTGTTTTTACTGTTTCGGTTTTTCACGGAGCTTGACGTCAAATTCGAAGTCCGAGAAGATTCCGATCTTTCTGAAAAATGAATCTGATGGCTAGGATTATTTCGAAATCCTTTATAAAGGTTTGCGGAGATAATCTTTAGGTTTATTCCTACTTTTACCTTCTCTCTCCATCGTGAAAAGTCTGAGAGCTCAAGGAAGCAGACGAAGGCATCTTCCTCCATTGACGGAACTCCGAAGCTCCGAATCGCGAGACGTTTTCAGGTCCCCGAAGAGCAGCCTGGTGTGGTTTTTTCCATTCGATTGAAATCTCATATTCATGGCGCCGAAGAAAGAGGGAAGGGTAATGATCCTTCCTCCCGGTCTTAGGACGTGTTTGGTCCTTTCATCCTTTTTCTTTGCTTACAAAGTTTTCCTCTTTTGCTAATTAGTGATGTGTAGGACATCCTATATTTCTTCAGAACTCCGGGTAGATTGTGTTCGTCCCCAGCATATATTGCACGTAGAAATCTGGTAGACGAACAGATTTAGTTATTTTGTGTGAAGCCTACCCATGGCTGTTATCCATGATCGGTGATGCTTGATTGTGACGTGCATTTAGGTTAAGCCTAGAATGCGTACCAGAGAATGACTCCGTGAGTTATGGAATCATATTGTGGGACTTGAGATTTAGGTGTCTTTCTAAGAGCCTAACGGAAGTCCCATGCTTGGAATGTGTTTGAAGGCATACCTTCACAACGAGATTGGAATTGGAGTGGTCATGTACCTCCTTCATTGGTTTTGTGTGTGAAGCCTAAGTCCTCTTGCAAGGATTGGGTGCGTAGCTTCTATCTTGTTGTAACACTTGTATGTGTTATTCCCTTACGGGCCGAGGCGAAGTCGTGCCTGCGTCATGCGAAAGATCACGACGACTAGAGCACGGGCAAAGCTAAACCGAACCCGTTTCCATGTAGATCGGTGAGAGGTCCCTACCTCTTGTGAGCCATGTGATCATGGGAGAGGTTGTGGAAGGTGTTTACCTAGACCGGCCAAAATCTCTTTTCCCACCAAAGGTTGTGTTACTTAGGGTGGGGTTGATTGTGGATTGGTGTTATGTTAGCCTCATGCGGTTCCTTAGGTGGTTGTGGGGAACCTCCGGGTGAACCCAACTAACATAATGTGCATACCTAGGTTCCCCTTTTATTGATGCTTAACCTAGAAGATTGATTGTGCTTGAAACCTCACCTTGTGTAGCGTAGTTGCACATTCATTATTTGTTTACATATTGCATGTACTACTTACTTGCAGGTTAGCTGTGATTCTCCCCTGAGTCGGCTAGATGGCCGAGGGGTGTGATCGTTACGCAGGTTGTGGTTAGCTCATAGCTGACCCTCATTTACCTCTTATTGGATGTTGGTGCAGGTGCAGGTAAGTCAAGTGGAAAGTAGCGGCTGAAGCCATATGTTGTGTTGTCCCTTGAAGGCCAACCTCTCTTTTACTGCTTTCTTCATATTGTCGGCTTGCGTGTCGATGCATGCTTTTGAGTTAAAAACATTGTTGGAATGTAAGGCCTTAAGGCCAAAACTCTTATTTATTTCATTCCTGGGATAGTGGACAATTCTGAATTGAATGTTACTAAATGCTTCCGCTTACGCTATTGATACTCTAGTGTAGTTTTTTTTTTATTATCATCTTATTAACGTCTAGCTAGTGTGATCGATATGGCGTGGGGTCCCGGTCGGACCTACTGTTAAATTGTTTATATAGGCAGGATGTTACAAAGGGGAGTCGCCATGAGTATAAAAAAAGAGAACAAAAGGAAAGAATCAACAATGACTTGGAAAATGTTCAAATCATTCGTAGATTAACAAAAGTTTGGGGTCTCACCCCTTACATACATAAAAAAAATCTGGGGGCTCGCCCCTTACATATTTAACAAAAGAAATAGAAAAAAAAAGTGAATCTTCATAAGGTGGTCTTCACTCTCTAACATCTTTGTCAGTCGGCAAGTAGGCGTGCGAGCCGGAGGATGAGGCCGTTGGGGGGTCAGGGAGGAAGAGCACGGGGATCAACTCCTCCGCGGTGATGTTCTCCCACCATGTCCAAAAGCATTGACGTCTCACAGCATGTTGAGCGTGGTCTCGGTGGCATTGATCACCGTGAGCCCCTGAATCACCTCAATTTCACTGGTGGTGAATTGCACCACCTCCTCACATTTAGAGGTTGATCCGCCACGCCACGCCGCTTCAGCCTCCAGCTCACCGACTTGAATCTCCATCTGGGTCGCGGCCTCGACATCCTACATTGGAGATATGAGGGAGAAGAAAAAAATGAGAAGGGGAAAGTAACTCTTCTTAGGAGAGGCTTACCTCCTTCTTCGGGGCCTATGCGAGAAGCCTATCGGTGACTCCAAGCCACATCTTGAGATCCTAGTCCCTCTCTTGTGCGAGCTCTCAGGAAGCATCGGCCTTGTAGAACCTCTTCATAAACAGAGGCTGCGACGCGATGCCATATGTGAGAGCTTCGTGGTGCTCATTTGGGCCCACGAGCTCTCGTAGGTGAGCTCCCATAGGGTGGACCCCTCATAGGCGGCAGCTTCTTCTCTCTCGTACACCCTGAAAGCGAGGGCATAGGTGTGCTTGCCTGTCCGTCCGTGCTTAATCCAGGAGGTGAGGTGAGTGGAAATGGTGACCTTCTCTGTTGCCCCCTCCCAAATGAGCTAAGGCTTGCCCGCTCTGTCCCGGGAATTCTACCCAACGCCGAAGTGGGGGTGTACATCTGGCGCTTCTGCCCCACTTTTTCCAGCATCAGCATGGGTCGTGGGCTCCAAGAGGCTCATTGTGGTGTTCTTCCTCTTCGAGTCCATAGTCTTCTTATGTTTATTCCGCAAGCCGGAAGGGGACGGAGGGGGGAGGGGGTCGAGATCCACCACTGCCCTTTTTTGTTTGCCGCTGCTGGACATGGGCTTGCCCAGGTCGCCAGCGCAGGTCTTCGCAACATCCCTTGCAAGGTCATGCAAGGAGGTCAGCTTTGCACAACCTGCAAGAGGTGGCTTCACAGGAATCAGAATCCCCTTCAATTTATGAAAACAGTTGGTAAGATGGGCATGCAAAAAAGGCAGTATAAATAGCCCGAGTCGGAGCATACCTTCCCCTTGTAGAACTAGGGGGAGCGAGTCGAGATGTCGCCGCAAGAAGGCGACCTCAAAATTCTTCTTGTTGAAGAACTTACAGAAATCTGTCATCTCTTCATCAACGCGAGGAGCGTGATATACCAACTCACTCCGTTGGACAGGCGAATATGTAATGTTTCTGAAGTTCCCCTTGATGTAGAGCAACATGTCATTCCAGTGGTGGACCTTGTTGAGGATATCGAAAACCTTGATCCACGAGCTTATTAGAAAGGCGACTACATCTAAGGTCGCTCTGTAGATGAATAGCTTGCGGAAGGCTATTAGTTTGAATTATATCCTCTCCTGGCGCTTATAGCAGGAGAATGCCATGAGCATGGAAATCGTGTTTGTGTTGACCTGTGTTGGAACAGTCCCAAAATATTTTAGGAACTGCTTCACCTCAGTCCAAAGAGGGAGGCGAAGCCCAACCTTAAAATGGGAGAAGGGGAAGGTGAGCTCATCCTCGTAGAATGAGTTGATGGCCTCGTGCTCCCTTAGGAAGCAAACCGAGTACCGAGTTCTCTCTAAACATTTGGCGTCCGACCTGCTGCTTTATTCAACTGCCGAAAGACAACCAGTTCGCACTCCTTGATCTCCCAGACCACACAGTCTTGATCACAGAAGAACCCACGAACTCTTGCCAACGAAAACTGCTTCCTGATGCAGACCACAACTCAAGATCGCCTGGCCACTTAATACCGCCTGATCAACTGAGTTCGCTGCACAGTCCAAGAACACCTAAACACAAACCACCCGGACTGGTTTATTCAAAGCTGGAAGAAAGGAGAAAAGCTGACCGTGAGCTGCTAGTCGCTAACCTGCGAAAAAACAAACCGGTCAGTCAAAAATCTCAGACCGCGCGACCTCAAATTGAGACCAGCACAATCAAGCCAACTTTGGTTCTTACAGTTCTTCGGTATGAATGACGGGCCCTGCACCCCTATTTATAGGCGAGCAGACGGATGTCATCACCGCACAAACCGGGAGACAATAACCTCCCATCAGATCGCGAGCGGTCTCACAAAACAGACCGCTCGAGCTCAGCAAGTCTAACAGCTCCTTAATAAACCATACGGTTATGTACAAACAGCCTGGTTACCGCAGTCACCGAAAACAGACTGCCCGGTCTTATTGCAAAAGCAAAGAACTTCTGCAGTAACTAGACCGACTAGAACAAAATGTCAAACCGCCCGGTCACTGCAAGAAGGCAGACCTACTTGAACATCTGGCCGACTTGAACAAGTCGCCAGAACAACCTGCGCGAGCTGCTTAGATAAACATGCGATCTCTCAGATCAGACTGCCTAAATCAGATCGACTGAGATAGAACCGGCCAGAGCACCAACGCAGACTATGCGGTCTCTGCAGTCTCCAACTTGCAGACCGCCCAACACCATTCCACTTCCACTTCAAAAATTTAACAAACGAGAGAGTTAAAATGATCGTACTCCTTATAGAGCTGGGTAAACTCAAGGTAATAAGAAGAAGGAGGACGATCTCCCTGACGGAGATCCCAATCTTGCGGCGAAGCTGGAAGATTTGGGCCACATTCCCATTGCGGGAATGTAGACTCAGCGCGCTTCCATATCTCAACAGCAGTATCCAAGAAAAGATAATTTCGCTCAATCGATTCTTGCATGGAGTTGATGAGCCATGACATGACAAGGGGGAGTTTTCTGACTCCCATTTAGGCCAAGCAGCAGAGGTTGTATCAGAACCTCGCCAGGAGAGGAAGCAAACCTGCATGAGGCGGCCTCGTTCTCTCTAAACATTTGGGGATGAACTATCTTTCCGAGCTTGAGGCAAACTCGCATAGAGCGGGGGTTGTGTATAACCCCGTGTTTGTCGACTGGATTCATCAAGCTATCAAGCGATCAGGAGCGAAACTGGGCTTTGGTGAGTCAGTTGGGCGAGTAGCGGTTCCCAGCTCACACTCGCCCCTAGCCTACACTCTCCCCAAGCCCAATGCGAGAGGTGAGCCCCAACCCTACCGTGTACTCGCCACCCTGGCCTTAGAGTAGCCTGGACTCGCCTGTTTTTTTGGTGGCCTATGTTTCCCAGAAGTCCCATTTTGGCCTGCAGTTAGCCATTCCAAACAATGGCATTTCGCAATTGGTAGACTAATTTGGGCTGCTTTTAGTAAAACCAAGAGGCGGGATTCAGCAATACGTAGACCATTTTGAGAAAACTATAAATAGACCCTCCCCCCCCCCCAATTGCACCTTTGGAGAGGATCTCTCACTTGTTTTTCTCTCCTATGTCTAGCTTTGGTTGGTTAGAGAGTTCTAGCTATTAAATTTTCTGATTTGAATCGTTTAGGAGTAAGCAGGAGTTGCACCAACTGAGTTATAGCCAAACAACCACAATGCCACACAGCAACACAATAGACTTTATTGAATCACAAAACTTCATTACATTTGGAGACATACATGGCGAGACATGATTCATAAGAATCACGAAGGAGAGAGGAACAAAACAAACCAAAAAACCAATCTGGCGACTTGACAAGCAGAGACCGCACAGACAGCTGAACTCCAGAGACCGCCTGCCTTATCCTGAGACTGCACGAACAGAAAATAGACAAGATGCCTGCACTGCAAGACCGCCACCTCAGACCTCACGAACTGGAGCTTATTGAATCAAATAGAGAATAGAAGCTGTCGCCAGACCGTAACTCAGATCGCCTAACCGCAGAAGGTCGCCTGATCGCTGAGCTCGCTGCGAATAGCACAAGAACAACATAAACCAGTTCGCAGACAAGCCGCTGTCGAACTGTTTATTCAAGCCACTAGGAAATTATTAAGGAAAGAGAACGCAACCTGCTGACCGCAAACCTGCGAACACAACAAACAGTCAACTCGCTTCCGAGACCGCACGACCTCAAGGTTGAGACTGCATAAAACAACCCAGGCTCTAGTTCTTACAGTTCTCATTATGAATGACGGGCCCTGCACCCTTATTTATAGGCGAGAGGACGGATGTTTTCACCGCCGCAAGAGAGGTACAATCACCACCCATTCGATTGTGAGCGGTTTCAAGGAACAGACCGTGCGAACACACCTCTTGGAAAACATTCTGTCCAAGACAGCAAGTCAGCAGCAAACCGCGCACAAGCCGCGCGGACACAGATCACTCCTTCCTTAGATGGCTTAGAGCAAACCAAGAACATCTGACCGACTTCAGACAAGTGGCCAGATCACCCAGCATAAGCCACCCGGTCACAGTGGTTACTCAAGAACAGACCGCCCAATCTTCTATAAAGCAGATAGACCAACCAAGCAGATCATACCGGGAAGAGACCGTAAAACCACTAGAACAACCCGGCCAACACAGCACACCGCCAGAGCCTGACCGACAGATCACCAATACAGAGACCGCGCGGTCTATACGATCACCAAAATAGACTGTCGGCCATCTTCCACTTCACTTCAATAATTTCAACACTCCCCCTTGAAGTAGGAAGTGGAAACTAGCCCGAGTAAACTCCGCAACCGAGTAAACGGTCCTTTTTCCAGTGGCTTTGTGAAGATGTCTGCAACATTGACCACACTCCGAACATGCTCGACCATAAGAGATCCTCCCAACACCTTCTCACGAATGAAATGGTGCTCAATCTCAATATGCTTGGTCCTCGCGTGACAGACTGGATTATTAACCAGCTTGAGAGCACTCTCATTGTCCCCGCGTAGCATAGTTGGACCTCGAACCTCCTCATGAACGTCCTCCACCAACCTCCTGAACCAAACGGCTTCCTGAGCTGCCAAGGACGAATCCTTGTATTCCGCTTCTGTGGTAGATACGGACACCGAGTCCTGCTTTTTGCTGCACCAAGAAATAATTGTGGGGCCTGCCATAAAGACATAACCAGATGTTGATCTTCGATCATCCACGTCTCCCCCGTAATCACCATCCAGGTATCCAAGCAACTCCAAGCTTGACCCTCTCCTATATAGGAGACTCAGATCAGAGGTCGACTTCACATACTTCAAAATTCCTTTTGCCGCCAGAAGATGAGGCTTCCGTGGTTCCGCAATGTACCGACTCACCTTGCCAACTGCATAAGCAATATCTGGCCTTGTGATGGTCAAGTAGATCAAGCTCCCAACCAGAGCTCGGAACACCAACGGATCAGATAGAACTCTCCCCTCATCCTTCCAAAGTTTATGATGTTGTTCTAGAGGTATAGAGCTACTCCTCCCTTCTTCCATGTTGAATCATTTAACGATCCGTTCTGCATATCCATCCTGAGAAATGAGCACTCCGTTGTCCCGCGTCTGAACCTCGAGTCCAAGGAAATGGTCAATCTCACCCAGATCCTTCATCTCAATTCTGATAGCAAGCTCAGCTCTCAGCCTTGCTACCGCCTCCTTTGAGTTCCCGGTGACAATCATGTCATCCATATACAGCAGAACAATAACCCGAAGCACCCCCTCCTTCATGATGAACAAGCTAGAATCAGAGTCTGAAGCAAAGAACCCCCATAATAAAAGAAACTCCACGATCTTCCCATACCACGCCCGAGGCGCTTGCTTCAACCCATACAGGGCTTTCTTCAGTTTGCAGACGTAGTCCGGACAATCCTCCGAGATGAAGCCCGGTGGTTGGATCATGAAGATATCCTTGTCAATCTCTCCGTATAAGAAAACATTCTTCACGTCGAGCTATAAAATCTCCCATCCACTGGATGCCGCCAAAGCAATAACAAATCGAACTGAAGTCATCTTGGCCACTGGACTGAACGCCTCATCATAATCTTCTCCATACTACTGTGAGAACCCGCGAGCCATAAGGCGAGCCTTGTATCGCTCGATCGTGCCAGCAGCTTTTTTCTTGAGCTTATAGACCCACTTGCATGCACAGGGGTAATGTCCTTAGGACTGGGCACTAGAGACCAAGTCTCATTCTTCTTGAGAGCATCCATCTCTTCCTGCATAGCAATGTCCCACTACTCAACGCCTTTGTCCTTCTCAAAGCTCGATGGCTCACTCTCATCCAAAGGACCAGCAAAGAAACATGAGACGAAGCTCACCATGTTTCCTCCTGTGTATCGATCTGGTGGCTTGATAGTCCTCTTCGACCTCCTAATTGGTTGCACCTGACTAACCACCTCCTCAGCTGCTTCTTCTGTGCTAGCTCCTCCTCCAGGCGAACTTGGAGCATCGTTCCCCCTGCTTCCAGAACATGAAGCCTCCATCTCAGAGCTAGACACAGCTGGAGCTCCTGGTGAAACAGGCAACTCCACTTGAAGATTTCCCGCAGCCTTCCCTTTTTCATCAACCCTGCTCTCCGGTAGTTCAACTCCTGAACTCTCCTTGTAGGAAGTCACCTCATCGAACACCACATCCCAAGACACCACTGATCTCTGTGTCTCAGGATCCATGCATCTCCATCCCTTTTTCCGCTCATCATATCCAACAAAAACTTGCCTCCTTGCTTTCGCATCAAGCTTTGTCCGAAGAGCATCAGGGATATGCACATAACAGGTTGACCTGAACACCCGAAGGTGTGCAACACTTGGCTTCTCCTTGAACATCAGTTCATGAGGGGTCTTCATGTTGATAGGACTTAGAGGCATCCTGTTGATGACGTATGCCACACAAGACATTCCCTCCACCCAAAAGGACTTTGGGATACTCTTGGCATGAAGCCAGCATTTGCAAGTTTCCGTCAGATGATGAATCTTCCACTCTGCAATGCCATTTTGCTGTGGAGTATGGGCACAAGTGAGCTCTCTCCGAACGCCGTGCTTCCTGCAAAAAACTTGAGAACTCACCAGAGGTGAACTCCCCACCATTGTCAGTTCTCAATTTTTTCACCCGCAGGCCTAACCGACCTTCTACCACCTCCTTGAACTCCACGAACTTCGCAAAAGCTTCTGACTTCTCTTTCAAAAAATACACCCAGACATATCTGGTGTAGTCGTCAATCAACACCAACATATATCTGTTGCCTCCAAGGCTTGGGGTGGCAGTCGGTCCCATAAAATCATGGTGAATGCACTCCAACGGTGCTTTGCATCTTGTTTGCGATTTATCAAATGGAAGTCGATGAGACTTACCAAACTGACATCCCGCACAAACATGACCTTCTCCATAGGAGGACAAGCTAGGCAAGCCCTTGACAAGGCCCCTTACCTCCATAGCCTTCAATTTGTCCATGTCTACATGCCCCAACCTTTCATGCTAGATAGCCGCGCTATCATTGGTCTTCATCTTGTCAACATAGGTACTTATCGATAAAACGAACAAGTCCTTTAACCGCTTTCCAACATGAATTACAGCTCCCTTGAGTTTTAAGAAACTTCACTTCTGTTGGGCCAAACAGAACGTGATAACTGGCACCGACCGCATTGGTCACAGAGAAGAGATTCTTCTTCATACCCGACACGTGATAAACACTCCTCAATGTGAGTGTACCCTTATCACTGCTCAGAGAGACAACACCTTCTTGTTCTACTGCATGAACAGAATTATCAGCCATAATGATTGCAGCGTTACCTGAGTAAGGCGCCAAAGAAGAGAACTTTGATTCATCCCTGGTGAGGTGATGCCCACACCCTGAAACCATGATCAAATCCTCTTCGAAGTTGATGGCATCCAAGGCCTTAACGGGCATTGCCATCATATTGGCCGCAAAGGCTCCTCCCCTTCCAGCTTCATCAGACTTTGGCTTCTCCTTCTCTGCTGCATGTCCCGGCTGAAGATTAACCCGACAATCCTTCTTGAAGTGGACAGTCTTATTGCACCTAAAGCACCTTGGTCCCTCTCCCTTCTTCTTCCCATCAGACTTAGGAGCATAACCCCTATCCTGCTGACCTGAAGTAGAGGGTCCATCATGACCTGGCTTCTGCTTCTCCCACTTCTTCTTCTTCTTCCCAGAGAACAATACATAACTATCTCCCCCATAGATAGAAGTCCCTGCCATCTGTCTTGCCAAACTTTCCTACGAAGCAAGTAAGTTTTCCAGCTCCAACAGAGATGGTTGATTTGCCCAACCCTGAACTGACATCACAGAGGCAAGATACTCCTTCCACAATCTGCGAATGATATGCCTCTTCAGGTCTGCCTCCGAGATGGGCTCATCAGGGTCCAAAGCAGAAATCTCTGCTGTGAGGTTCTTCATTTTTAGAAAGAAAGTAGAGATGGAAAGATCACCTTGAGAGGCCTTCGCAAATTCATTTTCAAGAAACTATAGGCGAGCTACATTCTTCATATTAAACAGCCCGTCCAAAGACGTCCAAATCTCAGCAGCAGATTTACATCCAATGATGTGATCGAAAAGCTCTGGTCAGATAGCCCTCTTGAGTATGAACTCTGCCTTTGCATTAGTCCTCCTCCAAAGTCTCACCTCTGCCATATTATCTCCTGTTAGCTGAACTTCTTGTGTGTCATCTCCACCAACTATCTCCCATAGATCCTCGCCAAGTAAGTAACTCTCCATACATGACCTCCACTTCTTGTTAGTAGATGTTAGGAGTTCAATACAAGCCCTCTTGTGTCCAGCTTCCATGGCAAACTATGTGGTTTCTTCTTCACAAAAATGATGGCAACTCAAGTTGAACACTGTTTATCCACTCCAACAACCTGCCTCAGATACCATGTTAAAATTTTTGATTTGAATTGTTTAGGAGTAAGCAGGAGTTGCATCAACTGAGTTATAACCAAACAACCACAATGACACACAGCAACACAATAGACTTTATTGAATCACAAAAATTCATTACATTTGGAGACATACATGGCGAGACACGATTCATAAGAATCACGAAGGAGAGAGGAACAAACCCACCAAAAAACAAATCTGGCCACTTGACAAGCAAAGACCGCACAGACCGCTGAACTCCAGAGACTGCCCGACTTATCCTGAGACCGCACGAACAGAAAACAGACAAGATGCCTGCACTGCAAGCCCACCACCTTAGACCGCACGAACTGGACCTTATTGAATCGAACAGAGAATAGAAGCTGTCACCAGACCGCAACTCAGATCGCATAACTGCAGAAGGTCGCCTGATCGCTGAGCTCGCTGCGAACAGCACAAACATAAACCAGTTCGCAAACAAGCCACTGCCGAACTGTTTATTCAAGCCACTGGGAAATTACCAAGGAAGGAGACCATAACCTGCTGACTGCAAACCTGCGAACACAACAAACAGTCAACTCACTTTCGAGATCGCACGACCTCAAGGTTGAGACCGCACAAAATAACCCAGGCTCTAGATCTTACAGTTCTCATTATGAATGACGGGCCCTGCACCCCTATTTATAGGCGAGAGGAAGGATGTCATCACCACCGCAAGAGAGGTACAATCACCACCCATCAGATCGCGTGCGGTCTCAAGGAACAGACCGCGCAAACAGACCTCTTGGACAACATTCTGTCCAAGACCGCAAGTCAGCAGCAAACCGCGCACAAGCCGCGCGGACACAGATCACTCCTTCCTTAGATCGCCTAGAGCAAACCAAGAACATCTGACTGACTTCAGAGAAGTCGCCAGATCACCCAGCATAAGCTGCCCGATCACAGCGGTTACTCAAGAATAGACCGCCCGGTCTTCTATAAAGCAGATAGACCAACCAAGCAGATCAGACCGGGAAGAGACCGGAACACCACTAGAACAACTCGGCCAACATAGCAGACCACCAGAGCCATACCGGCAGATCACCAATACAGAGACCGTGCAGTCTCTGCGATCACCAAAATAGACTGTCGGCCACCTTCCACTTCACTTCAATAATTTCAACACTAGCTTGCTGCTCATCGTGGTTTTTGGGTGTGTACAAAGGGACTCTCTGGCATTCTCCAAGGTGCCCAGCTCAGCATTTTGCTTTGGAGGGTAAGTTCTCTATGATTGGGTTAGTGGTGGGACCTCCTCGTTGATGCTCGTGGTGTTTATTACTAGTTTCCACCTATTGTGAGTAAGGTTCTTTGCCCTGAGTGCCTGGCCTAGTGATTGAACTCAAAATATGTAAAAGTAAGTTACACCAGTCTGAACTCCTCTCAAGCCATGGTTTTTGGGTTCAACGGTTAAAATAAGGTTTCCTAGTTCAACAATCAGGGAGCATGCTGAAAAGGATGATAATGCCTTGAGTATGTCCCCACTGACAGCCAAGTATCAGATATCTTCATAAAGCCCCTTCATGAAGGCAAATTTAATATCTTCGTATGCTAAATTTAGACTAAGCATATTAATGCTCACTTATCTTTAGATATTATGCATGTGCATTCTTACAATGTTCTTGTAGGAAGCTAATACGAAAATGCAGAAAAATCCCAAGTTGTATGTAAGAGCCCTTTTTTTGCAATTCCACCGGGTCTTATGCCCAGAACCGCTGCCTTGCGGTGACACCAACTCTCGGGAAGGCCGCCACTGCTAGACGTCAATTCTTCCGCAAGTCTTACATCCAGGCCAACCAAACATCATAGATAAATTGTAAGAACCCTCTCCCGCACCAGGAGAGTTCCCGAATCTTATGCCCAGAACCGCCGCCTTACAGTGACGCTAACACACAAGTTAGCCGCCTCTGCAAGACGTCGAACCTGCCGCCAAGAACGATCAACTAGGCCAACAAGAATAAGAAGAAAATAAGCAAACAAGTCCACAATCACACGCATCTGTATAAATATATACAAATGTAATCTGTCCATCAATGAGTATAATAAATGAAAGAGAAAAAGGGCTTATGCCCGGTACATATCCAAAGTAGAACAAAATCTCACTCTCTCACTCTACATCTATGTGGAACCTAAACAAACTCTCAAATCTTCAGACACTTGTCTTGTAGTAGAAGTGATGCGCGGCTTCTGCTCCCTAGATCCTGCCATCATGTCCTGACTGGTCGTGCTGGTTCTCCAGCTCCTCGAACACCTACGGTCACAACCGACCGATAGTCAAAAAGACTAAGCCAATTTTGTGCCCGCCTCCCCCTGCGACACTAGGCACCGAGCGGGAGGAAGAAGTGGAGGACAACAAAGTGGAGTAAACAAAAAGCAGGTGACAGGGAAATCTAAGCTAGCAAGTATATATATATAGGCAAGCACAACTCTAGCAGTAAACAAGTAAGCAGTAAAGAGCAGTAAAAGAAGTAAGAAGTAAGCAGTGTGCGCAAGTATAACAAACATGTTAATAATTCTACTCTACCATCACATGAGTACCTTAACTTATATGAATGCCCATACAAACTTATAAGTTATGATTTCCGGAATTATAACTTATCATATAAAAGAGCCCATACTAATTTATATGATAAGGGTCTACAAATTATGTTCTAGGTTTACGTATAATATGATATGCATGTTATGTTATGATTCATACAAGTGCAACTCACCCACACGACTCTGTGATCACAAACCTTTAGTTCCCAATTTTTGGAGCTAGCTTCACTCTCTGGTACCACCGGTGTGGCTACGGCAGCAGTGGAGCGGGCAAATCCACTTCCTAGGCGGGATACACACTACCAGGCCTAGACCCTTCGTACGCCTCTGTACACATCCTAGGTGCACTCTAGAGTCTTGCGTACTCTTTGCTGATAACCATCAGTCTTTGAGGTAAAATATGTGTTTTCGGGGATCGTCTTCCAGACTGCAGTATAAATAACCTACTGGATCCTCAAACCCTCACACCCACCTAAGTCAACGTACTGCCGTCGCTGTGACGACTAGTCTAGTACCGAAGACCCGCCACTAATTTGTTCTTATGAACATTAAATTTATCACCACCCGAGCCTTCAGCTTGCAGGACGAACCCATCCTGATATTCAACCTCCCGAGCCTCCAGCTCGCAGGACTAACTCATCCTGATATACAACTTCCCATCCCTTAACTTGGGATGAAGTCTACCATATCTCTTATTCATTTAGTTAGACTAATCTTGTCTAAATATTGTATACTTAGAAGTTTAGGGTGAGTCCTGGACTTCCCAAGGTTTACCCAGTGAAGGGCTCGCAGCGGTACTAGGGAATGTAATGGGTTGAAACCCAAATCCCCCATTCCTAGACAATTACTTTTATTGGTGGCTACCCCATTCTAAGGCCCACTCTACTTATTACTCTTTATAACCTAGGTGCTTTATCACTCATCCTTCGCCTTAACCCTAAGCCAACGTTCTCTTGAACGACGCTTGACACTTAAGGTCTCTTATCCTATGAGTGGTGTATATCTGGTGTAGGTTATAACACAATCTTGCTGATTTCCTATGTGGTCATGCTGGTCAATTCTCCATATTAAGTTTTTACTATCCGCAGGCCATGATGAAATTTGAAATAGGTTTGATCCCGATGATGCTCTCCTATCAATACCATGTCCATGTGAGTTCTAACTTTTACCCTAGGTTCACAACGGAGAATTTAGGGTTTGAACATAATTTTGATATACTCCATATTGGTTTGACCTCAATTTCTATTTATCATAGAAAGGTGACATGATGACTTTACACATGATGTACTAGATTTTAACTTCCAAAAATTCTGGGAAAAATACAGTGGCATTATAATGATATAAAAACACTAATTCCAAAGTTCCGTAATTTTCCAGCAGATTAAATCCATTAATTTCTATTTATCATGAAAAGGGTGACAAAATGACTTTACATTACAAGTACTAGATTTTGACTTCCAAAAATTCTGGGGAAAATACACTGTCATTATAATGATATGAAAACACTAATTCATGAGTTCCATAATTTTCCAACAGATTAAAACCCTTAATTTCTATTTATCATGAAAAGGGTGACAAAATAACTTTACACTACAAGTACTAGATTTTGACTTCCAAACATTCTGGGAAACATACAATGTCATTATAATGATATGAAAACACTAATTCCAGAGTTCCATAATTTTCCAGCAGATTAAAACACTTAATTTCTATTTATCATGAAAAGGGTGACAAAATGAATTTACACTACTAGTACTAAATTTTGACTTCCAAAATTTTTGGGAAAAATGCAGTGTCATTATAATGATATGAAAACACTAAATCCAGAAGATCATGATTTTCCAGGAATAAATCACCATAAATATCTCACAATTTAAAAAGGGTGATAAACTGAATAAATGAAATTTCTCCCATAAATACTATCTCCAAAATTCTAACAAAATTCATAGAGTTTCATAGTTGAGTTCCTAAACATAATCCAGGATTTCAGCACTTCCTTAAATAATTTGCCTAGTAAATTTTTCATTATTCAGATTTAAGACATAATGTAATTTTGATAATTCCTTGAGAAATAATCCATGGAATTTTCTACCAAAATTTACAAAGATTTGAAATGACATAACAAGTGAACCTCCAGAGTTTCATAATTTATTTCCAAGTTCTAATCATGAAAATTTCATAAATACACAAGTGTGACATAAGGCAAAATAATGAAAATCATGAGATTCTTGATGCTAAAAGTCCTAAGATTTTCTAGGGTGATGTATTATACCATAATTAGGGTGTGTACAAAATTTCAGAGACTAACTATAAGACATTTGGGCTAAATACACGAAATATCATTTTTGCTATTGGCACACCTATTCTCTTTTAGGTAGAGACATGCAATGGAAATTTACCTTTCCTACAGAGATCCATTTGGTCTCAAATTTTAACGACAACCTACAATTGTCTAGATAAGAGTGACACCCAAGTTTGGGTTCAGTTGAAGCTTTATCCTTCCATAAATGTCATTTATTTGAATTTACATATTTTGAATAAAACCTTAGTAGAATGATTTCCTAAAAATCTGATATTTGGGTGCAAGCTAGATGCAGGGATCATGCATGTATGGCCAAAATTTCAAGTCCATCAGAACTACTATTTAGGATTTATACCCAAAATGATTTCTGTTTTCTATTTTGACCAGCCTCAGTAAATTGAGTGTTGTGGGTCCTACAATGATCCAAATGGACTGATGTAACTTTCAAATGAATGTAGACATCAAGGCCTACAATAGTTATCTCAGGCAATTTTTCCAATAAAGTCAACTAAGGGCCTAAAATTTCAGCATGAACATACAAGAGAAAGTGTGACATTTATTTCATTTAATTAAATTAACATGGTCTGGATTTATCATCACATCTGAAATCCAGGGCCTAGATTTCGTCTCCTACCTCTAGCAGACAGCCCAGATTAACCCGTCCTGTGCCATCTTCCGTCGTGATTTCCCGGCAGCTGAGCCACCTCCCTGGCCGGCCACCGCCACCACCACCTCCGTTGAGGTGGGGGCTACCGATTGGCGGTGGTTTGGCCGTAGGAGGTGGTGTTTTCCGGCGAACCCGACGTGGACAAAACCATGGAATCTCTCCAATTTTCTTCACTTGGATCTGGCTCAATTGAGCTGGATATCTATCTTATTCGATCTAAGAGGCTAGCACAGAGGGAGAGGGGGAGAAACCGGACCTGAAGTAGGGCTGTCAGTGAGTGTTGTGGTGGTGCGGCGTGGTGGATGCGAGCTCCGGCGATCCTGCTCAATTACTCGATCCGGCACCATTTCCTCTGCTCCAATACACTGGCTCGACTGCTTAGACCCTTCTGAAGCTGCCGGTGAGTTCAAATGGGGAGGAAGAGAGCTCTAAGTGCAAGCTCAACTAAAGCATGGCTCGCCCAAGCTTTGGTTGCTCCTCCCAGATGCCAAGTGGCAGCAATGCATCCCAAATTTGACTGGGCACTTCATGGGGAGGTCAGGGATGGCTTTGGGCAGAGGAATGGAGTGCCAAGTGGCCTCCATTCCTCAAATTCCTCTTGTCCTCTAATGTAATTTGGGGAAATCTCAAGTTTACCCCCTTGCATGTCCTTGCATGTTGGAACCAGGGGGCATGGCTGGTAATTATGCACTTGGTCTTCAGAACGGGCTTTGTATGAGGGCCTTAGTCCACTTGCATTTGGTTTAAATCCAAATAATCCCTATTTAGGCTTAATTGACCAAATTTTGACCTTTGTGTTGGAACATGCTTTCCGCATCTCTTGGTTTGATAATAACAAATCCTATTGTATTTGATCATACTTGCATTGTGTTTATAGTGTGCAGGATCTTCAACATTCAATCCCCAAAGGAGTGGGAAAAAGAAAGACGTCGAAGCGACATCAGGATGATTCTCTGTTGATACCGCGGCGCGGAAACACTACCGTTGGCACTAGCGATTCGACAAAATGAGATGCGCTCGATGAAATGGTTTTCGACAAAAGTAGATGCCGTCCGACGAACTGGCGTTCGACGAAATTGAGTTCGATGAAATGAAACTACGTTCGACGAAAAGAGATGTGCTCTACTGTGGCGCGTTAGCACTACCGCTGGCGCTAGCGAATTAGATGCCGGTCGACGAAGTGGTGTTCGACGAAAGAAGATGTCGTTCGACGAACTGGCGTTCGACAAAAATGTCGTTCGATGAAATGGCGTTCGACGAAAAAGGAGTTCGACGAAAATGGCGTTCGACGAAATTGCGTTCGACGAAATTGCATTCGACGAAAAAGGAGTTCGACAAAATAGTGTTCAATGAAAATAGATGTCAGGCATTGCTACCACGGAGCTTTAGTGCTACCGCTGGTGCTAGCATAAATGGAAACAATTGACGAGAAGGAAACAGTGGAAAAAATGGAATGATTGGCGGGATGCATATTTAGCATGCTCTACCAAGGCACGACATCTCTACCGCCCATCGGTAGTTTTTGGAATCCTCCCGCCTGCATGTGATTGAGGAGCAAATATTGAAGGAGATATTGGCTGAAGGAAGGTTATCTCCTTATGGCGGTGCATTAGCGTTACTGCGGCGCGCTAGTCAGAGCTTAAAGTTTGGCGCTCAAAAGTTTCCTAAGTTGCCACGATCTGTGTGCTTGATGATTGCCTAATGTGGCTACTGTGGGGCGGTAGTACTACCGCAGACGGTAATGGCTGATTCTATTTAAAGACGCGCTCTACCTCTGTTGTTGCTTGCTGCTGTTCCAGAACGAATTGAAGCCATATATTCAGAGCACTCGAGAACCTTCTCTAAGCAGCCGAAGAACTCCGTCAATGTTCGTGAACGCAAAGAACATGAAGACCAATCTGATCGCATCTACATCGACATCAAGTTCTTCTTTTGAGGGAGTTTTTAGTTTTTGTTTTGTTTTAGTTTCTAATTGTAACCTTTATATCTTTTCTTCGGTAGAGGAATTCACCACACGGCGACTAGGGCCTTGCGGGGACTAGGGGAAATTTGTCGCGTGTTGGCGACTAGGTCTAGGTGGGACTTAGGGAGGAATTCGCCTCTTGTTGGCGACTGGGTCAAGGGTGTACATCTAGGGAGTGCTCGAGGCCTTTCCGATGAGGGAAGGACTAGAGCGGCTTAAGGCCTTATCTGTGGAGAGATAGGCTAAAGCCAATCGGTCCTTGGGAGAAGGGTCCGTATAGAAAACCAAAAGAGTTTTCATTAGTCGCCTCTTTCCAAGCGTCATTGGGAAAAGTTTTTGTACTCATAACTATTTTGATTCAATATTATTGAAAACTTGTTTGTTTCTTCATCTCTGATTCGTGCTCTCTGATTTTCATTGGTTTAACCTAAACGTATTTTCTCTGTCACTAACGCCGAGCGGTAACACTACCGCTGGTATAACAATAGAGAATTATTTTCTTTAATAATCAGAAAAAGTTTACAACCCTTATTCACCCCCCTCTAAGGGCGCCTACAGATCCAACAAGTGGTATCAGAGCTAGGTTATTCCAATTCGTCTTAACAACTGAGAATAATGGCGTCTCATGATCTTGCTTCTACTAGTGGGGTAAATCTGTATGAAAAAGAAAAATCTTTTGCACCACCTTTATTCGAAGGAAGAAATTATAAAGGGTGGAAATTGTTAATGGAAACTTTTATTAAAAATTTAGATATCGAAGCATGGAATATAGCAATCGTACGACCAACAGATGAAACAAATAAAAAGGAATTTTACCTAAATGCAAAGGCGTTAAATAACATTTTTTGTGCCTTATCTCAAGAAATTTTTAAATTGATTTATTGTTTTTCCAGTGCATACAAAGTATGGAAATTTCTTGAAGAAATGTATGACATTCCTCTTATAAGTATGGAATGAATGCAAGAATTGGAGAACATATAAGCTTGCACAGATGTTCAAGAAATCCCCTCTTGTGATGGATCAATGGAGTACACATCAAATGGAAGAGAAGAAGAAATTCTATCTTCGGAAGAGGAGTGCCAAAAAGATGTTAAAGTAATTATATGTTCAAATCGTGCCTCTCCCGAAAGCAATGTAATGAAATCAAATTCCATTTTTGTACTTCTATTTCTATATTACAATTACTACAAACTACTAAACGTAAGATTAAGAAACTAAAAATGTCTAATGAGAAATTACGTTTAGAAAATAAAAGGTTAAAAGCTAGTGTTAATGTAGAATCTAGTTGTTATGTGGTTTCTTCATCATTCTCTTTAATTGAAAATATAAATCCTTGTTTTGATTGCAATATTCTCAAAGAAAAACTCAAGGTATATGAAGAAGAGCATCTTAAGAACCAATTGAAAAACTATCTTTAGAAAATTCATCCTTAAAAACTAATTGTGCTTTGTGCAAAAACTATAAAATTGAAATTAAAGAGATGGATGAAATATTTGAAGAATTTAGAAACAATTATCAAAATCATATTGAGTCTATTGTATCCACTTTTAAAAATAGCACAATAGCCTATAATAAAGCAAGACATAATCTTAAAGTTAAGAATTGTGAATTGGAAACTAAAGTCAACTTGCTTAAGGAAATTATAAAGAAAAATTCTCAACACATAAATCAACAATTTCAAGCAAATTCCAAAAGCAGGTTAAATATGAATTTTCATAATATGTCTAAGCCTAACAAAGGAAATGAAAAATATCAAATGCTTGAAAATGAAATTCCAAATCATTATTATTTACAACATCATCTTTCTCCCAACATAAACTTAAAGATAAACAAATTTCCTATAAACAATGTTTTACAAAATCATCATGGAAATTTGACAAATAAAAAATAATAATAAACCAAGGTTTGAATGGCGGGCCAAAGTTAAAGATGAAACACAAACTCAAATCAAAAGGGCCCATTCAATCATATCTCCCGAAAAGCAAACACGATATATTTGGTTGCCCAAAGGAACCGCCACACCTGGTCCTTTTTGGATACCTAAATCTCTCATTCAATAGTATCCTATCATTTGCATGAAGTAGAAATCAATTAAAAATGAAATATCAATTCTCTACTTCATGATATGCTTTATTTCCTTTTTGTTTTTGCTTTTATTTCTTTGAGCCATCATGATAAGATCACTTTATATAACTTGTGATATGATTTTCACAAATTAAACCTAAATTCATTAATAAATCAAATTGAACACAATTGAATAAAAAGTCATATTATTTTCAAGTGATCTACTTATCCTTTTTATGTTTATCCTTCTAGATCCATTTCCTATGAATGTCATATATGAATTAAATCCTAAATTTGTTATGTATTATTTAGACTAAAGAAATAATTGCCGAAATGGATTTAAAAGGTATTTTAGGGGTATTAGGCTAAATTTATAAAATGCGCAAGTTTTGCTTAGGTATTTAATATATTTGCGTCATTTTGATTACCACTAGTATGTTTGATCATAATCATGTCAAATTGGAAATGAAAAATTGCAAAAATCATTTGTGTTTAAATAAAGAATCTCAACTCTGTTGCTAGCGCCTGACGTTAGGTTCTAACGCTGGTGGTAGCATAATTTTCCTAAATTTTGATTTATCTAAAATATTATTTTCTGAAAAATTATTGTATTACCTTTATCATCACTATGCTTTCATAAAACTATATATATAAGTGATTTATTTAAGATTTCAAAAATCAAAGAGAAAATTCACAAAACCTTTCTAAATAACCAAAAATATTTTTCTCTTTATATTTATCTTAAGTTTTCACCCTATTATATTTCTCTCTAATCATTCAAAAAGGATGAATATGAATGTTCTTTAATAATATCTCATTTATATCATCATGAACAATTAATTATGAGTTTATAATTCCTATGTGTTAAAATTCATGATCATGTATAATAATCTTGTCAATTCAATAGATCTTTTTAACTCAAATATTAAATATCTAGAAAGGATCATATTGATTCCATCAAATAGTTTGTGATCATGACCATTATATGAATCAATTAAGTTTTGCATGTATCTCATTTATGAAGATCATGGAATCATCTTTATATCTAAAATAATAAATTAACTAGAATCATCACTTCATTCTATGTCCAAAATTTGAATGACTAGGTTTGAATACATGCAACATTAACGCAATAAATCTTACGCCATAAAATTGCGAACAAACTCTTCTTTCTAGCATTATCAACTAATCAATACTATCTTTCATGCTAGTTATCTAATGATTCCATAATAAATCAATCTTAACGAAAAACAATTGATAGTTAAAATTTATAATGATTATGTTGCTTTAAAATCAAATCTAATAAGAAATTAATCTCGCATAAAAGCCATAGTTTAAAAATTGGTTCAATAAGATTAAGTGCTTAGTATGCCCATGATCATTCAACCACATTATGTGTCTCATAATAGCGAGGGCGTAGGATTGTATGCATTATAAGACCTAACCTCTATGTCATGTCTTGTCCTTAACCGGGAAGGGTTCCAGTGGGGCCTTGCGAGGCACTGGTGGGAAAGAGTGTTAGGTTGAGCATTGTCTTTTGTATGCATGTGGGATTAACACCCCAACCTAAGGCATGCGTGCAGCTCCTCATGCCCATCCGTCACTTAGTACAGGGCTAGAGTGTAGACATGTTGTTAGGGTATCTTGATCTTAGACATACTTATGTTGTATACATTGTATGAATATTATTTCACTTATTTATGATCATTTCACTCATGCATATTTGTGCTCAAACACGTTATCTTATGTTTTTCATATTATCTATTTCTGAACTCTCATGCATGTGAAAAACACAAGTATTTTGAAAGTGTATTGTGACTGACACTTTAGGATAGAATTTAGCATTTTTGGACATATAAGCATAAAATCGTCAAACCCGCATTTTTGTGTATGTGTGTCTGATATCTTTTCTGAAATGCGTTGTCCCTATACATAACAAATATAATCTAAAGAAATTTTTTGAAAAATTCCATGTTTTCCCCAAAAACTTGAGTTCTGTCGCTAACGTGCGGCTGTAGCTAGTTACCGCTGGCGTTAGTGGGTATTTTCTGAATTTCCAGTTTCTTTTTTATTTTTCAGTTCCTGTCATTTTCTGTTAAAATTCTAAAAATAAAAAATTGTAAAACAAATAAAAATCCAACCAAAAACATGCTTTGCTTTTCTATATATCAAAACAACTACAAAATTAAAAAAACCAATTAAAACAACAAAAACATGCTTTTTATTTGTTTTATTTTTTTCTTTTGAAAAACTTAAAATTTATAAAAACTGATGTAATTTTAAGTGTTTCAAGGATGATATGGTTTATCTTGCCAAGTTTAGAATACAATGTTTCATTCTCTATTTTAAGTATCTTAATAACATTGTTTTATATCATGCCTTGATCATTATCTTATGCGTGCTTTGAAATTGATTATAGAAATCATGTGTAGTATTGCATAGCATGCCTCTATGTATGAGTAAATGGTTTATATGTGATAATGATTTATTCACTCACATTTTTGATAAACTACATATGAATTTAATCTACTCTTACATGTTTTTGTAGTGTAACAACCTAATATTATTGTTATGCATGCTTAGTTTTACCTACACCACAATTGAGAATCTTTTTCATGCACCTATTTTTGAAGAAGTGTCTTTTCCAAATAAATTGTTTGCACATACAAGTGAATTTGGAGACCTTTGTCGTTAAGCAAAAATTCAAATGAATAATTGACAAAGATAACTCCACCAAGCACTACTCACCCTCCTGATAAGTCTTAATGAGCATTGTGAGGTTGAGCACCTTGGAGAGAATTGTAAAGTGCCTTGTTGCAAGCACTTTTTTACACTACTTCTTCTTGTACACCGGATCACAAATAACTAAAATTCAAAATAATAATTGTGATTCCCCAAGCACTACTTTGCACCCTGATAAGTCTTAATAAGCAATGTGTGTGCAGAGCACCTTGGTAGTTGTACTACTTTTCTATGTGCATTGAAAAATTTATATAGCTTTGTGGGTAGAAGTAACTCTAAAAACGCATTTTCAATAATGTTGTATTTATTCCATTATACATGTCATGTGTTTTGATTAACTCAAATCTATACTTTTATCAAAAACACTATTTTGTAAAGATCATTATCACCTGTAAGCCTTCTACTCATGAGAATTGGAGTCTATTGCATATCTACATGTATTCTCTAAATTCTTAAGTAAATGCACTAGATAGCTTTACATGATCAATACAATGTATAAGTGTACTTGATTTCTCAATCTAAGACATTGTATTCTTCTATCTTGACTTGATATGTTGTATCATGCTTACCTATTTTTTTTCCGCTATGCCATGTGTGCTCTTTATTGCTTACCTTTCAAAACAAGTGTATGGTTATGTTGCAACTGAAATCATTTTGTGCACTTAAATTGCTACAACATCTATTTTATTGTCTGAAACTCTTAATCATCTACTATGCTTCACCATTCCTATATAGATGTTCACATCAAAAATATATTTCTTCATGCTTTCCACCTCTTTACTACTTGTACGCTCGATTATGAATACGTTTTCCCAACAAGTGGTTTCTTTATGACAATTTCTTCACATTCTTTATTCACTCCTATATATTGTATTTTTCCTAAGCATTTATCTCTTTATCATGTTCATTCCCTCTCTACACATTTATTGCACACATTCCTGTTTGACTTTCTCTCCACCCTCTTTTGATAATACCAAAAAGGGGAGAATAAATTTGAAAGAAATTCACATGTTTGGGGAAGTCAAGTTCATAGGAAGTTTTGTTGTAAGGGGAGCATTAACTTAGGGGGAGCATTCATTTAGTGGGAGCATATGCACATGTCTTAAATTTCATGCTTTTCCTTTTTAATAAACACAATTCCTATCTTTTGAACTATTTCTTTCTAAAGGGATTTGTTATTATCAAAAGGGGGAGTTTGTTGGAACATGCTTTCCACATCTCTCTGTTTGACAATAACAAATCCTATTGTATTTGATCATACTTGCATTGTGTTTATAGTGTGCAGGATCTTCAACATTCAATCCTCAAAGGAGTGTGAAAAAGAAATACTTTGAAGCGACATCAGGATGATTCTCTGTGGATACCGTGGCACGGTAACACTACCGCTGGCACTAGTGGTTCGATGAAATGAGATGTGCTCGTTGAAATGGTTTTCGACGAAAGTAGATGACGTTCGACGAACTAGCGTTCGACGAAATTGAGTTCGACGAAATGTAACTGCATTCGGCGAAAAGAGATGTGCTCTACAGCGGCGCGTTAGCAATATCGCTGGCGCTAGCGAATCAGATTCCGGTCGACAAAGTGGTGTTCGACGAAAGAAGATGTCGTTCGACAAACTGGCGTTCGACAAAAATGGCATTCGACGAAATGGCGTTCGACGAAAAAGGAGTTCGACGAAATGGTGTTCGATGAAAATAGATGTCAGGCATTGCTGCCGCGCAGCGTTAGTACTACCACTGGCGCTAGCATAAATGGAAATAATTGATGGGAAGGAAATAGTGGAGAAAAAGGAATGAATGACGGGATGCATATTTAGCATGCTCTACCGCGGCGCGGCATCTTTACCTCCCGACGGTAGTTTTTGGAATCCTCCCGTCTGCATGTGATTGAGGAGCAAATATGGAAGGAGATATTGGCTGAACGAAGGTTATCTCGCTATCGCGGTGTGTTAGCGTTACCGCGGCGCGCTAGTTAGAGCTCAAAGTTTGGCGCTCAAATGTTGCCTAAGCTGCCACGATCAGTGTGCTTGATCATTGCCTAATGTGGTTACTGCGGGGCGGTAGTACTACTGCAGGTGGTAGTACTACCGCAGGCTGTAGTGGATGATTCTATTTAAAGACACGCGCATCCTCTGTTGTTGCTTGCTGCTGTTCCAAAACGAATTGAAGCCATATATTCAGAGCACTCGTGAGAACCTTCTCTAAGCATCCCAAAGAACTCTGCCAACGTTCGTGATTGCAAAGAACTTGAAGACCAATCTGATCGCATCTACATCGATAGCAAGTTCTTCTTTTGAGGGAGTTTTTAGTTTTTGTTTTGTTTTAGATTCTAATTATAACCTTTATATCTTTTGTTCGGTAGAGCAATTTGCCACACAGCGACTAGGGCCTTGCGGGGACTAGGGGAAATTCACCTCGTGTTGGAGACTAGGTCTAGGTAGGACTTAGGGAGGAATTCGCCTCGTGTTGGCGACTGGGTCTAGGGTGTAGATCTAGGGAGTGCTCGAGGCCTTTCCGGTGAGGGAAGGGCTAGAGCGGCTTGAGGCCTTATCTGGGGAGAGATAGGCTAAAGTAAACCGGTCCTTGGGAGAAGGGTCAGTATAAAAAACCAAAAGAGTTTTCATTGGTCACCTCTTTCCAAGCGTCATTTGGAAAAGTGTTTGTACTCATAACTATTTCAATTCAATATTAATGAAAACATGTTTGTTTCTTCATCTCTGATTCATGCTCTCTGATTTTCATTGGTTTAACCTAAACATATTTTCTCTGTCACTAACGCCGAGCGGTAACACTACCGCTGGCGGTAGCAAAAGAGAATTATTTTCTTTAATAATCAGAAAAAGTTTAAAACCCTTATTCACCCCCCTCTAAGGGCGCCTACAGATCCAACACTTTGATGTTGACTAGGTCATTTGGGTTGGTTGACTTATCCAAGGTGTTGACATTGGGTCCAATGACACTACCCAAGGATGGTTGCGTCATGGTGAAGACCTAAGTGAGCCAATTTGGTCAATAGGTGTGATTTTGACCAAAATTGGGGAAGTGTTGACTTTGGTCAATTTGGTGAAATTGAAGACCCCATTGTTTGAACAACCCTATTACTGATTTGGGCTAGGATCACTATCTGTGAATAGGACTCAAGTTGACCCCATTGTGTAGTCTAAGGGTTAAGGTCTAAGTGTGTATGAGTAGCTAGAACTTAGGAAAAATTCCAAGTTTCTGTGTTCGACGAACTCCAGCCTGCGTTCGACGAACTCCTTCCTGGGTTTGACGAACGGCGTGTTTCAGTTCGACGAACTCCCTTCTCAGCTCAATGAATTCAGTTCTCCAGATAGTTTATCAGATTATCTCTCAGTTCGACAAACTCCAGTCTGCATTCGACGAACTCCTTCCTGGGTTTGACGAACGGCGTGGTTCAGTTCGACGAACTCCCTTCTCAGCTCGACGAATTTAGTTCTCCAAAGAGTTTATTAGAATATCTCTCATTTCGATGAACTCCGGTATGCGTTCGATGAACTCAGCTCTGTGTTCGAGACATAAGTAACAAGATGTTTAGTTCGACGAAATGGCTTCTCAAGACGAATTCAATCTCGAGACAATTTATCAGATTATCTCTCATTTCGACGAACTCCAGTCTGCGTTCGATGAACTCGTTCCTAGATTCGACGAACGACATGTTTCAGTTTGACGAACTCCCTTCTCAGTTCGACAAATTCAGTTCTCCAGATAGTTTATCAAATTATCTCTCAGTTCGATGAACTCCCTTCTCAGCTCGACGAATTCAGTTCTCCAGACAATTTATCAGATTTTCTCTCAGCTCGACAAACTCCAGGTTCAGTTCGACGAATTAATTCAGTTCTACGAACTCTAGATTCAGTTCGACGAACTCAACTTTCAGTTCGACGAACTCAGTTTTCTGCTCGACAAATTTCTTCCCCAGCTTAACATTTTCTAATAGATCAGTTATCTATTTTCTCTGAACTCAGATCGACTATTCAGCAATGGATCTATTCTATTGGTGGAGTTAATTTGCAAGTGTGAGTTCACATTGAGCTAGTTTGACCTGAGTTGACCTACTTCCTATAGTGGATCACATGTGAGTTAACTCAACTCAGTGCATCCCAAGGTCACCACCAAGCTCAAACTCCCTCACACACCACATGTCCTACCCTAATTGAAAATAGGGGGTCTAGTAGGTAATGTGATTTTACAGAAAACTAAGGAAGTATAAATATATTTAACTAGTCCACATTCACAATGTGATACATAAGATATCGCAAATAGTCAACAAAAGATAAAGCTGAATATAAAAAGGGCTTATGCCCAGTACATCAAGATCCTCAGTACATACTCTCGCAGAAGAAAAGCAACAATTAATCGCTCAATCATTCTGGGGTATCGCCATTATACACTGCAACGGATCCACACGCTCTATCTACATATCATGTTGCTCCTCCTAGGCGTGTTGTTGCTACTCCGGCTCCACATGCTCCTATTTATTATGCCACATCCGGTCCTTAGTCAAAAGACTAAGCGATTTTGTGCACCCCGCCCCCATGACTCTTAGGCACCGGGCAGGAGGACGAGGAAAAAGGTATACAATAGCAGAATTGAAAAGTAGATGGTGGTGGCCTTAGCTAACATAGTTGGTATAAGCAATGTATAGCTATACTAGCAATTCTACAATGAAAGTACCAATTGATACGCGAATCTAGCACACCGCTATATGCTGTTTCAAGATTACGGCACGAAATGGCAGTGTACTGATCGTTCAAGTAATATAAAATGGGAGTGATCCCCAAATATCGAATCTTGAAGGAACAGAGTAAGGTGGAGTTTACTTTTGAGGTAGGACTTGAGATTGAAATCCTTGCGAATGGATGGATTTAGGAAGGCTTGGATTGGATTGTGGAAAACAAATAAAACAAACTAAATTAACACTAATATACAAGCCGTTATGCACTGCTTCGCAAGGTGGATGGAGACTAAGAAGGCCGCTGTAACACCCCAAATCTGGTAGTTCCGCGAAGTAGGCGGAGTGGTAGTGCGGCACATGAAGCAGGCTAGAATTTTCCCTGTCTGCTCTTAGCGCACGATCAGTGGCCTCATCGCGCACGACCAGTGATCGTGTGCCAGCGATCGTGCGTTAATTCAGAAGAGAATCGAGTTCTGTCTCGGACAGTGCGCACGACCATTTCCCTCTTCGCGCACGACCAGTGATCGTGCGCCAGCGATCGTGCGCTTATTCGCAAGAATTCAGAGTTCTGTCCCGGATAGTGCGCACGACCATTGCCCTCGTCGCGCACGACCACTGACCGTGCGCCTGTGATCGTGCGCCCTGTTTATTCTGTTCCGCGATTTTGAGCGGAGAAGAAGATCCGACCGATCAAATTTCTTGGAATTCGATCCAACGGCTGGGATTTGTTGCTGGGGGGTCTTAGGGCTTTGGAGAGGGATTAAACCCTCATTATTTCATAGAGTTCCTCTCTCCTAGGCTAGAGGAAGAAGAAGGGGGCAAGGAAGAAGAAGAGGAGATTTCGCCATTGACGGAGCTCCGGAGCTCCGTTTCGCGAGCCGTTTCCGGATCCGGAGAGTGCAGCCCGGTGCGGTTCTTTCCCTCCGCGTAGAATCTCGGATCCATGGCGAAGAAGAACACGTCTAGGGTAACGATTCTTCCTCCCGAACTTTGGACTTGTATTTGTCCATTCATTCCTCTTTCTTTGCTTGCATGAGGCATCTCTTTCACCAAATGGGTGAAGTGTAGGATTTCCTCAAGTTCTTCGGAACTCCGGGTAGATTGTGTCCGTCCCCGGCATATTGCATGTAGAAAATCCGGTAGTCGTGCGGATTTAGGCATTTTGTGTGAAGCCTATTCGTGGCCGTGAGCCCGAATCGGTGATGCTTGATTTGCGACGTTGCATTTAGGTTAGGCCTAGAATGCGTGCCAGAAAATGACTCCGTGAACTCACCTATAGTATTGCGGGAGTTAAGTGTAGGCGTCTTGTGAGGATCCCTACGAAAGCCCCATGCTTTGAGTTTTGGATGAAGGCAAACCTTCACCACGATATTGATGCGGAGCGTATGTACCTCCCTTGTTGAGAATTCGTGAAGCCTAGATCCTTGTAAAGGGGTTAGGTGCGTAGCGTATATTTAGTGTAGCACTTGAAAGTGCTAAACCCTTACGGGACGAGGTGAAGCCGTACCCGCGTCGTGCGATAGATCGCGACGATTAGAGCACGGGCAAAGCTAAACTGAACCCGTTTCCATGCAGATCGGCGAGAGGTCCCTTCCTCATGAAAGCCGTGTGATCATGGGAGAGGTCGGGGAAGGTGTCATACCTAGACCGACCAAAAGCTCTTGTTTCCCACCTAAGGTTGTGACCCTTAGGGTGGAGTGTTGTGAATTTGATATTATGATTAGCCTCATGCGATTGCTTAGGTGGTTGTGGGGAACCTTCGGGTGAACCCAACCAACATCATGTGCATACCTAGGTTCCCTTCTTTTGATGCTCAACCTAGAAGATTGATTGTGCTTGAAACCTCACCTTGTGTAGTTGCACCTTCTTTATATTAGCACTTGCTAGTGTAGCTTGCTTGCAGGGTAGAAGCTCCGCCACCCCGGGAAAGGGGTGGGGTCGTTATAATTTGGTCAGCTGTGCTGACCGTTACTCTGTTTGCCACCGCTTGGTGGAATGTTCTTATGCAGGTGCAGGTGAGCCTAGCGGGAAATAGCGGGCGATAGTCCTTTTGCTGAGTTGGCCCTTGAAGGCCAGCCTTTTTCCTGTTTTCTCATGTCTTGCCGGCCTGCGTGCCGATGTATGCTTTTTGGAGTTTTGTACATTGATTTGATGTAAGGCCCTAAGGCCGTAACTCTTATTTCTGGACTCGCTCCTATGATAGTGGACATGTCTATTCGAATGGTTTAATTAATGCTTCCGCTTACGTTTTTGTACTCTCGTTTTGTTATTACTTTTCTGGTTATCACCTTTTAACTCCTAGCTAGTGTGGTTTGTATGGCGTGGGGTCCCGGCCGGACCTGCTGTTATACTTTTCATGCTGGCAGGGTGTTACAATTTGGTATCGGACTTAAGGCTTCGATCCGTAGTTTAGCGAATTCGGGACGAATTCCTTTTAAGGGGTGGTGCGCACGGGCTGTGCATTCACCTAAAACGACAAAAACTAATAAGAATGTCCACTTAGGAATGAAAAAAACATACTTGTTTGCGGAACCTGAGCATTCCATGATTGATGTTTGATATGCTTAGGGTCACTAAATTGTGCCTTGCATGATTATAGGTGACTAGAAGTGCTGCGGGGCGGTCTCAACCCCGTAACACCACTGAAAGTAGTGGGTCGGCTGAGGTGCCAGCGACCACTCCTTCGGCTGAGATGATCAGAATGGTCGCAGAAGCAGTCTTCGCGATGATCAATGCTCAACCGCAAAGGCTTGCACAGCCTGCTACGCCTACTATAGATGCGGCCCCGGTAATTGAACCTGCAGTGGAACCTGCGGTAGCACCGAGGGTTGATGCCCCTGTGCCAGTAGCTGCAGTGGAACCGGCGTTAGCACCGAGGGTGGAGCGTCAAGTTGCGCAAGTAGTTGCGGGGCGAGCGCGTGACCAACAATTAAAGCACTTCTTGAGCTTTAATCCTCCTACCTTCTCGGGATCTGAGTCCCCAACGGTGGCAGAAGACTGGTTGTCAAGAGTTAGAAGAACTCTGAGGGCGACGGCGACGGACGAAGCCATGATGGTCACCTTAGCCACTTTCCTTCTTGACGGAGAGGCTGTGCTGTGGTGGGAAGAGCAGGAACTGCACAAGTTCGGTGATAGAGACATTACTGAAATAACAATGGCTGAGTTTTCAAAGTCGTTCCTCCAGCGGTTTATCCCCTCTGCCCAACGCATTGCGTTACAAAACCAGTTCCTGAGGTTAACTCAAGGTGATCGCTCCGTTGACGATTACTTACATGAGTTTACCAGACTGAGTCGCTATGCGGGGGCATTGGTGGAGGATGAGGAGACGAAGACGAATAAATTCTATGAAGGGCTTCGGGACGAGTTGAGGCTGCTCCTTGCAGACCCTATGACGTTTGGCTTCCAAGTGATGGTGCAAACCGCCAAATCTTTGGAGTTGGACATGAAGAGGGTACAAGCAAAGAGTGTTGTAAAGAAACCCGAGTTTCATGCGCCGGCCTCTCAGTCCAAGCCGGACTTCAGAAGGAGCAAGCGGAAGTTCAAACAGGCGGAACCAGCTTCTTCGAATGTTTCGGGAGCCACGACCGCGCGGACTCCTATTATGTGTTTCACCTGCGGGAAGGTGGGACACAAAGCTGCGGTGTGTCGAAGTGGTCCCCCAAAGGCGGCAAATCGAGCGGTGGATTATGCTCGGGCTGCGGAAAAGGGCAAAGCGGCAGAGTCTTCGGCCTCCCAACACATTCCGACTCAGCCGAGAGTCTATTCGCTTGGCCAACAAGAAGCTATACGACAAACCGATGTCGTCACAGGTACGAATTAGAAGTTAGCTTTTACAGCTATGTATATGATTCTTACTGTTGTACGACTATATGTGTTATTTGTGTACAATTAGGTTTCGTCCTAATTTTCAACTATCCGGCGAGAGCTCTATTCGATACGGGTGCATCGCACTCTTTTCTGTCTGAGGACTTCGTGGTGTGAATCGGAGTGCCGTCTACCTTTGTAGAGGATAGATTGGAAGTAGTGCTACCCAATGGATCTCGAATGAGTGCGGATAGGAAGAGCCGTGTGAAGGTGCGGATCGGAAGTCAAGATTTCGACTTGGAAGCGTCGTTACTACCGTTAGCTGAATTCGATGTGATCTTCGGCATGGACTGGCTCTCGGAGCAGCGAGCATGCATAGATTGCAATACAAAGGAGATCACTCTGGGAACGAACACCGACGATGAAACCATATTCGCCGGTATGCGAGGAGCGAGCAAGACGCTGATGTCTGCTCTCCAAGTGGTTAAGGCGGTGAGAAAAGGCGCCGAGTTGTTCTTCACCTTGTTGGAGGCTTCGGAGCCAAAGCCCAGGTTGTGTGATGTCCCAGTTGTAGCAGAATACGCCGACGTGTTTCCTAACGAACTCCCTGGGGCTCCGCCTCATCGGGAGATTGATTTCTGTATCGAGTTGGTGCCAGGTGCCAAACCTGTGGCCCGCTCACCATACCGAATAGCGCCAAAGGAATTGGCAGAGTTGAAGGTCCAATTGCAAGAGCTGCTAGAGCAAGGCTACGTACGTCCAAGTTCTTCGCCTTGGAGTGCACCGGTCCTCTTTGTGAAAAAGAAGGATGGGAGCTTGCGTCTATGTATTGATTATAGAGAGCTAAACAAGTTGACCGAGAAAAACCGATATCTGATTCCTAGAATCGATGATCTATTCGACCAACTGATGGGGTCGACGGTTTACTCCAAGCTAGACCTAAGGTCCGGCTACTATCAACTGCGAATAAGGGAATGTGACATTCCAATGACAGCGTTCAGTACCCGCTTTGGGCACTATGAGTTCACAGTAATGCCGTTCGGTCTATCCAACGCACCGTCGGTATTCATGGACTTGATGAATAGGACATTCCGAGAGTATTTAGATCAATTTGTGATCGTCTTCATCGACGACATTTTGGTATACTCTCAGTCGGAAGAGGAGCATGTAGGGCATCTGCACGCAGTCCTGAGCACCTTGAGGAGGAGTCAGCTATATGCCAAGTTCTCCAAGTGCGAGTTTTGGCTACCGTCAGTGGCATTCCTTGGTCATGTTGTTAGTGGCGAAGGAATTGCAGTTGATCCGTCGAAGATAGAAGCGATCCAAGCGTGGCCTTTGTTGAAAAACGTAGCGGAAGTCCGAAGTTTCTTAGGACTTGCCGGCTATTATAGGCGCTTTGTGGAAAACTTCTCGAGGATCGCACTTCCTCTCACAAAACTGACTAGGAAGGATCATAAGTTCGTTTGGTCGCCCGAGTGCGCACGAGCTTTTGAAGAGCTAAAGAGCCGTCTGACCACGGCGCCCATTCTATGCTCGCCACAAGGTACGGAAGGCTACGAAATATATAGCGACGCCTCAGGAAGTGGTTTGGGTTGTGTCCTAGTGCAGTTCGGGAAGGTAATTGCCTACGGCTCCCGGCAACTGAAGGTTCACGAGAGGAATTACCCGGTCCATGATTTGGAGCTAGCGGCCGTGGTTTTTGCCCTCAAACTTTGGAGGCACTATCTATATGGCGTGAAGATCGATATCTTTACCGACCATAAGAGCCTCAAGTACTTACTAGATCAAAGGGAGTTGAACATGCGCCAAAGGAGGTGGATGGAGTTCCTTGGGGACTACACCTTTGATATCAAATATACTCCCGGTAAAGGAAACGTAGTTGCAGACGCGTTGAGTCGTCGGGCTCCCGCACAAGCAAATTGGATTTTGATGCACGATGAGCGTCTAATCCGTGAGCTAGAAGAAATGGAGATCATATGCATTGATAGGAGAACGTCTACTTCAGCATGCTTGAACTGGACGGAAGTTCACTACGACCTTGCCGACCGAGTTCGACAAGCATTGGAGTTGGACGAGAGCTTGAAACGATACAAAGCGGAAACCGTTGAAGGGTTAAACGCTGATTTCTCCTTCGAAGACGACCTTATGTGGAAGCAGGAAAGGTTATGCATCCCAGACGTTGGTACTCTACGGGCGGAGTTGATGTACGAGGCTCATCATACCAAGTACTCGATCCACCCGGGGAGCACTAAAATGTTTATGGATATGAAGAAACTGTTCTGGTGGCCGGGCATGAAGAAAGACATTGCCCTTTACGTGGCCAAGTGTCATACTTGCGCGTTGGTGAAAGCGGAATGTCAACGTCCCGGTGGGTTTCTGAAGTCCTTGCCGATTCCGGAATGGAAGTTTGATGATATTTCGATGGATTTCGTGCACGGATTGCCGAGATCGCAACATGGAAACGACGCCATATGGGTGATCGTGGACCGTTTGACAAAGGTATCACACTTCATTCCGAACCGGAAGGATGATTCCGTAGAGAAGCTAGCAAAGCTCTATGTGGATAGTATCGTGAGACTGCACGGTGTCCCTCGTAGCATCGTCAGCGATCGTGACGGGCGTTTCACATCGAAAGATTGGAGGCTTATCCATGAACTGTTGGGCACAAAATTGAAGTTCAGCACGGCCTTCCACCCGCAAACGGATGGACGGACCGAGAGAACCAACAGGACTATGGAGGATATGCTCCGAATGTGCGCTTTAGACTTTGGAAAGAGGTGGGAGGATCACCTCTATATGATCGAATTCGCCTACAATAATAGCTACCAAGCCAGCATAAAGATGGCTCCTTTCGAGGCCCTCTATGGTAAGAAGTGTCGTACGCCGTTGTCTTGGGCGGAAACGGGCGATACTAAGCTATTGAAGCGAAAGGATGTTGAAGAAGCAACTTCGATGATCCGGTCTATACGCGAAAGGCTATTGGTTGCCCAAGATAGGCAAGCAAAGTATTTCAACGCCAAGCATAGGAACTTAGAGTTTGCCGTCGGTGACCGGGTTTACTTGAAGATCAAACCGTTCAAAGGGGTATCAAGGATTCGACGCTTGAAAAAGCTCAGTCCGAGGTACTTAGGACCGTTCGAGATCGTGGAGCGTGTTGGTGATGCGGCTTATCGGCTTGCACTATCTGCAGAGCTGAGCGGTCTGCACGACGTGTTCCACATTTCAGTGTTGAGGAAGGCAGTGCAAGAGCCTACTCATATCGTTGCGGTCGGCAAAGTTCCGGTTGATAGTGGGTTGTCGACGAAAGTCAAGCCTTTACGCATCGAAGATACCGAAGTAAAGCAGCTGCGGAACAAGTCCATTCGGATGGTAAAAGTCCGGTGGGATAACTGCGGCCGAGAGGAGCTCTCTTGGGAGAGAGAGCAAACGATGCTTGCGGAGTATCCCGAGCTATTTCCCTCAGGTAAAGTATAACTGTAATTTATGCTATTACTGTTTCCTGGATTTCGGGACGAAATTCTTTTAAGGAGGGTGGAGTTGTAACACCCCAAATCTGGTAGTTCCGCGAAGTAGGCGGAGTGGTAGTGCGGCACATGAAGCAGGCTAGAATTTTCCCTGTCTGCTCTTAGCGCACGATCAGTGGCCTCATCGCGCACGACCAGTGATCGTGTGCCAGCGATCGTGCGTTAATTCAGAAGAGAATCGAGTTCTGTCTCGGACAGTGCGCACGACCATTTCCCTCTTCGCGCACGACCAGTGATCGTGCGCCAGCGATCGTGCGCTTATTCGCAAGAATTCAGAGTTCTGTCCCGGATAGTGCGCACGACCATTGCCCTCGTCGCGCACGACCACTGACCGTGCGCCTGTGATCGTGCGCCCTGTTTATTCTGTTCCGCGATTTTGAGCGGAGAAGAAGATCCGACCGATCAAATTTCTTGGAATTCGATCCAACGGCTGGGATTTGTTGCTGGGGGGTCTTAGGGCTTTGGAGAGGGATTAAACCCTCATTATTTCATAGAGTTCCTCTCTCCTAGGCTAGAGGAAGAAGAAGGGGGCAAGGAAGAAGAAGAGGAGATTTCGCCATTGACGGAGCTCCGGAGCTCCGTTTCGCGAGCCGTTTCCGGATCCGGAGAGTGCAGCCCGGTGCGGTTCTTTCCCTCCGCGTAGAATCTCAGATCCATGGCGAAGAAGAACACGTCTAGGGTAACGATTCTTCCTCCCGAACTTTGGACTTGTATTTGTCCATTCATTCCTCTTTCTTTGCTTGCATGAGGCATCTCTTTCACCAAATGGGTGAAGTGTAGGATTTCCTCAAGTTCTTCGGAACTCCGGGTAGATTGTGTCCGTCCCCGGCATATTGCATGTAGAAAATCCGGTAGTCGTGCGGATTTAGGCATTTTGTGTGAAGCCTATTCGTGGCCGTGAGCCCGAATCGGTGATGCTTGATTTGCGACGTTGCATTTAGGTTAGGCCTAGAATGCGTGCCGGAGAATGACTCCGTGAACTCACCTATAGTATTGCGGGAGTTAAGTGTAGGCGTCTTGTGAGGATCCCTACGAAAGCCCCATGCTTTGAGTTTTGGATGAAGGCAAACCTTCACCATGATATTGATGCAGAGCGTATGTACCTCCCTTGTTGAGAATTCGTGGAGCCTAGATCCTTGTAAAGGGGTTAGGTGCGTAGCGTATATTTAGTGTAGCACTTGAAAGTGCTAAACCCTTACGGGCCGAGGTGAAGCCGTACCCGCGTCGTGCGATAGATCGCGACGATTAGAGCACGGGCAAAGCTAAACTGAACCCGTTTCCATGCAGATCGGCGAGAGGTCCCTTCCTCATGAAAGCCGTGTGATCATGGGAGAGGTCGGGGAAGGTGTCATACCTAGACCGACCAAAAGCTCTTGTTTCCCACCTAAGGTTGTGACCCTTAGGGTGGAGTGTTGTGAATTTGATATTATGATTAGCCTCATGCGATTGCTTAGGTGGTTGTGGGGAACCTTCGGGTGAACCCAACCAACATCATGTGCATACCTAGGTTCCCTTCTTTTGATGCTCAACCTAGAAGATTGATTGTGCTTGAAACCTCACCTTGTGTAGTTGCACCTTCTTTATATTAGCACTTGCTAGTGTAGCTTGCTTGCAGGGTAGAAGCTCCGCCACCCCGGGAAAGGGGTGGGGTCGTTATAATTTGGTCAGCTGTGCTGACCGTTACTCTGTTTGCCACCGCTTGGTGGAATGTTCTTATGCAGGTGCAGGTGAGCCTAGCGGGAAATAGCGGGCGATAGTCCTTTTGCTGAGTTGGCCCTTGAAGGCCAGCCTTTTTCCTGTTTTCTCATGTCTTGCCGGCCTGCGTGCCGATGTATGCTTTTTGGAGTTTTGTACATTGATTTGATGTAAGGCCCTAAGGCCGTAACTCTTATTTCTGGACTCGCTCCTATGATAGTGGACATGTCTATTCGAATGGTTTAATTAATGCTTCCGCTTACGTTTTTGTACTCTCGTTTTGTTATTACTTCTCTGGTTATCACCTTTTAACTCCTAGCTAGTGTGGTTTGTATGGCGTGGGGTCCCGGCCGGACCTGCTGTTATACTTTTCGTGCTGGCAGGGTGTTACAGCCGCTATGCACTGCTTCGCTAGGCGGATAGGCAATAAGGCAAGCAGATGGAGTGGTTCGCATTGGCGTAAGTGAAGTGGGATATATGGGCCGTTAGCACCGTTTAGCTTGGTGAGTGGAAGAGTTGGCATGCAGAATGGAATGGAGGGTTTGCGGAGTGGAATGGAGTGAGGGCGGAATTGGCGCACTTCGAGCACATTCTACACAAATAAGTATTTTCACAACTATGAAAATAACACTATAAATCAAGAGTCTAGAATGGCATACATCATCAAATAGTAAAGATTACATTCATATACATCCATACAAGTAGAGAAAAAGGAAAGAGATAAGACCGAATCCAGAGGCTTGTTGTAGATTCCGTTGGAACAATCCTATTACTGATTTGGGCTAGGATCACTATCTATTGACTAGGACTAAATTGACCCCCAATGTATAGTCTAAGGGTCAAGGTTGTAGGCTATTAAGTTAGCTAGAACTTAAGGAAAAGTTAAGGTTCTGCGTTCGACGAAATGCATTCTGCGTTCGACGAACGTCTTGCTCCAGGTCGATGAATTAAGGCTATCTTAGCGTTAAACGAAGTGAGGCTATCTCAGCTGTCGACGAATTGGCTCAGTCTCAGCGGTCGACGAATTGGCTCAGTCTCAGCGCTCGACGAATTTGCTCAGTCTCAGCGGTTGACGAATTGGCTCAGTCTCAGCGGTTGATGAATTGGCTCAGTCTCAACGGTCGACAAATTTGCCCAGTCTCAGCGGTCGACGAATTTGCCTAGTCTCAGCGGTCGACGAAATATCATCTCAGCTCGACTAATCAATTCTTCCAACCAGATTTAGCAGTTTATCTTTCAGTTCGACGAACTACAACTTGAGCTCGATGAATTCCAGTCTGCGTTTGACGAATCAGCAACAGAAGTTCAGTTCGACGAAATCAACATTCAGTTCGACGATTTCTTCATTTAGATCGACGAAAGTTTCTATTCAACTTGTTTATTTCAGACAGATCAGTTTTATTCTATTCTCCGAACTCAGATCATCAGCAACGGATCTATTCCTATCAGATAAGTCAGGATTTAATCCTTTCCTTTTATTATTCTCTTATTTAGAGAAAATAGTCATTGACATATTTTGGAAAAGGACACTTTCATAGAAAAGGAAAAGAAATAAAGTGTATCACATTTGCAGTTCCAAGAATATCTCTTCTTAATATTTTATTTCTTAAATTAAAAGATTTGAATTTCACATCTGTCAGAGATTTCTGTAAGGAAAAAGGAAAAGAAGAAGTAATACAATATTACAACAGTACAGTAAGAGAGGAAGAAGAAGTCAGGAAAAGATGTATAGAAAGAAAAAATATAGAGTTGATCTTCCTCAAGCAGTAGCTCTCTCAATCTCTGAGAACATCAACATTATTCTCTCAGTATTCTGCCGCAAGTTCAAAATCTTCAAGAGAAACAATAATCTAAGAAACCTTTGTCTCTCAGATTCATCAGCTATCAAGGAAGATATACATTCAAGAGAAAGCTACATCTTCAACTGTCAACTATTTTCTATCAGACAGGGGGATCTTTACATCAACACATTCCACTAGTCTTCTCTCAGATTATTGACAGAGAAGAACTTCAAAACCCTTTTTATTCCATATTGTACAAGGTTCTAACTCCCTTCAAAAGTTAACCCCTTTGGTGGCAGGGCACCTGAACAAAAACCTGTGGTTGGTTTGAGCACCTGATCAAAATCTCATTGGTGTTTGGACACCTGATCAAAAATCCATTGGTGATAGGGCACATGATTAAAAACCTAGCGAAATCCTACCAAGGGTGGTAGAAGAGTAGATGTACCTAGGTTTATTGGGGAACTACTATAAATCCTTGTGTCCTCTGTGTTTTGTGTGATTTTCTGTACTGTGTTGTGCTTTGTTTTTATTTTGTTTTTTATAACTCACTCTGTACACATATAAATATCACTATTTTAACTCCGCTATAAAAATAAGTGAAAAACTTTTTAATACTCTATTCACCCCCGCCCCCCTCTTGAGTGACTTTAAGATCTAACCTCACTTTCAATTGGTATCAGAGGTTTCAAATGATATCAGAGGATTTTCAATTGGTATCAGAGGTTGGTTGATTGTATACAGGCTAACACCTGAATACAAAGATCAATTAGATCTTAATTTTTTTCTAGAGTTTTCTTTTGCTAAAAATCGATGGCACAGAACAAAGAATACTCAAGCATAAGACCTCCTATGTGCAATCTAAATAAGTTTGCACTATGGAAGGCAAGGATCAGATTGTATATGAATTCTATTAACGAAGATATTTTTAATGTGATTTTGACAGGACCTCCTACTCCTACAGCAACAACAAGTGCTGAAACAACAACAAATAATGTTGTTTCACCTCCTGAGTGGACAGAAGCACAAAAGAAGCAAAGAAGTGCTCATGCCAAAGCAATGAATATATTGGTAGAAACAATGTCAGATGACGTTTTTCAAAAGGTTGTGGAATGAACCTCAGCATGGGAAATCTGGACCTCCCTCAACAACATGGTTGTGCAGATGAAAGAAGTTTTTGTATGATGGCTATCATTGCCTCGGGAAGTAATTCAGAAGAATCAAAATTTGAAACTGATGCTGATCAAGTAATATCTAACTTTGACTTTAATTCAATTGAATTCAAGGATGAATTCAAAGCTCTTTGTATAGACTTAATTAAATCTGAGAAAGTGATAATCTCTCTCAGAAATAAGTTGGCTGAAATGAACCAACTAAGTGAAGATAATGTCAATCTTAAGAAAAAATTGGCTGCCTCTGGAGAACACATTGTTCTCATTGAGAACAAGTTATCTGAAGCTAAGAAATTTGAAGAATCCCTATATAGGAGAAGTATCAAACTGATGGACATCACAACCACAGTGAATGCCAGAATTAGTGGCAATTTGGGCTTGGGTGCATCATCAAGTGAGCCACATCTGATTAAGAATAACATCTTATCTACACTAGTAAAATTCATTTCTGCTAAGAACAAAGAGGTAGTAGATGCTAGTAAGAATATTTCAAGCAAGAATATTAAGAATAAAGGAATTCCACAGAATTCGTCGAACGGAGCTCGACAAAATCACACGAATTCGTCAAACGGAGCTTGACGAAAGCTGAACTCAGAGTTCCAGTATATCTATCCATCGATCGGCGCTCGACGAAATCACGTCCATTCGTCGAACGGCGATCGACGAATTCATCCGAATTCGTCGAACGAAAAATATACTGAATTTCAGAATAATTCTTATTCTCAATATACTAAGAATCCTTTCACTGAGTGGATAGTTCCTTCAAGGAGATATCATCCACAAGGCTATAAGGATCATCCTGAGATTTCTTACATTTCTAATTTTTTGTGGAAAGACAAAAGTACCCAAGGTAGTCTGGGTCAAGAACAACTAGAATGTTTTCTGTTTTGCAGGTACAGGGTTAACCAAAAATAAAAGAACAATGGTACTTGGATAGTGGGTGCTCAAAGTATATGATAGGAAACAAGGCCAACTTAAGCAATTACAAGGCAAAGCTTGGACCCAAAGTGATCTTTGGAGACGCCAACTGTGGACATACGAAAGGTTATGGACAAATCAAAGTTGGAGCAGTCACCTTCAAAGAGGTAGCTTATGTCAAGGGTCTGAAGCACAACCTCATTAGCATAAGGCAGTTATGTGATGAAGGTTATCAGGTAACTTTTAACCATTCCTTATGTCTTATTACCAATAATAAAAACATTAATGTGTTATCTGGTATTAGACATGGAAACATTTATTTAGTCAATTTTGACTTTGCCAATTCAGATATTTGTTTATTTAATTCAATAAGTAAAACAAATGAATTATAGCATAAAAAGCTTGGACACATTAACCTTAGAACTATATCTAAGCTTTCTAAGGACAATCTTGTTAGAGGACTGCCTTTTGGTTCATACAAGAAAGAAGGACTCTGCAGGGCGTGTCAATTAGGTAAGCAGACCAAGAGTAGTTTTAAATCTTTATCCAAGAGTGATTCACCTAGGATTTTGTACTTACTGTATTTGGACCTTTTTGGACCCACTGCAATACAAAGTCTAGGAGGGAAGCATTGATAAAATTTTTGATTTGAATCATTTAGAAGTAAGCAGGAGTTGCATCAACTGAGTTATAGCCAAACAACCACAATGCCACACAGCAACACAAAAGACTTTATTGAATCACAAACTTGATTTACAGTGCGAGGTATACATGGCGAGACATGATTCATAAGAATCACGAAGGAGAGAAGAACAAAACACCAAAAAGCAAAACTGGCGGCTTGACAAGCAGAGACCGCACAGACCGCTTGACTCCAGAGATCGCCCGGCTTGACCTGAGACCACGCGAAAAGAAAACAGACAGGCCGCCTGTACTGCAAGATCACCACCTCAGACTGCACGAACTGGGGATTATTGAATTGAACGAAGAACAGCTGTCGCCAGACCACAACTCAGACCGCCTAACCACTGAAGGTCGCCTGATCGCTGAGCTCGATGCGAACAGCACAAGAACACCATAAACCAGTTCGCAGATAGACCGCTGCGGAACTATTTATTCAAGCTGCTGGGAATCACCAAGGAAGGAGACCGCAACCTGCTGACCGCAAACCTGCGAACACAACAAACAGTCAACTCGCTTCCGAGACCGCCCGACCTCAAAGTTGAGACCGCACGAATTAACCCAGGTTCTAGTTCTTACAGTTCTCGTTATGAATGACGGGCCATGCACCCCTATTTATAGGTGATGAGTACTTTTTGTACTCATCTTTTAATATTAGTTTAATTTATTTTAATATGAAATTAATTAGTTTTTATGTTTTTCTTATTAAAATTATTATCTTTTCAATTTTATAAACTAACTTAACCTTTTTCTGTGTATTTCAGTTTTTTTGGACGCATTAGACAAAAACTTCAAGTACACGCGCAAGGTCACGGGCGTGACCATGGGCGTGTAACCTGCGCGGTGCTCCAGACCTATTTCCGCCAACACGGGTGCGTTCTGTGAAGAATTCGCCAAGTACACGCCCCAGGTCACGGGCGTGACCCAATTTCACGGCCGCGACTCGCCGCAAGCATCCAGAATCAGCCTGCCACATCAATTAAATTTACACGCCCCAGGTCACGGGCGTGACCAGGGGCGTGACTCAATGTCACGGGCGTGACTCATCCCGCGCCACTCCCCGCTTCTTCCCGCCGAAGATTCACGCCAGCAGCACTTTTTGAAGGTTACGCGCCGTAGGTCACGGGCGTGACCTAGGGCATGACACACAAATATCATCAGCATTAAAGCCAGACTGCGCCCTTTCCGCTCCGAGATGATCGCGCGCCTTACACGCCCTTGGTCACGGGCGTGACCGAGGGCGTGTACCCAGAATTTTTCAGCTATAAAAGGGCAGCTCCTCCAAAGTATTTGGACACATTGTTTTGGAGTCAAAGCCTCCATTTTTCTTGCTTTATTTCGGTATTTTCAAGTATTCTAGTTTTACTTTTCTTTGCACTTGTAATTTCCCCTTCAATAGTTGTAATCCTTTTTCTTGAATTAATAAAATATGTTGCTTTTTCTTCTATCTTTTCATTAGTTATAATCTTCTAATCAAGTTACTTTTCTTATTGCAATCAATTCAAAGTTCTTTTTGATAGAACAATAGAGATCGTCTTGAGTAAGAGTAATCAACACGCCCGGATTTTTATACGACCTTGGTTTTATAACCTATACTACATTCGATACGGTACACTTGTCGTTATCGTTTGCGGATATAGTTTCGCTCATCAAGTTTTTGGCGCCGTTGCCGGGGATCTGAGTTGATATTTCAAAAGAGAATATCTATTGGTTTTATCGCTCCCTTTCTTCTCTTATTATTATTTTTTTTCTTTCATTTAAAGTGTAACTAAATTCCTGGAAAGGATGCTTTGGGCTTGAATTCCCATCACAGCCTCTAGTACCTTGCAAGCCCTTCACCGGGTAGATCTTGGGAAGTCCAGGACTAATTTTAAATCACCAAATAAAAAAAAATAAAAAAATTTATATATAATAAATATATTTATCTAAATTTTTGCTTTGTTCTTCTCTCTCACCTCTTTCTCTCTTTTCTTTTCTTCTTGGTTTATGACCCGACACAACTCTCCAGCTAATTTTGAATTTGGATTTGATCCGGAAATCGAGCGCACGTTGCGGCGGCGTCTCCAATTTAGTGATCTGCCTATAATTCGCGAAGAGCCGGTCGGAGAAACTAACGAGGAAATAATGGGTGATCCCATCCATAATGAGGCCCCGCTACGGACCATGTCCTATTATGCGAGACCGAATTGGGAGGGTACACAATCTAGTATTATTCGCTCAGCTGTGGTGAATAATAATTTTGAAATTAAAACGAGCATCATTCAAATGGTACAGCAAACCGTCATATTTGATGGCTTACTAGATGAAGATCCTAATCTGCATTTGTTAAATTGTTTGGAAATTTGCGATACGTTTAAAATCAATGGCGTCACCGATGACGCCATTCGTTTGCATTTATTTCCTTTTTCTTTGCGGACAAAGGTCAAGCAGTGGTTGGGATCTCTTCCTAGAGGTTCCATCACTACATGGGCCGAAATGACGGAGAAATTTTTAATGAAATATTTTCCTCCGGCAAAGTCTGCTAAATTACGTACGGACATTCACTCTTTTACGCAAATAGACTCGGAGTCTCTCTACGACACATGGGAGCGCTTCAAGGAATTATTGTGGAGATGTCCTCATCATGCCCTTCCTTTGTGGCAACAAATTCAAACTTTCTACAATGGTTTGAACTCCAAACAAGGCAAATGATTGATCGGCAGCAGGGGGAACTCTTAATAACAAAACCCCCGAAGCTGCTCAAGAGCTTTTTGAAGAGAGGGCCATGAACGCATATCAGTGGAATGCGCCACAGACGCGCCCTAACAAGCCGGCCGGACTTTATGAAGTCGAGGCAACCACTAATTTAGCGTTACAAGTAGAAAGATTAACTAAGCAAGTGGCGAAGATGTCTGCTTCCTCCGCCACCAATTGGGCTAATCATAATAATAACGAACATAATAATAATTTCATTTAAGAGCAAGTTGATTATATGGGGAACTCTTATCGTCCTCCCTACAACCCAAATATTAACATTCCATTTAATAATTCATTTAATCCGGGTTATAGGAGCCACCCTAATTTTTCATGGAGCAACCCCAATAATGCTCAGCGTCCACCACATGTGAATCCACCTGGATTTGCTCCACCACCACCACACAAGCCCTCTCCGCTTGAAGAGGTCTTCACTAAGTACATTGCCTCCAATGAGTCCAATATCCGGAATCTCATCGGATCGGTCAAAAATTTGGAAAATCAAATTGGACAGCTCGCAAAAATGTTCTCCGAACGCCAGCAAGGAGCACTTTCGGGCAACACTGAGCCCAATCCGCGAGAGAGCGCTAACGCAATCACACTCCGCAACGGAATGGAGGTAACTTCTTCAAAATTGGTCGAGCCCGAGGTAAATGTTTCATCTTCTCCCCCGCAAGTTATTTCTTCACTTGCTTTACCGTCTGCTGCTTTAGCTCCGCGCATATTTAAAAATCCTTCTATTCCTTATCCTTCGAAATTAAAAGATGAGCGCAATGAGGAGCAATATAAAAAATTTATTGAAATTTTAAAACAAATCCAAATTAATGTACCATTCTGCGAAGCAATTGCTAAAATGCCAAAGTACGCTAAATTTTTAAAAGAATTACTTTCAAATAAAAAGAAACTTGAAAATTTTTCACGTATTTCTTTAAATGCAGAGTGTTCGGCGGCTTTATTAAATAAATTACCACAAAAATTGAACGACCCGGGACGGTTCTCCATCCCGTGTATGTTTGGTAATTTATCAATCAAGCATGCCTTGGCGGATCTAGGAGCTAGTATAAATTTAATGCCTTTTGCGTTATTTCAAAAACTTGGTTTGGGAAACCCAAGCCCAACTAATATAAGCATCCAACTAGCAGATCGGTCAGTTAAATACCCAATAGGAGTCATTGAAGATGTGCTAGTAAAGGTTGATAAGTTTATCTTCCTGGTAGACTTTTTCATCCTCGATATTGAAGAAGACGCCGAAGTACCCCTAAAACTTGGCCGACCTTTCCTAGCCACCGCTCGAGCTATAATAGATGTAAGTAACGGAAAACTTCTCCTACGAGTTGGAGAAGAGGAAGTTATTTTCAATGTTAATCAATCAATAAGAAATGCAATTACTAACGATGATTCTTGTTTTATTTCAGAATCAAATTTTGAAGAAGACTTATCAATTTTTGCGAAAATAAATTCCCTTTTTTATGAAAATCTGGAGTTACAAACTTTATTATGTCTTGAAGAAACAACCCGGAAGGAAAATTTTGAACAAACAAATTTAAACATTTTTAAAATCAAAACATCTTATGAAGAGTCGCCGAGTCTAGAATTAAAACAACTACCAGATCATCTAAAATATGTATTCTTAGAAGAAAATTCAAAATTACCCGTAATTATTTCTTCTGCACTTAATGATTCGGAAATTTCCGAATTAATTAAAATTTTAAATAACCACCGGCACGCAATTGCGTGGCAAATTTCTGATATAAAGGGTATAAATCCCTCATTCTGCACGCATAAAATAAATCTTGAAAATAATTCTCGCGGCACTATTCACCCTCAACGACGCTTAAATCCTAATATGAAGGACGTCGTTAAGGCCGAAATTATAAAATTATTAGACGCGGGGATTATTCACCCAATTTCTGATTGCACTTGGGATAGCCCGGTGCAAGTCGTGCCTAAGAAGGGCGGAATCACAGTAGTTGAAAATGAAAATAATGAGTTAATCCCATCCCGTACTGTTACGGGTTGGCGGGTATGCATCGATTATAGGAAATTAAATGATGTTACCTGCAAGGATCATTTTCCGTTGCCCTTCATTGACCAAATTTTAGAATAATTATCCGGTCACTCGCACTATTGTTTTCTTGATGGTCTTTCAGGATATTTCCAAATCCCAATTGCACCCGAAGACCAAGAGAAAACCACCTTCACTTGTCCGTTCGACACCTTTGCATATCGAAGAATGCCATTTGGGCTTTGCAACGCGCCAACTACATTTCAAAGATGTATGCTGGAAATTTTTAATGAATTAGTTGAGGACGTCATGGAAGTTTTCATGGACGATTTTTCAGTCTATGGCGATTCCTTTAAAAATTGTCTAAAAAATCTTGATCGTGTTCTTCAACGCTGCGAAGACACGAATCTGGCACTCAACTGGGAGAAGTGCCATTTTATGGTCCGTGAGGGATTAGTCCTCGGACATAAGGTTTCTAGTAAAGGGATCGAGGTCGATAGGGCCAAGATCGAAGTTATAGAAAAACTCCCCCCGCCTAGTAATATTAAATCTATTAGGAGTTTTTTAGGAAATGCGGGTTTCTATAGACGGTTTATTAAAGATTTTTCAAAAATTACAAAACCTTTAACGCATCTTTTAGAAAAACAAACCATGTTTATCTTTGATGAAGAATGTTCTAAGGCATTCATAAAGATTAAAAACGAACTTATCAAATCACCTATTTTAATTTCACCAGATTGGTCTCTTCCGTTCGAAATCATGTGCGATGCAAGCGATTTTGCCGTAGGTGCGGTCTAGGGCCAAAGGGTGAATAAATACTTTCACCCAATTTATTACGCAAGCAAAACGCTTACATCCGCCCAAGCTAATTATACAATGATGGAAAAAGAACTTCTAGCGATCGTTTTTGCTTTTGCTAAATTTCATTCGTACATAACGCTATCAAAAATTATTGTTTTTACAGATCACTCCGCACTCCGGTACTTGCTAGATAAAGGGGACGCCAAGCCCCGACTATTGAGATGGATCCTACTCTTGCAATAATTCGATTTGGAGATCCGAGACAAGAAAGGAGCGGAGAACTTGGCGGCCGACCACCTCTCAAGACTGGAGAACCCGGCAGCAGGAGCACTTGTGGAGACCGAGATAGATGATAAATTCCCTGAAGAGCGCCTCCTCGCCATCGAAAAGGTAACGACTTCTTCCACCCCTTGGTACGCGGATTTGGCCAACTATTTAGTGGCCCGGGTCCTACCAAAAGATTTTTCAAGTCAGCAAAAGAAGAAATTCTTTTCAGATTTGAAAAATTATTTTTGGGAGGACACCTTTTTATTTCGTGTCTGCGCGGACCAAGTGGTAAGAAGGTGCATTTCGGGCGAAGAAGGCGTCCAAATTTTGCGGCACTGCCACTAAGGACCAACCGGTGGTCACTATCAAGCAAACCGGACCGCAAGGAAGGTGCTAGAGGCGGGCTTCTACTGGCCCGCCTTATTCAAAGATGCTCACATCATTGTGAGTAAATACGATAGCTGTCAGCGGTCGGGTAATATTTCTAACCGGGACGAAATTCCCCAAAATATATTTTTAGAATGCGAAATTTTTGATTTATGGGGAATAGATTTCGTAGGTCCTTTTCCTTCTTCTTTAAATAATAAATATATTCCTGTTGCGGTCGATTACGTGTTAAGGTGGGCGGAAGCACAAGCTTTCCCCAGTAACGACGCGAGAGTCGTCGTAAATTTTTAAAAAAAATTATTTTCGCGATTTGGCACACCCCGAGCACTAATTAGTGACCGGGGCACACATTTCTGTAACAACCAACTTGCTAAAATTTTAGCAAAGTATGGAGTTACCCACAAGCTTTCTACCACCTACCACCCATAAGCAAATGGCCAAGTGGAGGTGGTGAATCGCGAACTAAAAAGAATTTTAGAAAAAGCTGTGTCCGTTAATAGGAAGGATTGGTCGCTAAAATTAGACGACGCACTATGGGCCTATCAGACAGCATACAAAATCGGCATCAGATGTACACCGTACCGATTAGTCTATGGAAAAGTGTGTCATTTACTGGTAGAATTAGAACATCGCGCATTCTGGGCGCTAAAATTTTTAAACTTAGATTTGAACTTAGCCTCCGATCAACGAAAATTTCAACTTAATGAATTAGACGAATGGAGCGCAAACGCCTATGAAAATAATAAATTTTACAAGGAGCGCACTAAGTTTTACCACGACAAAAAAATAAAATTTCCAAAATCGTTTTTACCGGGAGACTTAGTCCTTTTATATAATTCTAGATTAAAAATTTTTCCAGGCAAATTAAAATCCCGATGGTCCGGCCCTTTTGTTGTAAAAGAGGTTTGGCCATATGGGACCGTGCTAATAGAACACCCGGATCAAGGCCTTTTGAAAGTTAACAGACACTGATTGAAATTATATCATTCCGGCGACCCAGCGCCCGGCAAAATTGAAATGCTTAACCTCACAAACATGTAGAACGCCACTTAGTCAAGCTGCGCGACGTTAAACAAAGCGCTTTTGGGAGGCAACCCAACGTTTTTTTTTGTTTTTGTTTTTTTTTGTTTAACTTAACTTTGCAGGTTTTATCTTCTGTCCGGCAACCTCGTCTACCGATCAGGGAAGCCCTCTTCACCCTTTAGGCTTTTTTAATTTTTTTTCTTCTCTTTCTTTTTTGTTGTTAATCTATTTCTTCTTCTATATAAAAATAAAATAAAATAAAAATAAAATAAAAAGTGTAATTCCTGTTTTTATCTTCTTACCTAGTTTTAAACATTGGGGACAATGTTTAATTTTACGTATGGGGGTGCAGCATTGCTTTCTTTGAATTTCTATTTATTTGAAAAAATATATATATATATATACTTTCTATCTAAATAAAATTTCTTGGAAAGGACGCTTTGGGCTTGAATTCCCATCATAGCCTCTAGTACCTTGCAAACCCTTCACCGGGTAGATCTGGGGAAGTCCAAGAAGAAATAAAAAAAATTAGATTTATGCTGAATTTTTATACTTACTCATTTGCAAAATCCTTAGTAGATTTGCTTTTGTTTGGTGTAGTAGGGAATTTTTATACTTCATTAGATTTTGAATTTTGGAATAAAATTGTTGACTCATGCAGTGTTCCTAGTCAAACGCACACGTTTGTAGAATTTTATGTCAAATTAACTATTCAGCATAAAATTAGATTTATATTTTTCTAACTACGAAAAAAACAATTCTTGTTTTACTTTTACCTTGAAACCGGTAGAATCTGTGAATAAATTCAAGTGAGTATGTAGAAGCTTACTAGAGAAATATTACACATTTTTAAATGGAAGGGTGTCCTTTCTCGATGTCTAGAACTTGCCTCTAGCGATTCTCGAAGCATTTACATAGGTTTGTCATAGTTTTTAGAAGTGATTTAGGCCACCTTTTGATCGCTTGTGCCTGTTTGCCCACCTTTTTAAATTTTTCATTGCTTAAACACTTTGGGCCTTACCTTATTTCCTTTGCTACCTCCACCTTTCAATTTCCCCAAAGCCAAAACATCCAGCCCATGATCACACTAAATATTCGAGATTTATTAAAATTCTGTAATGGGTTCAATTGTGAAAATAAGGAAATTACAACTTCTTATTCTGAGCTATTATGAAAAAATAATATAAAAAAAATATATATGAAAAATTATTGGCCAACTGTGAAAAATATATATATATATATATACAAAAAAAGTATTCATGGCCTCCTTTTTTTTTTGAAAATTATGAGAGTTTTGCTTCATAACAACTCTTACGCGAGGTTTGAATTTTGGATAATTTTGGGTAACTCTCACCTTGGTTTAGTGTGATCCTTAGCCGTCATATTCTATCTTTTGATTTCCAAATCCAAATCATATACCTAAGCCAAGTTTCACTCCTAATGAAAGCCCTTTTGATCTTTAAACTATAGCATTATACTTGTGTAGTGGAGAGAGTGCGACCGGGTAAGCCTATGGCCATCGTCATTGATGGATTTCTTTGGAGGCTATCCCGAAACTCAATTTTGGGTAATATTGATCTTAGAAAACACGCTACCCGCTCCCTGAATAACATTCTAGAATTTGCCGAACTTTCAATTTAAAAGTAAAAGAAATTTGTTAATTTGCACTACTGAAAATTATAAGCTAATCATTATGCTGAATAGATCTTTCAACTAGGATCTCTACACGTAGGCGTAAGACTTCGCGTTTTTATTCCTTGAGTTCAAATTTCTTTTCTAGTATTTAAATTTTTCTACTCATATGAAAAGTTGTTTGCTCGGGACTAGCAAACGAGTAAGTCTGGGGGTGTTTGATGAGTACTTTTTGTACTCATCTTTTAATAAGTTTAATTTATTTTAATATGAAATTAATTAGTTTTTATGTTTTTCTTATTAAAATTGTTATCTTTTCAATTTTATAAACTACTTAAGCTTTTTCTGTGTATTTTAGTTTTTTTGGACGCATTAGACAAAAACTTCAAGTACACGCCCAAGGTCACGGGTGTGACCATGGGCGTGTAACCTGCGCGGTGCTCCAGACCTGTTTCTGCCACCACGGGTGCGTTTCGTGGAGAATTCGCCAAGTACACGCCCCAGGTCACGGGCGTGACCAAGGGCGTGACCCAATGTCACGGCCGCGACTCGCCGCAAGCATCCAGAATCAGCCTGCCACGTCAATTAAATTTACACGCCCCAGGTCATGGGCGTGACCAGGGGAGTGACTCAATGTCACGGGCGTGACTCATCCCGCGCCACTCCCCGCTTCTTGCCGTCGAAGATTCCCGCGAGCAGCACTTTTTGAAGGTTACACGCCCTAGGTCACGGGCGTGACCTAGGGCGTGACATGCAAATATCATCAGTATTAAAGCCAGACTGCGCCCTTTCAGCTCCGAGATGATCGAGCGCCTTACACACCCTTAGTCACGGGCATGACCGAGGGCGTGTACCCAGAATTTTTCAGCTATAAAAGGGCAGCTCCTCCAGATTATTTGGACACATTGTTTTGGAGTCAAGGCCTCCATTTTTCTTGTTTTATTTCGGTATTTTCAAGTATTCTAGTTTTACTTTTCTTTGCACTTGTAATTTCCCCTTCAATAGTTGTAATCTTTTTTCTTGAATTAATAAAATATTTTGCTTTTTCTTGTATCTTGTCCACTTCTCTTTTCATTAGTTATAATCTTCTAGTCAAGTTACTTTTCTTATTGCAATCAATTCAAAGTTCTTTTTGATAGAACAATAGAGATCGTCTTGAGTAAGAGTAATCAACACGCCCGGATTTTTATACGACCTTGGTTTTATAACCTATACTACTTTCGATACGGTTCACTTGCCGTTATCGTTTGCGGTTATAGCCAAACAACCACAATGCCACACAGCAACACAAAAGACTTTATTGAATCACAAACTTGATTTACAGTGCGAGGTATACATGACGAGACATGATTCATAAGAAACACGAAGGAGAGAAGAACAAAACACCAAAATCAAAACTAGCGGCTTGACAAGCAGAGACCGCACAGACCGCTCGACTCCAGAGATCGCCCGGCTTGACCTGAGACCACGCGAACAGAAAACAGGCAGGCCACCTGTAATGCAAGATCACAACCTCAGACCGCACGAACTGGAGCTTATTGAATTGAACGAAGAACAGCTATCTCCAGACCACAACTCAGATCGCCTAACCACTAAAGGTCGCCTGATCGCTGAGCTCGATGCGAACAGCACAAGAACACCATAAACAGTTTCGCAGACAGACCGCTGCCGAACTGTTTATTCAAGCCGCTGGGAATCACCAAGGAAGGAGACCGCAACCTGCTGACCGCAAACCTGCGAACACAACAATCAGTCAACTCGCTTCTGAGACCGCCCGACCTCAAAGTTGAGACCGCACGAATTAACCCAGGCTCTAGTTCTTACAGTTCTCATTATGAATGACGGGCCATGCACCCCTATTTATAGGCGGGTAGACAGATGTCATCACCACACAGGAGAGATACAATCACCACCCGTCAGTTCGCCAGCGGTCTCATGAAGTAGACCGCGTGATCAGACAACTTGGACAACCTTTCGTCCAAGACCGCAGATCAGCAGGCAGATCGCGCACAAGTTGCTCGAACACAAGACTGCTCACAAGCCGTGCGGACACAAGACCCTCCTTCCTTAGAACTCCAAGAGCAAGCCAAGGACAACTGGCCGACTTCAGACAAGTCGCTAGACCGACCTGCATAACCCGCCCGGACATAGCGGACACACAGAACAGACCGCCCGGTCTTCCAACAAAGAAGACAGGCCAACCAAGCAGAACCACTCGGAAACAGACCGCAGCAAACAAGAACAGACAGGCCAACCAGCAGACCGCTAGAATAGACCAGCAGAGCCAGACCGACAGATCACTAACACAGACCGCGCGGTCTCTGCGTTCACCCAAATTCAGACCACCCGGTCACCTCCACTTCACTTCAACAAATTCAACACTCCCCCTGGAAGTGGGAAGTGGAAACTAGCCTGAGTAAACTCCGCAACCGAGTAAACGGTCCTTTTGCCAGCGGCTTTGTGAAGATGTCTGCAACATTGTCCGCACTCCGAACATGCTCTACCATAGGAGATCCTCCCAACACCTTTTCACGAATGAAATGGTGTTCAATCTCAATATGCTTGATCCTCGTGTGACAGACTGGATTATTAACCAGCTTGAGAGCACTCTCATTGTCCCTGCGTAGCATAGTGGGACCTCGAACCTCCCCATGAATGTCCTCTACCAACCTCCTGAGCCAAACGACTTCATGAGCTATCAAGGCCGAAGCCTTGTATTCCGCTTCTGTGGTAGATACAGACACCGAGTCCTGCTTTTTGCTGCACCAAGAAATAGCTGTGGGGCCCGTCATAAAGACAAAACCAGACGTTGATCTCCGATCATCCACGTCTCCCCCGTAATCAGCATCCATGTATCCAAGCAACTCCAAGCTTGACCCTCTCCTATATAGGAGACCAACATCAGAGGTCGACTTCACATATTTTAGAATTTCTTTTGCCACTAGAAGATGAGGCTTCCGTGGCTCTGCCATGTACCGACTCACTTTGCCAACTGCATAAGAAATATCAGGCCTCGTGATGGTCAAGTAGATCAAGCTCCCAACCAGAGCTCGGAACACCAATGGACTAGATAGGACTCTCCCCTCATCCTTCCGAAGTTTATGATGTTGTTCCAGAGGTATAGAGCTGCTCTTCCCTTCCTCCATGCCAAATTGTTGAACGATCCGCTCCGCATATCTGACCTGAGAAACGAGCAGTCCGCTCTCCTGCCTCTGCACCTCGAGTCCAAGGAAATGGTGAATCTCACCCAGATCCTTCATCTCAAACCTGATAGGAAGCTCGGCTCTCAGCCTCGCTACCGCCTCCTTCGAGTTCCCGGTGACAATCATGTCATCCACATACAATAAGACAATTACCCGAAGTGCCCCCTCCTTCTTGACGAACAAGCTAGAATCAGAGTCTGAAGCAAAGAACCCGCATAATAGAAGATACTCCGCGATCTTTCCATACCACGCCCGAGGCGCTTGCTTCAAACCATACAGGGCTTTCTTCAGTTTGTAGACGTAGTCCGTACACTCCTTCGAGATGAAACCTGGCGGTTGGATCATAAAGATATCCTTGTCGATCTCGCCGTATAAGAAGGCATTCTTAACGTTGAGCTGCCAAATCTCACATCCACATGAAGCCGCCAAAGCAATAACAAATCAGAACGAAGTCATCTTTGCCACTGGACTAAATGTCTCATCATAATCTTCACCATACTGCTGTGAGAACCCGCGAGCTACAAGGCGAGCCTTGTATTGCTCGATCGTACCGTCAGCCTTCTTCTTGAGTTTATAGACCCACTTGCATGTCACAGGGGTAATGCCCTTGGGCCTGGGCACTAGAGACCAAGTCTCATTCTTCTTGAGAGCATCCATCTCCTCTTGCATAGCAATGTCCCACTGCTTCACGCCTTTGGCCTTCTCAAAGATCGACGGCTCCCTCTCATCCAAGGGACCAGCAAAGAAACATGAGACAAAGCTCACCATGTTTCCTCCTGTGTATCGATCCGGTGGCTTAATAGTCCTCTTTGACCTCCTAAGAGGTTGCACCTGACTAGCCACCTCCTCAGATGCTTCTTCTATGCTAGCTCCTGTTCCAGATGAACTTGGAGCATCGCTTCCCCTGCTTTCAGAACCTGAAGCCTCCATCTCTGAGCTTGACACAACAGGAGCTCCTGGTGAAACAGGCAACTCCACTTGAAGATTTTTCGCAGCCTTCCCGTCTTCATCAACCCTGCTCTCCGGTAGTTCAACTCCTGAACTCCCCTTGTAGGAAGTCACCTCATCGAACACCACATCCCGAGATACAACAGATCTCCGAGTCTCAGGATCCATGCATCTCCATCCCTTGTTCCGCTCATCATATCCAACAAAGACTAGCTTCCTTGCTTTCGCATCTAGCTTTGTCCGAAGAGCATCAGGAATATGCACATAACAGGTTGACCCGAACACCCGAAGGTGTGCAACACTTGGTTTCTCCTTGAACATCAGTTCGCGAGGGGTCTTCATGTTGATAGGACTTAGAGGCATCCTGTTGATGACGTATGCCGCACAAGACATTCCCTCAGCCCAGAAGGACTTTGGGATTCTCTTGGCATGAAGCCAGCATTTGCAAGTTTCCGTCAGATGATGGATCTTCCATTCTGCAACGCCATTTTGCTGTGGAGTATGGGCACAAGTGAGCTCTCTCCGAACACCGTGTTTCCTGCAAAAACTTGAGAACTCACCAGAGGTGAACTCCCCACCATTGTCAATTCTCAATTTTTTCACTCGCAGGCCTAACCGACTTTCAACTAGCTCCTTGAACTCAGCGAACCTCACAAATGCTTCTTATTTCTCTTTCAAAAAATACACCCAGACATATCTGGTGTAATCGTCAATAAACACCAACATATATCTGTTGCCTCCAAGGCTTGGGGTGGAAGTCGGTCCCATCAAGTCACCGTGAATGCACTCCAACGGCGCTTTGCATCTTGTTTGCGATTTATCAAATGGAAGTCGATGAGACTTACCAAACTGACATCCCGCACAAACATGACCGTCTCCATAGGAGGACAAGCTAGGCAAGCCCTTGACAAGGACCCTTACTACCATAGCCTTCAATTTGTCCATGCCTACATGCCCCAACCTTTCATGCCAAATAGCCGCGCTATCATTGGTCTTCATTTTATCAACATACGTACTTGTTGATAACACGAACAAGTCTTTCACCCGCTTTCCAACATGGATAACATCTCCCTTTATCTCCGGTTGAGTTTTAAGAAACTTCTCTTCTGTTGGGCCAAACAGAACGTGATTACCGGCATCGACCGCATTGGTCACAGATAAGAGATTCTTCTTCATACCCGGCACGTGATAAACACTCCTCAAGGTGAGTGGACACTTATCACTGCTCAAAGAGACAACTCCTTCTTGTTCTACTGCATGAACATAATTATCAGTCGTAATGATAACATCGTTACCTGAGTAAGGTGCCAAAGAAGAGAGCTTTGATTCATCCCCATTGAGGTGATGCCCAGACCCTGAATCCACGATCCAATCCTCTTCGAAGTTGATGGCAGCCAAGGCCATAACGGGCATAGCCGTCATATTAGCCGCAAAGGCTCCTCCTCATCCAGCTTCATCATACATTGGCTTCTCCTTCTCCGCTGCATGTCCTAGCTGAAGATTAACCCGACAATCTTTCTTGAAGTGCCTGGTCTTATTGCACCTGAAGCACCTTGGTCCCTCTCCCTTCTTCTTCCCATCAGACTTAGGAGCATAACCCCTATCCCGCTGACTTGAAGTAGAGGGTCCATCATGACCCGGCTTCTTCTTCTCCCACTTCTTCTTCTTCTTCCCAGAGAACAACACATCATTATCTCCCCCAGAGATAGAAGTCCCCGCCATCTGTCTTGCCAAACTTTCCTGCGAAGCAAGTAATTTTTCCAGCTCCAATAGAGATGGTTGATTTGCCCAACCCTGAACTGAAGTCACAAAGGCAAGATACTCCTTCTACAACCCGCGGATAATATGCCTCTTCAGTTTTGCCTCCGAGATGGGCTCATCAGGGTCCAATGCAGAAATCTCTGCTGTGAGGTTCTTCATCTTGAGAAAGAAGGTAGAAATAGAAAGATCACCTTGAGAGGCCCTTGCCAATTCATTTTCAAGAAACTATAGTCGAGCTACATTCTTCTTATTAAACATCCCGTCCAAAGATGTCCAAATCTCAGCAGCAGATTTACATCCAATGATGTGATCAAACAGCTCTGGTGAGATAGCCCTCTTGAGTGTGAACTCTGCCTTAGCATTAGCCCTCCTCCAAAGTCTCACCTCTGCCATATTATCTCCTGCTAGAAACACCTCTTGTGTGTCTTCTCCTCAAACTATCTCCCATAGATCCTCGCCAAGTAAGTAGCTCTCCATACACGACCTCCATTTCTTATAGTTAGTCGATGTGAGGAGTTCAATACCAAGCCCTCTTGTGTATCAAGCTTCCATGGAAATCTATGTGGTCTCTTCTTCACAAAGACGATGGCAACTCAAGTTGATCACTGCTTATCCACTCCAACAACCTCCCTCTGATACCATGATAGAATTTTTGATTTGAATCGTTTAGGAGTAAGTAGGAGTTGCATCAACTGAGTTATAGCCAAACAACCACAATGCCACACAACAACACAAAAGACTTTATTGAATCACAAACTTGATTTACAGTGCGAGGTATACATGGCGAGACATAATTAATAAGAATCACGAAGGAGAGACGAACAAAACACCAAAAAGCAAAACTGGCGGCTTGACAAGCAGAGACCGCACAGACCGCTCGACTCCAGAGATCGCCCAGCTTGACCTGAGACCACCCTAACAGAAAACAGACAGGCCGCCTGTACTACAAGATCGCCACCTCAGACCGCATGAACTGGAGTTTATTGAATTGAACGAAGAACAGCTATCGCCAGACCGCAACTCAGATCGCCTAACTACTGAAGGTCGCCTGATCACTGAGCTCGATGCGAATAGCACAAGAACACCATAAACCAGTTCGCAGATAGACCGCTGCCGAACTGTTTATTCAAGCTGTTGGGAATCACCAAGGAAGGAGACCGCAACCTACTGACCGTAAACCTGCGAACACAACAAACAGTCAACTCGCTTCCGAGACCGCCCGACCTCAAAGTTGAGACCGCACGAATTAACCCAGGCTCTAGTTCTTACAGTTCTCGTTATGAATGACGGGCCATGCACCCCTATTTATAGGCGGGTAGACCGATGTCGTCACCACATAGGAGAGATACAATCACCAACCATCAGATCGCCAGCGGTCTCACAAAGTAGACCGCGCGATCAGAACACTTGGACAACCTTCCGTCCAAGATAGCAGATCAGCAGGCAGATCACGCACAAGTCGCGCGAACACAACACCGCACACAAGCCGTGCTGACACAAGACCCTCCTTCCTTAGAACTCCAAGAGCAAGCCAAGGACAACTGGCCGACTTCAGACCAGTCGCCAGACCGACCTGTATAACCCGCCCGGACACAGCGGTTACACAGAACAGACCGTCCGGTCTTCCAACAAAGAAGACAGGCCAACCAAGCAGAACAACTCGGAAACAGACCGCAGCAAACAAGAATAGACCGGCCAACCAATAGACCACCAGAACAGACCGGTAGATCCAGACTGGCAGATCACTAATGAAAGTGCATAGTTAACCTCACTAGACTTCTCTAGAGGGGGGGTAAATAGAGATTAAAAATACTTTGTGCAATTATATATATATATGTGTAATAGTAACAGATTTAAGCTTCCCACACACCAACAAGAATTAAGAAAGTAAATAAGAATAATAACTAGAAGAAAATCACAGCGCAACACAAGCAAATATAGTGGTTCCCCAAACTTTGGGTAGTCCACTCTTCTACCCCCTTTGGTAGGAATTCACTATCTTGCACTGAGTCTTTTGATAAGGAGACTCTTAGAACCAGCCTGAGTCTTTTGAAAAGGAGACTCTTAGAACCAGTACAACTGAATTTTTTGAAGAGAGATTCTAAAAACTCTCTTACAATATTTGAGAATGAAATTAGAAAGAGAAGAAGAAGTATTTGAAACAAAAAAGAATCTTCTTCCTAGCAAGAAGATTAGAAGCACAAGAAATCGTGAATAAAATCTCTCTTCTATAGTGAGAAGGAGATTGTAGGCCTTTTCTCTTTTTTAGTGAGAGCTATCAGAGTTTGCAGCAGTATGGCTTCAGAATGAGGAGAAGAAAGCTTGATCTTTGCTGCAGCACTATTTCTCAATTGTCTCTCTTTTCACTTGGGAGCTCTTCCTCTTTTTCAAATGTATATGGTGGATCACTTCTTGTCATTCTTTGTCGACCTCCTTCTTATTTATAGCTCTGTTTAAAATATATTGCTAAAGGAAAATAATCAATTAGCAGACAGAGAGATAAAAAGAAATAAGAGTTTCCATAATCAATATTTCTGTAGAAGGAAAAGAAATCATTCTAATTTCAAATAATATCCATAATAATCTTAATCAAATTAGCCAAGAATCAAATAGAAGGAAAGGCTGATTCAGAACGGCTATAAAAGAATAATATTATTCCATAAAAATCAGATCTACAGAAAGAAGCAAAGAGATCTGGCGTGTTTTTGAATTTCTTATAGATATCGACGTGCGTCGATTACTATTCGACGTAAACGTCGATTTCATCCTGGCTGGACGTAGAGAAGAGAATAAGTAAGATGCGTCGACAAAGATGCGTCGACTTTATCAAATGCGTCTACTAGAAGTCAGAGGTACGTCGACTATGATTACGTCGATTTCTTCTAAGAGTTACTTTGACTCATTCTGAGAGAGACGTCGACTGTATTTCGACGTTGCGTCGAATACTATTCGACGCATATTTAATTAGCCTAATTTTTCATACTCAGAATTTATATTCTTCTTAATTCTAGGGGTTAAGATAAACCATTTCCCCAACAATCTCCCCCTATTTTTCTTAACCCTATATAGAGAGAAATTGTATCAGCTTTTAATCAACAAGGCAAAGCAATTATATAGAGAAGAAATATGCTAAGCAATCAGAAGAAATCATATAACAAGTAATTGTCTTTCACAAGATTTAAACTAGAAACTTCTTGTTATACATGAAATTGACAAAGGCAGAATAGAGTTTTCTAGATAAATTTTCAATAGCATCAAAAATATAGCCCCTGGCTCTATCAGGATGCTCCTGGACATTTCTGATGATTGTGTGCAGTTTCTCCAGGACTTTGTCGGCATCAGGGAGAGTGTCATTTATATAATAGCCCTTGCTGATGATAATTGCTGCCTTTTCATTAATCATCTCAATTGTAATGTTTTGAGGTTTCTTTTGAGTAGGCTTGGGCTCAGGTGGTCCTTTGTTGTCAACCTTTGGCCTATATTTTCTCTTTTCTGATTGCTGTTTCTCAGGGATCTCAGTCATTTTTCCTTTCCCTTTCCAGGGTGAGTCATGCCATTTGTCTACGCCTTTTGGCCTTTCAGGCTTCTTATAGGGGATGTAAACATCTTCTGAACATCCTACACCCCTTTTGTGCTTTTGTCCTTTTTCTAGGATAAGCCCTGCCTGAGGATTTTTCTTCAGATAGGCTTCAGCATTAAATAATTTCTTTGGAATTTTGATGGTAGATTCAACAAGAATTGGTTCCTTGGTCATTCCCCTATTGATCTTTTCCATAAAGGCTTTCCTCTTATCTTCTACTTCCTTCATGGCTGCTTCATATTCATACAGCTCTCTTTCTCTTATTTCTTCATGCCTCTTCTCCATGTCAGGGTCATGGTACTCCATTACAGGGCTGTTAGGAGTGATAACAGGCATCTTTTCAAACCTTTTTATCTTCTCACAGGATTTTCTATACTTCCTTTCTTTTGCATACTCTTTCCTTTCTTCTTTGGAGAATTTTTGCCAGTAGGCGGTGGCTTTTCTTTTTCTTTTTATTTGTCCTCCTGGACTTTGCCTAGGTAGGATTTGGGTAGGTGCTTTAAGCTGCTCAGTAAGTTTTGTTACTGGTGGAGGTAGAGAGGAAGGTTGAAGTGGAGGTAGAGAGGAAGGTTGAAGTGGAGGAAGAGGAGAAGAAGGAGATGGAGTTTTCTTTTTAGGTGGAGAAGGAACTTCTTCAAGAAGAGGAGTTTGATCTGCAATGGAAGGCAAAAGGTCCTCTGGTAGGGCAATTTCTGCTGAAGGATGTTTGTCTCCTTCAATCTCTCCTGAAAGGATATCCTCAAGTAGGGGTGTCTTCAATTTGATATAACTGGCAGAGATGCCTGGAGAATGATGCTGATATTCTTCCACACACAAGGGTGCCTCAATCCAGACTTGCCTGTTTAGGTCATCAGAAAAAGATGTTTCTTCCTCCCTCTGAACTTCTATATTCAGTACTGCAACAATCTCCCCCTGGGTATGTGGGGCATCTACTCTGAATGCTGAATTCACAACATGATCTCCTTCAGTATGGTAAGATGAGGTCTCTCCAAAGTGTTTGTTGAAGGTGTAGTCAGAGTGATTGGAGAAGATTGGAGCCTATTGTTAGAAAAGAAGTTGGTGTAATACTTTAGAGATAATATTTAGAGTTGGAGAGGAAATTAACCCTGAGCTTTTAAGAGAGATAGAGAACCTGACAAGGGGGGTTTCTGGAGCAACTCTCCCCCTGGTTTATATCCTGCATAAACTATTTAAACCCTTCTGGCGACAGAGGCTATTCTTGAATGAGAGCATTAAGCTCAGGAAGAGAAGAAGAGAGGTTTGCCAGTTTGGCTGCACAGGTGTTGAGCATGGCAGCACACTCATTGGAGAAGTTGTTCAGTCGAGTCTGGAAGTCATTTACTAGTTGTTCAAGAGCATCATTCATTGCTTTGATGAGGGCCGATTGATCAGGAGTTGGTGCCATTGACGCAGAGAGAGAGAGAGAGAGAGGTAGAAGACGAAGTTTTGGCGGTTGAGGAGAGTATATGTTATGAAATAAGAGGTATTATTTAAAGAAGGTGAAGCATCGAGAAAGGAAACAGAAATCAAGGTATATCTGGTAATCCAATCGTCAAAAGAGGAAGTAAGGATTTGATTCTAATTTTGACAAGAGGTCGAAGTTACGGCGAATTGTTGTCGATGCATGGTCATTGATGTCGACGTATGCGTCGATATGGAGTCGATGCTCCATGGAGATTTGTCAGCCTAGCATTTTGTCGACGTGTTCATAGACTTGCGTCGATATAAAGTCGACGGTGCGTTGATAAGGGATCGATGTAGCTTTTCCTGGAAGCAATCAATGCCGACGTCGAGTTCTTCTCGACGGCGCGTCGATATGTATTCGACGTATCTTCAAACACTTTCTTAGATTTTCTGATTTCTTTTAGATTTCCCCAACAATGGTGGTTACAGGCTTCCATCTAGCATTCCTAAGGTGTTGATGAAGTGATTATGCTTAGTTTCATCCAAGGGTTTTGTGAAGATGTCTGCTCTTTGACTGTCTGTAGGAATATATTCTAAGGTTATCTTTCCTTTTTCTACATTGTCTCTATGGAAGTGATGTTTGATCTCTATATGTTTGGTTCGACTATGAAGGACTGGGTTGGATGCTATGGATATAGCACTAGAGCTATCACAATAGATCTTAGAGTTATTGACCTCCAATTTATAGTCAAGAAGATGATTTTGCATCCACAGGATTTGTGAACAACAGCTCCCAGCAACTATGTATTCAGCTTCAGCTGTTGACGTTGATACTGAGGTTTGTTTCTTACTAAACCATGATATTAATCTGTCACCTAGGAATTAGCAAGTACCATATGTACTTTTTCTATCAACCCTACATCCAGCATAATCTGCATCTGAGAAACCTATTAATTCAAAGTTGGTTTCTGCTGAGTACCACAGACCTAGTTCAGGGGTTCCCTTTAGGTATCTAAGAATCCTTTTTACAGAGGTGAGATGGGATTCTTTTGGATCAACCTGAAATCTAGCACATATGCAAGTGGCAAACATAATGTCAGGTCTGCTAGCTGTTAGATATAGAAGGGATCCTATGATTGCCCTATATGTCTTTTGATCTACTGATTTTCCCTTGTCATCCTTTTCTATAATGACATTAGTTGCCATAGGTGTTTTCATAGTAGAAGCTGATTCCATACCAAACTATTTGATTAACTCTTTAGTGTACTTAGATTGTGAGATGAAGATTCCATCACTACTTTGTTTTACTTGTAGTCCTAAGAAATAAGAGAGTTCTCCCATACTACTCATTTCAAATTTAGATTGCATTAGATTAGCAAATCTTTTACAAAGTTTGGGATGAGTTGAGCTAAAGATGATGTCATCTACATAGATTTGAACAAGAAGGAGTTGATTTTTAGGGATCTTAGTAAAATGTGTTTTATCCACTTTTCCTCTTTCAAAAGAATTTTCTAAAAGGAAGTTAGAGAGAGTTTCATACCAAGCTCTAGGTGCTTGCTTAAGACCATATAGTGCTTTGTTAAGTCTATAAACAAAGTTAGGAGAGGAGGGATTTACAAAACCTGGTGGTTGCTCCACATATATCTCTTCTTGAAGGTCACCATTCAAAAAGGCACTCTTGACATCCATCTGATAGACTTTCATCTTCATGAAAGCTGCATAGGCAAGAAAGAGCCTGATTGCCTCCAATCTGGCTACTGGAGCAAAGGTTTGGTTGTAGTCTATTCCTTCTTCTTGTCTATATCCTTGTGCTACAAGTCTTGCCTTGTTCCTGACAATTACTCCAGTGGAATCTAGTTTGTTTCTGTATACCCACTTTGTACCAATCACTGGGTAGTTTCTTGGTCTTTCAACTAAGTTCCACACTTTGTTTCTCTCAAATTAGCCTAGTTCTTCTTGCATGGCCATAATCCAGTGAGGATCACAATTTGCTTCCTCAAACTTCTTTGGTTCAACTTGTGATAAGAAGCATTGGAGCATCATCCCATTGGAGACTTGGTGTCTTGTTCTTACTCCTGTATTGGGGTCTCCAATTAGTTGAGATTGTGGATGATCTTTCAAATTGACCCCTGTCCTGCTTGGACTTGTCAGATGTTCTTCTTCCTCATTAGCAATGGGATCATTGTCCACCTGTTCTTCCTAAACCATGTTCTCTTGTTGGAGTTGGTTTTGAATGCTCATTTCTGAATGTTCTTGTTCAGATTCCTCACTTGATTCCTCTAGCTGGTTTTCCTTTCCATTATCTGTGTTCTCTAGAACCAGTTGCTCAAGCTGAGTTTCCATGCTGCTATTTTCCTGTGGAAAAGGATTGGTGGAAGTTTCCTCCCACTTAAACAACATGTTAGTTACATCAAATGTAATGTGCATAGATTCTTCAATTCTGAGAGTTCTCCTATTATAGCATCTATAAGCTTTACTAGATGATGAGTACACCAGAAATATTCCATCATCAGACTTCTTGTCAAATTAGGCAAGATAATCTTTCCCATTATTTATAATAAAGAAAGCACATCCAAATTTTTTAAAATATTTAACAATGGGTGTTTTTCCTTTCAAGAGCTCATATGGAGTCTTTGATCTAGTTTTGTATATGAGGATTCTATTTAGAACATAGTTGGCAGTGTTGACTGCTTCAGCCCAGAAGGTTTTTGGTAATCCTGATTCTGCAAGTAAGGTCGTTCTTGATTCAATTAAAGTTCTATTCTTTCTTTCAGCAACTCCATTTTGTTGAGGAGTTCTAGGGGCTGAGAAACTTTGTTTAATACCTATATCCTCACAGAAACTACAAATCAACTGATTTTCAAATTCAGTCCCATGATCACTTCTGATAATTGAAACATGAGTGTTAAACTCAGATTGAATCTGTCTTATGAATTTTGAGAGAATTTTATGGGTTTCAGACTTAGCCCTTAGAAAGAATACCCAGCTAAACCTAGAATAGTCATCCACAATGACTAGTGTATAAGATTTTCCACCTAAGCTCTGAGTGGATATGGGACCAAAGAGATCCACATGCAGTAAGTAGAGAATCCTGGGAGAGTCATTCTTACCAATTGGTTTGAAAGGATGATTTGGTTTGTTTTCCTAGTTGGCAAGGTCTACATGGAGAATCCTTAGAGTACCTACCCTTTGGTAGGCCTCTGACTAGGTTATTCTTTGCTAGTTTACTAATGGTTTTGTGGTTTAAGTGACCCAGTCTCCTATGCCATAATTCACTTTTATCAATAATATGGTTAAACAAACAAACTTCTGTGGGTGAGGAGCTAAAATCCACTATATATACTTTCCCTTTTCTAATTCCATTTAGTACTATGGCACCAGACATGACATCAATATTATGGCAAAGTAGTGTGGTGAGATTTACTTCATACTTACCACTGTCACATAACTCACTTATACTTATCAGATTGTGCTTAAGTCCTTTGACTACTGCCGCATTCTTGAAGGTAACTTTTCCTTCTTTTAAATCTCCAAAGCCCCTGGTTTGCCCACAGCTAGAATCTCCAAAGGTCACTGGTGGTCCATGTCTATCCTCAAAATTGGTTAACAGATTTTTGTACCCTATCATGTGCATGGAGCATCCACTGTCCAAGTACCACACCAGCTTGGAGATGTGATACATCTGCACATAAGATTTTAAACATTAGTTTGGACCCTGCTGAGCTGGGGTCCCTTCCTCCCAACAGTGAAAGATTTAATGAAAGAATAAGTGGGTTTTTCAGAATATCCTTCCTCCTTTAGGGGTATTGGCTTATCATACCAATTTTCTTTGGTAATGTCACAGAAATAGTGTTCATAATAAAAGGACATGGATTGAGAGGACTGTTTGGAAGAGGAAAAATTTCTGTCAGATTGGTTGCGTCGATATGAATTCGACGTAGGCTTATGAATGCGTCGATATGAAGTCGACGTATGCTTAAGGTTGTGTCGAGTAGAGGTCGATGCTTCCTTCATTCTGCGTTCACTTTTAGTCGAAGCATGGGAGAAGTTGCGTCGGGTAGAAGTCGACGCACTTTGGTGTAAGCATCGATTAGAAATCGACGCAAGTTGATAAGAATTCGACGCATGTTTATTTCTTTTCTGAGGATATTTACTTAGGATTCCTTCACATGTAATGGGATTATTTTTATTAAAGACAGTGGTTGTTTCTGGATTTTCATGTGACCTCTCTCCTGTTGGATGATTCTCCCTAGTGAAGTGAATAGGATGTTTCCAGACAGATATGCTGGATGATTGAGGTTTGGGTTCTTCATTAGTGTTAAACTTTAGTTGTCTAAATCTATTAGTGAGATTCTCAGAAATATTCTTGAGCTTCTGACTTCTCCCATTTAGAGAGTCTTCAAAGGCTTTTGCCTTTGTTAGCTCATTTCTTAGTGTTAGATTTTCTATATGGATTTTATCTAGTTCCTCCTCTGAGAGTCCCAGACTGAGCTCATAGTTTTTTCTATTGTGTATTCATTTGTTTGAGATTGTTCAATTCATTTCTTAGCTCTTTTATTTCTCTTTCAGATTTGATTAAATCTAAACAGAGTTCTTTGAAATTGTTTTTGAAATCAGTTGAAGAAAAATCTATATCATCAAATATATTTACCATAGATGTATCCTCGGTCTTCTCAGTGGCCATCAAACAGGTTTCCTCTAGCTTGGCCTCTTCCTGATCATTGTTAGATGAGGTACTTTCTTCATATTCTGAATCACTCCATGATTGAGCAATGAAAACTTTCTCTTTCTTCTTCTTCTTCTTTAGATCTGTTCTTTTCAGATCTTTCTTTTTGCTGATCTCTTTAGGACATTCAGGTGCAATGTGTCCAGGTTTCCTGCAAGAGTAACAAATAATCTCTTTAGTAGGTTTTTTATTATACCTGGTTTTTGAGTCTCTTCCTCTGGATCCTTCTATTTTGATCCACTTCTTGAACCTTCTGGCCAGCAGACTGATCAGCTCCTCATCACTTGTAGAGGGTTCACCTTCAACAGCCTTCAATGCAATACTCTTTTCTTTTGAGAGTGAAGGAGCCTTTTCTTTCTCTTCTTTCTCAGCTCTTGTTTTCAACAGTTGTTCATAAGATTTTAGTTTACCCAACAGGACATCTGTTGAGATTTCTCTTTGACTTCTAAAGTCTCTAATTGGCCAGATTCTTGAATCCCAGGAGCTAGGGAAGCAAGTTAGCAATTTGTCATTTATCTCAGTGAGAGATATGTCCTTCTCAAGTGTTCTCAACTCATTTACTATGAGGCTGAATCTGGCATACATGTCAGCAACACTTTCACTTTCTTTCTTTTGGAAGTTTTCATATTGAGAGATGAGTAGTGCCTTTCTATCCTTTTTCTCATCAGCACTTCCCTCTACCATTTTGGTGAGAGCTTCCCATACATCCTTAGCTGACTCACATTCAGCAATCTTTTGGAAGATTTCATCTGAGAGGGTTGAGACTAAGATATTCATAGCCTTGGCATCACATGCATGAGCTTTCTTTTCTTCATCTGTCCATTCAACCTATGGAGCAAGTGTTTGTGTGACCTTTCCACTTGAGTCCTTCTTGTATGGCTTGGGAGGACCTGTCATAATCACATCAAATAATTCTCCATCAATAGAGTTCAGATAAATTTTAATTCTTGTTTTCCAAAGTGCAAACTTTTCAAGATTGCAAATTGGTGGTCTGGTGGAAGCATAATCTTTGATTTGTACCATAAAAAATAATTTTTAGAAATATATATATATATATATATATATATGTGAGAGGTAGGATCTTTGTGATCAAGGAGTTAACCTTTTTAGATCAACCTCCCTCTGATACCAATTGAAAGTGCACAGTTAATCTCACTAGACTTCTCTAGAGGGGGGGGGGGGTGAATAGAGATTAAAAATACTTTGTGCAATTATATATATATGTGTAATAATCACAGATTTAAGCTTCCCACACACCAACAAGATATAAGCAAGTAAAGAAGAAAAATAACTAGATGAAAATCACAGCACAACACAAGGAAATATAGTGGTTCCCCAAACTTTGGGTAGTCCACTCTTCTACCCCCTTTGGTAGGAATTCACTATCTTGCACTGAGTCTTTTGACAAGGAGACTCTTAGAACCAGCCTGACTCTTTTGATAAGGAGACTCTTAGAACCAGCCTGAGTCTTTTGAAATGGAGACTCTTAGAACCAGTACAACTGAATTTTTTGAAGAGAGATTCTAAAAACTCTTTTACAATATTTGAGAATGAAATTAGAAAGAGAAGAAGAAGTATTTGAAACAAGAAAGAATCTTCTTCATAGCAAGAAGATTAGAAGCACAAGAAATAGTGAATGAAATCTCTCTTCTATAGTGAGAAGGAGATTGTAGGCCTTTTCTCTCTTTTAGTGAGAGCTATCAGAGTTTACAGCAGTATGGCTTCAGAATGAGGAGAAGAAAGCTTGATCTTTGCTGCAGCACTATTTCTCAATTGTCTCTCTTTTCACTTGGGAGCTCTTCCTCTTGTTCAAATGTATATGGTGGATCACTTCTTGTCATTCTCTATCGACCTCCTTCTTATTTATAGCTCTGTTTAAAATATATTGCTAAAGGAAAATAATCAATTAGCAGACAGAGAGATAGAAAGAGATAAGAGTTTCCATAATCAATATTTCTGTAGAAGGAAAAGAATTCATTCTGATTTCAAATAATATCCATAATAATCTTAATCAAATTAGCCAAGAATCAAATAGAAGGAAAGGCTGATTCAGAACGGCTATAAAAGAATAATATTATTCCATAAAAATCAGATCTATAGAAAGAAGGAAAGAGATCTGGCGTGTTTTTGAATTTCTTATAGATATCGATGTGCGTCGATTACTATTCGATGTAAACGTCGATTTCATCCTGGCTGGACGTCGAGAAGAGAATAAGGAAGGTGCGTCGACAAAGATGCGTCGACTTTATCAAATGCGTCGACTAGAAGTCAGAGGTACGTCGACTATGATTACGTCGAGTTCTTCTAAGAGTTACTTTAACTCATTCTGAGAGAGACGTCGAATGTATTTCGACGTTACGCCGAATACTATTCGACGCATATTTACTTAGCCTAATTTTTCATACTCAGAATTTATATTCTTCTTAATTCTATGGGTTAAGATAAATCATTTCCCCAACAACTAACACAAACCGCGCGGTCTCTGCGGTCACCAAAATTCAAACCGCCCGGTCACCTCCACTTCACTTCAACAAATTCAACAAGCATTACTCTCTAGTTATTGTAGATGACTTCTTAAGATTCACTTGGGTGTTCTTTCTTAGGAACAAGTCTGACACCTTCAGTGTTCTGACAGACTTCCTTAGGTCCATCAAGATTGAGTACTCTACTCTAGTTGCATTGATCAGAAGTGATCATGGCATTGAGTTTGAATCTCTTCTGATGAGAGAATTCTATGGAAAAGAAGGGATCAGGCAATGTTTCTCTGCTCCTAGAACTCCTCAACAAAATGGGTTAGCCGAAAGGAAAAATAGAACCTTAATTGAATGAGAAACTACATTGCTTGCTGATGCTCACTTGCCACTCTCTTTTTGGGCAGAGGCAGTGAACACAGCAAATTATGTGTTGAACATAAGCCTGATACATAACCTTAAGGGTAAAACTCCCTATGAATTACTCAAGAATAAAAAGCCTAAGGTTAAATATTTTAAGATATTTTGCTGTAAATGCTATGTGCATAACAATGATAAGAAGTATCTAAGGAAATTTGATGCAAAATCTGTTGAAGGTATATTCCTTGGATATTCTCTTTCTAGTAAAGCATACAGAGTTTACAACAAATCAACTCTTAAGATAGAAGAGTCCATGCATGTATCCTTTGATGAATCTAATATGTTGAATGAGGAGAGGAACACCACCTCTACCAAAAATACTTTGCAGATACCAGCTCTATGTGAAGAACTAAATGGACTAAATCTACATAATGAAGATTCTCTGCTTCCATCAAATGAAATAATTGAAGACAGTGAAGAAGAGGATAATCCAGATCTTGCTGACAATTCAAATCAAATGATAGCTGAACAAGTCCCTCAAGAAGAAATTATTACTGAACCAACTCCAACTGTTGATCACATCACAGTTAGAGATCATCCAATATCTCAAGTCATTGGTGATATCTCAGCAGGTGTTCAAACAAGGCATCAACTACTCCAAAATCAGATGCACACTTGTTTCCTATCACAAGTTGAACCTCAAACCATAAAAGATGCAGAACAAGATCCAAACTGGATTCTTGTAATGCAAGAGGAGCTCAACCAATTTGAAAGAAACAAGGTTTGGGATTTGGTTCCAAGACCAAAAGGTCATCAAGTTATTGGCACTAAATGGGTCTTCAGGAACATGCTAGATGATCAAGGCAAAATCATCAGAAATAAAGCAAGATTGGTAGTCCAAGGATATTCTCAGGAAGAAGGAATTGATTTTGATCAAACATTTTCTCCTGTTACTAGACTTGAAGCTATAAAGATATTTCTCTCCTTTTGCTGCATTCAAGAAATTGAAGGTATATCAGATGGATGTGAAGAGTGCATTCTTGAATGGAGACATCAAAGAAGAAGTCTATGTGGAACAACCACCAGGTTTCGTCTCTCCAACTCACTCTTATTATGTATTTAAGAGTAATAAAGATCTCTATGGTCTCAAGCAAGCTCCCAGAGCATGGTATGAGACCTTGGCTAATTTTCTTTTAGAGAACAAATTCTGTAGAGGCATTGTTAATAAAACCCTATTTTTCAGGATACATAAAAATCAAACATTACTAGTTCAAATCTATATAGATGACATAATTTTTGGCTCTACTGATTCAAATCTATGCAAAAGGTTTTCTAACCTAATGTAATCTAAATTTGAAATGAGTAGTATGGGTGAGTTATCTTACTTCCTTGGTCTTCAAGTGAAGCAAACTCCAAAAGGCATATTCATATCACAATCCAAGTATGCTAAGGAATTATTGAAAAGATTTGGTATGTTGGATGCTTCTACTATGAAGACACCCATGCCCTCCAATGCTGTTGTTGACACTGATGAATCAGGGAAACCTGTTGATCAGAAAGTATATAGAACAATTGTTGGCTCTTTACTTTACTTAACAGCTAGTAGGCCTGATATAATGTTTGCTACATGTATTTGTGCTAGGTTCCAAGTTAACCCCAAAGAATCTCACCTAATTTTACAAAAAAGAATTTTGAGATATATAAAAGGGTTGTCCAAATCTAGGACTCTGGTATCCAACATCTTCAGAATTTGAATTAACTGGATTCTCAGATTCTAATTATGCTGGATGCAGAGTAGATAAGAAAAGCACATCAGGAACTTGCCAGTTTCTTGGTGATAGGCTTGTGTCTTGGTTTTGTATGAAACAGACATTTGTGTCTACATCAACAGCTGAAGTAAAATATATTGCTGCAGGCAGTTGCTGCTCACAGATACCGTGGATACAAAATCAACTTCTATACTATGTTATCAACTTAAATAAATCAATTTTATTTTGTGACAATACTAGTGCAATATCTATAGCACAAAATCCAGTACTCCATAGTAGGACTAAACATATAGAAATTAGGCACCGCTTTATCAGAGATAATGTGGATAAAAATAAAATTTGCCTACAATTCATTTCTACTGATTTGCAAAGGGCTGATATTTTCACCAAACCCTTGGATGAAAAAAAATATATCTTCTTTATAAATCAGTTAGGCATGATAGATGGAGATTCAATCAACTAAAAAATTAAATTTTCTACTTATCCCAACTTTTCATCGAACTGAGATCGACGAAATCTAGTCGTTCGTCGAACGAAGATCGAAGAAGTCATCTAGATCGTCGAACTGAGATCGACGAAAATTTATTTTTCGTCAAACGCAGTTTTGATGAAGCCTATGTTTCTGATCTTTCCTTTTAATCAAATCTTTTATTTCATTTTAACTGTATGCCTACAGAATTGCTTCTCTTTCTAGTTCCTTTGCACTTGATCTCTATTTTTTTGCAGGAACAATGGCAATATTTCTTCAAAATAATTGCATCCTTCCCTACCTCATATTCAACTATCCCTTCTTCTAGGGGCCTAGCTCCAGGTCTTCTTGAAACTAGGCAGGGGGAGATGTTTTCAAGAAGCTCCTTTTGACAGGGGGAGATGTTTTGAAGAAAATCCTTTTTGTTAGGGGGAGATGCTCTCCTTTTTGATAGGGGGAGATGCTTTTTGTAAAAGCTCAAGTTTCAAGGGGAGATGATGTATGAAGAAGCAAAAATCTTTCAGTTGATGAAGAAGCCACTTTATGATAGGTTTCAGTTATTTGAAGAAGCTCACAGCAATTTCAGTATGAAGATCTAGATATTTCAGTTTGAGATATGACAAATACAGATGCAAATTCAGAAATAATTCAGATATGACAGATTCAACAAAGCAAAAATCATTCAGTTGATGAAGAAGCCCCTTTATGATCGGTTCAGTTATTTGAAGAAGCTCACAGCAATTTCAATTTAAAGATCCAGATATTTTAGTTTGAGATATGACAAATACAAATGCAAATTCAGAAATAATTCAGATATGACAGATTCCACAAAGCAATTCAGTTATTGCTACACTTCAGATCAACAAAAGCAAAAGCTGAAAAATGCAATTTGAGATATGACAGATTCAGTTCAGATAAACAAATTCAGAAAGATGAAGGCAAGGAATTCAGAATTCAGAAAGCAAGAATTTGAAAGGCAAATCACATTCAAGCCTCCTTCAGAGAAAGTCAAAAGGTTCTGATTATTTGTTTTTATTATTTCTGTTTTCAATGTAAAATTTCAAAACTCAGAGTATCATATTTTATATCTGCTGAAATGTTTAAAATTTGTCAGATATATATGCTCGGTTGTTTTGTTGTTTTTTTTATTATTGACTTTATCAAATAGTGTCCTAACCCAAATAGGGGGAGATTGTTGGAACAACCCTATTAATGATTTGGTCTAGGATCACTATCTGTTGACTAGGACTAAGTTGACCCCCAATGTATAGTCTAAGGGTCAAGGTTTTAGGCTGTTAAGTTAGCTAGAACTTAAGGAAAAGTTAAGATTATGCGTTCGACGAAATGCATTCTGCGTTCGACGAACGTCTTGCTCCAGGTCGATGAATTGAGGCTATCTCAACGTTCGACGAATTGAGGCTGTCTCAGCGGTCGACGAATTGGCTCAGTCTCAGCGGTCGATGAATTTGCTCAGTCTCAACGGTTGACAAATTGGCTCAGTCTCAGCGGTCGACGAATTGGCTCAGTCTCAGCGGTCGACGAATTTGCCAAGTCTCAGCGGTCGATGAATTTGCCAAGTCTCAGCGGTCAACGAAATATCATCTCAGCTCGACTAATTCAATTCTTCCACCCCGATTTAGCAGTTTATCTTTCAGTTCGACGAACTACAACTTGAGCTCGACGAATTCCAGTCTGCGTTTGACGAATCAGCAACAGAAGTTCAGTTTGACGAAATTAACATTCAATTCGATGATTTCTTCATTCAGATCGACGAAAGTTTCTCTTTAGCTTATTTATTTCAGACAGATCAGTTTACTTCTATTCTCCGAACTCAAATCATCAGCAATGGATCTATTCCTATCAGATAAGTCGGGATTTAATCCTTTCATTTTATTATTCTCTTATTTTGAGAAAATAGTCGTTGACATATTTTGGAAAAGGACACTTTCATGGAAAAGGAAAAGAAATAAAGTGTATCAGATTTGCAGTTCCAACCTTAAATTAAAAGATTTGAATTTCAAATCTGTCAGATATTTCTTTAAGGAAAAAGGAAAAGAAGAAGTAATACAATATTACAGCAGTACATCAAGAGAGGAAGAAGAAGTCGGGAAAAGATATACAGAAAGAAAAATATAGAGTTGATCTTCCTCAAGCAGCAGCTCTCTCAATCTCTGAGAACATCAACATTATTCTCTCAGTATTCTGCTGCAAGTTCAAAATCTTCAAGAGCAACAATAATCTGAGAAACCTTTGTCTCTCAGATTCATCAGCTGTCAAGGAAGATCTACATTCAAGAGAAAGATCCATCATCAACTGTCAACTATTTTCTACTAGATAGGGGGAGCTTTACATCAACAAATTCCACTAGTCTTCTCTCAGATTATTGATAGAGAAGAACTTCAAAACCCTTTTTATTCCATCTTGAATAGGGTTCTAACCCCCTTCAAAAGTTAACCCCTTTGGTGGCAGGGCACCTAAACAAAAATCTGTGGTTGGTTTGAGCACCTGATCAAAAGCTCATTGATGTTTGGACACCTGATCAAAAATCCATTGGTGATAGGGCACCTGATCAAAAACCTAGTGGAATCCTACCAAGGGTGGTAGAAGAGTAGATGTACACAGGTTTATTGGGGAACTACTATAAATCCTTGTGTCCTGTGTTTTGTGTGATTTTCTGTACTGTGTTGTGCTTTGTTTTTATTTATTTTTATAACTCACTCTGTACACATATAAATATCACTATTTTAACTCTGCTATAAAAATAAGTGAAAAACTTTTTAATACTCTATTCACCCCCTACAGAATGACTTTAAGATCTAACCTCACTTCCAATTGGGATCAGAGGTTTCAACTGATATCAGAACTTTCAATTGGTATCAGAGGTTTTAACAGATATCAGAGGACTTTCAGATTCTCGGTATGAATCGTCGGGTTGTCAATCCGCGTCCTAGCTTGGTCCCAACTATCGTCCGGGGTAGAAGAGGGATGTCACTTCCTCCCAATGGACCGGTATTCTCTGGTAAACTACAATTCGATCACGTTCGATGCAAAGAACTCTTGCTTGGCGATAAAGCTGAAGGTGGAATCCTCTCCTTGAAGCACTTGGATGATGGAAGCGGCCTAGGCCAAAGCCCTCAAGGAAGGCAGAAGAAAAATGGATCTGGAGCTCCCCTTGCGGCGGAAAATGGCGGAACCGGGTGATCGATTGAAGAGCGATCCGGTCTAGGGCGAAGTCTGCAGCTTTTATAAAAAATAGTTAGAATTTGGTAACGCACGGTTGAACGCACAACCGTGCATGGACCGTGCGATATTAATTGCACAGAAACCCCAAGAAGATGAAGTTGAAGCACCCGTGCGTTTTACTCACACATGGTCAAAGACGACCGTGCATAAAAACACACAGGCAAAAGCAGACTGCTTGAAAAATAGGCTATTAACAGGAGATCGTGCATTTCCTTCACGCATGGGCAAACCACCCGTGCGTGAACAAATCGCACGATCAGGGACAGAACACCATATTGGCCAGCCGATCATCATGCATGGTCGCAGCCGACCGTGTGTGAAGAATATGCACGACCATGCGATTTATGCAAACAAGAATGTAACGCCCCAGGTTTTTCTTATAATTATTTTATTTAAAACATATGGAATTTACGATGACTATTCGAAAGCGAGTTTTAATTTAGGTTGTCGATGCATAGGGGCGTTACCTTTCGTCGTCGTCGTCCGGCGAGTTAATCCTCGATTGAGTCATTTATGCGGTTATGTTTTTATATAGGTAAGTTTATAAGTAAATAGGCTTATATAGTTATAGATATAAATGCACAGATATAGAAGTCTATAAGTAGGAAAAATATATAAGTGTATATACATATTCGTATTTGTGCAAGGGGTTGTATAAGGGTATATGTTTGTGCGAGCGTATAAAGATTTATATATATATACGTATATGCGTATAAGATTTGGGATACTTTAGGCTTTATGGCTATATGCGGGTGGATACAAGTATATATACGACCATAAATTATATATATATAAATCATATATAATACTTATATGTAAGGGATGTTAGTATTGTTATTATTATTATTATTATTTATTATTATTATTATTATAAGGTTTAGGTAGTCGGCAGCCTTGGAATTCCCTTCCGCTTTCCCGATTCTCGTCTCTGCCGAGTGAGTGGGAGCGAGAGATCGATATAGGGTCATCGGTGGCGCTGACTTTTGGGGGGCTTGGCCGTCGGAGTGGTCGGAGCTCTCGCCGGTTCGGGTGCTGGTAGGCTCGGCGAGTCCTTCGTCGGAGGAGGCTGGATTATTCGTCGTCGGGCTAGGGTTTTCCGAGAGCTTGTTGCGACCCGGCGGATCGCCGGTTGATTTAAAGGCAAGAAAACCTTTTTCTTTCTCCCTCTCTTCTTCTCTGTTGTTGGATTTCTTCCTTGTTGGCGATTTTCCTGCACCTTTATCATTGTTAATTTCTGTTGGCGATTTTCTTGCTTGAATTTCTGTTGGAAAAATTGCTTGGTTCATTATAGGGGGCTGCCTTATATCATTGCTAATAAAGGGGATGCTATTATGAAATGAATTTTGGGGGTTGATTCTCATTAGTTAATTTGTGGGGGCTGCCTTATATCCTTATTAATTTGGGAGGGGGGGGGGGGGCTGTCTTGCTCCTCTTTTTAATTGTTATGGCTGTATTGATGCTGTACTGCTCCCTTCAGTTTTGGTGTTGAATGTCTTCATAAGATCAAGTAAAGATCTCAGTTTTGGGATCTGGATCGGTTTTGTTTGGGTCTAGGCAGCCTGTATTGTTGGAGTGCGGTTGGGAGATTTGAGCCATGATTCGATTTCTGTTGGAGTGCTCTTTCCAGATTTTCCTAGTGCTATTCCTCTTACCATTGCCATGATTCAATTTCTGACGTTTTATTATTGTTACTTCAAGACTTCAATTATCACCTGCCATATATTGGTCTAATTGATTGTGGGAGGGGGCTGCCTTATAGTTTTGCAAAGTTGGGGGCTGCCTCTTAGTTTTGCAATTGGGGGGCTGCCTTTTTGTTTTGCATTTGGGGGTTGCTATATATATAATTCGGGTTTGGATTTGTTAGGGGATGCTTCCTATGCATATCTCTTCTTGTTCGGGGGATGTTATATACATATAATTCCAGTTGGATTTGTTTGGGGGCTGCTTTAATAAACTTTATTTTAGTGGCTGCCTCTTAGGGCTCTGTTTGGGGGCTGCTTTATAAAACCTTCCTTTTTGGGCGCTGCTTTAATCATGGTCCAACCCATTAGGATTATGTTGTGGTGTTCCTCTTGGTTGTGGGCAAGGTTCTGTATAATATCTTTGTGGCTGTCTCCTCGTTGATTTTAGCATGGTAGTTATTGATTCATTTTATTTTCCCTTGTTTTCCTCCTAGTTTAAACTCTTGATATATGAACTCTGCACCTATACGCTAGGAAATTTCTTGGTTTAAACTTAAGTCAATTACCCAGTTCATGAATTTTCCGTGTTTAATTTGAGGGCTAGGTATTTACTTGGGTGTATGCTATGTTAAATTTCCTAGGCTATGTGCTAGAGTTTCGTTCTCTTGGGGGAGTTTGAGCCTGTCAGCTCTTGGTTTTATGAGGGGTTCTCCTTGGTCTATATGTTGTTGGTTAACTCTTGGGCTTATTTAATCAGTTAAGCATAAATGGTCTTGCTCGGCTAACATCTGGATAGCTTGATTCCGATTTTAATTCCATGGCTAAACCCTAGATAGCTTATTTCCTCATTATAACCGCATGGCTTAACTCTGAATCATTTTAATTCCTGATTATATGTACTTGGCTAAAATATGGATGCTTTGTTTTGTTCGAGCCCTATATCCATTTCACTTAAGGGCAGCTTCATTCTTTTAGTAACTCTATCAATTGCTATTAAGCGACTATGCACTTTTAGTGCAAATGCTAAAGTTTATTTCCCTGTATCAAATATAAGATTCATTTTGTTTAGTGGCTGCCATATTAGTTGTGGGTCGGCTAGCTGTGGTGGTCATCTTTTTGCTCTTGTATTGAACCACATTGCCCCCTCGAGTGAGATCTGGATGGTTTTGTTGGCTATGTTTTGATGGTCTAGCCGGTTAAATTCCCTGGGATTTTGTTTCCTAATTCCCGGCGGGTACGGGGAATTAGACCCTAAACTCCCTGGGAATTTCCATTGCTAGTGCTCGATGATTCAACGAAACCATTATTTGCTATTGAGGAATGTCTTGTAGTTGCATTTTTGGATTCGAGCTTTTCACCCGTTCCAATCATGGACAATTTCATCCTTTTAGAAAAGTGATCTTTTATGGTGTCTTGTCGTGCCTTATTCTTCATACTGTTACAAGAAGTTCGTTAGGAGTCAAGTTTGGACTCGCCATGTGTTTTTAAATGAACCGTTGAGTACTGTTCAGGTGTTTGGTCTTCGTGTTATGTTTTTCTTTGTCTTGTTCCGACACCAGACCTGTCATGGTGTCGGCTTTCTGAAATCCCGTTCCCCCGCCTGTCACTCCTCTGTTTGCTATGTTGGATTTATGAGCTATGTATGCTATGTTGACTAATTCCCCGAGATAGTTTTGGTGGGTGGTTCTTGATCTCTATGATCTTTGTTGTTTAGATGTTCTGTGTATTCTCTGGTAAACTGCACCGTGGTATAGTTATATACTTATATGTATATCCATATACTTATGTATATGATTATGCACCCTGTTTTGGCTTTTTGGGTGGCAGTGGACCACCCTGTTTTGGCTTTTTGGGTGGCAGTGGACCACCCTGTTTTGGCTTTTTGGGTGGCAGTGGACCACCCTATTTTGGCATTTTGAGTGGCAGTAGACCACCCTGTTTTCTTTTGAGCTGATCAGTCTCAAGTTCTTAAGCACAAATGCTTATATATGTGTATTATGATATTATATGTATGACCATCACTTCTGAGCCGCAATGGCGGACACGTGGTGGGCTTTGATTGTGTTGGCTATTACCTTCTGGTGCAGGCTTTTCTTCTTACCGAGTGCACTCGTTTGAGCTGGCTCGGGTTGTTGTAAGATTATAAATGTTTATCTGCTTAGCTTTTCTTTCCTGCACTCTTTTACTTCTGATGCTGCTAATCTTGGTTTTCTTGCACCCTTTTAGGCCGAGACATTCTTTTCTTATGAATGTCTCAGGTTCAGGTCTTTAGCTGTCGCAGGTGTTAGAGCAGCGTCGTTCGGGTCTCCTGTCGAGGCCCTTCCCCTCTTCTAGGTAAGAGGCAGTTTCTTTTTTTGTTGTTTCCCTTCTTTCCTGCGGGTTCGTGTTAGTTGTTGGCGCCCGTATGGCTTTTATATTTAGATTACTTGCTAGTAGTTTTGCTGTTACTTTTGGGTTGTTTACCTACTTGCACTATGAGAAGCTTTATGCTAGGATGCAATAGTTACCTTATTAGTATAAAAATATCATTCTTGCATATCATGATTTTAAATAAATGTCGCATACTTTGAAGATCGTAGAAATTCCTTTATTACTGTACTAAACATAGATTTACGCATATCATTTTTTGGATGTTGATCTTCATGCTCATGTAGGCTAAAATGAACCTATTTTTCCGCTGCGTATGTATAGTTTTCTATTTGTGGACTAGATGATCCACCGGACCGAGGGACGCGATCTTAAGCTAAAATGAAAAATCTCTCTTTTAATCCAAACGCATATATGTTTTTTTTTCTTTATAAAATTATCGTAAGGAGTGTTGTTTGAGCGTCTGTAGTCGTTTCCTGCAGGCGTGGCATCACGATGCGTATTTTCCCCTTGCTCTGATAATATGTATTATATTCTTGGGAAAATGCGGGTTGTGACAAAGAATTATGGGCAATATAGACGATCTGCCCACCTACACAGCAAATAACACAACCATAAAAGAGCTGGGCATACCCTTCCAGCTTAATCTAATCACAAAATACAGACATGGGGAGCACACTGTGTGTTAGTTATTGGGTGTCAACTTATCACCTAGAGGGGGGAGTGAATAGGTTTTTCAAATTATTTTATCCCCTTTAGGTGTTCTTGTTTTGTGGTTAATAGATCTATATATTAGTAAAGCACAGCACAGAAAACACACAAGAACTTTTAGAGGTTCCTCAAGACAGGGTGTCTTGAGTAGTCCTCTTTCCCTCTGCCCCTACCTAGCAGTGTGCTAGGCTCGGCAAACTCCGCCAATGTCTCCGGCCCGCAAGCCTTACACCTCATACCTGCAAGTCCCTACAGCTTGGCCCGCAAGCCCCTTCAATGCACCCGAGCCCGCAAGCTCGACATGTTCAGACCCGCAATTCCCTGCAGCCTAGGCCCTCAAACCCCTTTACTGCACCCGAGCCCGCAAGCTCGACACTCAGGCCCTCAAGCCCTACACAGCACAGATCCACAATTCTTTCCTACAGCCAAGGCCCGCTACCCCTTCACTGCACCCGAGCCCGCAAGCTCGACAAGTTTGGACCCGCAAGTCCCCCTGCTCTAGCCCTAGCCCTCAAGCCTCACGGATATCAAGCCCTCAAGCTTGACACTTTGATTTGAAAACAGATCTTACAACTTTGGCCCTCAAGCCTTACAATGAAATATTTACAGTAATGAAAACTGTTTCTTCTGCCTGATGGAGATCAACTTCTTATCTTGAAGAAGATGCTTCTAAATTTGAATCTGGACGACACAAATATTCTTCAAGCTTTCTTCCTCTTGCCTGATGTTGACTGACTTCTACTTTTTAACGATTCTTAGCAGTCGATAAGACTTGACTGCAAGTTAAAGAACACAGTATGATCGTTTTGTTCTTCCCTTCTTTCTTTCTTTCTTTACCGCCACTTGTACTATTGTATTGCTAGGCAGGATTCTTTTTCGTTTTTTTGCTTCATTTTGTAGGGCATCACTATTCCCTTTTATAGGACGAATGAGCTGCTTAACGGTCACATATGATGTCCTTTACTGTCAGATGCCCATCCCTCAAGAGCATGCGCTGATTGGACAATCAGGCGGCGGTATTAAATGCTGACACCGTGTCTGGCTACTTTTGAAATTGTCTCGACGATATTTCCATGGTTACGATGACATGGATAATATCTCAACGACAAGACTTTGTTGATGCCTTGAACTAGTCTCTTCTTCAATTCTTCATCAGATAGTGATATCTTCGACGATACTGGACATCTCTTCTGTTGTAACGCCCCTGATTTTCGTTAATTATTTTACGTACCCTCTGTGACGTAATTTTGGCGTAAGGGCGTTACGTCAGCTCGTCTAGTAGTGTGTTGAGCCTTAGCTTAGTTAAAGTATGTCTTGTAGATCGAGCGTGCGAGTTTTCGCATCGTTTCGAGTTAAAGTAAAGATTTTGGGTGGATTTCAAGATTCTAGCTTCGGGAGGCTTTAGCCCGATTTCGGCCCGTTGGAATTGAATTCTGACTTCGCCGTTGGATTCGTAGCGCCGTGTTTTAGTTAAGGTGCGAATTTCATAGAAATCCGAAGTGTTTTGGTCGCCCTCGAGGGTTAAGTAAGATGTGAGAATTATTTAATTAATTTAAATAATAAACTTAGGTTAGTATATAAGCCTAAGTCTCTTCTTTCCTATTCATTATCTTCCTCCTCGATCAAACCAGCCGCCGAGCGAGAGAGGCGAGAGCGGAGGTTTTGTGAGCCTTCAACCGGCGATTCCTAGGGCTGTAGTGGTCGGAATCGAGTTTGGTTTGAAGATTTGGAAAGCTCTCGGCGAGATCTTCATTCTAGCGGATTTCGTGCTTGAGTGTTTCCTTAGCCTTTAGAGCGGAGGACCTCGAGTTTCGCAAGGTTAAGGCAAGTGGCTTCCTCCTCCTTCTCTTTCTGTTCTTGAAGTATTGTTTCGCTCGTGTCGATTTCATGTCGCTCGGTTTAACTTAAGTTTTGGAGTGTTAATGTAAGCTTCCTTGATTATTCTTCCTTTGCTATGAATCGGGTAGTTGTTCCCTGGAGAAAACCGTCCTATCTTTACCCAAAGGATAAATAGCTTCTAGGAGAATCGCTATCCGCAGACCACACAGCAGAATAGGGGATTCTGTTGCAATTCGTCGAGATTTCACGGGACATTCCGTGTAATCCCGACGAATTCCGACGAATCCCGTGGAATTCCGACGAATCAAGTTAAAGATTTTCTGTGTCAATTCGTCGAGATTTCACGGGACATTCCGTGTAATCCCGACGAATTCCGACGAATCCCGTGGAATTCCGACGAATCAAGTTAAAGATTTTCTGTGTCAATTCGTCGAGATTTCACGGGACATCCCGTGTAATCCCGACGAATTCCGACGAATTCAAACAGTAACAATTTCTGGACCTCCCCCATTCTATGTAGTGATTGTTAACCTTTACCAACACAGTCAATCTTCCATCTTCTCCGCATGCTCTTAATTCTATGTCTCGAAAAACATTCAAATGTCTCGAGAAATCCCTTGCTTTATCTCGAGAAATCCTTCCAGTTCTCGAGAAGTGCTGCCTTGAATGTTGTCCCTCTTCTTCTCGATAATTGATGGTAATAACCCCGCCTGGAACGCATGTGATTTCATTGAGTTTGTTTTTGTGTTTGAATCTCGTGTCCCCTCGGGTGCACTTGGATGATGGCCAGTGACCTTTCGGTGCTCCTGATCTCGAATCCCTCCCGTTTGAACTTCTTTCTACTCGTTGTGGTCTGTTGACATTTGAGTTACTCTTATGATTCATATTGATCGATGTGTACTTTGCCTTGACCCTAATTCTTAGGTCCTTCCAGTGATTATTCTTTCGGGCAGCGTCCCGTGTTTAATTAAAATTTAAGTAATAAGAACTACTGACTTTAGCCTTACACAGTAGTTGTGTTTGGGAGACAGTGGGGGAAAATGTTATAGCCTTGCACGGTAGTCGTGTTTGGGTGGTAGGGTCTAGTGGTACCCCCACCTGGTTTTGGGCTTTGGGTAGCGGAGGTAGTTAACCGCTCCCGTATAATTTGAGCTGATCAGTCTCTTTAATTGATGAAACTAAATAAATGAACATGTTTGTTCCTCTCTTGGCATATAGTGCACTTGATGCTTGTTGGTTCTTTGTTGGAGCTCTCTTTCGGTAAATTTTGGCTTGGGTTGGTACCCCTTATGCCTTGTTTGTTTTTTGCTAATCTTCTGCCACTTGTAATTCCTTGCTGAGGTGTTCTTTGTTTTATTGAATGCCTCAGGTTCAGAGCCGTAGCGGCTAGTGGTGTTGCCTGGAGTTCAGAGTTTGTAGCTGCTCACCCCGCTGTTGCGAGGTAGTTGTTTTTAGTTGCTTCTTGTGCTCAGACATACTAGTTGGTGCCAATGGGTTAGTGTCATGCTGTTGACGCCCATTGTGCCCCTTTTTATACCTTATAGTTACTTGTCAGTTTATGCCACTACTTATAGATCTTGTGTATCTTACTCTCTGGGAATGATTTATGCTAGGTGCACTATAGTTATAAAATGGTTTTTCTTCATCCTCATTGCATTCTTTCTAACTAAAACCCTTAACTTTAAAGTCGTCTAAAGGTATTTTCTACTCTTACAGTACGCTTAGTTATGTGCATATCACTTACGTCATGCTCCGTCGTTTGCATACATGTAGGACTTTAAGTAAACTAAATTAAGTATTTTTCCGCTGCAATTATACATACTTTCTCGGTGGACTAGTCGATCCACGAACTGAGAGACACAGTTCTTATCTCAAACCCCTAATAAATGATTTCAAACGATGACTTACCAGATAATCATGTTTGTTTAGTTAAGTAATAGGATCCCGCCTGAGCGTCTACAGTTGTCTCCTGTATGACGTGGCATCACGACGTGTATTTTCTCTTACTCTGATATTCTTAAATTCAGAGAAAATGCGGGTTGTGACAGTTGGTATCAGAGGGAGGTTGTTCGACAAATTGGTCGGGCAACAAATTCTGATATAGATTGGTAGTTTTTTTTTTTGGTTTCATTGCATACACACACCGATATGTCATCAGTACGTCTTGGCCGAAGCATGAACACTACACTCATAGCATGATAAGAAGTATACGGGGCATATTATGTAGTATGGGATGCATAATATGTGTTTGTATATGGATCCCCCATAGGTTGCAACATGTGACGGTTATGTAGTATGGGATGCATAACCATCATCACATGGATGCCCATTAGCACGTTTTCTTTTTCGTTACATGCGATATTATGTAGTATGGGATGCATAATATTTCATGTGTACGCCGCTCATAACATGCATTAAGGCCTTTATTAGAATGCATAGCACAACATACTTTACATAGCATTGCATAAGCACACGTGCGAAGTTAAAGACTTATATGATGACACACGTACACACATGATTTCGAAACAAGTAGAAAATTCATGCATTCATGCCCCTTGCACATGAGTCAAGTGGGACGATGTAGTATCGTTCCTGAATTTAGCATATCATCATGAAAATATCCCAGAGAAAGGTAGTGGAAATGGCAAGTAACTGTACATGTATGTTCTGAAACAAGCAGTGTAGTTCTAGTGTAAGGTTAAGTTTTAATTAGAGGTTTATGCGTATTAGCAGAAATGGCGCGCAAGCGAGTCGCGACTAGGTCGACTCCCCAGTCTGAGGGCGAGTCTTTGGGTGCGCAGAGTGAAGCCTTGATCGAGAGTCTGCGCCAGAGCAATGAGACTCTGACTAGGCAGATGGTTGCGATGCAGTCGCAGGTCGAGGCGTTGTTGGCTACCGGTGCTAGACAGCAACCCGTAGTGCAGGCCCCAGTAGTAGGACAGACTGTACCTACTCCTCCTGCTCCCTTGGTACCCCCGGTAGCGATACCACCGGAAATGAATTTCATTTCGCATTTTCAAAGGTTGGGACCTCCTACGTTTGACGGAAAGAGCAGACTTCATGGCATTAGACGACTGGTTTGTTGCCATTGAGGAGATGTTTTCGTACTCAGGAATCTCTGCAGACCAAAAGGTGATGGTCGCCGCTTACCAGCTGAAAGGACTTGCTAAGAGCTGGTGGATCAGGGAGAGGGAAAATCTCGTGGGTGGATGTTCGTGGGAGTCGTTCAAGGCGATGGTTTAAAGAAATTCCTGCCGTCGGTCGAGCAAGACCGTTTAATGAATAATTTTCTGCACCTGAAGCAAAGACAACTCACAATTAGTGAGTATGAGATCGAGTTCAGTAAGTTGAGAAGATTTGCTCCAGATTTAGTGGCTTCTGAGGCAGGAAGAATGAAGCGATTTCTCGGAGGTCTTCGTAGCGATTTTCAGCAGTTGGCGAGTGCTTATAAATCTGAAAGTTATGCTGAAGTGGTAGAAGCAGCACTGAAAGTCGAGGCTATCGACAATGCCAAGAATCGGGGTGCTCTAATGAAAAAGGACAAGAGGAAAGTCGAAGAGGGGGAGACCCCCAAGGTATCTAGCTTGACTCCAAAGAAAAGGAGTGGAGAGGTGTGTAGCTTCTGTGGCCGCCCCGGCCATCCAGTTGAGAAATATTTCAAGAGGAAGGGAGCTCAGAAGCAGCAGCGAGTGCTAGCAATCCAGGGTGCTCCGAAGGGCGAGGTGCTCTGCCAGTTGTGCAAGCAGAAAGGGCATGATGTGGCCCAGTGTTGGACCAAAGATAAAGTCTGCTTCCAGTGCAAGCAGAAGGGGCACATGAAGTTCCAATGCCCGCTGATTCAACCCCCGTTGCAGCCTGTACCGCTTCGAACCTTGCCGCCGCCGCAGCATCAGGATAAAGGAAGAGGAAAGCTGAACGTGTTAACCCAGGAGCAAGCGCAGTCTTCGACCCAAGTGATCGCAGGTTAGACCTTAAGACAACTGTTTAGTCTTGTTTTTCATTTTAGTTCGCTGTATTAGACTAGTTTCTCTTCGCGCTTATAGGAAGATTTAAGGTAAAGAATCGTTGGGCGCGTGTTCTGTTCGATTCGGGTGCTACCCATTCGTTCGTAGCAAGGGATTTCGTTGAGCGTCACCGTTTGACCCCTGAGCTGGGCAACGATTCGTTCCTCGTTAAGTTCCCTTCTGGTGATCTGGTGTCCTCGAACCAGTGCGTCCGAAGTTGCCCCGTTCTCTTAGGAGATTTCTTGGCTGTTGCTGATCTCAAAGTGTTGGACTTAGAAGACTTTGACGTAATATTGGGTATGGACTGGTTGTCCAGTTATGATGCGGTCATCCGATGCAAGGAAAAGCGTCTGGACTTCGTAATGGACAACGGTCAACCCATGAGCGTTCTTGGTTCTCCGTACCAGAGTTCTTCGATAATTTCTGCGGTATGTGCTCGGAAACTGTTAATTTCCGGTTGTTTGGCTTACCTTGTTTCTGTAGTAGAAGCTGTTGGTGGTTCGCCGTGTATCGAGGATATTCTGGTGGTGCGAGAGTTTCCCGATGTCTTCCCTGCTAATCTCCCTGGTCTCCCGCCCGTTAGAGATGTGGAGTTCGTTATTGATCTTGAGCCTGGTACTCGTCCTATTGCTAAGGCACCGTACCGTATGGCCCCGCGCGAGTTAGAAGAGTTGCGAACCCAGTTAGATGAGTTGTTGCAGTGTGGTTTCATTAGGCCAAGTTCTTCTCCTTGGGGTGCTCCAGTTTTGTTCGTAAGGAAAAAGGACGGTTCTATGAGGTTGTGCATAGATTATAGAGAATTAAACAAAGTGACCATCAAGAACAGGTACCCGTTGCCAAGGATTGATGATCTGTTCGATCAGTTGCGTGGTAGCACTGTATTTTCGAAGATTGACCTTCGGTCGGGTTACCATCAGTTGAGGATCCGTGAGTCGGACGTTCCCCGGACTGCCTTTCGTTCCCGGTATGGTCATTTTGAGTTTCTAGTCATGTCCTTTGGTTTGACAAATGCACCCTCTGCATTTATGGACATGATGAACCGCGTGTTCAAGGATTTTCTGGACCATTTTGTGGTGGTATTCATAGATGATGTGCTGGTTTATTCTAGAAGTGCGGAGGAGCATGCTACGCATTTGCGCTTAGTATTGTCTACTCTTAGAGAGCACAAGTTGTATGCGAAGCTGAGCAAGTGTGAGTTCTGGCTTCCTCAAGTATCCTTTCTGGGTCATGTGGTGAACAAAGATGGAATTACGGTAGACCCCGCTAAGATTTCTGCCGTATTGGATTGGAAGACGCCTTCGACGCCTAAGGAGATAAGGAGTTTCTTAGGGTTGGCCGGGTACTACAGGAGATTTGTCCGAGGATTTTCAGTGCTGTCCGCACCCTTGACTAAGCTCACCCAGAAGAATACTGCTTTTGTTTGGAGCGATCAGTGCGAAGAGGCCTTTCAGGAATTGAAGAGGCGTTTGTGTAGTGCTCCGGTGTTGGCCTTGCCGGTCGAAGGAGTTGAGTATGCAGTTTATGTAGATGCATCTCATGTTGGACTAGGTTGTGTTTTGATGCAAGAAGGAAAGGTGATCGCTTATGGGTCAAGACAATTGAAAGTTCACGAACGGAATTACCCTACGCATGACTTAGAATTCGCCGCAGTAATCTATGCTTTGAAGCTTTGGAGACACCTGTTATATGGAGTGTCATGCAAGATTTTCACGGATCATAAAAGTCTGAAGTATGTCTTCACCCAGAAGGAGCTGAATCTGCGCCAGCGGAGGTGGTTGGAGTATGTGGCGGATTATGAAGTAGATATTCTGTACCATCCGGGTAAGGCTAATGTAGTGGCCGATGCCCTGAGCCGGAAAACTGCGCATATCTTCAATCTCTCAGTGCAGTCCTTAGTAGAGGAGTTTATGTTGATGGATATCTCAGTCGGTAGTTGTACCGCACCCTCGAGCTTAGAGGCTGAAGAGCCTTCTTGGATTGCCCTTACTAGGATGCATCAGGAGGAAGATCCTGACTTGCAGCATCTTCGAAGTAGAACTGAAAAAGGAGAATTGCCAGATTTTTCGATCGATGATAAGGATACTTTGAGGTACCGAGGTAGATATTGCGTCCCCGCGTTGGAAGAAATTCGGACAAAGATCTGTAGCGAGGCGCATGATTCTAGTGTTTCCTATCATCCTGGTTCCACGAAAATGTATAAAGATCTGAAGCAGATCGTTTGGTGGTCGGGTATGAAGAAGGATATAGCGAAGTTTGTGTCAGAATGTTTAACTTGTCAGCGCATGAAAGCAGATCATAGGAGGCCTGGAGGTAAGTTGAACCCGTTAGATATTCCAAGCTGGAAGTGGGAGAGTATTTCGATGGACTTCATTACCGGTTTGCCGAGATCTCCCAGTGGTCATGACTCGGTGTGGGTTATAGTAGATCGCTTGACAAAGTGTGCTCACTTTGTGCCCTTTAAGATTGGTTACTCGATGGAGAAAATAGCAGAACTGTATTTGGATGAAGTTATCAGATTGCATGGTGTGCCTGTGAGCATTGTGTCAGACCGAGACTCGAGGTACACGTCTCGTTTCTGGCAGAGTTTGCAGGGAGCCTTGGGTACCGACCTTAGGTACTCTACCGCTTATCATCCCCAGACCAATGGTCAGACAGAAAGAGTTAATCAGATCTTGGAAGATATGATAAGGTGCTATATCTTAGACCACGGTGGGGCTTGGGATAAGCGGCTTGGATTGATGGAGTTCGCGTATAACAACAGTTATCAAGAAAGCCTACAAATGGCCCTGTTTGAGGCTCTGTATGGGAGGCGTTGTCGGGCTCCGTTGTTTTGGGCCGAGGTAGGTGAGAGTCCCTTGCTAGGCCCAGAGGCTTTGGAAGAGATGAATGTTGCTGTGACTCATATCCGCGAGAAGCTCCGTATTGCTCAGGAGCGGTATGAGAAGTATGCGAATCGAAGAAGAGTGGATTTAGAATTTGCCGTTGGAGACAGGGTGTTCTTGAAAGTTTCTCCGATGCCAGGTGTTAAGAGGTTTGGAAGGAACCACAAGTTGGATCCCCGGTATGTGTGACCTTTCCGGATTGTTGAGCGCATCGGAGTGTCAGCGTATAGATTGGATTTGCCTGCTTCCTTCCCTAATGTTCACAATGTGTTTCATGTAAGCCAGTTGAGGAAATGTTTGCGTAGTGATCGGCTTGTTCTTGATTCAGTGCCCGTTTTGCAACCCAATCTTTCTTATGTCGAAGAGCCCGTCCGAATCTTGGAGACTCAGGAGCGTGTGTTGCGAAGGAAGACGATCCCAATGGTTAAGGTTCTTTGGAAGAATCAGGGTGTCGAAAGCGCAACTTGGGAATTGGAGTCTGCTATGAGGGAGACTCATCCTAGCCTCTTCACTTAGATTTCGGGTAAGTCTTCTTTCCTGTATCCTTAGAATTGTTTCTGTATCTTTCTTGATCCTTGGATTTCAAGTTTCGGGACGAAACTTCCTTTTAGGGGGAGTGACTGTAACGCCCCTGATTTTCGTTAATTATTTTACGTACCCTCTGTGACGTAATTTTGGCGTAAGGGCGTTACGTCAGCTCGTCTAGTAGTGTGTTGAGCCTTAGCTTAGTTAAAGTATGTCTTGTAGATCGAGCGTGCGAGTTTTCGCATCGTTTCGAGTTAAAGTAAAGATTTTGGGTGGATTTCAAGATTCTAGCTTCGGGAGGCTTTAGCCCGATTTCGGCCCGTCGGAATTGAATTCTGACTTCGCCGTTGGATTTGTAGCGCCGTGTTTTAGTTAAGGTGCGAATTTCGTAGAAATCCGAAGTGTTTTGGTCGCCCTCGAGGGTTAAGTAAGATGTGAGAATTATTTAATTAATTTAAATAATAAACTTAGGTTAGTATATAAGCCTAAGTCTCTTCTTTCCTATTCATTATCTTCCTCCTCGATCAAACCAGCCGCCGAGCGAGAGAGGCGAGAGCGGAGGTTTTGTGAGCCTTCAACCGACGATTCCTAGGGCTGTAGTGGTCGGAATCGAGTTTGGTTTGAAGATTTGGAAAGCTCTCGGCGAGATCTTCGTTCTAGCGGATTTCGTGCTTGAGTGTTTCCTTAGCCTTCAGAGCGGAGGACCTCGAGTTTCGCAAGGTTAAGGCAAGTGGCTTCCTCCTCCTTCTCTTTCTGTTCTTGAAGTATTGTTTCGCTCGTGTCGATTTCATGTCGCTCGGTTTAACTTAAGTTTTGGAGTGTTAATGTAAGCTTCCTTGATTATTCTTCCTTTGCTATGAATCGGGTAGTTGTTCCCTGGAGAAAACCGTCCTATCTATTCCCAAAGGATAAATAGTTTCTAGGAGAATCGCTATCCGCAGACCACACAGCAGAATAGGGGATTCTGTTGCAATTCGTCGAGATTTCACGGGACATTCCGTGTAATCCCGACGAATTCCGACGAATCCCGTGGAATTCCGACGAATCAAGTTAAAGATTTTCTGTGTCAATTCGTCGAGATTTCACGGGACATTCCGTGTAATCCCGACGAATTCTGACGAATCCCGTGGAATTCCGACGAATCAAGTTAAAGATTTTCTGTGTCAATTCGTCGAGATTTCACGGGACATCCCGTGTAATCCCGACGAATTCCGACGAATTCAAACAGTAACAATTTCTGGACCTCCCCCATTCTATGTAGTGATTGGTAACCTTTACCAACACAGTCAATCTTCCATCTTCTCCGCATGCTCTTAATTCTATGTCTCGAAAAACATTCAAATGTCTCGAGAAATCCCTTGCTTTATCTCGAGAAATCCTTCCAGTTCTCGAGAAGTGCTGCCTTGAATGTTGTCCCTCTTCTTCTCGATAATTGATGGTAAGAACCCCGCCTGGAACGCATGTGATTTCGTTGAGTTTTTTTTGTGTTTGAATCTCGTGTCCCCTCGGGTGCACTTGGATGATGGCCAGTGACCTTTCGGTGCTCCTGATCTCGAATCCCTCCCGTTTGAACTTCTTTCTACTCGTTGTGGTCTGTTGACATTTGAGTTACTCATATGATTCATATTGATCGATGTGTACTTTGCCTTGACCCTAATTCTTAGGTCCTTCCAGTGATTATTCTTTCGGGCAGCGTCCCGTGTTTAATTAAAATTTAAGTAATAAGAACTACTGACTTTAGCCTTACACAGTAGTTGTGTTTGGGAGACAGTGGGGGAAAATGTTATAGCCTTGCACGGTAGTCGTGTTTGGGTGGTAGGGTCTAGTGGTACCCCCACCTGGTTTTGGGCTTTGGGTAGCGGAGGTAGTTAACCGCTCCCGTATAATTTGAGCTGATCAGTCTCTTTAATTGATGAAACTAAATAAATGAACATGTTTGTTCCTCTCTTGGCATATAGTGCACTTGATGCTTGTTGGTTCTTTGTTGGAGCTCTCTTTCGGTAAATTTTGGCTTGGGTTGGTACCCCTTATGCCTTGTTTGTTTTTCTGCTAATCTTCTGCCACTTGTAATTCCTTGCTGAGGCGTTCTTTGTTTTATTGAATGCCTCAGGTTCAGAGCCGTAGCGGCTAGTGGTGTTGCCTGGAGTTCAGAGTTTGTAGCTGCTCACCCCGCTGTTGCGAGGTAGTTGTTTTTAGTTGCTTCTTGTGCTCAGACATACTAGTTGGTGCCAATGGGTTAGTGTCATGCTGTTGACGCCCATTGTGCCCCTTTTTATACCTTATAGTTACTTGTCAGTTTATGCCACTACTTATAGATCTTGTGTATCTTACTCTCTGGGAATGATTTATGCTAGGTGCACTATAGTTATAAAATGGTTTTTCTTCATCCTCATTGCATTCTTTCTAACTAAAACCCTTAACTTTAAAGTCGTCTAAAGGTATTTTCTACTCTTACAGTACGCTTAGTTATGTGCATATCACTTACGTCATGCTCCGTCGTTTGCATACATGTAGGACTTTAAGTAAACTAAATTAAGTATTTTTCCGCTGCAATTATACATACTTTCTCGGTGGACTAGTCGATCCACGAACTGAGAGACACAGTTCTTATCTCAAAACCCCTAATAAATGATTTCAAACGATGACTTACCAGATAATCATGTTTGTTTAGTTAAGTAATAGGATCCCGCCTGAGCGTCTACAGTTGTCTCCTGTATGACGTGGCATCACGACGTGTATTTTCTCTTACTCTGATATTCTTAAATTCGGAGAAAATGCGGGTTGTGACATCTGTACTCGAGCTTATGATGACAAGAAGTCATCTAACTGATGTCGTCGCGATCATCTTGTCTTCTTGATATCGCTGTAACAACTTTATCTTGTCAACGACATAAACGATATCATGTCGAAACACTATACTTTAGCAACTGCTTGTCTTCAACTGACCTATTTCAGTCTTCTCGATGTCACGCCTTCTTTACGACGATGTCCATCGCTGTCAGTCACACTTAGCCTTTCCGATGACAAGGCTTTTTCTCGACGCTCACATTTTTGAGTCTTCTTCTTCATCTTCGACTTTCTGATATCGTCGTGTAGATATCACAATGATATCACCATTCTGCCTTGCTCTGCATGTTGTTGACGATAGGCGTGCTATTGTCGACGATACGCATGATCCTTTTCGACGACACAGACACAATCATTCTTCTTTGCTTTGCCCATCATCTCAACGATGTGCCTATACTTGTCGACGATATGTCCAGCCTTTTTCGACGATATTATACTTAGGAAGGTTATTGAAGTACTGGACATATTGTCTCATCTCTGCAAGCATGAACTTGATGAGACATTAAATACAACTTGCACTTATCATTGAGTTGAGCACTTCTTCAAATCAGGAACACTGCTGGGCACTGTTCCCAACAATCTCCCCCTATTTGAAGAAGTCATAACCCACTCAATGATAAAGTACATTTTAAGCAAATAAGCATGTAATTATGACATTGCAGCTATAATTGAGTGAACACAGAATTTGACAAGTGTTACTTCATTTATAAATAGTGCCAAATGTTTTTAAAAGTTTTTGACATTTCTACATTCAGTCCCTTAAATATTTAGTCGTCTATATCTCTGGTGCCCTCATAGTAGCTTCACCCTTTGCAGCTTTCACTTGCTCCTTTTCAGCTTTCACTTGCTCCCATGCTTTTAGGATGATGGTTCTGGATTTAGGACTCCATATTTCATAGTCCTCCTTTTTCTCCATCTCCTCCCTGTACTTTTTCTTCCTTATTTTTACTTCTGCATCCTACAGTGCTTCCTTCGCTTTACCCTTATCAGTGGCATTATCAGGGATATCTACATATTGATCTTCATTAGGGTACTCTTCTATAGATTGGTCAAAATGTAGAGGAGGGAGATTCATTGCTTCCCTGATGGTGTTTGTGGTCCAGATGGCATGATCACCACTGGCCTTTATCATTGATCTCTCCCCCTTTATGACTGCTTCTGTAACATCCTATTTCTAACTAGACCCCTCGAGTGACATGTGTCACTTAGAGATGCTCGGACCAGGTGGGATCTGGAGATCCTAATAGGCCATGGTTATGCCTTGATCTCCAAGAGTGGAGGTAACCCTCAATTAGGAAGCTGCGTTCGATGAACGGCCTGAAGGCTGCGTTCGACGAACGGACTGAAGGCTGGGTTCGTCGAACGACCTGAAGGCTGCGTTCGTCGAATGGCCTGAAGGCTGCGTTTGACAATCGTCCTGAAGGCTGCGTTCGTCGAACGGCCTGAAGGCTGCATTCGACGAACGGCCTGAAGGTTGCGTTCGTCCAACGGCCCGATCTGGCGTTCGCCGAACGGCGTTCGACGAACGGCCTTGCCCTTTCTTTTCTCAAGAAATCAAGTGATTTTCAACATGCCTTGGAAATGGAAATTGCATTTAATGCCATTAATGCTATCTCTTTATCTCTCTTTCTATCTATCTATCTATCTCTCTCTCTCTCTCTCTCTCTCTCTCTCTCTCTCTCTCTCTCTCTCTCTCTCTCTCTCTCTCCTTCTTCCCTAGACGAATGGGCTGGAATAATGGAGTCAGAAGAGTATTCATCTTCATCTTCTTCTTCTTCATCTTTTCCCTCGCCTTAAGGTTTCAACCTAGGGTTTTGAAGGAGCAACTTGGGAGAATGGCTTGAGCTCCGCCGACCGTCGCCATGCCGTCGAGGAGACAAACACGATCGTCGGCCAGAAATCAGGTGACTTCCGACCTCTCTCCCTTGGTGCTAGATCGTAGAGAAAAATTAGGAGCGGTGCTGAGCTCAAAAGTGCTTGGCTTGTGAGTTAATGGAGTTTCCTAGGAAAAGACCAAATCGGATCTTTCTTTTTAGGTCACCGATTGCCGCGAAAGTTCCTTCAATCACTTCTTCTCTCCAAAAGGAAGAGATAGGATTTGGTTTCGTTGAAATCCATGGTCTATGGAGGGAGTATTGGATGAGAGAAGTTGTAATGACCTAACCCTTTATTTTTGCGGAAGATGATGAATACTTTCCTGTTAAGTAGGATGTTAATTCATTTATTAGGTGAAAAGATGAGGAGTAAATTACTTGTTAAAACCCCTTGTTAAATAGGGTTGTTAACTATATAATGGTGTGATAAAGGTGATGATAGACCCTTGCTAAAGAAGTTCAAATTATATCATTTCACTTGGTTATTAATGGGGTAAAAATTGTGCTCAGCTGGGTTCGAGCCAATTTTTAGGCTTGATTCCACTGGAATTAGACTTTGGGCTCAACACAAAAGTTGTATCCCTCGGAAAGAGCTTTTTGACGATAGGTTACCCATTTTCTGAAGTGACCTGTATCTCCCTACAAGTCCAGTAGAGTGGACTGTCAAGAAAGTTGGGAGGTGATAAGTGCGTGCTATTTTGCTGTCCAGATTTCTGCAGTTGACTTCACAACATATTTTAGGGAGGACCCACTTGGATATGGGTTTAGGACTCAACTTAAATGTTGTAGCCCTTGATATTAGCTTTCCAAAATGGCGTGGATCATAATTTTTGGACAACTGTAGCACCCAAATATCCAGTTTTAGTAAACGGTGTCATAACGCTTCCGATCTCAGTATTTTGTGGATTTCTCTTAATATGTTGGTTCGATGCTCATGAAAATTGGTGGAGACATAGGTGATAACAATATGTAGATCCCTGTTGAATTTCATAATTTTTGGATAAGTAGTATTAAAGCTATTGCGGTTTCACTTGATAATTTGAAGAAGATATAAATGTTGAATGTGAAGCCCGATTGGGCCGAAATTTTGTATGAATCATGTACATGCTAGTATTGACCTGTGATAATGATTTAAGATTTATATCTATTGGGATGACTCCTTAAATGAACCTTTAATTGTTAGTTTCAGGATGAACCATAAACAGGGCTTGTGTAGTTGATGGTGAGGATAAATAACATTGATTATGGTGGAAGTTTCGGTGGATTTGGTTTTGAAATGAATCCATAATTAAATGTGTTATAATTTGTTAGGCTGAACTGAAATGTTAAAGTGCTCATTTAGACAAGGAAATTGGAAGCGTACACAAAACTGTACACAAATCATTCAGATATATATCGAAGAGTTTAGAATTGTGATAACCACTTAGTAGATAATTTAATTGATAATCCTTAAACAGGACGGGAGTGAGATAATTGGTATAGGCTAGGCATGACTGAATGATGCTTATGAAGTTAATTGTGATCAAGGCCAGTTGTGAATCGAGCTCAAGGATTGGGATGGTTAATGTTTATGGTCAGATTGGTATAGTGAACTCGAACATAGAATTACGTGCATAAGTAGTCCTATAGGATCAAAGATAGTAATTCCCTTATATACCCATGCCACTGCAAGAGAGTTATGATAACTCCATATGCGAAGCAGTGATGGTTGGTGAGGATTCTAGGGTACGGTTATATCCTGAGAGGTGAGGGACCCGGTTGGTAGGTCCTTTGATGCTAATTAGCATCAGCAACGATTGTATGAGGAGAAATGGAATAAGGATCCTTACGCGAGTCCTTGGGTACTTGATAGCACAGGTGGTGCATGGGAATTTCATGAATGTGCATGGTTTACACATGGTGGTGTGATGATCTTGGTTGGAGGATTACTTGTGGCGGGTCTACGGGCTTACTGGTCGTGACACCGACAGAAGCCGACTGTTAGACTCTAGACCGGTTGGGTTGAACTCTTGGTGATCACCTACCCAAGTCCCCTTCTGTGTCCTTGAAGGCTCAGCATGATGCGAGCAGTATGCAGTGTTGGAACATGGTCTTCTGCATCTCCTAGGTTTGAGAATAACAAATACTATGTGTATTTGATCTTGTGTGTTTAAGTGTGCAGGATAACAAAGTCCACATGACTCAAGGATTACATAAGAAGGTTGCCCCCAAGTTTGAGCCATCAAATCCAACACTCCCACTAGCACCGACGGTATCACCTAATGCCTGGCGCTAGCGCTAAGGAACCGCTGAGAACGGATACTAGGTTCGACGAAATTGATCTTGCGTTCGACGATCCCGCGTTGGACAAATTTCCGGTTGATGAATGTTGAAGCGTGCTCGACGAACTGCTTACTCTACCGCGGCACGCTAGTACTAGCACTGGCGCTAGCTTTCACTCGACCAACTGTAAGATGCGCTCGATGAAATGCTCATCACTGCGTTCAACAAAAATTCGCTCGACGAACTGTATGCTGCGCTCGACGAAAATTTTGATCGACGAAAAGTTTGCTTATGCGCAAATTCCGGGAGTACTTATAGAAGGAGATAGCGCCTGGCGGTATTCGATAGCGCAGGCGGTAGCACGGAGCACAGTAGGCAAGAGAGAATTTTTTCCTCGGATTGAAGATTCTGCCGCGCAGAATATGTCCTAAAATGGGATAGCGCCGGCGGTAGCACTAGCGCAGGCGCTAGCGCTAAGTCTATAAAAAGGATCTCTTGGCTCCGTCTTCCTCATCCTCTTGAGAGACAAAATTCCAGAGCTTCGTGCCACAACAGAGAGAGGAAGGTTCAGAGAGATACTCCCACAAATCCATAAAGGCTTAAGGAGATCCGTGGAGAAGATTTCAACACGCGTCATCATCATGACAAAAGACCGCATCGACTACGATCATACTCTGCATCTTCGTATTCTTCTCCAAGAGATCCACATTGTGGGAGTTTTTATATTATTGTCTTTTTATTTCACATCTTTTCTGTAATAGTTTAGTAAATTCGCCTCGTGTTGGCGACTAGGTCTGGGTAGGTCTTAGGGCAGAAATTCGCCTCGTGTTGGCGACTAGGTCTCGGGTGTAGGTCTACGGGGTGCTCGAGGCAATATCTGGGGAAGGGATGGCTAGAGTGGCTTGAGGCCGTATCCAGGGAAGGATCGGCTAAAGCCAACCGGTTCGTGGGGATACGACTCGGTATAGAAAACAAAAAGAGTCTTTCATATTTCGCTCTGATTTCTAGCGTCATTGAAATCAAAATTTTTTAATCAATTTTATTAATAATAATCATGTCTCTCTTTGTGTAATAAAATTGATTTGTTCTTCATTTCTCTAAATTGTTTATTATCCTCTCCTTTATTATAAAACAATTTAGATCTTTAAACAAAATCACTATTTTGATTTCTAATCACAAGCAAGTATTTTAAAATATAATATAAGTTTTTAAAACCCTTATTCACCCCCCTATAAGTGCGCCTACCGATCCAACAAGTGGTATCAGAGTTAGGTTATTCCAATCGGCTGAACAACCGGGAATAATGGCGTCTCATGATCTCGTTTTTCCGGAGGGTCAAGGGGTTAGTCGACCACCACTCTTTACTGGGTCAGATTTTAACTACTAGAAAAATCAAATGATGTGTTTTCTTATGACTATGGATGTAGAAGTATGGAACATGGTAGAAGTTCGGTACTCTCCTCCTACAACTGTAGTGGGAGTGGCGACATTGCTAAAACCTAAAGATAAATGGGATGATAACGATAAACTAAGGTGTAAAAATAATGCTAAAGCAATGAACGTTTTATATTGCGCCTTAAATAGGACTGAGTTTAATAGAATTTCTGCATGCATGACTGCTTATGATATTTGGAATCAATTGGAAGTTACTCATGAAGGCACATCGTAGGTGAAAAATGCAAAGCTATTCAAACTGGAATCTGAATATGAAAAATTCAGGATGGATACCGAAGAGGACATTAACTCGATGTACATTCGCTTCACCAAGATCATCAATGCTTCAAAGGAACTTGGAAAGACCTACTCAGACGGGGACTTGGTGAGAAAAATTCTTCGCTCTCTACCTCCAAGGTTCAATCCAAAGGTGACGGCCATCTCAGAGTCACAAAACCTAAGAACGCTCAAGATCGAGAACCTTATTGGGAATCTCAAAACCCATGAGGTTGAACTCCAGATTCAACATGAAGAATACAATATGGAGCCGAAAACAAAAGCATTAAAAACTGAGGCCGATGATGAAGAAGATGAAAATGAAGAAGGTCTCTTGGTGAAGAACTTCAAAAGATTCATGCAGGATCCCAAAAGAAGAAAATTTTTCACAAATACCTCACCAAAGGGTCCAACAAGCAAGGGTCATGGAAGAACAAGGCAAGCCATGATGATATGGAGAAATCTCCTCCAGAGTGCTTCAACTGCAGGAAGATCGGACACGTTCGAAGTGAATGTCCAAAAATTCTAGAGAAGGAGAAGGAAAAAAGAGGCACATAAAGAAGAACAAGATGAAAAAGTATACGTCTTCCGAAGAGTCGAGCGCAACAACTTTAAGCGACGATGAGGGAGATAACTTATGATTAATGACAAAAAGCAACGATGGTGACACCAGTGTTCTTAGCGACACTGAGGTAACTCCTCCTACCTTCGAAGAACTCTATGATGAATTTGTTCTAACTTGAAAATCCTATGATCAAAGTATAAAAGATAATATTATATTAAATCGTGAAAATGAATCTATTATTAAAGAAAATCATAAGCTCACAAAAAATTGATTTCCCTTGAAAAGGGAAAGGTCTCATGTCAAGAGTGTGAGCACTCTTTATTTAAGACTAAAGAACTTGAAGTTTCTCTTTCTAAAGCCCTCTCACAAAACAAAACTATTGCAAAAGAAAAAGGGGACTTAGAAAGAAAACTAAAAACCTTTATTTACAAATTGAAAATAACAAAAAGGGCTTTGAAAAGAAATGTGTTATGATTGTACAAGAAAATACATTTCTTAAAAAACAAAATTATGACCTCAATATAGCCATAAAAAAATTCGGGATTGGTCAAAAATCCTTGGATATGATTTTGGGAAACCAATGTTATGGTTCTGGAAAATTTAGGGTCGGATATAAAAGTGAGCCCTACCGCCCGGCGCTAGCCACTAACGGCGGCGGTAGCTCAACCATTAAAAAATCTTCTGTTTTTTCTAAAAATCAAACCTCATCCAGTAAGAGAAGTGTAGATTTTCAGAAAAGGGTCTCAACCCCCTTTATCTCGTGTCCAAACTATCATTGGTTTGGACACACGTCTTGCTCTTGCAGGAAAATAAAACAGGGATCTCTAAAGCAAATCTGGGTACCTAAGGCATCCACTTATTATATGGGTGGTACCACTTGGGTATCCGGATCTTTTCCCTCATCTTCTTTGTAGATTTGCAGGAAGGCTAAGGACAAGAAGTATGTCTGGTACTTGGACTCGGGTTGCTCCAAGTACTTGATGGGCAAAAATGAAAAGCTCCTTAGTCTATACAAAAAAAGGGGGATAAAGGATTAAACGTTTTGTTGAGGAAATGATTTATCTTAACCCCTAGAAATGAGTAGAAAATGAGTTCTCAGAGTAAGATAATTAGTTTAAGTAAATATACGTCAAATAGTAATCGACGCAACGTCGAAGTTTAGTCAACGTATCTATCATACTGAGTCGAAGTAATTCTAAACAGAATTCGACGTAACCAAAGTCGACGTAACTCTGATTTCTAGTCGATGCACTCAGTAAAGTCAACGCACCTCTGTCGACGCTCTTTCCATATTTTCTTCTCGACGACTAGCCAGGCTGAAATCGACGCTTACGTCGAATAGTAATCGACACACATGGATTTCTGTGACAGATTCAAAAACACGCCAGATCTCTTTCCTTCTTTCTATAGATCTGAATTTTATGGAATTATATTATTATTTTCTAGCCGTTCTGAATCAATCTTTCCTTTTAAATGATTCTTGGCTAATTTGATTAAGATTATTATGGACATTATTTGAAAATAGAATGATCTCTTTCCTTCTACATAAATAATGATTATGGAAACTTTTCATTCTTACTCTGACTGCTAATTATCCTCCTATAGCAATATATTTGAATAAACAGAGCTATAAATACAGAAGGAGGTCGAAAAAGAAACAGGCAATCCACTCCATCCATTTGAAAAAGAGGAAAAGCTCCCAAGTGAAAAGTGAGAAAGCTGAGAAAAGTGAAAGAGTGTTGCAGCAAAGAAAAAGTCTTCTTCTTCTCCTCCTTCTAAAGCCATACTGCTGCCATTTCTGAAAGCTCTCACTGAAAGAGAAAAAGGCCTACAATCTCCTTCTCACTATAGAAGAGAGATTTCAAATTCACTATACTTGTGCTTCTAATCTTCTTGCTAGGAAGAAGATTCTTTCTTGCTTTAATTGTTTTTCTTCTACTTCTTCTTCTTATTCTTATTTCATTTTCAAATTGTGTAAAAGAGTTTTTAGAATCTCTCTCCAAAAAATTCAGTTGTAGTGGTTCTAAGAGTCTCCTTTTCAAAAGACTCAGGCTGGTTCTAAGAGTCTCCTTATCAAAAGACTCAGTGCAAGATAGTGAATTCCAACCAAGGGGGTAGAAGAGTGGACTACCCAAAGTTTGGGGAACCACTATATTTCTTTGTGTTGTGCTGTGATTTTCTTTTTGCTATTTCTTTTGTTTAATTATTGTTGGTGTGTGGGAAGCTTAAATTTGTGAATATTACACATATATATATATATATATATATATTTATTTACTTTGCACAAAATATTTCTAAATCTCTATTCACCCCCCCCCCCCCCCCTCTAGAGAATTCTAGTGAGGCTAACTGTGCATTTTCAATTGGTATTAGAGCTAGGTTGATCAAAAAGGGGTAACTCCTTGATCAAGAAGATCCTACCTCATATATATATATATATATATATATATATATATATATATATATATATTTCTAAAAAAAATTTTATGGCACAAATCAAAGATTATGCTTCCATCAGACCACCAATTTGCAACCTTGAAAAGTTTACACTTTGGAAAACAAGAATTAGGATCTATATGAATTCTATTGATGAAGATTTGTTTAATTTTATTTTGACAGGTACTCCTAAGCCCTATAGAAAGGACTCAAGTGGTAAAGTGAGTCAAACACTTGTCCCAAGGGTTCAGTGGATAGTTGAAGAGAAGAAGGCAGGAACAAGTGATGCAAAAGTTGTGAACATTCTTGTCTCAACCATCTCAGATGAAATCTTTCAAAAGGTTGTTGACTGTGAATCAACCAAAGAAATCTGGGAGGCTCTTACAAAGATAGTAGAAGGAGGTGCTGATGAAAGGAAAGATAGAAAGGCTCTATTGATCTCCCAATATGAGAACTTTCAAAAGAAGCATGAAGAAAGCATATCTGAGATGTATGACAGATTCAGTCTGATCATCAATCAATTAAGGAGCTTGGATAAAGAGATCTCTCTCACAGAGATCAATGACAAATTATTAATGAGTCTCCCAAGTTCATGGGACTCAAGAATATGGGAAATAAGAGATACTAGAGGACAAAAGGAAATCTCAACAGATGCCCTCTTAGGAAAACTCAAATCCTATGAGCAACTACTGAAAACCAAAGAAGAGAAGGGAAAACACTCCAACCTCCTCAAAAGATAGAAACATTGCATTAAAAGCAATAGAAGAGGAAACCCCTGTTACTGAAGAAGAATTATTCAGCCTCCTGGCCAGAAGATTTAAGAAATGTGTCAGGAAAGATGGCTCTAGAAGGAGAGAGTCAAAACCAAGGTATGATAAGACTCCTACTAAAGAAATTATTTGTTACTCCTGCAGGAAAACTGGACATATTGCTCAAGAATGTCCAAAAAATGCTGAGAAAAAGAAAGATTTGAAAAAGAAAGATCTCAAGAGGAAGGAGAAGAAGAAAGAAAGAGGCTTCATTAAAGAAGCTTGGAGTGAAACAGAATCTGAAGACAGCACCTCATCTAAAAGTGACAGTGAAAAGTCTAAGCAAGAAGACCTATGCTTAATGGCTCTTGGAAGCTCAGAAAAAGAATGTGTTGCTGAATTATGGAGTGAAATAGGTTCAGAAGGAAGCATCTCTGCTGAAGATGAAAAAGATGATAGCCTTATTCTCATAGAGGAATCTGAGGATAAGGATGAGGTAAGCATTTTTGATGAAATAGATTTTCTATGTGATGATTTCAAAAATGATTTTAAAGGACTCTGGTTAGATCAACTAAAGCTAAACAAGAAATTAAGGATCTAAAAGAACAAATCAATATGAAAAAAATAGAGGATACATGTTCAAAAAATTATGAACTAAGGTGTGAAATCTATAAAACAGAAAAGGAAATACAAAGTGCTAAAATAGAAAATCAACTCCTTAAGAATAAGGTTTCCCAGGCAAAAGCTATTGAAGAATCTTTAAAAGTCAGAAGCCAAACACTTAAAGAAATCACTAAAAAACAAACAATCAGACATAAAAATCTGGGGCTATGGGCTGATCCTTCAACCAGTTCAATACCATCTACCAAACCTGCTTGGATGAGTCCTGTTAAATTTACTAAACCCATAAAATCAACAATCTTAGAAGAAGACTCACAGTATAAAGAAGAAGACTTCACCTTCAAGGAGATAGACCATTTTGATGAAACATCATACTATTCAGATGAAGACACTCAAACTCCTCCCAAGAAGGATACTAGGCCAACAGAAACAATTCATAAAAAAATAATTTTCCAACCATAAAAAGGGAAGAATAAAATCTGTGAAGACACAATTACGTCGACTTCATATCGACGTATGAATGATAGTACGTCGAATTCTACTCGACGCAATCTCTAGATGCTTCGACCTCAAATCGACGCATGAATAAAATTACGTCGACTTACAATCGATGCAACTACTTCCATGCATCGATTCCAGATCAACGCAATCTAGAGAAAGCGTCGAATACATATCGACGCAAATCTCAACATACGTCGAATAGATATCGATCCATAAAACCTCAGAACAACTTAAATACAGGACATATCTATCCTTCAAAAATTTTCTATCTTAAACCCCATTCAGGACCCATTAATCCTAATCAAAATCTCTATCCTAATCAAAACTTTTATCCTAATCAAAACTTTTATCCTAATCAACATCTCTATCCCTCTCTAAACTCAAATTCCCATAATCTAAAGACAATCAGGTGTTATACCTGTAATAAAATTGGCCACATTGCCAAACAATGTTGGCACAATCAATCCAATTGTCTATAAAAATTAGTCCAAGGCTGACTTAGAAAACCTTAGGATTAGGAAGAAATAATCTCTCAAGAAAAACTTAGAATTTTCAAGACAAAATAAAAGTCACGTCGATTTCTAAATCGACGCATCGTCGATAGGAAACCCTAACATCTCAATTCAGACTGTACCGACGCATATATTGACTTCCACTCGACGCAATGTCAACTTCATGAAAAAGAGCGACAATACTAAAATATTTTCGGTCGCATCTACTGTAGTACCGAATAAACCTCGAGTTATGTCTCGTCTCGATGTTTCACCTGACTTAAATAAATTCTTCAGTTAGAAATAGAAATCTGCACACTCTCTGCATCTCTCATCCTTCTCACTTCTCAGTCCAGCCATCACTTCCTCTCTCTCTCTCACTAACCAAAATGGCTCCCAAGATCAACTCTGGTTTCGATATTGATCTTAACTCTTTCTAAGCCGCCGCTGAAAACTACAAGAGCATCATAGCTCTTTTCACTGAAGCCGGTCTAAACAAACTCATTTCAACAAGATGCAAACTCATGGAAATAGAACTCACTGAGTTGATGAATCATGTTCAGATATCTGAACAAGGAGAGATTACAGGAACAATCCATGAAACACCTGTCTCAATCTCTGCAGAATATCTTAGGGATACCTTTGATCTTCCATCAGGTACACACCAACACTATCCTTGTTCAAATCAAAAGGAAAGCAAATTATTTTCTAAGAATAGCAAAATGAATCTCCATCATCATTCCCTTATCAGGTAATGAACCTGTGGAACTCACTCCTGAGGAAATCAAAAACTTATTAATCACCATGAAATTCTCCAGAGATAGACCAATCAACCTGAAGAAAATAGACTTCTCTGATGAATATAGGCTCTTGGCAGACATAGTAGGAAAAATACTACTATGCAAAATCTCTGCCCATGATGTAGTGCCCAAGAAGCAACTAAACATTATGGGGGCCCTTGTGCTGAAAAAGAAGATAGACTGGGGCAGCTGCTTACTGAAGATGATAGGCCATAAATATTCTCACAAAGAGAATGCCTACATGAGGATCATGAGTCAGGTACTCCTTCACTCCTTCCCTGACCTATGTAGGTCAAAAGGAATTCCCATTCCTCCTGGAAAAAGGATGTCCATAGCCCTCTTCTCAAAATGGACCAGGCAAATCCCCAAGCCTGGCTCCATTCCTGAAAGTACTCCCTCTCCTCCTAATTCTCCTGTGCATCCATCTTCCCCTCCTCCTCAGCAGACAGACATCTCTTCCCTACCAACATCATCCACACCAATAGTCTCCACTACCCTCACACCTCCTACCTTAACTACATCTTCACATACACCAATTCAATCACCACCTCTTCCTCCTCCTACTATCACATCCTCTCTACCTACATCATCTCACATAGCTCATATATCAACAATCACTTCTCCACCTTTATCCCCTCCACCATTATCTCCTTCACCAACACAACCTAAACCATGTCCATCCACTGAAACTCTCATCACTCAGTGTATCCAGTCAGCAGCCCAAAGATTTCAAGAAATGCTGGATGGACACTTCCTTCAAATTCACTCCTCTATCAGGCACATGCAAACCCAGTTGGATGGGGTAAATGCCTCTGTGCAAGTACTCAAAACCTCCGTGTCTTCATCTAAGGTTACTAAATCATTCTTAACCTCCTTGGCTAAGAAGGTCAAGAAGGGGGAGAAGTTAGATGAAGAACAACTGCCCAGCCATAAATCTCACTCACACAAATCCTCTCCAACATCAAAATTTGATAGTCTTGCTCTGCCTAAGACCATTGGGAATGAAATAGTACCTGAGCTACATACTACAGAATAGCTAACAGATGTACATTCTATAGCAAGAGAGGCTGAACAACAAGTAGCTCTCTTACAAGGGGAGGCAAGTAGAGTAGAGAAAGAAGTTGAACAAGAAGCTGAAGAAGCAGAAAAAGAAAGTAAAAAGGAAGTTCTATCTCAGGGGGAGCAGACTGCTTTGACTCAGGGGGAGCTGAATGAACATCTTGCTACTGAGAAGGAACAACTCACCTCTATAAAAAGACCTGATCTCTCTTTAGTATTCTCTAGGAAGAGAAAAACTCCTCCTACTCCTCCTGAATGATATGTTGAACAATTTTAAGCAGAGCTCTATTTTTAATACTTAAGTACTGCTTGATCTGTACAAAAAGTCTGTTATATGATTTCTTTCACCATTATCTTCTGATTACCTAATATATCTCTTTTCTATAAATATGCTTTGATGTGATTTCTCTATGAATAGGGTTAAGACAAATAGGGGGAGATTGTTGGGGAAATGATTTATTTAACCCCTAGAAATGAGTAGAAAATGAGTTCTCAGAGTAAGATAATTAGTTTAAGTAAATATGCGTCGAATAGTAATCAAAGGAACGTCGAAGTGTAGTCGACGTATCTCTCACACTGAGTCGAAGTAATTCTAAACAGAATTCGACGTAACCAAAGTCGACGTAACTCTGATTTCTAGTAGACGCACTCAGTAAAGTCGACGCACCTCTGTCGACGCTCTTTCCATATTTTCTTCTCGACGACTAGCCAGGCTGAAATCGATGCTTACGTCGAATAGTAATCGACGCACGTCGATTTCTGTGACAGATTCAAAAACACGCCAGATCTCTTTCCTTCTTTCTATAGATCTGAATTTTATGGAATTATATTATTCTTTTCTAGCCGTTCTGAATCAATCATTCCTTCTAAATGATTCTTGGCTAATTTGATTAAGATTATTATGGACATTATTTGAAAAGAGAATGATCTCTTTGCTTCTACAGAAATAATGATTATGGAAACTTTTCATTCTTACTCTGACTGCTAATTATCCTCCTATAACAATATTTTTGAATAAACAGAGCTATAAATACAGAAGGAGGTCGAAAAAGAAACAGGCGATCCACTCCATCCATTTGAAAAAGAGGAAAAGCTCCCAAGTGAAAAGTGTGAAAGCTGAGAAAAGTGAAAGAGTGCTGCAACAAAGAAAAAGCCTTCTTCTTCTCCTCCTTCTAAAGCCATACTGCTGCCATTTCTGAAAGCTCTCACTGAAAGAGAAAAAGGCATACAATCTCCTTCTCACTATAGAAGAGAGATTTCAAATTCACTATACTTGTGCTTCTAATCTTCTTGCTAGGAAGAAGATTCTTTCTTGCTTTAATTGTTTTTCTTCGACTTCTTCTTATTCTTATTTCATTTTCAAATTGTGTAAAAGAGTTTGTAGAATCTCTCTTCAAAAAATTCAGTTGTACTAGTTCTAAAAGTCTCCTTATCAAAAGACTCAGGCTGGTTCTAAGAGTCTCCTTATCAAAAGACTCAGTGCAAGATAGTGAATTCCTACCAAGGGGGTAGAAGAGTGGACTACCCAAAGTTTGGGGACCACTATATTTCTTTGTGTTGTGCTATGATTTTCTTTTTGCTATTTCTTTTGCTTAATTCTTGTTGGTGTGTGGGAAGCTTAAATCTGTGAATATTACGCATATATATATATTTATTTACTTTGCACAAAATATTTTTAAATCTCTATTCACCCCCCTCTAGAGAATTCTAGTGAGGCTAACTGTGCACTTTCACGTTTTAAGTCACATTCATAAACACAATCGTTTCATTTTTTTATGATCATTACTCTTTATTCACCGAAACCATGCATATTTGATTTATTCAAACATGATATCTTGGGTTTTCATTTCCTATCTGTTTCAAGTTAACAGCACAAGCCTATAGAAAAGTCAAAATGAAAACATAAGCAAATATATCTCATGCAATGATTATCTTGTCAAGTCATATAAAATATCGCTAATGTTTCATGCAATTTACACTATCTAAACATCTACTAAAAATCTGAAATTTCAGCATGAAACTACTATTTGGACACTTAATCAAGATCAACAATTAAAAATTTCAAAATCATAAAAAATCGTGTACTGTTTCCCACGCTAGCGCTAACGCCTGCGCTAGGGCACTTATTCGTTTTTCTGTATTTTTAAAATTTTGAAAAATTCCTAAGAATATATTAATCTATAGTTACTATTTATTTTTGCACTTCTGATTATATTTCATTTTTGATAAATCAAATACAAAAATATAAAATCCAAATTACAAAAAAAAATTATGTTTTGCCTTTTTGTTTTTGCCATCTGTTTAAAGTTTATTTTTTTGCAAAAATCAAATACAAAAATATAAAACATTAAAACTATAAAAAAAACTGTATGGATTTTCCTATGAAAATCAAGCATGATTTAATCTATTATTTAGAACTTCTATAATGTTGTAATTTATCTTTTCAAACCACTTTGAACATTATTTTCATCATGCTTTGATATATCTATTAATATGTGCATCAATTATATTGAAAAAGTTGTGTAGAACTAAGCTTAGCATGCTTCTAAGTATGAGTAAATGTTTTATGTTTGATAATTATCGCTATTCACTCACTTATTTTGGCATTGTCTACTAATGTGTTTAATATAAGAATGCTTGTGTATGTTTTGTAATCGTACAATGAATTAAAATTGCACAAGTATCTTGCCTACACAACCATTGTTTGCAGTTTAAAAGTTAAAAAAATGGTTATGTTTTTATAAATTATATTGGCTTGTAAAACAAGTATATTCGGAGAACTTTGTACAAAACAAAAATCATAAAATAAAGTGACAAAGATAACTCCACCAAGCACAACTTTAACCTCCTGATAAGTCTTAATAAGCGTTGTGAGGTTGAGCACCTTGGAAAGAATAGTAAAGTATCTTGTGCAAACCATAACTTTCTTTCAAAATAAAAAACCACTTATTCTTAAGTACACCGGATCACTAGTTTTAATATTAAAATAAAATAAAATATGTGATCCCCCAAGCACTACTTTGCACCCTGATAAGTCTTAATGAGCATTGTGTGTGCAAAGCACCTTGGTAGTTGTACATTTTTTTGTGCAATGAAGTTTGTGGAAGTAAAATTATTTGTGTTTTATTGTGCTCTTTACTTTACATATTTCTTGTATTTTTGATTAAAACATTTGTTTACTCTATTCAAAATACACTTATGTGCACATCATTATCTTCCATAACACTTCTTCTCATGAGTATTGGATCTTAATGATAATCCTATACTACTCTTTATTTATGAAATGCACTAGATAACCTAGCATGCTTTCTACAATGTTTGGTATGTTTTGAAATTGTGAATTAAAGTAACATTGTAGTAATCTCTTTTTGATAAAATTATTTCATGCTTGGTTACTTTATTGTCAAACTTAAAGATTTTAATTGAACAATGATTTACAAAAACGTCTTCTTTATGAAATTTAAATCATATATCTGTTTATGGATCATCATTGATTACAATAAGATGTTTTCTTGTATTTCAATAAGTCTTCCGCATCATAACCATATAATTGTTTTACCTTGCGCTTTCACGCTTATTTAAAGTCTTTTATTTTGTGTGCATCATCACTTGAATCTTCAAATTCCTTTCTTGCAACAAGTGATAGACTTGCTTGGTAAACTTTATATTGGTTACTCTAAACATGAATATTTTTTTTGCTAAAAACTCTGATTTATTTTTATGAAAATATTGTAATGCTAAAACTCTGATTTATTAATGGATTTCAATATAGCTATGTGAGTGTTTTCATAAATTCAAATAAAATTATAAATCCATAGGCCATGTCATTAGATTTAAAACGCTTAAATGTTTCCAATAATTATTATCCATGACTTCATTTCTCACCATAGCGGGGGCGTAGGGTTGTAGACATTAGATAACCTTTATCTCTAGTCATGTCATGTCCTTAACCGGGGAGGGTTCCAGTGGGGCCTTGCGAGGCACTGGGGGGAAAGAGTGTTAGGTTGAGTTTTGTCTAATGTTTGCATATGGGACTAACACCCCAACCTACGGCATGTATGCAGCTCCCCATGCCCATCCGTCACTTAGTACGGGGCTAGGGTGTAGACATATTGTCTGGGTAGTTTAGTTACTTGGAAATCATTACATTTTTAAAAAACTCTTATATAAAAGGGGGATGAACCAACATAATAATACTTGAAATGTTATATTGCTAAAAACTCTCATCTATCTCTATAAAAATTATTCTAAAACTCCTTATTATTTCCTTCTCTCTATAAGCTCGATCATGTCTTTATCTTATTATAAAAAACTTTTGTGTTTTTTGCTTCCTTACCCACTTTTGATAATAACAAAAGGGGGAGAACTAACATAATAAATAAAACCTGCTATCAAAATAGAAAACTAACATGCTTAATTAAGATGATAACTTACATATTAGAGGAGCATTCACTTATGGGGAGCATGTATTTAGGGTGAGCAATTCTAAATGCTAAAATCAATAATTATCCTAAGTCATCTCTCTCACACACACACAAGTAAGTTTCATCATGCTTATATATTAATGCTCTGATTTATCATTAATGGATTTGTTATTATCAAAAGGGGGAGTTTGTTGGAACATGGTCTTCCGCATCTCCTAGGTTTGAGAATAACAAATCCTATGTGTATTTGATCTTGTGTGTTTAAGTGTGCAGGATAACAAAGTCCACATGACTCAAGGATTACATAAGAAGGTTGCCCCAGAGTTTGAGCCATCAAATCCAACACTCCCACTAGCGCCGACGGTATCACCTAATGCCTGGCGCTAGCGCTAAGGAACCGCTGAGAATGGATACTGGGTTCGACTAAATTGATCTTGCGTTCGACGATCCTGTGTTCAACGAATTTCCGGTCGACGAATGTTGAAGCATGCTCTACGAACTGCTTACTCTACCGCGGCGCGCTAGTACTAGCGTTGGCGCTAGCTTTCGCTCGACTAACTATAAGTTGCGCTCGACGAAATGCTCAACACTGCGTTCGACGAACTATATGCTGCGCTCGACGAAAATTTTGATAGACGAAAAGTTTGCTTATGCGCAAATTCCGGGAGTACTTATAGAAGGAGATAGCGCTTGGCGGTATCTGATAGCGCATGCGGTAGCGCAGAGCAAAGTAGGCAAGAGAGAATTGTTTCCTCAGATTGAAGATTCTGCCGCGCAGAATATGTCCTAAAATGGGATAGTGTCGGCGGTAGCACTAGCGTAGGCGCTAGCGCTAAGTCTATAAAAAGGACCTCATGGCTCCGTCTTCCTCATCCTCTTGAGAGCCAAAATTCTAGAGCTTCATGCCACAACAGAGAGAGGAAGGTTCAGAGAGATACTCCCACAAATCCATAAAGGCTTAAGGAGATCCGTGGAGAAGATTTCAACACGCGTCATCATCGTGAGGAAAGACCGCATCGACTACGATCATACTCTGCATCTTCGTATTTTTCTCCAAGGGATCCACATAGATGGAGTTTTTATATTATTGTCTTTTAATTTCACATCTTTTCTGTAATCGTTTAGTAAATTCGCCTCGTGTTGGCGACTAGGTCTGGGTAGGACTTAGGGCAGAAATTTGCCTCGTGTTGGCGACTAGGTATCGGGTGTAGGTCTAGGGGGTGCTCGAGGCCATATCTTGGGAAGGGTTGGCTAGAGCGGCTTGAGGTCGTATCCAGGGAATGATCGGCTAAAGCCAACCGGTTCGTGGGGATACGAGTCAGTATAGAAAACAAAAAGATTCTTTCATATTTCGCTTTGATTTCTAGCGTCATTGAAATAAAAATTTTGTAATCAATTTTATTAATAATAATCATGTCTCTCTTTGTGTAATAAAATTGATTTGTTCTTCATTTCTCTAAATTGTTTATTATCCTCTCCTTTATTATAAAACAATTTAGATATTTAAACAAAATCACTATTTTGATTTCTAATCACAAGCAAGTATTTTAAAATATAATATAAGTTCTTAAAACCCTTATTCACCCCCCTCTAAGGGCGCCTACCGATCCAACACGCAGGGTCTCCGCTGTGTGTTCTTAGCGTCGAGGCGTACAGAGGCCTAAGACTGTTAGTGTTCATACCCTTCTAGTTGTGGAGGAGCTCGCGCCACTGTCTCCGTCTGGCCACAACGGGAGATGCCTGAGTGGTTAGCTACCTCTCAAAAAGCGAGAACTGTAGGTCTATGTCGACATAGCAACTTGCACGAGTGAGTCATCATATCATAATCATTGCATTGCATTCATCATTCATAATCATAACATTGCACCGCATCGGGTCCATCATATAAATTAGTATGGGCTCTTTTATATGATGGGTTTCAAATTGGAAACATTAACTTATAAGTTTGTATGGGCATTCATATAAGTTAATGTACGTTTTTATGCTGCTTACTCCTGTTTATATATACTGCTTACTTCTGTACTAATATACCATATTTTATACTGTTTATATAGAATTGCTAAGATTGTACCATTATTATGGCCATCTGACGTTGCTATTACTGTTTATATTGCAGCTCCTCTTTGTTCCCTTCCTCCCGGTGCCTTGGAGTCGCCTGGGGAGAGGATGTGAAGCCACTTAGTCTTTATGACTAACAGTGGTTACACCATTGTTTTAGGAGTACACCAAGGGGGAGCAGCAGCGAGCGATGCAGGAGGTCAGACCGGCCAGGATGGCAGGGTCGGTGACTATGATACCTTCGCTACCGTTAGTGTCAGTTGTGAGTGAGTGTTTGAGTTGTAGCCTTAGGGCAACAGGTACTCTGATGTTGTTCAGGAGCTTTTGTAGCAACCTGCTTTTATGGACATTTTTACTTACTTGTGAATTATGGCTTCTGTTGTTTATATATTTTATTGATGGGTTAGCATGATGATATTGGAATTAGCCGGTAGGACAGGCGTCTTGTGGAGGGGGCTAACATGTGAGCTGGCACCTCCGCAAGGCGATTGTCCTAGGCATAGGACTCCCCTCGGCTGTGTCTTGTGTTCCGGGAGGGGGGGGGTCTTACAAATGGTATCAGATTGCAACGATCCTGAGATAAAGAAGTCTATTAAACTACTAGGCCACCTTGTTAGCTAAATCAGTTTGAGGACAAACTGATGCAGCGGAAGCGGTGGTGTGCCCATGTGTGATTCACATTAAGTATGTCCACTTTTTCCTATAGGAAGTGCCAACCTAATCCAAAGTCGTACCCTTACATATAGATGTTTTTTCATTCCGAGATAGTAATTGGTATTCCCATTCCAACAATTAGAGTTGGTTTGGCATAGGATTATGCCAACCTAACTAGGATACCACTTTGGTCGACTTAGCAGGATATGTCGTGACATATCCTTACCTTATACCGATCTCAAGGATGATGTGGCCAAGCAATAAGTGACTGCAAATGACTACGGGAAGAGTTCAACGTGAGTGTTAATGCTAGAAACTCACACCTTGAGATTTCTATCTCAGATATGGAGTGATATTATCACCTTACCCAAATAATTAGGGCAATCTAAATGAGATTGGTGCATGTAGTATATTATCAGCTTAGTAAGAGACCACTAAGCATGCCTTCTATACTATATGTAGATACCTCTCACTTCTATTTATGTAGAAGGTTTCATATGGAGAAGATATGATAAGAATTTGGATCCAGAGAAGGCCCATTTTTGGATGAATATGTTATATTGGTGGTACAAGAAACTCAGCCAAAGAGATACGGGGGCTTATCTCTTCGTTTATTGGGCTAGTTATGTACTGACTTGGGTTCCTTTAGGATTTAAAATCGTTGTAAATTTTGACATTGGAAGTGGGGACCCTTGAAGGGTTAATTCACCTTAAGCAAGACGGGCTGCTAAGGCCATGTTTGGGTTGATAGGAATTTTATTAGCGTAAATTGAGAGGAAAGCAGATGATAATTTTCTCTATATTGTTCTAAGATTATGTAGATAAGTAACGAGAAGAGTAGTAAATTAACACTTTTGGGATATGCAGCTATGTTGTAATAACATTATAATTAGGAAGTTAATGAAATTTTGTGCATGCATTGCTGGCATGACGATAAACTACCCCTGAGTTTGGAAATTCTTGGTGAACATCCCCTGAAGTGTTGTAATTACTTGACATTGGGAAATTAATAAATGTTAGGCGGTGGAGTCAACAAGATTAATATGACTTGATTGATGATCTAAAAAAAATCCTGAAAGTTTTCATAAAATAAAATAAAAATAAACATGCCATGGATGATCGTTAGCAGGGATGGTGAGGTGCTTGGAATTGATTTAATTTAGTTTATCAAATTGTGAAGTTTGCATTACTTTTGGTAGTCTGCATAACCCGTGTCGAAGGGAAATCATCTCGAGCCTTGCACCTTCGTTCATGTTAAGTTCAAACATATATAAATGTACCATATGGGCGGTGGAAGAAATTTTGTCCAAAAACGTACGGGGGCTTGTCCCTTCGTTTATTGGACTATTTGCGTATCGACTTCGTTTTCCCTTAGATCTTGTTTATTTGAATAGTACGTGTAGCATTTTACCTCGACAAGGTAGATTTCTGAAGGCTCTGTACCGAAACCCAACCATTGGATAAGGTATATGTTCACGGTTGAGGAGCCCTTAAATGAAATGTTTTAAATCACGGGATAAAAGTGGCGCCAATTTTTAAATCTGTTGCAAATCAAAGTAGTACCGGGAGTAGAAAAAAGTAACACTTGACTCGAGGTCACATGTTATTAGAAGGGAATGATGTGATTATCACCCATGCGAGGTGTAGAGTCATGGATTCACCTTACTTTGAGCCTCGATAACGATTCATAATATCACCAGAACCAAATGATAAGCATCATCGGATGATCACGTGCGGAATTTGAAAACTTTTCGGAAACATAAACGCTTTCTGAGCGTAAACCCTTGAGGTAGTAGCATCATTTTTGGTAGTTGATGGATTGAAAGGGAATAATGTTATGGAAAGTACGGTGGGGTGAGTGCAGGACATGACTATTATGTGGATTTGAAGTCAAGCGGTAAACATTCATGAAGTCTGACCATTAGAATTATCTTGCCATAACTTGATATTGGGCTTGGTTGGTGTCTTTTGCATGAATGCCCTTGCACATGAATTATTATATCGTGATCATAAAGGTTGTTGAGACTTAATATCAAGTGGATGTCGTGCAAAGTGTAAAAGATGTGTGTTCTATGAATGATTGCCTCGGACGGGATGATATTGATGGAATCGGTTGATAATGATATGGATAATGATGGTGGTACTAGAAGATGAGGTTAAGGCTTGCTTCTACATTTTAATACATAAGAGAGATGATCTTGTGTATATAATAACCATTTGGGTATTTGAGGTTTGACCCAAGGATATGACATCATGAATTTTATGGTTGATCACCCATTTGACTTCGAGGCCATCCTCATTTAATGCTAAAATTTTGGATGCGCTGAAGCGATGATGTTGAAAGTGCTACACGTTATTTGGATAACGATGCCTGGGATTGGAAGAATCAATTTACTTTTGCAAATCTAAAGCACATGACTCCCTTGTAGGAGGATTCTAAATTTTATCCGGAGGCACGAGTGGTAACTGAGTGTATCGGGGTCATTGATCTTAAGGGGATTTAGATCAAAGGTGCAATGAAAGTTGGTTTATTAAGGTGAGGGAACAAGGGAGTATGGGTTTTGGTTGTTTCTGACCTGTCCGTAGTGAGAGCTTGGCTATAAACCCAACTATGTCTTATCACCACCATATTTGTGTTTGCATCAGGATGAGAGACACTTAAGATTTCTCTATGCATAATTTGGATTATAAGTGTCATGAAATATAACGGAAGTACACATAGGATAAATTGGAAGTGAGGTGATGCGAATGAGTTGTGACCCTCACTAGTGGTGAGCGGGATTTAAAGTGTACTACAGATGACTTTTGTGATTTGAACTTAAACCCCATAACCTCAACATAAATTTCGGGGACGAAATTGTTTCTTCGTTTATTGGATTTGTAACATCCCAGTTCGAACTAGACCCCATCGAGTGACACGTGTCACTTAAAGATGCTCAAACCAGATGGGATCTCGAGATCCTAATAGGCCATTGTTGTGCCCTGATCTCCAAAAGTGGAGGTAGCCCTCAATTAGGAAGTTGCATTCATCAAAAGACATGAAGGCTACGTTCGTCGAACGGCCTGAAGGCTGCGTTCGTCGAATGGCCTGAAGGCTGCATTCGTCGAACAGCCTGAAGGCTGCGTTCGACGAACGGCCTGAAGGCTGCATTTGTCGAACGGCCTGAAGGCTGTATTCGACGAATGGCCTGAAGGCTGCGTTCATCGAATGGCCCAATCTGGCGTTCGACGAACGGCCTGGCCCATTCTTTTTCTCGAGAAATCAGGTGATTTTCAATATGCCTTGGAAATGGAAATTGCATTTAATGCCATTAATGCTATCTCATTATCTCTCTTTCTATCACTCTCTCTCTCTCTCTATCTCTCTCTCTCTCCTTCTTCTCTAGCCGAAAGGGATGGAATAATGGAGTCAGAAGAGTATTCTTCTTCATCTTCTTCTTCTTCTTCTTTTCCCTCACCTTAAGGTTTCAACCTAGGGTTTTGAAGGAGCAACTTGGGAGAAGGGCTTTAGCTCCGCCGACCGCCGCCATGCCGTCAAGGAGATGAACACGATCGTCGAACAGAAATTAGGTGGCTTCCAACCCCTCTCCCTTGGTGCTAGATCATAGAGAAACATTAGGAGAGGTGTTGAGCTCAAAAGAGCTTGGCTTGTGAGTTAATGGAGTTTCCTAGGAAAAGACCAAATCGAATCTTTCTTTTTAGGGCACCGATTGCCGCGAAAGTTCCTTCAATCACTTCTTCTCTCCAAAAGGAAGAGATAGGATTTGGTTTTGTTGAAATCCATGGTCTATGGAGGGAGTATTGGATGAGAGAAGTTGTAATGACCTAACCCTTTATTTTTGGGGAAGATGATGAATAGTTCCCTGTTAAGTAGGATGTTAATTCATTTATTAGGTGAAAAGATGAGGAGTAAATTCCCTGTTAAAAATCCCCTTGTTAAATAGGGTTGTTAACTATATAATGGTGTGATAAAGGTGATGATAGCCCCTAGATAAAGAAGTTCAAATTATATCATTTCACTTGGTTATTAATGGGGTAAAAATTGTGCGCAGCTGGGTTCGAGCCAATTTTTAGGCTTGATTCCACTGGAATTAGACTTCGGGCTCAACACAAAAGTTGTAGCCCTCAGAAAGAGCTTTTTTACGATAGGTTAGCCGTTTTTTGAAGTGACCTGTAGCTCCCTACAAGTCCAGTCGAATGGACTGTCCAGAAACCTGGGAGGTGATAAGTCTGTGCTGTTTTGCTGTCCAGATTTCTGCAGTTGACTTCAGAGCAGATTTTAGGTAGGACCCACTTGGATCTTGGTTTAGGACTCAACATGAATGTTGTATCCCTTGATGTTAGATTTCCAAAATGGGGTGGATCATAATTTTTGGACAGCTGTAGCACCCAGAAATCCAGTTTTAGTAAACGGTGTCATAACGCTTCCGATCTCAGTATTTTGAGGATTTATCTTAATATATCGGTTGGATGTTCATAAAAATTGGTGGAGACACAGGTGATAACAATATGTAGATCCCTGTTGAATTTCATAATTTTTGGATAAGTAGTATTAAAGCTATTGATGTTTCGCTTGATAATTTGAAGAAGATATAAATGCTGAATGTGAAGCCCGATTGGGCCGAAATTTTGTATGAATCATGTACATGCTAGTATATATTGACCTGTGATAATGATTTTAGATTTATATCTGTTGGGATGACTCCTTAAATTAACCTTCAATTATTAGTTTCAGGTGCAACCATAAACAGGGCATGTGTAGTTGATGGTGAGGATAAATAGCATTGATTATGGTGGAAGTTTCGGTGGATTTGGTTTTGAAATGAATCAATAATTAAATGTGTCGTTATAATTTGTTAGGCTGAACCAAAATGTTAAAGTGCTCATTTAGACAAGGAAATTGTAAGCGTACACAAAACTATACACAAATCATTCGGATATCTATCGAAGAGTTTAGAATTGTGATAACCGCTTAGTAGATAATTTAATTGATAATCCTTAAAGAGGACGGGAGTGAGATAATTGGTATAGGCTAGGCGTGACTGAGTGATGCTTATGAAGTTAATTGTGATCAAGGCCGGTTGTGAATTGAGCTCAAGGATTCGGATGGTTAATGTGTATGGTCATATTGGTATAGTGAACTCGAACATAGAATTACGCGCACAAGTAGTCCTATAGGATCAAAGATAGTAATTCCCTTATATACCCATGCCACTACAAGAGAGTTATGACAACTCCGTATGTGAAGCAGTGATGGTTGGTGAGGCTTCTAGGGTACGGTTATATCCTGAGAGGTGAGGGACCCAGTTGGTAGGTCCTTGGATGCTAATTAATATCGGCAACGATTGTATGAGGAGAAATGGAATAAGGCTCCTTACGCGAGTCCTTGGGTACTTGATAGCACGGGTGGTGCATGGGAATTTCATGAATGTGCATGGTTTACACATGGTGGTGTGATGATCCTGGTTGGAGGATTAATTGTGGCGGGTCTACGGGCTTGCTGGTCGTGACACCAACAGAAGCCGACTATTAGACTCTAGTCCTGTTGGGTTGGACTCTTGGTGCTCACCTATCCAAGTCCCCTTCTGTGTCCTTGAAGGCTCAGCATGATGCGAGCAGTATGCAGGGTCTCTGTTGTGTGTTATTAGCGTCGAGGCATACAGAGGAATAGGACTGGTAGTGTTCATACCCTCCTAGTAGTGGAAGAGCTCGTTCCACTGTCTCCGTCTGGCCACAACGGGAGATGCATGAGTTGTTAACTACCTTTTAAAAAGCGAGAACTGTAGCTCTATGTCGACATAGCAACTTGCATGGGTGAGTCATCATATCATAATCATTGCATTGCATTCATCATTCATAATCATAACATTGCACCGCATCGGGTCCATCATATAAATTTGTATGGGCTCTTTTATATGATGGGTTCCAAATTGGAAACCTTAACTTATAAGTTTGTATGGGTATTCATATAAGTTAAGGTACGTTTTGATGCTGCTTAATCCTGTTTATATATACTGCTTACTTCTGTACTAATATACCGCATTTTATACTGTTGATATAGAATTGCTAAGATTGTACCATTATTATGGCCATCTGTCGTTGCTATTACTGTTTATATTGCAGCTCCTCTTCGTTCCCTTCCGCCCGGTGCCTTGGAGTCGCCGGGGGAGAGGATGTGAAGCCACTTATTCTTTATGACTATCAATTGTTACACCATTGTTTTAGGAGTACACCCACGGGGAGCAGCAGCGAGCGATGCAGGAGGTCAGACCGGCCAGGATGGCAGGGTCAGTGACTATGATACCTTCGTTACCGTCAGTGTCAGATGTGAGCGAGTGTTTGAGTTGTAGCCTTATTGCAACAGGTCCTCTGATGTTGTTCAGGAGCTTTTGTAGCTACCTACTTTTATGGACATTTTTACTTACTTGTGAATTATGGGTTCTTACAGCTTTAGATATCCCACTCTGGAGATTCTCCTCAGAAACCAATATCTTGCTTTTAAGCATGTGGATTCCTGCTTCCAAGTGGTTCTTGGTCTCAAGCCGATGACTGTCTAGATCTTTATTGTGGTGATCTAGACTTTCTTGGAGATCAATTTTGTGTTCAGCCATCCTCTTGGTGGATGCAATGTAGGCCTTTTCTATGTTGCTGACAATCAGAGTCTAATTGACCCCTAAGTTAGATAGACCCTTGTGAGTAAGGGTTGTCTCTTTGGCAGTATACTCTTGTAGATTCTTCACATCATTTCTCAAGCTCCATATTTCAACATATAGTTCCATTTTCAGTTTATTGACCGCAGAGGTAACATAACTTTCATTTTTTAATCTTTGCTCTTTCAGGAGCATCTTTATCTGAGACAACAGTGAGAACTCCACTGGTCTATTCTCTGGAGGTGAACTAGCTTCTTCTGGTTCCTCTTCTTCATTCCCTTCCAGTATTGGAGATAGATAATTTTTGATGGGTGATTGATTTGTCCCTTTTACCTTTTCAGGACTCGGTAGATCTCTGCTAGTCTCATCAGAAGAGTCCTCTAGCTTCTCTTCTTGGGGATCTCTACTAGGGTCCTCTTGGTCTACTGATCCATGATGGACATCATCCTCAACCCCAATGATCTTATTGATCACTTCTTCCACTTGAGCAGGGAGATCACCATTCTTCTCCCCCTCAGTCTCAGCATCCTCTTGCTCAGTTCCTGCTGTTACTATTTTCCCGGATTCCAGACTTAGGGCAGAGGTCTAGAGGGAAATATTTCTCTTCTATACAGGCACTTCAGAGTCAGACAAGTCTCAGTTGTTGTCTGATTCACTTTCTTCAGATGATCTATCTCCCTTCCTCTTCACACGCTCTGCAGTATTCAGCTGCTTGTGAGGCTTGGTTAGAGTTTTCTCCCATATTTGCAGTATCCTGATGTTCATCCTTCTCATGTTATGGATTTTTACGCCATGCTTCTTATTGAAGCTTTCAGGGTAGGATATCAGTAGATACAGTGATAGTATTCTTCCCAAATTTGGAACTAGAAAGCTTTCTTGTATTCTTTTAAAGATGATTTGACCCCAGTTGGTCTTTTTACTTAGGATTATCCTCGCCATGAGCTCGAACATTGGCTTGTATATCCTATCATGCGACCCTACTTTACAGAGGAGGGCTTTTCCTACAATATCAGCCACAAATTTTCCTTGTTGATTAAAACTCTTTTTTCTAGGGACCCATGGTTCTTGCTGGAGTGTCCGAACCAATCCAGAGCTTTGTTGAGGTCTTCCTTGGTGACCTTCTCATCTTCCTCCCCCTTGGCAAAGGCCGACAGCTGAAGTGCCCTGGCCAGCCTCTTAGGATTCACCTTGACCTTTATCCCATTGATCAAGCTTTTCACAGACATTCCTTTTGAGCCACACTTGGCATTATAGTAGAACTCCAGCACTTCCCTTTTCAAAATTACGGTTGACTCTGAGAGAGCGAACTCCAAGCCGACGGTGTCTAATAGCTTAATGGCGCTCTGAATCTCTTCTGGCCCTTCTGTGAAACCGCCCAGTACTATTTCGCTTCCTTCATAGAGAAGTCCTTCCTTCTTTGGCACCATTTCTTACTTGATACGAGAGGATTCTAGTTCAGTCGAGTCGTTCAATCTTCGAAGGCATAGAGAGCACGACGTCTTTTTAGGGCTAGTGTAGAAAGTGTTTCAACCTTAAGACATTTGCCTTATTTATAGTTTCTGAGTTGGAAGATGAAGTGTCATTTGTTAAATGTCTGATTAACTCGAGTTAAGCTGTTATGATTGGTTAAGCTCAGGTCTATTTAAGAGTTCATTGATGATTAGGTATTGCCGTGACGCAAATTCGATGTCGAGGAGTCATTCCAACAATACCAATCATCATTTCGACGATATGGTTTTGCGTTCAAAATGATATTGTTCCTTTTCACTATTTTTATATGAACAGTACAGTGCTTTCTGCTTACTCAAGTAAAAATTACCTTTAACACAATGATAAGGATGATGTTATGTATTGAACATCAACATAGTTACATTCACCTTAGCTTGACTCTTATTGTTGCATGATGAGCAGTCTTCTGCAACATTTTCTGAAGATGAGTAATCATCTGATGCATTCTTGGTCTTCTCACATGAGGTAGGTGAAGAAGAGGTGTGAGAAGTGGATACCTGAGCATGATATGGATAATCATGATTTCCTTCTTCTGATTGGGCCATCAACCCATTGACCTTCTCATCTTCAGAGTCACCGATTGTGAGAGTTAAAGGTGCTCGTATTCTTTCTCTGGCTACAGAGCATTCTTCATCATCTGATTCACTGTCTGAAGTAGTCAGGGGTGCTCTGATGCATACCTATTCATGAGGGATTTCATCTTGAAATTCTTGCTCTGATTTGGATAAGGCAGTCAGTCCAAGGTCAGCTTCTTCTTCTGAGTCTGAGTGGCTTAAGTCACTATTACTTTGAGTTTGTAGGGACCTTAGGGGTTTAGTTTCTACTTCCTTTGACCCTTCCATGGGGACTCCTATAGAGTCCCACATGTCCTTTGCTGTTGTGCAATAAGTCAGCTTCTGGATTGTTGGCAGATCTACTACACTAGCTAGAATACTTCTGGCTTCTTTGTCCAAGCTGGCTAGATGGATCTCATCTTCTATCATAGTCATGGGGGTATATGGTCCTTCTTGAACAATTAAAAACATTCTGGGATTCATTGCCTCCAAGTATATTTTAGCTCTTACTTTCCAAAGGGAAAAGTTCTCTCTAGAATAGATAGTTATGCTTGATTCCATAGCTATGATGAATGGACACCCACGGGCAGATCTGTTCAAGTTGTTAAGCTTTTCTTTGAACAACCTCACCTTGATACCACTTGTTAGTTATTAGGTGTCAACTTATCACCTAGAGGGGGGGGGGGGGGGGGGGGTGAATAGGTTTTTCAAATTATTTTATCCCCTTTAGGTGTTCTTGTTTTCTGGTTAATAGATCTATAGATTAGTAAAGCACATCACATAAAACACACAAGAACTTATAGAGGTTCCTCAAGACAGGGTGTCTTGAGTAGTACTCTTTACCTCTACGCCTACCTAGCATTGTGCTAGGCTCGGCAAACTCCGCCAATGTCTCCGGCCTGCAGGCCTTACACCTCGGACCCGCAAGTCCCTGCAGCCTAGGCCCACAATCCCCTTCCTGCATCCGAGCCCACAAGCTCGACACGTTCGGACCCGCATGTCCCTGTAGCCTAGGCCCTCAAGCCCCTTCACTGCACCTGAGCCCGCAAGCTCTACACTCAAGCTCTCAAGCCCTACACAGTACAGACCCGCGAGGCTTTCCTACAACCTAGGCCCGCAAGCCCCTTCACTGCACCCGAGCCCGCAAGCTCGACAAGTTTGGACCCGCAAGTCCCTCTGCCCTAGCCCTCAAGCCTCACAGATCTCAAGCCCTCAAGCTTGACACTTTAATTTGAAAATAGATCTTACAACTTTGGCCCTCATGGCTTACAATGAAAGATTTATAATAATGAAAACTGTTTCTTCTGCCTGATGTAGATCGGATTCTTATCTTGAAGAAGATGCTTCGAATTTTGAATCTGAACGGCAGAAATCTTCTTCAAGCTTTCTTCCTCTTGCCTGATGTTGACTGGCTTCTACTTTTTAACGATTCTTAGTAGTCGATGAGACTTGACTGCAACTTAAAGAACACAGTATGATCGTTTTGTTCTTCCCTTCTTTCTTTCTTTCTTTCTTTACCGCCGCTTGTACTGTTGTATTGCTAGGCAGGATTCTTTTTCATTTTTTTCACTTCATTTTCTAGGGCATCACTGTTCCCTTTTATAGGACGGATGAGCAGCTTAACGGTCACATATGATGTCCTTTACTATCAGACGCCCATCCCTCAAGAGCATGCGCTGATTGGACAATCAGGCGGTGGTATTAAATGTTGACAGTGTGTCCGGCTACTTTTGAAATTGTCTCGACCATATTTCCATTGTTATGACGACATGGATAATATCTCGACGATAGGACTTTGTCGATGCCTTGAACTAGTCTCTTCTTCAATTCTTCATCAGATAGTGATATCTTCGACGATACTGGACATCTCTTTTGTACTCGAGCTCATGATGACGCGAAGTCATCTAACTGATGTCGTCGCGATCTTCTTGTCTGGTTGATATCATTGTAATAACTTTATCTTGTCGATGACATAAACGATATCATGTTGACAGACTATACTTTAGCAACTGCTTGTCTTCAACTGACCTCCTTCAGTCTTCTCGACGTCGCGCCTTCTTTACGACGATGTCCAACGCCATCAGCCACACTTAGCCTTTCTGATGACAAGATTTCTTCTCGACGCTCACATTTTTGAGTCTTCTTCTTCATCTTCGACTTTCTGATATCGTCGTGTAGATGTCACACCGATATCACCATTCTGCTTTGCTCTGCATGTTGTTGACGATAGGCCTGCTGTTGTCGACGATACGCATGATCCTTTTCGACGACACAGACACAATCATTCTTCTTTTCTTTGCCCATCATCTCAACGTTGTGCCTGTACTTGTCGACGATATGTCCAGCCTTTTTCGATGATATTATACTTAAGCAGGTTATTGAAGTACTGGACATATTGTCTCATCTCTGCAAGCATGAACTAGATGTGACATTAAATACAACTTGCACTTATCATTGAGTTAAGCACTTCTTCAAATCAGGAACACTGCTGGGCATTGTTCCCAACACTGTGCTTTCCCCCAACAACAAAGCGTGCAATTGCAGACCATAATGGGACAAAATATTGCACTTAAAGTGAAAACGTGCACGAGTAGAATATAAGCAATTCAGGACTGAAAGTGCAGTGCAAATGAAAGAAAACTAGACCAAATAAGTCCGAAAATCACTATAGAAATGGGACACATCACACCCCAGACTTAACCATTTGCTCGTCCCGAGAAAATCATCCCTCAAGCAGACAAGAAAAACACAAGCTGGCATAGAAATTGTAAGGCGGAGTACCATGCGAAGTCACATGCTCGCGCGCGTAGAAATACAGTAAATGGAATTTCTAATTATACATATTAGTCTATAATTTTCTAGGAGCGTATTTATATATTACATTTACTCAAAAATTGAATCACGGTGAATCATCCGGCCATGCATAGGAAGAAAGTAAACTGATCGCTAAGGTGAGCATTGCCAAAGATCGGGGCCCGGGACAAACTCCATTGAAATCCATCAATGTCGGTGACCATAAGCTTGCCCGTTCGCACTCTCTCCATGGCACTGGTTTGACACAAATGCGTGAATCAATAGGACTTTTAGGTTTAAGATGGGGCTTGGGTTTAGGCGAGGTAAATAAAGATAACAAGGGGTTTCAATGCACCTAACCCAACTGAGCTAAAGAAAAATAAGTTATCCATGCAGCAAAATAAATACACGCGGGTGCATCACAACCCCAGACTTGAACCTGAAAACATGGGCGTGTTCACCGCCTACTCCCAAAACAAATTTCCATAAATTGATTTTCAATTTAACTTTTTAATAAATTTTTTCTTCATTTATCATTTTTTCACCATTTTTTCAACAATTATTTTTTTCAGCAAATTTACAATGGAGCACATCCACATAACTACAATGATTAATCACCACATTAACACCCCAAATAAAATATCAAAATAAACTAGAGATCAAACATGGGTGTGCGACAAGGCTTGGCTTCAAGGCTTTGGTGAGATAAAAGTTGGGTTGAATCAAAGAATGGGTAGGCACAACTGGGCTAGCAAGGATAGGTTGATAGGACTGGTCACAAAGGCTCAACCAGGCCAAAACTGATGGCCTACATCACATTCACGCGATTGACTAACCATATACCCATGCTTCAAGAATCGCTTAGGGCAAGTTCTTAGCCACCGAGAAAGATTATCCTGCCTCCCGACTTGAGCAATACGAGGTTAACGAACGTCTACACACATTCCTATGCTACCGTTTGATTCATATCGGATTCACAAATTTTTGAGTATAGTAAACGATATCTATGCTAATAGAAAGGTATAAACTAAAAGCATAAAGAGAAATTGAATCTACCCAAATTTCTATGCGATACACGAGCAATCAACTAGGAGCACTATAGGAGTCAACATTTTACTCTGACTCACAATCCTAAGCCAGCACATCGATTTTCTAAATCATGCACAAGAAATAAATATAGCTCTTGATATGCTAAGGGTTAAGCACATGCTCAAGTGGGTGTTGTGTGTGCAAATAAAATGAACAATACTATTTAAATAAAAAGCTTCTAGCATGGTATGCAATAGTGCACGTGAGTGGGCACATGAAATGGCTCTACCCCAGACTTAAACTAAACAATCCAACAAAATAAATAATTATGAAATTTAAAATAATGCTAGGGGAAGAGAATACCCAATGCTCAGCAAGTGAGCATACCAGAAGACGTGTGAAAAATCTAGGGCAAAGCTGTCATACGAAGAATCACGATCACCCCCTTCACAAATAGAAAATACCTGCACGGGTGAGCTCCGCAAAAGCAAACTAAAATAACATATAACTAACTAATTTTTGACATAGATGAATTGAAACAACAAGAGAAAAATAAGATAACTACTTGGGTTACAGTCATCCCAGCACGACTTATTTAAACTTTAAGTGTTTTAATTGATGGGAGTATGGAAAGAGAAGTGACCAGGTAATTGTTCTAATATCCGTGTCGGTAACGGGTATCGATACGGTGATAAAACAGTTACTCATCTACCTAAATAAAAATATATGTTCTTCACAGGTAGAGGAAGTAGAAAGAAAGAAGTGGAGGAGGAGTCCTCCTAAAAACTTTCACCAAAATAAATTTCCTTGCCTAGCAAGGTGTAAGAACAACTTAAATAAACATCAATCGGGAGAGTGGTCCCGGTCTCACTTCCAAGAGGTTGGGAAAATAACATATTGTTGGCAATGCCGACAATGCCGCATGGCTCAGCATGATCAACAGTGGCCTCGCCCATGATTTGGAATTCCTCCACTGATGCTGAGGAAAAATTCTCTTCACCTTGAAGGTTGTCCTCCTCCATAGGAATATGCATAACACATAGATCACCTGCCTCATCCTGCGACGCATCATCAATAATGTCGTTAGAGACGAATGTAGTACTATGCACAAAAGGGGGAGGAATAGTGCTCGCATAAAAGTCAAGCACTGATTCCTCACAAAGAATCAAATCCATGCAAGGTGATATATGCATAAGGGAGATAGGCTCAGCAATGTCGGAACATACATCCGCCATAACTCTAATAAGTGTGTCTGCATCATTCCCTTCAACACATGAAGAAGACACAGATACGTAATCTGAGGTAGAAGGTCTGCTTCCAGAGTTAGGAGTCGGGATGATTCGGATATCCGGCTCATCATCCTCATCCAAATGGAGAAGATACTCAGCACAATCCTTCAGAGCGCGATCTGTGCTTCGACAAAACAAGCACCGTTTTACATTACTCCTTGGTCCTTGTGGGGTCGAAGAGGAATACAAAAATGGTAAATGCTGTGAGGACGAGTGGCCATAAGACTTGGGAACTGGGTATGAAGGATCGTAAGAGAAAGATGCTCCATACACTGGACTGCAAGAATTACGCCCACCATCTCCAGTAGGGCATTTATCACTAGCATGGGAAATATCTCCACACCAACAACAGCGGATATTAAATGCAGCCCACATTGTGTGAAGATACCCAGATTCAACGGGAAAAATACAATTGTGCAATACATTACACCTAATAATAAATTACTAAGGCAACCTGACACGCTATTTCGACACCGCTAATTAGCTGGCACGAAATGCGGTATGACGGCAGTGCACCGGTCGTTGTCAAGTAATAAAAGTAGGGAGTAGCTCCCCGAATATCGTTCTCAAAGGACCGCAAGTTAGGGAATACGATTTGCTCGTTAGGAAACTAATTATGGGGGTTCTAAGTTTAACAAAACAAGAAGGGGGTTTGGTTGATTTTATAGAGCGGGAAATGAGAAAACTAAACACTATGCGGGTCGCAATCACCGCGTCGCTTGGTGGATGGGTTTAGTGCAGGCCGCGATGACATGCTTCGCTTAGCGGATGGCCGGTGAGCATATGGATGAGGTGAGTGCAGATGTGAGGGTTGAGGGTCGAAGGCACCTCTTCGCTATTGCTTCAAGCTTTTGCTAGAGCGGGTGCTTGAACGTGTGGGTGTAAGTGGAGAGGGGGCGGAGCGCATCACAACACAGCATAACGTAAAGACAAGTTCATAAATAAACTTCCATTCATAGACAAATAGATGTTCATTCAGTTCATTACAACCATTAAGAGTACAAATCACAAGAAGAGAAGGGGTAGAAGTAACCACGAGATGAGAAGCCTCGCCGCGGATCGTGGTCGGAATGGGGGGTCGTCACGCCTCCTCCGAGCTCAGTCCTTGGTTGCTTCCGGGATGCAGAGGCTATCACTACCTCTAACTGCTGCCCGTCTTCTTCTCAGAGCTGGGTTCACTTATCCTTCAACCAATGGAGATGTCTTCCTCTTGGAATGCTGGCCGTAGATGGCGGAGAATGCTTCCGGAAACCTAGAATGACCTTAGGATCAATGGATGAAGCTTTCCCAAGGAGAGGAATGGAAGGAGGGACCTTGGAGAGGTGGAACGGCGGAGTCGCGCTCAGAAATCGCGCCAAAAACCCGCTGGAATACCTAAAATCGCGGAACAGCGCCTTAAATAGGGAGCAGAATAAGTACTGGGCACGGTCAGTGGCGCATGACCAATGGTCGTGCGTGAAGGAATGACTGTGATCGTGCGCAGTCAACCTGTAGCAAAGGAAAAATAGAAAACATCGCACGGTCAGGGGCGCACGACCAGTGGTCGTGCGCGAAAAAGGCCTGTGATCATGCGCATATCTTTGGTCCGATCTCGATCTGGGCTGGGAATTAACGCACGATCAATGATCGTGCGCCTGAACGTGCGCGAAGGAATGCGCACGATCAGAGGCTTTTTAGGTTAAAAATCACCCCGCACCATCCCGAACGTGCACACGACCCTAGGACCTGCAGGAAAAGTACAAATAACCCCGATCCGTGCACATAACCGAATCCATAACACAGGCATACAGTAATATATAGGAAAAATATGCCACAAAGGGGAAATGATTGCACAAAAGGCGCAGAAACGCCATGCTATCACTATAAGCGTATAGGAACAGCAAATGAAGTGCAATGACACTAAAATAAACCCAAATGAGGCCAGAAATCACTGTATAAACCAGACTCATCACACCCCCAGACTTACCTGTTTGCGCGTCCCGAGCAAACAAATCCGGCAGAGCGAGAAAAGACATAGTTGGGTTAGAAATTGCAAGGGCGGAGTAATATGCGAAGTCTCATACGCATGTGCATAGAAATCTAGTAGACAAAATTTCTAATTATACACATTAGTTTATAATTTTCTAAGAGCGTATTTATATATTACATTTACTCAACAAGTGAATCACGGTGAATCATAAGGTCGTACATAGGAAGAAAGTAAACTGAACGTTGAGGCGAGCGTTGCCAAAGATCGGGACTCGGGACAATTCCATTGAAATCCATCAATGTCGGTGGCCATAGGCTTGCCCGTTCGCACTCTCTCCACGGCACTGGTATGACTCAAATGCGTGAATCAATAGGACTTTAGGTTTGAGATGAGGCTTGGGTTTAGGTGAGGTAAACAAAGATAAAAGCGACGGCTCAGACACTAAACCCAAATGAGCTAGCACCGAAAACTATCCTCATCACCACATAAACATGCGGGTACACTACACCCCCGGACTTGGAATTAACAACATGGGTGCGTGCACCGCCTACTCCCAACTTATACTTCTACAAATGAATTTTTCATTCAAACTCATATCTTTTTCTCTTTTTCATTTTTTTTTCTTTTCTTTTCTTATCATTTTCAGCAAATAAACAATAAAACATATCCACAACTTCACAAACATGTCACCACATCAACAACCCAACTCACAAGAATAATAAACAGCTAAAGCTCAGATTTGGGTGTGTGACTAGGATTGGCTTTTGGGCTTTGGTGCGATACAAGTGGGGCTGAATCAAAGAACGGGTAGGCACAACTGTGCTAACGAGGATATATCGATAGGAAAGGGTGCAAAGGCTCAACCGGGCCAAAATGATGGGCTATATCACATTCACGCAGTTGACCAACCGTATACCCATGTTTCAAGAATCGCTTGGGGCGAGTTCTAGCCACCGAGAAAGATAATCCTTCCTCCCGACTCGGGCAACACGAGACTAATGAACGTCTACACACATTCCTATGCTACCGTTTGATTCACACCGGATTCACCAAATTGAGTAAAGTAAACAATATTTACGCTAGTAGAAAAATGTAAACTAAAAGCATAAAAAGAAATTGAATCTACACGAATTCCTACGAGACACGAGCACTCGACTAGGAGCACTACAGGAGTCAACAAAGTACTTCGTCTCGCAATCCTAACCCAGCACCGTGATTTCCCATTCACACAACCGAGACTAGTTAGACTCGTCGCGCGCCTACAGTTAAGTGCGCTCACGTGGGTGTCGTGGTGTGCCATGAGATGAACAATGCTACAATATAACACATTGTAAATCCTAGTATGATGTGCACTGTGCTTGTGCACGAAGTAACGATAACTCTCACTCCCCCAGACTTATACTAAGCAAAAAAAAACATGTTCGATAGCGGCATAAGCTTAAGAAGGCTAGGAGGAGAGATTACCCCATGCTCAGAAATGAGCATACCAGAAGATATGGCATTTTGTTCAGAAGGCGGTGATCCCGCCGTGCTCCAATAGATGCGGACCTGCGATTAAAAGGATCCCAGCACAACAAAAATATAGCAAAGAAAATAACAAAAAAGAATGGAACCAAATGATCCCAAATGGGTTGTCTCCCAAGAGCCCTTTTGTTTAACATCCTTGAAGGTGGACCAAATACCTGTATTATAGTTTGATAGCAAAAGTCTTATAATAAAAAGCTAAAGAGACAGTACTACGCAGCAAATAACATGAAACACAAAGCACAAAAAAAACATCACAGATGGCACACAACACAGCCCGGAGATGAAAAGCTTCAGAAGTAATAGTTTCCTCATGGGAACAATACTCTAGTTGACCAGATTAAGTTTTAACAATGTGGATTACAATCACGTCTACCTTATCACCAAAAAGGAAAACAACACGACCAAACAATTTAAACACACACCCACCAAGTCGAGAAGAGCTGTTTAGTCAACTAAATGTACCACTTGATGGTCAGGCAAGGTCGTGCTTCCCTCGTAGATCTTTAGGCGATGCCCGTTCACCTTGAATTTTTCTCCTTTTTCTTCGGATATTTCAATTGCTCCGAAGGGCGCAACGTCGGTAACCACGAATGGACCACTCCAGCGAGACTTCAGCTTTCCCGGGAACAGACGGAGACGGGAATTGTAAAGAAGGACACGGTCTCCAATTCTGAATTCTTTTTGCGCAATACGCTTATCATGCCACTGCTTTGTCCTTTCTTTATATATGCGGGCATTTTCATAAGCAAACTGCCGAAATACATCAAGTTCGTTCAACTGGGCGAGTCGTCGGATTTCTGCGGCATGGAGGTCCATGTTCAATAATTTGGTTGCCCACAGAGCTTTATGTTCTAGTTCCACAGGTAAGTGACATGCCTTTCCATAAACTAGCTGAAATGGGGACATCCCGAAAGGGGTCTTGAAAGCTGTTCGGTATGCCCAAAGTGCATCGTCCACCCTCAATGCCCAATCCTTTCTATTAGAGTGTCTTGATTTTTCTATTATCCGTTTAAGCTCTCTATTAGAAACTTCCACTTGTCCGCACGTTTGCGGGTGATAGGCTAAAGCGCCTTTATGATGCACCCCAAACTTCTTCAATAGTTGAAGGAACAGTTTGTTACAGAAGTGGCTGCCTCCATCGCTAATGATTGTCCGCGGCACTCCAAATCTGGAGAAGTTGTTCTTGTGGATGAAATTTAAAACTATGCGGGCATCATTTGCAGCAACGGCTTCAGCCTCCACCCATTTCGAAACATAGTCCACTGCCACTATCATATAAAGCTTTCCATGGGACATTGGGAATGGTCCCATGAAATCAATCCCCCAGACATCAAATGGTTCGCAGACCAACATGCTATTGAGAGGCATTTCATCCTTCCTTGAGATGTTCCCAGTCCTTTGACATTCGTTGCATTCCTTAACGTGCACATACGAGTCACGGAAGAGGGTGGGCCAATAAAAACCACACTGAAGAACCTTCTGTGCTGTCCGCGCAGACCCCATGTGGCCACCTGCTTCACGATCATTGCAATGGAGTAATATAGACTTTTGCTCCGATTCGGGAATACACCGGCGGATGATCCCATCAGCGCATGTGCGGAATAACAGCGGGTCTTCCCAAAAACAGTACTTCGCATCTGAAAGAAATTTCTTTCTTTGCTGAAATGAAAGGTTCGGAGGGAGTTTACCGCACGCCAGGAAATTAGCGATATCCGCAAACCATGGAGAGTTGCTCGGGACCGTTCCCACTGTAGACAGCATCTTGTCCGGAAAAGAGTCAGAAATTGGTGGGGGCTGAGCTGAGAAAGATCTCCACACTCAAGCCTGGACAAGTGATCCGCAATCACATTCTCAACTCCCTTCTTGTCGCGGATCTCAAGGTCATACTCCTGAAGCATCAGGATCCAACGGAGGATCCTTGGTTTGGCATCCTTCTTCTGCTTCAGATACTTTAGAGCAGCATGGTCCGTGTGCACAATGACTTTGGACAGAATGAGGTAGGAATGAAATTTCTCAAGAGCGAAAATCACGGCTAACAGCTCCTTCTCAGTGGTTGTGTAGTTCTGCTGAGCTCCATTCAGGGTACGACTAGCATAGTGAATTGTGTAAAAGATTCTGTCCCTTCTTTGTCCCAAAACAGCACCAACAGCGATGTCAATGGCGTCACACATAAGCTCAAAAGGGAGCGACCAGTCCGGTGATGTCAACACCAGAGCGGTCGTCAAATAGTTCTTCAACACGTTGAATGCTTGCAGACATGCATCATTGAAATCGAACCTCTCGTCCTTCCCCAAGAGATTGGATAACGGCTTGGCTTTAGAGGAGAAATTTTTGATGAAGCGTCGATAGAATCCTGCATGTCCTAAGAAACTGCGAATCCCTCTCACATATGTTGGAGGAGGAAGCTTCTTGATGATGTCCACCTTGGCTTGATCAACCTCGATGCCCTTATTTGAAATCTTGTGTCCCAGAACAACTCCCTCCCGGACCATGAAATGGCACTTCTCCCAGTTCAGCACGAGGTTTGTACTTTCACAGCGCGTGAGAACCGCCGAGAGATTTCTCAAACAGGAGTCAAAATCAGCACCGAAGAGAGTGAAATCATCCATGAAGACCTCCAGGAACTCCCCTACCATATCATGAAAGATAGAAAGCATACATCGCTGAAAGGTGGCAGGGGCATTGCACAACCCGAATGGCATTCGTTTGAATGCGAAGGTGCTGGACGGGTAAGTGAACGTAGTTTTCTCTTGGTCCTCTGGGTAATTGAGAATCTGATTGTATCCTGAGTAGCCATCCAAAAAACAGTAATAGTCCTGTCCAGCTAACCTCTCGATCATCTGATCAATAAACGGGAGAGGGAAATGATCCTTGAGTGTTGCGTCGTTTAGTTTCCTATAGTCAAAGCACACTCTCCATCCTGTAACAATCCGAGTTAGCAACAGGTCAAACTGCTCATTTTCAACAACGGTGATGCCACCCTTTTTTGGGACAAGCTGCACTGGACTCACCCACTTGCTGTCGCTGATTGGGTATATGATTCCGTCATCGAGCAGTTTGATCACCTCTTTCTTGACAACTTCCTGCATCCTAGGGTTGAGTCGCAGCTAAGGTTGTGCAGTCCGTTTAAAGGTCTCTTCCAGCAATATTTTGTGCATACAAACAGCAGGGCTGCTACCTTTTAAATCCTTAATGTTCCAGCCGAATGCGCCCTTATGCGTTCGCAAGACATCTCCCAAACGTTGCTCATGCTCGAGTGGAAGCAGTGCCGAGATAATAACTGGGTGAGTTTGCTGATCTCCCAAGAATAAATATTTCAGATTTGCTGGCAGGGGTTTGAGGGACAAAGCTGGAGGGGCATCGAAATATGCCGCAGATGTGCATTCCACAGCATACTTGCTGTCGCTGTTGATATTCCAAGGAGCATCCTCTACAACATTGCCTCAAAGAGATGGAGACTGAAGGTCGGGTTCATCTTCCACAAGCTCAAGTGCGTCAGCGTCTGCATGATGATCTCTGCCAATGGCTTTATACATGTCAAAGGTAGTCAAATCGTCACCTAGACGGAGAGTCAACCTCCCCTTCTCAGCGTCAATAACAACGCGAGCTGTGGCAAGAAAAGGCCTTCCCAAGATAAGAGGGACAACAACATCCGAAGCAATATCCATAATTACAAAGTCAGCAGGGAATACCAAGTCATTGACTGATACTGCTAGGTCCTCGACAACACCAATAGGTTTCTTAACAGACCGATCCGCCAAATGTAGGCTGATGTTCGTGGGCCTCAAGTTACCAGATCCCAGCTCCCGGAAGATTGAAAGAGGCATCAGATTAATTGAAGCACCGGAATCGCATAATGCCTCATAGCAGCCCGAATGCCCAATGGTGCATGGGATGGTGAAATTCCCTGGGTCCTTACGTTTAACTGGCCAATGTGCAACAGCAAAAGTGACACCCTCAGTTGGGGTGGATATAGACTTGGACGTCTCAAGGCGCTTGTTCTGAATGAGATGATCCGTTAGATATTTTGAGTAACTCGGAATCTGGGTGAGGACGTCCAGGAGAGGAATATTAACTTGCACCCCTTTCATAATCTCTTGAAACTTCTAGAATTTTTTTTCCTTTTGCGTGTTCTTCAGTCTGTACGGAAATGGAGCGGTAGTGGATGATTGAGCAGGAGCTGGGCTAAGAAGCGGCAGAGGAGTCTCGGCGTCAGTAAGTATCTTATCCTTGCTTGATGGATTTCGCGACTCTTCTTGAGACTCATTTCTTCTGATGGGTTCCACAGGTAACCTTTCCCTTCTCAGCTGCATGACATTCAATGTCTCATTTGGGTGGACTCCCATTTCCGATACCATAGATATGATGCTCACAACCATGGACTGGAGCCTTAGCAAAGCACAGTTTTGGGCCTCTATACATCCCAGGATACATTCGGTAACAACACGAAATTTATCAACATAAGGCTCAGGTGGGATACTGTCATCCGGTGGGCATGTTGTAGAGGTAATGCTCATGGTCTCGCCACACCTTGCGGGGGCACACCACATCCCACTGGTCCGTGCAACCTTTTTAACAATTTGCCACGCGTCGGCACTTGTTCTGCTGAATAAAGATCCACCCGCAGCCATATCGAAGTATGGTCTATACCCAACCGATACCCCAAAATAGAATATCTGAAGGCGTGCCGGTTCTGTGAGGCTATGCACAGACTAGAATTTCTGAAGGAAATTGAACCTCTCCCATACGTCAATCAGCGTTTCGTCTTCGCCCTGTATAAACAATAACAGTCTATTGTGCATTTCCAGAAGATAGTGGCGTGAATAGAATTTACCGAGAAACTCCTCTTCCACTTTGCTCCAAGAGTGACCTTCGTTTGCTTGTATCTCCCGATACCAAACTCGAGCTTTTCCTGCCAATGAGAAAGCGAACAGCTGAAGCCTGACCCTTTCCGAATTGCCTTCAGCGTGCTGAAAAAGTACTGCACATTTCAAGAAAATTCTGCAAATGGGACAATGCATCCTCACTAGGAGTCCCGGAAAATATGTCTGCTTGAGACACAAAGGTGATTAGTTCCGTAGATATTTCAAAGCAGTTGTTAGCCATGTCAGGTATGTAGATAAAAATAAAAGACTATAAGTATCCCAACAATCGCATACAGGCTAATGAGACAAGGGAACCTACATAAATGAAAATATCAAAAAAAAAAAACAAAATACCCTTAGACTAATTTCCCATGAGACAAATTATAAACGCTTGCAGTCCCCAGCAACGGCGCCAAAAACTTGACACGCTATTTCCACACCGCTAATTAGCGGGCACGAAATGCGGTACGATGGCAGTGCACCGGTCGTTGTCAAGTAATAAAAGTAGGGAGTAGCTCCCCGAATATCGTTCTCAAAGGACCGCAAGTTAGGGAATACGATTTGCTCGTTAGGAAACTAATTATGGGGGTTCTAAGTTTAACAAAACAAGAAGGGGGTTTGGTTGATTTTATAGAGCGGGAAATGAGAAAACTAAACACTATGCGGGTCGCAATCACCGTGTCGCTTGGTGGATGGGATTAGTGCAGGCCGCGATGCCATGCTTCGCTTAGCGGATGGCCGGTGAGCATATAGATGAGGTGAGTGCGGATGTGAGGGTTGAGGGTCGAAGGCACCTCTTCGCTATTGCTTCCAGCTTTTGCTAGAGCGGGTGCTGGAACGTGTGGGTGTAAGTGGAGCGGGGGCGGAGCGCATCACAACACAGCATAACGTAAAGACAAGTTCATAAATAAACTTCCATTCATAGACAAATAGATGTTCATTCAGTTCATTACAACCATTAAGAGTACAAATCACAAAAAGAGAAGGGGTAGAAGTAACCACGAGATGAGAAGCCTCGCCGCGGATTGTGGTCGGAATGGGGGGTCGTCACGCCTCCTCGGAGCTCAGTCCTTGGTTGCTTCCAGGATGCAGAGGCTGTCACTACCTCTAACCGCTGCCCGTCTTCTTCTTAGAGCTGGGTTCACTTCTCCTTCACCCAATGGAGATGTCTTCCTCTTGGAATGCTGGCCGTAGATGGCGGAGAATGCTTCCAGAACCCTAGAATGACCTTAGGATCAATGGATGAAGCTTTCCCAAGGGGAGGAATGGAAGGAGGGACCTTGGAGAGGTGGAACGGCGGAGTCGCGCTCAGAAATCGCGCCAAAAACCCGCTGGAATACCTAAAATCGCGGAACAGCGCCTTAAATAGGGAGCAGAATAAGAACTGCGCACGGTCAGTGGCGCACGACCAATGGTCATGCGCGAAGGAATGACTGTGATCGTGCGCAGTCAACCTGTAGCAAAGGAAAAATAGAAAACATCACACGGTCAGGGGCGCACGACCAGTGGTCGTGCGCGAAGAAAGGCCTGTGATCGTGCGCATATCTTTGGTCTGATCTCGATCTGGGCTGGGAATTAACGCATGATCAATGATCGTGCGCCTGATCGTGCGCGAAGGAATGCGCACGATCAGAGGCTTTTTAGGCCAAAAATCACCCCGCACCATCCCGAACGTGCACACGACCATAGGACCTGCAGGAAAAGTACAAATAACCCCGATCCGTGCACATCACCGGATCCATAACACAGGCATACAGTAATATATAGGAAAAATATGCCACAAAGGGGAAAGGATTGCACAAAAGGTGGAGAAACGCCATGCTATCACTATAAGCGTATATGAACAGCAAATGAAGTGCAATGACACTAAAATAAACCCAAATGAGGCCAGAAATCACTGTATATACCAGACTCATCACAACCTTATTTAAAACAAGTAAAAAGAAGAAATAAGAGGAAATAAACAAAAATAAAGCTATACACAAAAAAGAAAGAAAATCTCTCTCAGGTTCTCCCTCTTTAGAAACTCACACGACTGTGTTCCCAGGCAATGATGCCAAAAACTTGATATGCGAATCTAGCACACCGTTATAGGTGGTAGAAAGATTGCGGCACGAAACGGCAGTATACCGATTGTTCAAGTAATATAAAATGGGAGTGATCCCCAAGTATCGAATCTCGAAGGAACACAGTAAGCTGGAGTTTACTTTTGAGGTAGGACTTGAGATTGAAGTCTTTGCGAACGGATGGATTGCGGAAGGCTTGGATTGGATTATGGTAAACAAATAAAACAAACTAATTTAACACTAATATGCAGGCTGTTATGCACTACTTCGCAAGGTGGATGGAGACTATGCGGGCCGCTATGCACTGCTTCGCTAGGCGGATGGGCAAGAAGGCAAGGGGATGGAGTGGTTCGAACCGGCCGAAGTGAAGTGGGTTATACGGTCCGTTAGCACCGCTTAGCTTGGCGAGTGGAAGAGTAGGCACACTGAATGGAATGGAGGGTTTGCGGAGTGGAATGGAGTGAGGGCGGAATCGGCGCACTTCATGCACATTCTACACAAAAAAGCATTTTCACAATTATGAAAATAGCACTATAAATCAAGAGTCTAGAATGGCATACATCATCAAATAGTAAAGATTTCATTCATAAACATCCACACAAGTAGAGAAAAAGGCAAGAGATACGACCGAATCCGGAGGCTTATTGTAGATTCTCGGTAGGAATCGTCGAGTTGTCAATCTGTGTCCTATCTCGGTCCCAACTATCGTACGGGGTAGAGGAGGGCTGTCACTTCCTCCCAATGGACCCATCTTCTCCGGTAAACTACAATACTGTCACGTCTGATGCGAAGAACTCTTGCTTGGAGATGAAGCTGAAGGTGGAATCCTCTCCTTGAAGCACTTGGATGATGGAAGCGTCCTAGGGAACAGGTTGATCGATTGAAGAGCGATCCGGTCGAGGGCGAAGTCTGCAGCTTTTATAAAAAATAGTCAGAATTTGGTCACACACACACTCGAACGCACGACCGTGCGTGGACCGTGCGATATTAATTGCACAGGAACCCCAAGAAGATGAAGCAGAAGAGCCCATGCGTTTTACTTACGCACGATCGAAGCCAACCGAGCGTAAAAATGCACGGGCAAACCAGACGGCTTGAAAATCAGGCTATTAACAAGAGATCGTGTGTTTCCTTCATGCACGGACAAACTGCCCATGCGTGAACAAGTCGCACGATCAGGGACAGAACACCATATTGGCCATCTGATCATCGTGCACGGTCTCAGCAGACCGTGCGTGAAGAATACGCACGACCGTGTGATTTATACAAACATGAATTCAGGGCATTATGGACGATCTTCCCACCTACACAGCAAATAACACAACCATCAAAGAGCTGTGCATACCCTTCCAGCTTAATCTAATCTAAATATACACACATGGGGAGCACACTGTGCTTTCCCCCAACAACATAGCGTACAATTTCACACTATAATGGGCCAAAACATTTCACTTAAAGTGAAAGCGTGTACAAGTATAATATAAGCAATTCAGGACTGATAGTGTAGTGCAAATGCAAGAAAGCTAGCCCAAATGAGTCCGAAAATCACTATATAAATGGGACTCATCACACCCCCAGACTTAACCATTTGCTCATCCCGAGCAAATCATCCCTCAACCGGACAAGAAAAACAAAAGCTGGCATAGAAATTGTAAAGCGGAGTACCATGGGAAGTTCCATGCTCGCGCGCTTAGAAATGCAGTAAATGAAATTTCTAATTAAACATATTAGTCTATAATTTTCTAGGAGTGTATTTATATATAAAAATTTTGGGTATTGTAGCCACAATTACCTTGATTTGAGGAAGTGTTCCTTTGAACTAAGTTGAATTGAGTTGTATTTGATGATTTCTGTTTAGATGTGTTATGACAGGTCTTAATGTTAAGTGCACACCAAAGTCAGGTTGCAATGGATCACCAAACACAGTTCTAGACAATGTAATCCCTCATTGTGTAGAACAAAGTGTTGGTCCATGTGTAATCTCTCTATTGGGGTGTACTTCATATGAACTCTATGTAGTCAATGGTTCCATTGACATCTACATCGGCCTGAGATAGAGAGAGAATATAAATCTATTCATGTATAAGACAACAAAAGTAAGTAAAGGAACCGACGTGCATTGTAATATGATATGGATCAACTTACAGCGTCCATGAGCTACTTCACTTCGAACTCTGAATACTTTGAACCAAGCCTTGCTAAAACCGTCTTCAGTTCTTCATACGTGATGGAGCCACTGTTATTGGTGTCCATATTCGCAAACATCTTCCTTAGCCCCTTAATTTCTGCCTCTGAGAGAATTTCCGCGATAATCTTAAGTTTGTTTAGAAAACAACAACCTGATTTAATGTAATGTAATGCAAATGTAATAAGAAGATGGATTAAGCAGACCTTCAAGGCTAGATTCTTTAGTTTGTTCATCGCCCAGAATTGCTTCAACCTAAACAGAACTGTGATGTCTATAGGTTTATCAGATGCTTCTATGCCTTCTCTAATCCAAGGATGTTCTGTAATAGAACAATACAAGTAGTAAATTTAAGCAAGCAAAACATTTTGTGGCAAAAGAAACATAGTTTACACAAAAACATTGGAACTAACCAAGGACTTGAGCTAAAGTAATTCTCTTATTCGGATCAAGGTTCAGCATTTTTCTAACCAGATCTTTGGCACTTCTTGAAATAGGAGGCCATGGTGCACTTTCAAAGTCAATGACTCCTTGAGTTGCAATCAATTATTTTTAAAAAAAGTCACTGAGGAGGATGACAGGATACCTTAGCTGAACTCCCAAAATCTTGATTCAAAAATTATTAGAGTACCGGCCTATAGGGCATGTTGATTTGCAAATTGATGATAGGGTACCTGCAGTTTGTATCATAAAATAAAAAAATTTGTGATAAATTGCTATAAACCTTGAACATTATGACAATTTTTAATGCAACTAGAAAGCAGCAATAAAAACATTTAAGTGAATTAGAGGAACTATGAGCTATGAATCTTGAACATTATGACCATTTTTAACAAAATTATAAATGACAATGTGCCATTATGACCAAAAATAGAGCAGAAGCTAGCCTTCGTCCATAAGAAAAACAATCTTCGCTAAAGTGTACAAGGAAACGCACAGTATTCACAAAGCCCATTCAGAATGGGTTAGGGAAAGAAAAGAACTACATTAAAAATCAAAACATTAATCTCAGATTCAAGAGGGAGTGAAAAAACAACAAAAAATGTAGCTGAACATTAGTCTCAGATCAACAATTATGGAAGCTCGAACTGAAAAATTACAATAGCCTTCTCTATGGAGGAATCCTCGGATAGAAGTGGAATCCTCGTGGGGTCGGGAACAACAGCCGTAGGAGAGGAAGAAGAAGTGGAAGTGTTGGGAATATTGCCCTCAATGTTCCTTTGATTTGAAGAATCATCACACTCAATGCTAAGTACATATTGTATTTGATGAACCCTATTTTAAATCATGTATATGCAGGGTTAGGATATTCCAATCATTGGAATAGTTATGTGGTTTTACTGTCAAAACCGCTGAGACGTCAGCATGGTCTTGTTGAAAATGTTAAAGTGGAAGTTTGTGAAGTTGGCGGTCTGGGGGGGGGGGGGGGGGGGGGGGGGGGGGAGACCGCGCGGTCTGGTCTCACCGCTCGGTATTGCGGTCTCCTCTGGCAGTCTGACCTCTCTGGTATAGCCGCGGGCTTCTCGGCGTGACCACCGTTCTTCTGTCCAAGGGTGCCGAGGTGTGGCCGCGCAGTCTGGTCATGTGACTGCGTGGCGGTGTAGGTTTCTGCCTGGTAAGGGCGGCGCGCGATCTGGTGCTTGTGACCGCGTGGTGCGGGCAGCCCGGTCAGGAGGCTGTCCAGTTTCTTTGTGGTGCGCGTGGACTAAGGTCGTCTTAGTCGCGCGGTCTCCGGTTTGTGTTCGCATGGCTGGTCTTTCGGCGATCAGCTGGTATATGCGGTCACAGGTGGTTGATCGACTTGGCAGGCTATGCCCTAGTCAGTCTGGTGTGTTCGCGGTCTCTGGAGGAGGTCGGGAGGCGAACATAGGTGGTGAGCGACATGACCGGGCGAAATTTCATGATCACGCGGCTTCTATTGAAGTCGGCGAGCTCACTAAGCAAGAGGATCTTTTGCTGGTTGCGCGGTTGACCGGTCTGGTTGCGCGGTCAAGTGGTGGTGACTCTATCTCATAGGGCGGTGACTGGATCAGGTCGCCCACCTATAAATAGAAGTTACTGTAGCAGCAAAATTATCGCACCAAGTGTAAGCTGAGCTCGCGTCCTGTTCTTGCGTTTATTTTTTGTGACCGGCCGGCTAGCTGATCGAACTTGTTTTGTGCAGCTTCTGCGGATTGTGTGGGTAGCAGCGGTCACCTCCTCTTCTGAAGGTATTCGGGCAGTCTCGCGGCTTGCAGTGCGGGTTGCTGGAGTTCGGGAGGATCAATGGAGTCCGGGAGTTTGCGTGGTTCTCAGTTGGTGTTGCTCAAGGCGCAGGAAGGTAGTTCGGGCGGTCTTGTTTTCTAGCCGAGCGGATTGTCAGGTCGGGCGGTCAGGCGGTCTCAGTTAGTCAGACCGCTGGTTTTCCTTTCAGCTGTTTTTCTCTTCTATTTTTGTGTATTGGCGAAATCATGTCTCGCCATGTATACCTCGCCCTGTAATGAAGAACTTTGCTTGCTCAATAAAGATTATGTTTGTTTCATGTTCTTCTGGTTGATTGGCTTGAACTTTTAGTTATACAATTCCTGCTCACTCCTAGATCTATGGAAAATTTCACATGGTATCAGAGCTAGGTTGGTGTGGATAGAGCAGTGAATAACTAAAAGTTTCCATCGCCTTTGTGAAGAAGGAACCAGTGGTGGAGCCATGGAAGCAAGGGGTCTTGGAATTGAGATGCTTACATCAACTAACTTTAAGAAGTGGAAGTCGTGTATGCAAAGTTATCTTCTGGGTGAGGACCTTTGGGAGGTTGTTGGAGGAGAGAGCACGGAGGAAGTTATCCTAATTGGGGACAATGGTCATGAGGTGAGAAACTGGAGGCCGATCAATGTCAAAGCAGAGTTTGCTATGAAGAGGGCAATATCACCTGACCTGTTTGATCACATCTTGGTGTGTGGATCAGCTGCAGAGATCTGGAGAGCCCTAGATGGGCTGTTTAATAAGAATAATGTGGCAAGACTTCAATTCCTGGAGAATGAGCTGTGCAGATCGGCTCAAGGTGACCTTTCTATCTCTACGTTCTTCTTGAAGATGAAGAACTTGTGCGCCGAGATTTCAGCGCTGGATCCTGATGAGACAATTTTTGAGGCGAAACTGAAGAGGCACATCATCTGTGGCTTGCGGAAGGAATATGTTGACTTTGTGACGTCGGTGCAGGGTTGGGCAAATCAACCGTCTCTGCTGGAGCTGGAAAATCTGCTTGCTTCGAAGGAGAGTCTGTCAAGGCAGACGTCGGGGGTGTCAGTGTCTGGGGGAGATGACGAAGTTCTCTTCACGGGAAAGAAGAAGAAGTGGGATAAGAAGAGGACCGCTGGAGGAGGCAATGGGCCTTCAACTTCTGGACAACAAGAGAGGGGCTATGCTCCTAAGGCTGAAGGGAAGAAGAAGGGAGAAGGTCCCAAGTGCTTCAGGTGGGGAAAGGTTGGTCACATAAGGAAGGATTACATGGTGAATCTTCAGCCGGGGCATGCTGTTACAGGAAAGGAGGAAGCTGAGGCCAAACATACTGATGGAGGATGGGGAGGAGCCTTCTCGGCTTCTGTTGGAGCTGCGGCTTCTAACAACTATCAGGAGGACTGGACCGTGGACTGGGGTGTGGTCATCACCTCACCGGGGATGAGTCAAAGCTTTCTTCAGCTCAGTCGTATTCAGGTAATGATGTCATTATTACTGCTGATAATACCATGCATGCTGTCGAAAAGGTGGGGGTTATTTTCTTGGGCAGTGATAGAGGGCCACTTACGTTGAAGAGTGTCTATCATGTGCCTGGTATGAGGAAAAACCTCTTCTCCGTGACCAACGCTGTAGATGCTGGGTATCACGTTCTGTTTGGCCCAACAGAAGTGAGGTTTCTTCGGAATGTTGAAGCGGTGAAGGCGGAGGTTGTTCATATTGGGAGGAGAGCTAAAGAATTGTTCGTTTTATCGACAAGTTCTTATGTTGACAAGATGCGGACGAATGATAGTGCTTTCATATGGCACGAGAGGTTGGGGCTTGTATGGATGGACAAGCTGAAAGCTATGGCGGTGAAAGGTTTGGTCAATGTACTGCCTAGTCTATCTTCCTACGGAGACGGTCATGTGTGCACGGGATGTCAGTTCGGCAAGTCTCATCGTCTACCGTTTGACAAGTCTCTGACAAGGTGTAGTGCGCCGTTGGAGTGCATCCATGGTGACTTAATGGGACCGACTGCTACCCCAAGCCTCGGAGGCAGCAGATATATGCTGGTGCTGATCGATGATTACACCAGATATATTTGGGTATATTTCTTGAAGGAGAAGGCGGAGGCATTTGCCAAGTTCGTGGAATTCAAGGAGCTTGTGGAGAGTTGGCTTGGCCTGCGGGTTAAGAAGCTGAGGACTGACAACTGAGGGGAGTTCACCTCTGGTGAGTTCTCTACTTTTTGCAGGAAGGCAGGCATCCGGAGGGAGCTTACTTGTGCACATACTCCACAGCAAAACAGAGTAGCAGAGCGGAAGATCTGTCATCTGACAAAGACCTGCAAGTGTTGGCTGCATGCCAAGAGTATCCCAAAGTCCTTCTCGGCGGAGGGAATGTCTTGTGCTACCTACACCATCAACCAAATGCCTCTTAGTCCCATCAATACGAAGACCCCGCATGAATTGATGTTCAAGGAAAAGCCAAGCGTGCCACACCTTCGGGTGTTTGGTTCTACCTGCTATGTGCACGTTCCAGATGCGCTTCGGATGAAGCTATATGCGAAAGCAAGGAAGCTAGTCTTCGTGGGTTATGATGATCGGAAGAAGGGCTGGAAGTTCATGGACCCCGAGACGCGGAGATTAGTTGTATCTCGCGACGCCATGTTTGACTAGGCGACATCTTACAAGGGAAGTTATGGTGTTGAGCTACTAGAAAGCAGGGTGGAGGAGCCGGAGAAAGATGTGGAAAATCTTCAGGTGGAGCTGCCTGTGTCACCAAGTGGTCCATCAATATCTAGTTCTGAGGCGGAGGCTTCTGGATCAGGAAGCAGGAGGAGCGATACTCCGAGTACGTCTGGAAGGGGAGCTAGAGAAGAAGCAGCTAAAGATACTGCGAGTCAGGGGAAGGTGTTGCAGAGAACGAAGCGAACAATCATTGCCCCTGATCGCTATACAGGAGGAAACATGGTGAGCTTTGTCTCGTGTTTCTTTGATGGTCCCTTGGATGAGAGGGAGCCGTCGAGTTTTGAAAAGGCCAAAGGCGTGGAACAGTGGGATTCAGCTATGCAGGAAGAGATGAGTGCTCTTGAGAAGAATGAGACTTTGTCTCTGGTGCCCAAGCCCAAGGGTATCACCACTATAACATGCAAGTTGGTCTACAAGCTCATGAAGAAGGCTGAAGGAAGTATCGAGCGATACAAGGCTCGCCTTGTGGCTCGGGGATTCTCGCAGCAATACGGTGAATACTATGAAGAGACGTTCAGTCCGGTGGCAAAAATGACTTCAGTTCGGGTTGTGATTGACTTGGCGGCGTGTTGGGGGTGGGAGATTTGGCATCTCAATGTAAAGAATGTGTTCTTGTACGGCGAGATTGACAACGACATCTTCATGGTCCAGCCGCCAGGCTTCGTATCTGAAGATTTTCCGAAGCATGTCTGCAAGTTGAAGAAGGCCCTATATGGGTTGAAGCAAGCGCCGAGGGCGTGGTATGGAAAGATAGCAGAGTATCTCTAATTCTGCGGGTTTGGTGCTTCAGACTCATACTCAAGCTTGTTCATCAAGAAGAGCTGGGAGCTTCAAGTCATCAAGATGCTTTACGTCGACGATATGATCGTGACGGGAAACTCAAAGGAGGAGGTAGCAAGGCATCAGGCTTAGCTATCCATCAGGTTCGAGATGAAGGACTTAGGTGAGCTTCACCATTTCCTTGGACTCAAAGTGCAGAGGAAGGGAAGTGGAGTGCTGGTGTCCCAGGCTGGATATGCAGAGCGAATTGTGGAGCGGTTCGGCATGAAGGAAGGGAAGTGCATTTCCACACCTCTGGAGAAGGCCATGAAACTTCGCAAGGATGAGGGGAGGATTCTGGAAGATCTGTTGGTGTTCCTGGCTCTGGTTGGGAGCTTGATCTATCTGATGATTACCAGGCTGGATATTGCGTATGCAGTTGGCAGGGTGAGATGTTATATGGCGGAACCACGAATGCCTCATCTTCAAGAGGCCAAGAATATATTGAAGTATGTCAAGGCGACTTCGGATATGGGTCTTCTTTACAGAAGGGATGCGGGCTTCGAGGTGCATGGGTACATGGATGCCGATTATGAGGGAGATTCGGATGATCGGAAGTCGATGTTTGGATACGTCTTCATGGCGGGCCCCACGGCTATATCATGGTGCAGTAAGAAGCAGGATTCCGTGTCTGTCTCAACCACGGAAGCGGAATATAAGGATTCGGCCTTGGTAGCTCAAGAAGCCATCTGCCTTAGGAGGTTGGTTGGAGACGTCCATAAGGAGGTTCGGGGTTCGACTCTGCTCCGCGGCGACAATGAGAGTGCTCTCAAACTGGTTACTAATCCAGTTTGTCACGCAAGGACCAAGCATATCGAGATCGAGCATCATTTCATTCGTGAGAAGGTGCTGGAGGGGTCTCTTTCGGTCGAGCATGTTCGGAGTAAGGACAACATTGTTGACATCTTCACAAAGGCGCTGGTGAAGGGGTCGTTTACTCGGCTAAGGAGTTTACTTGGGCTATTTTCAACTTCCCACTTCAAGGGGGAGTGTTGAAAATATTGAAGTGGAAGTTTGTGAAGTTGGCGGTCTGGGGGGGGGAGACCGCACGGTCTGGTCTGACCGCTCGTTCTTGCGGTCTCCTCTGGCGGTCTGACCTCTCTGGTCTAGCCGCGGGCTTCTCGGCGTGACCACCGTTCTTCTGTCCAAGGGTGCCGAGGTCTATTTTTTGTGACCGGCAGGCTAGCTGATCGAACTTGTTTCGTGCAGCTTCTGCGGATTATGCGGGTAGCAGCGGTCACCTCCTATTCTGAAGGTGTTTGGGCGGTCTTGCGGCTTGCAGTGCGGGTTGCTAGAGTTCGGGAGGATCAGAGGAGTCCGGGAGTTCGCATGGTTCTCAGTTGGTGTTGCTCAAGGCGCAAGCAGGCAGTTCTGGCGGTCTTGTTTTCTAGTCGAGCGGACTGTTAGGTCGGGCGGTCAGGCGGTCTCAGTTTGTCAGACCGCTGGTTTTCCTTTCAGCTATTTTTCTCCTCTGTTTTTGTGTACTTGCAAAATCATGTCTCGCCATGTATACCTCGCCCTGTAATGAAGAACTTTGTTTGCTCAATAAAGATTGTGTTTGTTTCATGTGCTTCTGGTTGATTGGCTTGAACTTTTAGTTATACAATTCCTGCTCACTCCTAGATCTACGGAAAATTTCACAGGTCTCAACTGAACCGCTGGGACGAGGCCAGGAGCCGCTGAGAAGGATTCTGCATATGCTGATCTGCATTTAGATAGAAACCATTGAGAAGACTAACTTTATCAGCGGATCTGCTGAGACAGAGTCAAAGCTGTTGACGGGACTGGCGCCTGTCTCAGCCAAACTGCTGGGACAGATTCATAATTGAATTAAAGCTTAACGGGATCTATTTCTGGCACAAGTGGCTGGAAAGCAAGATAAAATATTCAATTTATGTCCATGTTGTGAAAGGGCACTCCTTAGAGCCATTGTAGATGAATAAGGTATAAATGAACATGTTAGGGCATTGTGAAAAGGATTGCTGAAAAGTGGAAAACAATCTAAAATAAAGTTGTGCTATTGACGGTTTCCACATATGATCTCTCCCTGCTTCCTGAACCTACTAGTAGATAACAAGAGAGAAGATAGTTCTTCCTGATTCAATCACGAAGAACTATGAGATCTTTCTTCATCCACTGAAGAGGAAGATCAGATAAGAGCTAGGACTGAAGCAATTGCCTTTCAGCCCTGCTTCAAGACAGCACCTGCAGTGCATCAACAACAGAAGACCAAAGCTGAAGGATACATCTTTTCAGTCTTCTGTTGTAAGCAAATATCATAACTTCTATAAGAACATTACTGTTCTGAGTATGTTGAGCCTTGTGCCTGAGTTTGTTGGGCTGTTGAGCCTGAGTTGTAGGGTTGTTTAGCCTGAGTGTGTAGGGTTATTGAGCCTGAGCTTGTAGAGCTGTATTCCTAGCTTGACTGTAGGATCTCTGAGGAGATCTGAGGTAGGGCTTCTTGATAGGCCTGAGGTAGGAAATCAATGGATTTCCGAGGTGTAGGAGTTGGAGCACTCTGAGAGATAGGGCTGTTTTGCCTGAGGTAGGGTTTGGAGCAAACCTGAGAGATCATAAGGGATCTGTGTTGTAAGTTCTTGGAGTTGAGTTTGGAGGAGGTTGCCTTGTCTAACACACTGTTAGAAAGGTGTATAGGGAGAGTGGAGTACCCATAGACACACTGTCTTGGGAAACCACTATAAAAGGCTGTGTGCTTTCTGTGTTTTGCTTTTTCTTTAAATATTATCTAACAATAGCTAGCTGTAGAATATAAAAATCAAAGAGACCTATTCACCCCCCCCCCCCCCCCCCCCCCCCCTTAGGTGAATTAGAATACTACCTTATAAACTATCAAGTGGTATCAGAGGTAGGTTGGTCACTAGAGACTTAACAGTCTGACCAGATCCTAAAAGGATTAGTCAAATCTGAATCCAATGGCTGCCACTGGAGGTTAGAAGGAGATGGGGTCTATGAAGTTGCCCATATGCAAAAAGGAGACTTTTGGCTTATGGAAGCAAAGGGTAAGGCTTTTCATGGAAGCCTCAGACCCTAGGATATATATATATATATTACTATCACGGAGAGACCTTTTCTCTTCACAAAGCCCTCCACTATAGATCCTACAAGGCAAGTGGCCAAGTCATATGCTGAAATTACTAAGGATGAAAATGCACTTGCTACCATGGACAAGAGTGCACAAAATATAATAGTAAATGTAATTGATGATTCCACCTTCCAAAACTTGGTGCATTGTGAGACTGCCAAGGATATGTGGGATACACTCATAGTGTATATGGAAGGTAGTGAAGAAGTGCGGGATGATAGGAAATCCCTCCTTAATTAGGAGTATGAAGCCTTCAGGAATCACAACCTGGAATGCATAGCTGATTGCTATAAGAGATTCTTCAGAGTGGTAAATGAGCTGAGGACCTATGGAAGGGTCTTCAGCCTTTATGAGCTGAATTATAAATTCCTAAGATCTCTAACTAGAGATTAGGATACGAAGACTTGTGCCATCAGAGAAGTGGCAAAGCTGGGTGAGACCTCTCCTCATACACTATTTGGAAAGCTGCTCTCCTATGAGATGCATTTGTCTACAAGGAAGGAGGACACATCCACCAGGCCTCATGCAAGGGAGAGAGTTGTGGCTCTCAAAGCTGAATGCTCCATGAAGAGCAAAGCCAGAATGCCTTCTCCACCAAGAAGGGTTGTTGACTCAGAAAATTATGAGCCCAACACATCAGACAACAACTCATCTGATGAGGAGTTTGCTGCCTTCTCAAGGCACTTCAAGAAGCTGATGAGGAGGAAGCAGTGGAAGAACAAACCTTCCTCCTCACATCCCAAGAAGGATCACTGCAGAATAGAAAGGCAGCATCCCAAGGGTGACAGGTATGATCCTAAACATGTTAAACATATTTCAAATAATGTCATATGTTATTGCTAAAGCAAGACTGGACATGTCATAGCTGACTGTCCAGTCAAGAGAAAGGAAAGAGGTGATAAGAAGCCTCATCCCCAGATTCAGAAGAAGAGGAAGCCTACATTGGGATGTTTGCAGCTGAAGAGGATGAAGACTATCATGCTGCTAAGGTTGGCATCAGGGCCCCTATGTCACACTCAGATAGTGACATAGAGGAGGAAGAAGATGAAGATAAATATTATGGCTTAATGGCCATGTCTGATGATGAGGAAAGACAAGATAATCTAGATAAGGTATCAACTCTTCTCATCTCCTCTTCTGATTATGAGTCAGTTCCAGAATTTGAAGCATGCTCATCATGTGATGAAAGTGGTTCAGATTCTGAAGTGGATGTCAATCAATTGATTGACAAATATGGTTCTCTTTTGGAAGCTCTTAAAAAGAGCAAGAAGCAAGCCAAGAGGCAAGCTCTTCAGATTGCTTCCCTTCAGCAGGGAAAGCCAGATTGCACTGAGTCATCTACCCAGATGGCTCAGTTGAGTAGAGAAATAAGCCAGCTGAAGAGAATTACAATATTCCATTTAAGCACTGAAAGATTGTGGGTTGCTTATAAACTACACCTAGAGGGGGGTGATTTGGTGTTTTCAGATTTCTTTGTTATTTAAGAATTTATCTATTACAGCACACAAGCATCACAGAAAACACATAATGATTTATAGTGGTTCCTAACTAGATAATGGGTCTAGAGGAAGCTGTCCCTCCCACCTATATAGTAGTGTGCTAGACTAGGCAACTTCTCCAACTTAGATATTTTCACTATAATCAGATCTTACAACTCAGGTTAACACGGAACCCTATAAAGCTCAGACTTTAAAAGTCCTACAAACTCAGATCTTCAACAAGATCCTACCAAAACTCAGGTTCACCAAAACCCTACCAACTCAGATCTATCAATAGATCCTACCAGCTCAGACTCACAAAGAGCCCTACAAAGTAATACAGAGATGTTGTTGTAGAAGAGAAGACTTCAGAAATGAAAACATGAATCACAAATCTTCTTCTTCTTCTTGTAACAATAAGCTCAAAGATCTTGTGCATCAATGAACCTTTCTTTAGAATCTCCTGTAGATCTTCACATCACAGTAGCAATGAAGACTTTTTCTTTTTGTCAATTTTTTCTTTCTCTCTTCGGGAATTATGTGTGAGAATAAAGCTTGAGAAATACTGAGCGAGAGTCTTTCTGTAGATAAAATTATCTTCTTTTATATGCTCTGCAATTTTGCATAAAACCCCTTATTGATTATTCCATAATTAATTTCCCGTTTGAAAACGTATTGCAGAATCTGATTAGGTGTTTTCAGATTTCTTTGTTATTTATTCCATAATCAATTTCCCTGATTATTCCATAATCAATTTCCCTGATTATTCATTTCCAAGAATGCTTGCGCATTAAATGTTGCTCAACAACCTATCAAGACGATGTTTCTCCTTCAAGGCGATATCGTCATGATCAGTGTACATGAACGATATTCTTTATAGCGATATCATCAACATTCTTCCTTCTTCATGATTCTACTTGATATCTCAACGGTCTTACTTCTTCTAGATGACATCGTCGAGATGTTGCTTTGAATAAGACATGGAATTGTTCTTCAAGCTGATTGTCTTTGTTCAAGACGACATCGTCTTGATCTTCTAGACGACAACATCGATATGTTGACTTAGACTTATTCTTTAGGCTGATTGTCTTGCTTCAAGATTATGTCGTCTTGATCTTCTAGATGACATGAGGTCTTCAAGCCGATGTTTGTCCATGTGACCCTTTCTTTATGAATTAAGGAGCTATATCTTTTATCCTTTAAGGTTGAGCTTCTTCTTCAAGATGATATCGTAGAGACATCATAGATAGGCCTTACTAACAAATATAATGATTGACAAATATAATGATTAACAATAGGTTAGGCATTTGATCACTGCATATATTAATTATTTACAGTCCAATACATTAACAATATATATCAGATACAAAAATGTAAAGCATAGTAGTGTGCAAGTGATTTCTAGAATCCTTCTTCTTTTCAATCCTTTTGAACATCTTTGCCTTTTCCAGAAGGTCCTGCTTTCTTTGACTGCTCAACTTCAGCCTATTTTTGCTTTTGTCTTTCAAAGTACTTATAGGGCTTGGGGTGATAGCTGAGAGGTGCATGTGCAGGCTCTGAGGTTTCTCCCATTTTGATCTTGTTCCAATAGTCCCTTCTTGTTGCTTCTCATATCTCATATTTTTTCCATTCCTCTGAGCTATAGAAGGTTCCCCTATCATGATTTCCCTGCTTGTATAGATTCCAGGTGTTCAGGATGATATCCCTTGAGCAAGGGCTCCACTATTCAATGTTTGGATTTTTCTTAACTTCTTCCATTCTCCCCCTCTTAGCTTCTTGCTCTTCTAGGTCAACAAAATGTCTTTTACTTTTCCTTATTTGCCTACTTCCACTTGCAGGTACATCAACAAAATACTCTTGATAGCTCTCAGGATCTTGATACTGTTCTGCAGGGGCTTTAGATATTACACATTCAGATGGTTCTTCGGGGAGATTACCTTCAGGAATTGGATGTTGGTAGGTTTTTCCATAGTCAATTGGAGCAAGAACCAAAGAGAATCTTACTTCATTTGCCAGCCACATGGCATGGTGGCTTGACATTATCTCCCTTTTTCTGGCTTTTGAAATTATCTCTTTAGAGAGGGATGCTTGACAATCCTGAAGTTGTCTGGCCATAAGGTTATTCAGATTACCTATGACATCCATTAGAGTGCCATTAGATGTCCTGACAGCTTGGTGGAAAGAATTTGAAAGATGATCTTGTGTTACTTGAAACTGGTGCAGTAATGTTTCACCTATATCGTCCATAAGCTCCTGAGATACTTGAGCGGAGGAGAATATTCTTTGAAAGACAGTATTGATGGCATCTTCAAAATCAGTAAAGGGCACATGTTGATTTTGGATGATGGACTGCTGGTTGTCTTTGAGAGTAGTCAATCTATCAAGCACAATGTTGAGTTGTTGTCCAATTAGAAAGGTAGCTTGATTTATGTTGGCTATTTCAGTCCCAGAATTTGCTACAGCATTTGTAGCAGTCTGATATACATTTGAGTTCTAATGGTTTAAATGATTGAGATCTTCTTGGAGGACATCTATCCTAGCAGAGAGAACATTTTTGCAGCCTGTAATAGCCTGATTTACATTGGCTTCAAATCTTTCTCTTTGTCTATCCAATAGACTTTCCATATGTGACATAAAGTCAGGTGATGGAAATGTGGGAGCTGTGTTGGGTAGAGGATGTGGTTCAGCTTCTATTCTTAGAGGTGAAGGTAGCATTGTCGATTGACCTGTTTGCTCCCCCTCCATTGGTGCAGGGGTTTCTGAGTGGTGCTCATGATCTTCTCCTTCTGATAATGTATGCAGTTCATCATTGAGGAAGTCATGTAAAGACCTATCAAAATGATCATGATCTTCATCAGCTGCATGAACACTTGGTTCTCTTGTAGTTAGCTGTTCATTAGCTAGATCCATCTCATCTTAAGGGGATTCTTCCCTCATAGTCTCCCCCTCAACAGGAGTCAGGGGTTATTGAGGTGATATGATAGAGGTCTTTGAGCCTTGAGCAGAAGGTTCACCTGCATCTTTCTTTGTGAACCTCTTCTCCCACCTGCTCATTATTCTGACATCTATCTTCTTGAGATTGTGGAGAGGAATTGATTCTGAAGCTTTGAGGAGATGAGGGATAGTATTCTTAAGATACAAGGATATGATTCTTCTAAATTTTGGAGAATGTATGTGATCTGTGATCATGTCAAACATCAACATTCCCCAATTAGTACTTTTGTTTAAGATTATCCTAACCATTATTTCGAACATCCCATTAGAGGCTCGATCATGCGAGCCAGTTTTACATAACAACACCTTTCCAATGATATTTGTTAGTAGTTTGCCTTGCCGATTCATGTGCATTCTCTGCAAGCTGCCATAGGGTTTGGTTTCAAAACTGCACCATGTCAATCCTTCATAGACATCTGCATCCTTGATTTCCACTTCTGTCTCATCCTTGTCAAAAGCAGTAAGTTTGAGGATTTGGGATAGAATTTCAGCAGTCACTTGAATTTGTTACCCAGCCACAACTGTGCGAAGTTCCTTTTCAGACTTCCAAAATTCAACATTTTTATAGAAGGCCGAGACGGCTGAATGTTAGAGACGAGTTGGCACAGTCAGGATGTATGTTAAATTTTTAGAGGTACAAGAGTGAAGTAATAAAGAGGAACACTTCAACACAATTCACAAGTATGACAATCAGTGACAATGGGAAGACAGAATAGTGCACTTGTATTAACTATCTCTTTACAGCTTGAGACATACATGGCGAGACATGATTTATAAGAATCACAAAAGGAGAGAAGCACAAGACAAAAAAATTGGCTGCCAGCGAACTGCCAAAGCAGAGACCGCCAGACCACACGAACAGCCAAGCCGCACGGCTATCCCTGAGACCACGCGATCAGAGCATGTTTGATGACCTGCGAACTGTCAGACCACAACCACAGACAGCACTACCTGCTGCCTTATTCAACTGCTGAAAACAACAACTGTCCGCACTTCAGACCGCCTGACCGCGAGGTCGCATGATCACAGAATCTTCAGCGAACACACAAGAATTGAAGTGCACTGATGATAGACCGCAACTCCCTGATCGCCTAACCGCTAGGTCTCCTGATCCCTGAGTTCGCTGCAACCAGTCAAGGAATAACCACAGCCACACCAGACTGCCGGACCTGAAATGAAACCGAAAAAGTCAGACCGCTGCAAAGACTGCCTGAGCTGCGAGTTCAACAGTTCTGAAACATGCCCCCCTTGTAGTTCTTCTTTTTTTGGCTTTGGGTTCTACACCCATATTTATAGGCAAGCCAATGGAGGTCTTCACCGCCACAAGGGATACAGACACCACCTTATTAAACCGTGCGGTTATCAAACAAACCGCCCGGTCTCATAACAAGAACAAACCTTCTTCAACAACCCTGACCAACTAGAACAAATCGTTAGAAACAACCCGCACAGTCACTGCAAGAAGGCAAACCAAGCTGAACATATGGACGACTTAGAACAAGTCGCCAGAAGAACTAGCGCAAGCCGCACGGTCACCTGTGGTCTCCCAAGAAATACCGCCCAACCTCACTTCCCTTCCACTTCAAAAAATTCAACAGTCCCCCTTGAAGTAGGAAGTGGAAGTCAATCCAAGCAAACTCTGCAACCGACCAAATGGTCCCTTCGACAATGGCTTTGTAAAGATGTCAGAGATATTACCCTTACTCTGCACAAGCTCCATAATCGGAGATCCCTCCAATGCCTACTCATGAATGAAATGGCGATGAATCTCTATGTGCTTCTTACGCAAATGACAAACTGGATTGTTCACTAGTTTGAGATCACTCTCATTGTCACCAAGTAGCATAGTAGGACCTCGTACCTCCCCATGAATGTCCTCCACTAGCCTCCTAAGACAAATGGCTTCCTGAGCTGCCAAAGCCGAAGCTTTCTATTCCGCTTCCGTGGTAGAGACAGACACAGAATCCTGCTTCTTATTGCACCATGATATAGTTATAGAGCCAGTCATAAAGATATATCCAGAAGTCAATCTCCGATCATCTGAATCTCCTCCATAATTAGCATCCATGTATCCATGCATGCAAAAGCCCGAATCTCTCCCGTAAACGAGACCCAAATCTGAGCTGGATTTGACATACTTAAAAACACTCCAAGATGCCATAAGCTGAGGTTTTTGTGGCTCTGCCATAAACCGACTCACCCTGCCAACTGCATAAATAATATCCGGTCTCGTGATCGTCAAGTATATCAAACTTCTGACTAAAGCCTGAAACACCAAAGGATCAGAAAGAATCTTCCCCTCATCTCGTCAAAGATGAACTCCAACCTCTATTAGAGTAGAGCTGCTCTTCCCCCTTCCATGCCGAACTTTTCATGATCCGATCTGCATAGCCTTTTTGGGAAACAAGCATACCGCTCTCTTTTCTCTCCACTTCAAGTCCAAGGAAATGGTGGACCCACCCAAGTCCTTCATCTCAAATCTGACAGCTAACTCAGCTTGGAGACTAGCTACCTCCACTTCAGAATTCCCCGTGACGATCATATCATCAACGTATAGCAACACCAAGACCTAAAACTCCCTCGTCTTCTTTATGAATAAGCTCAAATCAGAATCAGAAGCAAAATATCCGCAGAACTGGAGGTATTCTGTGATATTCCCATACCACTCCCGAGGCGCCTTCTTTAAGCCATAAAGAGCCTACAAGAGCTTACACACATATCTTGGTTGCTCTTCGGAAACATTACCAGGTGGATGATCCATGAAGATATCCTTGTCAATCTCGCCATACAAGAAAGCATTATTTACATCTAGTTGCCAAATCTTCCATCCTTGGCATGCTGCCAACACGATCACCACCCAAACCGAAGTCATTTTGGCAACAGGGCTGAAGGTTTCTTCATAATCTTCCTCATACTTCTGAGAGAATCCCCGAGCTACAAGGTGAGCCTTTTAGCACTCAATGCTACCATCAACCTTCTTATTCAGCTTGAAAACCCACTTGCATGTCACTGGAGTAACTCCCTCAACCTTAGGCACCAAGTCCCAAGTCTCGTTCTTCCTGAGGGCAGCCATCTCTTCATCCATGGATCCTTAAGACTTATTGAATCCAACGGCGTTTTCAAAACAAGATGGATCTCTCTCATCTAGAGGACCTGCGAAGAAACATGAGATGAAGCACACCAGATTTCCCACTGTATACTGATATGGTGGAATGATAGTCCTTTTGGACCTCCTCAGAGCTTTACTCTGAACTACCTCTTCATCTACATGTTCTGAACTAGCTCTCCTTTTTGGTATATAAGGAGCATCGCTCCCCCTGCTTCTAGAACCTGAAGTGCCTGACCCAGAGCTAGAAGCACCTGGAGAAACAGGCAACTCCACCAGAACTTCCTTTGCAGCTTCTCCGAGTCCACCATGTAACCTGCTCTCTAATAACTCAATAGAAGAGCTACCTTGGTATGATGTCAACTCGTCAAATACCACATCCCTTGAGACCACATATCTTTGTGTCTCAGGATCCATGCATCTCCAGCCCTTCTTCCGGTCATCATAACCGACGAACACTAGCTTCCTTGCTTTCGCATCTAGTTTCGTTCTGAGAGCATCAGGAACATGCACGTAGCAGGTAGATCCGAACACTCAAAAGTGTTACACGATTGGTTTCTCCTTGAACTTCAACTCATGAGGAGTCTTCATGTTGATTGGACTGAGAGGCATCTGATTGATGACATAGGCCGCAGAAGACATTCCCTCTGCCCAGAAGGACTTTGGAATACTCTTGGCATGAAGCCAGCATTTGTAGGTCTCCGTCAGATGATGGATATTCCGCTCTGTAACTCTATTTTGTTGTGGAGTGTGAGCATAAGAGAGCTCTCTCCAGATGCCATGCTTCCTGCAGAAGTTAAAGAACGCATTTGAGGTAAACTCCCCTCCATTGTCGGTTTTGAACTTCTTGATCCGCAGGTTAAGCCAACCTTCCACCAGCTCCTTGACCTCCACAAACCTCTCAAAAACCTCTGACTTCTCCTTCAAAAAATATACCCAAGTATCTCTGGTGAAGTTCTCAATCAAGACCAGCATATACCTGCTATCTCCAAGACTGGCAGTGGCGGTTGGTCCAAACAGATCACCATGAATACATTCCAATGGTGTTTTACATCTGCTTTGTGATTTGTCAAATGAAAGACGTTGAGCCTTACCTAACTGACATCCTGCACAACCGTTATCATCACCGACAGATGATAGACTAGGCAGACCTTTCACAGGGCCTCTTCCCGCCATAGCATTTAGCATATCTAACCCAACATGCCCAAGTCTTTCATGCCAGATAGAAACAGTGTTGTTTGATATCATCTTATCAACATAGGAGCTTGTTGATAGAACAAACAAATCCTTCACCCTTCTCCCTACATGAATGACCTCAGCCTTCACGGCTGAAACATTTCGGAGAAATTTCACTTCTGTTGGACCAAGCAGAACGTGATAAACAGCATCAACAGCATTAGTCACTGAGAAGAGGTTCTTCTTCATTCCCGGCATGTGATAAACACTCCTCAAAGTGAGTGGACCTTTATCACTGCTTAAAGAGACAACACCCTCCTTCTCTACTACATGCACAGTATCATCAGCTGTAATAATTGCATCATTACCTGAGTATGTCTGCAAAGAAGAGAACTTTGACTCACCCCTGGTGAGGTGATGACCACACCCAGAGTCCACTATCCAATCATCTTGATAGTTGATGGAATCCAATGCCCGAACACAAGTGCCCGTCATGAAAGCACCTCCACCACCCCAACTACCTTCAGCATTGGAACCAGCCTCCTCCTTTCCTGCAGCTGCCCTAGCTGAAGATTGACTTTGAAGTCTCTCTTGAAGTGACCAAGCTTGTTGCACCTGTAACACCTCGGCCCTTCCTTATTCTTCCCATCAGACTTAGGAGCATAACTCCTCTCCTGCTGATATGAAGTAGACGGACCATCATTATCGAATGACTTCTTCTTCTTGTCCGATCCCTTCTTCTTGCCAGAAAAGAGAACCTCACCTTCTCCCAAAGAGACTGACATCCCTGCCATTTGCTTAGCCAAACTTTCTTGCGAAGAAAGTAAGTTTTCCAGCTCCAACAACAATGGCTGATTGGCTCAGCCATACACAGAAGTAACAAAGGCCACATACTCCCTCCGCAAGCCACGAATTATGTGCCTCTGCAACTTCGCTTCTGAGATAGGCTCATCCGGGTCCAATGTTGATATCTCTGCGCATAGGTTCTTCATCTTCAAGAAGAACGTTAAATTGGACAAGTCTCCTTGAGTTGCCTTAGCTAACTCATTTTCCAAGAACTATAGCCTAGCTACATTATTCTTTTTGAACAAGCCATTCAAGGCCGTTAAAATCTCAGCAGCTGACCTACATCTGATGATGTGATCAAACAACTCTGGAATGAAAGCTCGCTTGAGAGTGAACTCTGCCTTTGCATTTGTTCTCATCCAAGCCTTCACGAGCTCAACATTCCCTTTAGCAGGGATAACAACTTGTCGTGCTTCTCCTTCAACTACCTCCCATAAGTCCTCTCCAAGCAGATAGCTCTTCATGCACGACTTTCACTTTTTATAGTTAGTCTGCGTAAGGAGCTCAATACCAAGACTTCTAGCATATCCTCCTTCCATTGTTATCTCACTTATTTACAACCGTCTTGAAGAAACCCAAGCAGAAGACAATGCTGATTACTTCTCAGAAACCTCGCTCTGAGACCATGTTAAATTTTTTGAGGTACATCAGTGATGTAATAATGCGGAACACTTCAACACAATTCACAAGTATGACAATCAGTGACAATGGGAAGACAAAATAGTGCACTTGTATTAATTATCTCTTTACAACTCGAGACATACATGGCGAGACATGATTTATAAGAATCACAAAAGGAGAGAAGCACAAGACAAAAAAAAATAGTATGCCAGCGAACTGCCAAAGCAGAGACCGCCAGACCGCACGAACAACCAAGCCGCACGACTATCTTTGAGACCGCCCAAACAGAGCATGTTTGATGGACTGCAAACTGCCAGACCGCACAACCTGCTACCTTATTCAACTGCTGAAAACAACAGCTGTCCGAACTTCAGACCGCTTAACCGCGAGGTCACTTGATCACTGAAGCTTCAACGAACACACAAGAACTGAACTACACTGATGACAAACCGCAAATCCCTGAAACCCGACCTAAAACGAGACTGACAAAGTTAGACCACTGCAAAGACCGCCTGAGCTGCGGGTTCAACAATTTTGAAACTTGCCCCCCTTATTTTTCTTGTTTTTATTTGCCTCCGGTTCAGCACCCCTATTTATAGCAAGCCGACGGATGTCGTCAACGCCCTAAGGGATACAGACCCCATGCCACCTTATTAAACTATGTGGTTATCAAACAAACCTCCCGGTCTCATAACAAGAACAAACCTTCTTTAGCAACCCCGACCGACCAGAACAAGTCGTCAGAAATAACCCGCACGGTCACTGCAAGAAGGCAAACCAACTTGAACATCTGGCCAACTTAGAACAAGTTGCCAGAATAACTCGCGCAAGTCACACGGTCACCTTCGGTATTCCAAGATAGACCGCCCGGCCTCACTTCCCATCCACTTCAAAAATTCAACAATGTATTCTAACTCTGATGCATACAGCAGGGTTATGACCATGTCCAGATCCTCCTCAGACTTCTCAAATCCCCCTTTCAGAAGTTCTCCTCCGGAAGGGATTTTCTCATCATTCTTCTTCGGCGTCATTTTGTTAGCAGAGAGTTCTTGAAAGGAAGAAGACGAAGGAAGGATTCTAGGGTTTCGTGTGTGCGTGATTTCTTTGCTTACACAATGTCTAATTTATTGGGTAATGCAATGGGAAGGCAAAGAGGTGTGTACCTATTTAAATTCTCCTGTATCATTTTGAGAATCACGTAATTAGGGCGTGATAATAACGGTGTCGAGTTCTTTCTCCTTTGCCTCAGATGGCTGGCTCATGGGGAGCACCCTGGTGAACCTGCCTAGAGTTTTTATATCCATTCTCTTCAGATAATGGATATTGGATCCTTTCAACCCTTTATACCTTTTAGGATAGGTTTGTATCAGATATATGGATAGAATTCTACCCATATTTAGTGCTTACAGACACTCCTTGAGTCTTTGAAATATTACTTCTCCCCAAGAAGTTTTCTTGGTGAGAATGATCCTTGTCATGATGTCAAACATAGATTCGGATATAGTATCATGTGACCCAGGCTTGCATAGGGTTGCTTTGTCTACTATATCAGATAGGAGTTTGCCCCTTTGATTGAAGAATTTTCTCTTTAATGAGGCAGTCTTGGCATCACTGTACTCTGCCCACTTCAGAGCTTTCTTCTTGTCTTTGTCAAAAATAGCTTCCTCCTCATCCTGAGTGCATGAGGTTATTTGGAAGGCTTTATCTATCTTTGTTGAGGAGATTTTCACACTCTCTCCTCCTATTTTTGACTTTAGAGAAGTCTTAGAAGAGGATAATTTGGCATTGCTAAACCATTCCAGAACTTCAGTTCTGAGAATGACTGTGGGTTCATACATGAAGGAATTCCAGGACTTGTGCTTCCAAGAGTTGAATCACTCCTTTTATTTCTTCTTTTGCATGGGCAAAGCAATTTCTGACAATCTCATATCCTTCCAGGAGGTCCTTTGAACTCTTGAGTGCCATTGTTAATGTAGATGAATGCGTTGGGACGGAAGAGAAAGTGATTCATCTCGGCAGCTAGTACGGAATGGTTGTGTACTTTACACTCATTAATGATTGTCTATTTATATGGCTTAAATTTATGTTATGATAAGTCCTAATAATTAGAGTTAATTGAACTTATAGTTGTGAGTAGAATTGGGTCAATTGGGTTGCTTTTAGACAAACTGTAATGAGACCATTCCATCTCAGCGGAATCGCTGAGATGCCGACATACCCGCAGGGACAGAGCACTGTCAGCCGCTGGGACAGATTTAGCAGTCTCAGTGGTTCAGCTGAGACTTTTCCCAGCTGACTCAGATGATCGGTTGAAACAGACTTTTCTGGCTTAGCTGACCTTACAATCTAATCATTAGTCCTTGGGGTTTTGATTGAGTTATGCCTTAACCATGTCACTAGGATTGTTGATGTGATAATATTTTGAAAACCAATAACATTATGAATCATTACACAACAATTTAAATGTATAATGTGACAATACTTTGACTGCATAGCATCACAGATGATTGACAACAAAAATTTAACATTATTCAACATTTAACATTCCTAGTTCAATCTTGAAAGTATTAAATTTGGCCTCATCCAATGGCTTTGTAAAAATATCAGCAACTTGATTCTCAGTGGGGACAAATTCAAGGCAGATGTCTTTACATTCAACATGTTCTCTTATAAAATGATATCGTATCTCTATATGCTTAGTCCTGCTATGAGATACAGGATTCTTAGCAATATAGATAGCACTTGATTGTTGGATCGGTAGGCGTCCTTAGAGGGGGGTGAATAAGGGTTTTAAAATCTTATAATATATTTCTAATAACTTTGAAAAAGCTTTGATTATTAAACTAGAGAAGATCAAGACAAATAAAGTGAAATAAAAGTAAAGACATGATTTTATTAACTTGAGAAGCATGATTACAATACTTGATCTCTTATCGAAGCTAGAAATCAAAGCTAATAGAAATACTCTTTTTGTTTTCTATGCCGACTCGTATCCCCACGAACCGGTTGGCTTTAGCCGATCCTTCCCCGGATACGGCCTCAAGCCGCTCTAGCCAACCCTTCCCCGGATATGGCCTCAAGCACCCCCTAGACCTACTCCCGAGACCTAGTCGCCAACACGAGGTGAATTTCTGCCCTAAGTCCTACCCAGACCTAGTCGCCAACACGAGGCGAATTCTCTAACGGTTACAAAAGATATGAAATAAAATAACAACAATAATTATAAAACTCCCTCTAAGAAACTTCTGAAGTCGGAGATGAATGATCGCTGTAGAATAAGCGAGGTTGAAGCGATCCCTCTTTGGATGTAGCGTGATGAAGTCCTCCTTCAGAAACTCTCTAAGCGTTTGGTGGGAGATCAACTCTCGGTCGTATAAGGCATTGGAATTCTGGCACAAGACCTCTCTCAAAAATCAGCACACCACACGAGAAGAGAAGGGTCCATTATATATCCTCAGTGCTAGCGCCTGCGCTAGTGGTACCGCCGACGCTATCCCATATTAGGACACATTTTGTGCGGCAGAATCTTCAATCCAAGGAAACAATTCTCTCTTACCTACTGTGCTCCTCGCTATCGCCTGCGCTATCGGATACCGCCTGGCGCTATCTCCTTCTATAAGTTCTTCCGGTAATTTCGCTTAAGCCAATATTTTGTCGAACGAGATTTCGTCGAACGCCACTAAGAGTTTGTCGAACAAATTTTCGTCGAACGAGATTTCGTCGAGCGGGCTTCAACATTCGTCGACCGGAAATTCGTCGAACGGGCTTCAACGTTCGTTGAACAACAGTTATGAGCATTTCATCGAGCACCTCTTACAGTTCGTTGAACGACAGCTAGCGCCTGCGCTAGTACTACCGCCAGCGCTAGTAGGAGATTTGGATTTGATGGCTCAACTTTGGGGGCAACCGTCTTATGTAATCCTTGAGTCATGTGGACTTTGTTATCCTGCACACTTAAACACACAAGATCAAATACACATAGGATTTGTTATTCTCAAACTTAGGAGATGCGGAAGACCGTGTTCCAACAAACTCCCCCTTTTGATAATAACAAATCCATTAATGATAATCAGAGCATTAATATATAAGCATGAAGAAACATACTTGTGTGTGTGTGAAACTGATGACTTAGGATAATTATCGATTTTAGCATTTAGAATTGCTCCCCCTAAATGCATGCTCCCCCTAAGTGAATGATCCCCTAATATGTAAGTTATCATCTTAATTAAGCATGCTAGTTTTATATTTTGATAGTAGATTATATTTATCATGTTAGTTCTCCCCCTTTTGTTATTAGCAAAAGTGGGTAAGGAGACACCACTTAAAAGTTGATAATAAGATAAAGACATGATCGAGCTTGTAGAGAGAAGGAAATAATAAGGAGTTTTAGAATACTTTTCAATGAAATAGATCAGAGTTTGAGTAATACAATATTTTTATAAATCAGAGTTTGTAGCATAAACAAATATGTAATGATTTCCAAGTAACTAAACTACCCAGACAATATGTCTACACTCTAGCCCCGTACTAAGTGACGGATGGACATGCGGAGCTGCATACATGTTGTAGGTTGGGGTGTTAGTCCCATATGCAAACACTAGACACAACTCAACCTAGCACTCATTCCCCCCAGTGCCTCGCAAGGCCCCACTGGAACCCTCCCCGGTTAAGGACCAGACATGACTAGAGATAAAGGTTATCTAATGTCTACAACCCTACTCCTCCGCTATGGTGAGAAATGAAGTCATGGATAATAATTATTGGAAACATTAAGCATTTAAATTTAGTGATAAGGTCATAGCCTATGGGTTTATGTTTTTATTTGAATTTATGAAAACACACACATAGCTATTTTGAAGTCCATTAATAAATCAGAGTTTTTAGCGTCATAATATTTTCATAGAAATAAATCCGAGTTTTATAGCAAAAAAAAATCCATGTTAAAAGCAACCAATATAAAGTTTACCAAGCAAGTCTACCACTTGTTGCAAGAAAGGAATTTTAAGATTCAAGTAATGATGCACACAAAATGAAAGACTTTAAATAAGCATGAAAGCGCAAGGTAAAACAATTATATGGTGATGATGCGGAAGACTTATAGAAATACAAAAAACATCTTATTGTAATCAATGATTATCCATAAAAAGATATATGAGTTAAATTTCGTAAAGAAGATGTTTTTGTAAATCATTGTTCAATTAAAATCTTTAAGTTTAACAATAATGTAACCAAGCATGAAATAATGTTATCAAAAAGATTGCTACAATGTTATTTTAATTCACAAATTCAAAACATACCAAATATTGTAGAAAGCATGCTAGGTTATCTAATGCATTTCATAAATAAAGAGTAGTATAGAATTAGCATTAGGATCCAATACTCATGAGAAGAAGTGTTATGGAAGATAATGATGTGCACATAAGTGTATTTTGAATAGAGTAAATAAATGTTTTAATCAAAAATACAAGAAATATGTAAAGTAAAGAGCACAATAAAACACAAATAGTTTTACTTCCACAAACTTCAATGCACAAAAAAATGTACAACTACCAAGGTGCTTTGCACACACAATGCTCATTAAGATCTATCAGGGTGCAAAGTAGTGCCTGGGGGATCACATAATTTTATTCTTCAATATTGATTTTTTATTGTGACCCGGTGTACTTAAGAATAAGTGGTTTTTATTTTGAAAGAAAGTTATGGTTTGCACAAGATACTTTACTATTCTTTCCAAGGTGCTCAACCTCACAATGCTTATTAAGACTTATCAGGAGGTTCAAGAAGTGCTTGGTGGAGTTATCTTTGTCAATTTATTTTATGATTTTTGTTTTGTACAAAGTTCTCCGAATACACTTGTTTTGCGAACCAATATGATTTATAAAAACATAACCACTTTTCTTAACTTTTAAAGTGTAAACTAAGGTTGTGTAGGTAAGATACTTGTGCAATTTTAATTCATTATACTATTACAAAACATACACAAGTATTCTTAGATTAAACACATAAGTAGACAATGCCAAAATAAGTGAGTGAATAACGATCATTATCAAACATAAAACATTTACTCATACTTAGAGGCATGCTAAGTGGTGAGCCAAAACTATGCTTGCAAACGATAACGGCATGTGTACCGTATCGAATGTAGTATAGGTTATAAAAACCAAGGACGTATTAGACTTGGGGCGGTTGAGTACTCTTACTTCGGAAAATCTCTGTTATTTTATCGAATAAAACTTGTGGTTGGTTGGTTGCGAGAAAGAGAAATAGCTTATTTAAATTGATGAGTTAAAGGATAGTACTAAACCTTGAATCACCTTGGGAAAATAAAATATAAAAAGAACAACTTCTAAATCTCTTAAGAAAATACTTGACCGTGGAGGTTCCCAATGTATGAACACACCTCTCTCGAGGATACACTCAACTGAGTTTAGTTGATCAAACGAACTTTCGTTCTAGAATCAAAATCTATAACTCGCCTTATCGTAGTGAACCCCTCTATTGGATTTGACTCCAATCCAGGAGAATTATGTCATCCTCGCTTGAGGAATGCATTCAACTCTCTTTATTCTTGAAATAATCGATTCGAAATCAAAACCTCTCGATTATTAGATTACGAAAACAAAGATGAGAGTTATATATCGACAATATAATCTCAATCCAATAAAATTTCAAGAATAAATCTAAAGTATTCTAAGGAAGAGAAAGAGAAGCTAGAATTTAGATCAAGAATTATATTTCCCTTGGATCATCTCGGTCAAGTACTAATAGAATTTAGCTACTCATAGAGATGGAGGAAATAATGAAATGTAAGAAGTGCATAATGATAGTTGAGAGTAAAATAAGAGAAAAAGTACTATTTTATTAATTAGCAAAAGAAATTACAACTAGAAATTTGAGAATTACAAGCTTGGGGAATAAAAGTGCTAGAAGAAAAGGACATACAAGATTAAAACTAGTGCAAGAAAGTAAGCTAGAACTCCAAAACTTTGTCCTTGAACATCTGGAGAAGGTCCCCTTAAATAGCTAAAATTTTGGTGTTACACGCCCTTGGGTCACGCCCGTGACCAAGGGTGTGTAAGGGGCGTGATCGGTGCTGGCGGAGAGGGCGCGTTCTGGCTTCAATGCAGGCATTTCAGACGCATCATGCCCTAGGTCACGCCCGTGACCCAGGGCGTGTAATCTCAATTAAGTGCTGCTGGCGGGAAGCTTTGGCGGGAAGGCGCTGTTGAAATTTTCATCGAACACATCGTTTTCGTCGAACGCGGCAGCCGGGCGCAGTTCGTCGAGCGCCAGAATATTTGTCGAACGCTGCTGAACTTTCGTCGATCTCTTTATTTTCGTCGAACGCAGCAGCCGGGCGAAGTTCGTCGAACGCTGCTCATATCCAGTGGTCACGCCCCCAGGTCACGCCTGTGACCCGGGGCATGTAACTTCAAAATTACGTGGCAGGTGTGCTGGCAGCTGGTGGCGGGGTCCCGGCCTTGACATTGGGTCACGCCCGTGACCTAGGGCGTGTACTTGGCGAATTCTTCACGGAATGCCCCCCTGGTGGAAGAATTGGGTCTGAAACACATCTAGGCTGTCACGCCCCCTGGTCACGCCCTTGACCCTGGGCGTGTACTTGACATTTTTACTCAAAGTGCCCAGAAAACCTGCAAAACATAAAATAAGCATAAATTAGTGGCGAAAATAAAAAGGAATGAATTAGATAAGATAATACCAATAATTTATATAAATTCATATTAAAACTATATTAAAATTATACTAAAAGATGAGTACAAAAACTACTCATCAAACACCCCCATACTTGAGTTTTTGCTATTCCAGAGCAAAAGAGTGAGGAACGAATTATATGATATCGATATTATTTTTTAATTGACTAAAATTTTATTAAACCAAGAATAAGTCAAAAGCAATTTTTAGGGATTCAAGAATTAAGTCATAAATTATGTTGATAATTTAAAAAGAGAAATTTGTTTAGCTAACTACTTCTCAAGATAACTATTTAGCATCCGAAATTATAGAAATTTCCAAACAAAATTAGATTGAAATTATACACTCTAACATAGAAGAAACTTAAGGAAAAATCACCTACCAAAATATTGCTCTCTTAATAATTTAGTTTAGGACTAGAAACAATGAAATTGGCTAGGGATGGGTTTAGACGGAATGGCAAAATGAAGACAAAGGATATGAAGAGGTTTTTGATTGGGGTGATGAATTTTATCCTCTCAACCCCTTTTTTTTCATTTTTTTAGTATATGTAATACCAGTGAATGATAGACTATTATCCTATCATTTCCACGACATATACACATTTTTTCTCTCTTCATTTTTATTTTTGGGTTGCATATATTTACCAGAGAATAAAGAACTAACATCTCCTTATTCCCATGACATATGATCTAACAATAGGGGAAAAAGAAAAAAAAGTACATATGTTTAACAAGGGGAAAGAAATACTTCTAGTTTATAAATTAAACTATTTTGAGAGCAACTTTTTTAGTGGAATGAAATTTCCTAAGATCTTAAAGTTAAAAGAGAATATAATAGAAATCTAGAGATGTTTAGCCAATTTACCACAAAGTGAAGCTATTTAAAATTAAAAGGAGAAGTTGTGCTAAATTAATTCTCAAATCGAATTAAAAACATAAAGTGTTTATTAAAACTAAATTACATCAAATTTAGATTTAACAAATTCTGATAAAATAAAATATTAGCTAAATTAAAAATGTAGGAATACTTATAATCGGACCTCAAACTAAATTTCTAGAATATTAAAAACAACAAGGCTAGGCGTATTTATTATTATTATTAATTTTTTTATAAAATATTTCTTGGACTTCCCGAGGGCTACCCGGTGAAGGGTTCGCAAGGTACTAGGAGCTGTGATGGGAGTTCAAACCCAAAGCGCCCTTTCCAAGAAATTAGATTTTAATAATTTTTTTAAATTTTTTTTTCTTTATCAAATAAAAATACAGGGAATGCAAAGCTACACTCCCATACTTAAAATTAAACATTGTCCCCAATGTTTAAAACTAAGTATGAAGAATACTTGAAAAATAAACTTTTAAAAGAAAAATGCATAAAAATTAAAGATAAGCAAGGGGTGCCTCCCAAGAGAACTTTCTTTTTCCCGTCTTTAAGCTAGACGGTTAGTGTTAGCTAAACGGATATATAAATTTAAAATGTACTGGAAACTCCCTTAATTCATGCTGAGGTGAGTATGCCATCATCCGTTGCCCGGCGACTCCTCCATTTATCTTGTGATTCTCCTCTTGTCCTTGAATTTGAATATATAAATCAAAATCACCTATTCATACCTGAGGTGATTTGGAAAAATAAAGATGAGCGGCATATGGATCATCAATTGATTGGGGTAGCAACGGCTCATCCTTAACCTGAAAATTATTAGAAATAAGAGAATCACAAATAAACTAGTCAGAAAATTTTTCGCAAGGAGGCGCTTACGAAAATATATGAATTAGCTCCGGTTGTTCCTTTTGCAAAATAAAATTTTCTTTTGAAAAATCTAGTGCATTTCCAAGCGGAATAAAATTATCGGACACAACTTTCATGACTTTCCGGTTGGATAGAAGAAATTTTCGAATATTCATGACAAAGGAAATAAAATCCGGGTGGAGTAGGGGAGGAAACTTGTTCTTCTTCTATTTCATCAGGGGTGCCCGTAACTTTAAGAAATTCTTAATAAAGTAATTTTTCTTCATCTTTGGTAAAAGGAGTTATGGGATTATATGAAACCACATGTTCCTCCATAACTAAATTATCCAAAGATGGAGAAAAAATACTAGAAGAAATAAAATTTTCCTCTAAATTTTGGTGGGAAGTATCTATTTGAATCAGCGGACCATCACCAAAATTAGAGTACGAAGGTTGCGGCGCAAAAGAATAAGAACAAAAATTCGGATCTAAATTTTTATCTTCATCGCCCCGAAAACTAAACGGGTGACATTGCCACCAAGAATAATCTACTTCGGAGGTAGAAGAATAATTATTAAAAGCCGAAAAATTATTCTTGTGAAAATTAGAGAAAACACTAGACGAAATAATATTTTCCTCTAAATTTTTTTTTTGGGGGGGGGGAGGGGTATCTATTTGGATCTGCGAAATTTCCCCCAAATTAGAGAACGAAGACTGCGGTGTACAAGAAGAAAAACAAAAATTAGTGTCTAAAGATTTATCTTCGTCGCTCTGAGAATTTTTCGGGTGAGCTTGCCACCAAGAGTAATCAACTTCGGAGCTAGAAGAATAATTATTAATTGCCAAAAATTTGTTTTCATTGTAATTAGAAAAATTATTTTCATCAAAGTTTGAAAAATTATTTTCATTAAAAGGGGAAAAATTATGTTCGTAATTATTATCAAAATTATTTGCATAATATTGAGAAAAATTATTTTCATAATAATTATTTTGAGCATATGAATGCAAAAAACATTCCTCACTTTGATGAGGCGCATTACAATAATAACAGCAATTTTGGCACTTTTGTGCTGCTTCCAAAAGATATACTTGGCTTTGAAGCTCGACAACTTTTATGACCAATTCAAGTGATTGCATAATACAAAAATAAAAAGAAAACAACCTTTACTCAAATGAATGGAATTTTAAAAATATTTTTATTATAATTTTTTTTTCAAAAAGCAGGTTAAATTAGTCCCGGACTTCCCAAGATCTACCCGGTGAAGGGTTTGCAAGGTACTAGAGGCTATGATGGGAATTCATGCCCAAAGTGTCCTTTCCGAGAATTTAGATTACGCTTTTTAAGAGATTTTGTTTTAAAATTTAAAAGAGAAGGGGGAAAAGAAAGAGAATGATAAAATTAATGAATATTTCTTTTTTTCGGAATATCAACCGTGTTCCCCGGCAACGGCGCCAAAAACATGGTGAGGCAAAACTATGCTTGCAAATGATAACGGCAAGTGTACCGTATCGAATGTAGTATAGGTTATAAAAACCAAGGTCGTATTAGACTCAGGGCGGTTGAGTACTCTTACTTCGGAAAATCTCTATTATTTTATCGAATAAACTTGTGGTTGGTTGGTTGCGAGAAAGAGAAATAGCTTATTTAAATTGATGAGTTAAAGGATGGTACTCAACCTTGAATCACCTTGGGAAAATAAAATATAAAAAGAACAACTTCTAAATCTCTTAAGAAAATACTTGACCGTGGAGGTTCCCGATGTATGAACACACCTCTCTCAAGGATACGCTCATCTGAGTTTAGTTGATCAAACGAACTTTCATTCTAGAATCAAAATCTAAAACTCGCCTTATCGTAGTGAACCCCTCTATTAGATTTGACTCCAATCCGGAGAATTATGTCATCCTCGCTTGAGGAATGCATTCAACTCTCTTTATTCTTGAAATGATCGATTCGAAATCAAAACCTCTCGTTTATTAGATTACAAAAACAAAGATGAGAGTTATATATCGACAATACAATCTCAATCCAATAAAAGTTCAAGAAAAAAATCTAAAGTATTCTAAGGAAGAGAAAGAGAAGCTAGAATTTAGATCAAGAATTATATTTCCCTTGGATCATCTCGGTTGAGTACTAATAGAATTTAGCTACTCATAGAGATGGAGGAAACAATGAAATGTAAGAAGTGCATAATGAAAGTTGAGAGTAAAATAAGAGAAAAAGTACTATTTTATTAATTAGCAAAAGAAATTACACCTAGAAATTTGAGAATTACAAGCTTGGGGAATAAAAGTGCTAGTAGAAAAGGACATACAAGATTAAAACTAGTGCAAGAAAGTAAGCTAGAACTCGAAATCTTCGTCGTTGAACATCTGGAGAAGGTCCCCTTAAATAGCTGAAATTTTGGTGTTACACGCCCTTGGGTCACGCCCGTGACCAAGGGCGTGTGAGGGGTGTGATCAGTGCTGGCGGAGAGGGCGCATTCTGGATTCAATGCAGGCATTTCGGACGAGTCACGCCCTAGGTCACGCCCGTGACCCAGGGCGTGTAATCTCAATTAAGTGCTGCTGGCGGGAATCTTTGGCGGGAAGGCGCGCTGTTGAAATTTTTGTCTAACGCATCGTTTTCATCGAACGCGACAGCCGGGCGCAGTTCGTCGAGTGCCAGAATATTTGTCGAACGCTGCTGAACTATTGTCGATCTCTTTATTTTCGTCAGACGCAGCAGTCGGGCGAAGTTCGTCGAACGCTGCTCATATCCAGTGGTCACGCCCCCACGTCACACCCGTGACCTAGGGCGTGTAACTTTAAAATTACGTGGCAGGTGTGCTGACAGCTGGTGGCGAGGTCCCGGCCATGACATTGGGTCATGCCCTTGGTCACACCCGTGACCTAGGGCGTGTACTTGGCGAATTCTTCACGGAATGCCCCCTGGTGGCGGAATTGGGTCTGGAACACATCTAGGCTGTCACGCCCCCTGGTCACGCCCGTGACCCTGGGCGTGTACTTGACATTTTTACTCAAAGTGCCCAAAAAACCTGCAAAACATAAAATAAGCATAAATTAGTGGAAAAAATAAAAAGGAATGAATTAGATAAGATAATACCAATAATTTTTATAAATTCATATTAAAACTATATTAAAATTATATACTAAAAGATGAGTACAAAAACTACTCATCACTAAGCTTAGTTCTACACAACTTTTTCACTATAATTGATGCACATATTAATAGATATATCAAAGCATGATGAAAGCAATGTTCAAAGTAGTTTGAAAAGATAAATTCCAACATCATAGAAGTTCTAAATAATAGATTAAATCATGCTTGATTTTCAATGAAGTCCATACAGTATTTTTGATATTTTTGAAGAATAATTTTTATTTAAAGTTTGAACTCATAAGATTGGTCTTGGACTTCCCGATGACAACCTTGTGAGAGGTTTGCCTGGAACTAGGTGATATGATGGGATGATAGCCCAAATCACCCTTTCACAAGATACATGTAAATAGAAAAGTTAAGTTCAAAATAATAATTTTTTGATACTTGTTTTTGTTTTATATTTTTGTATTTGATTTTTGCATATAGGAATAGAAATCAAACAAATAACCAAAGACAAAACAAAATATTTTTTTGTAATTTGGCTTTTGTAATTTTGTATTTTAATTTTTTCAAAAACAAGTACAGGCAGAATTGCAAAAAAAGACTAGTACTTATAAAATAATATATTTTTATTAATTTTTCAGAATTTTAAAATTTCAGAAAATCAGAGACTCAAGCTAGCGCCGACGTTAGGTCCTAGCGCCTGCGTTAGCTCACAGAGAGTGCTTATTTTAATCATATGGCCTAGATATTCTTTGATTTTGCTTTCGATTTTTCTTAATTATGTTTTTGCAATGTAAGGCTTGTCTATTGAAGTGATAAGACGAGAAGAAATCGCAAAAAGTTGCGGAAGTTAAAATTAGTACATGAGTTTCATCTTCAATAGAGTTTCATATTTATTAAACCTTAATTATTGAGTTTTGAACAACATATGCATGAGTGAAATGATCATAAATAAGTGAAATAATATTCATGCAATTTTTCAATTCTGATTTAAACATGATTATGATCAAACAACTTGGGGTAATTGAAAATGACGCAAATATATTAACTACCTAAGCAAAACTTGCGCATTTTATAAATTTAGCCTAATACCCCTAAAATACACCTTTTAAATCCATTTTGACACTTATTTCATTTAGTCTTAATAATATCATATAACAAATTTAGTTTTTCAAATTTTATAAGACTTTTAGGAAATGGATTTAAAAGGATAGAAATAAAAAGGATAAGTAGACTACTTGAAAAATGACATGACTATTTATTCAATTTTATTCAATTTGATTTATTTATGAATTTTGGTTTAATATGAGAAAGTCATATCACAAGTCATATAAAGTGATCATATCATGATGGTTCAACAAAAATAAAAACGAAAAAACAAAAAGGAAATAAAGCTTATCATGAAGTAGATAATTGATATTTTAATTTTTTTGGTTGATTTCTACTTCATGCAAATAATTGGATACTAATGAATGAGAGATTTAGGTATCCAAAGAGGACCGAGTGTGATGGTTCCTTTGGGTACCCAAATACATCGTGTTTGCTTTTGGGGAGATGGAAGTGAATGAGCCCTTTTGAGTGGAGTTTGTGTTTCATCTTTAACTTTGGGTCTCCATTCAAACCTTGGTTTAATATTATTCTTATATGTCAAATTTTCATGATGATTTTGTAAAATATTGTTTATAGGAAATTTGTGAACATTTAATTTTATGTTGGGAGAAACATGATTTTGTAAGTAATAATGATTTGGAGTTTCATTTTCAGGCATTTAATATTTTTTATTTCCTTTGTTAGGCTTTGACATATTATGAAAATTCAGATTTAACTTGCTTTTGGAATTTGCTTGAAATTGTTGATTTACGTGTTGAGAATTTTTCTTTATAATTTCCTTAAGCAAGTTTACTTTAGTTTCCAATTCATATTTCTTAACTTTAAGATTATGTCTTGCTTTATTATACGCTATTCTGCTATTTTTGAGAGTGGATACGATAGACTCAATATGATTGTTGTATTCGTTTCTAAAGTCATCAAAAGTTTCATCCATCGCTTTAATTTCAATTTTATAACTTGTACACATAGCACAATCATTTTTCAAAGTTGAATTTTCTAAACATAATTTTTTATTTTGTTCTTTTATAAAAAGAAGTTCCTTTTCAAGTTCCCTGCATTTTTCTTCTAAATCATCAAATTCCATACAAGGTGTAGTGTTTTCAACTAAAGAACCATGGATAGAACTAGATAAATTTGAATTTGATTCTTCATTAATTTTTGCCTTTAAATTTTTATTTTCTAAGCGCAAATGTTTAATAGAATTTTTTAATTTCTTAATTTTGCGCTTTGTAGTTTGAAGCATTTGTAATGTAGAAATAGAAGTACAGAAAATGGGATTTGATTTCCTTACATTGCTTTCGGGAGAGGCACGATTTGAGCATATCATTTCTTGTACATCTTTTTGGCACTCCTCTTCCGAAGACAGTACTTCTTCTTCTTTTCCATTTGATGTGTGCTCCATTGATCAGTGGTGAGAGGAGCATTCTTGAAGACTTGTGCAAGCTTGCATATTCTCCGGTTCTTGCGATTGTTCCATACCTGTAGAAGGAGAATCATACATTTCTTCAAGAAATTTCTGTTAAAATTTTTGATTGGACCATTTAGGAGTAAGCAGGAGTTGTATCAACAAGAGTTATAGCCAAACAACCAAAATGCCAAAACAGCAACACAAGAAATCTTTATTGAACTAGAACTGCTTTACAATGCGAGGTATACATGGCGAGACATGATTCATCAGAATCACGGAGACGAGAAGAACAAAACACACCAAAAAACAAAGCTGGCGGCTAGACAAGCTCAGACCGCACAAGCCGCACCATTCCAGAACTCGCCCGGCTTGCCCTGAGATCGCACAAATAGAAACCGGATAGACTGCCAGCACTGCAAGACCGCACCTCAGACCGCACGAACTGAAGCTTTATTGGAACAAAGAACTAAAATTGTCGCCAGACCGCAACTCAGACCGCCTAACCGCTGAAGGTCGCCTGATCACTGAGCTCGCTGCGAACAGCATAACAACACAATAACCCAGTTCGCTGACAGACCGCAGACGAACTGTTTATTCAAGCCACCGGAAATCACCAAGGAAAGATACCGCACCCTGCTGACCGCAAACCTGCAAACACAACAAAGGTTAACTCGCATCCAAGTCGCGCGAACTCAAACTTGAGACCGCAAGAAACAATCTGGGCTCTGGTTCTTACAGTTCTTGTTAGGAATGATGGGCCATGCACCCCTATTTATAGGCGAGTGGGCGGATGTCGTCACCGCATAAATCGGGATACAGTTACCACCCATTAGATCGCGAACGGTCTCAAAAGACAGACCGCGCAAACAGACCTCTTGGTCGATCACCCGACCAAGACGCAGATCAGCAGACAAGATCGCGCACAGGCCGCGCAAACACGAGACCGCGCACAAGCCGTGCGGTCTCAACAACGCTCCTTCCTTAGATCACCAGGAGCAAGCTAGAACCATCTGGCCGACTTCAACCAAGTCGCCAGATCACCAATATAGACCGCCCGGGTAGACAGTCATATAGGAACAACCCGCCCGGTCTTCCAACAAGGAAGCCAGGCAAACTAGCAGACCTACTCGGGAACAAACCGCAGCTACCAAGAACAGACCGGAACAACCAGCAGACCGCCAGAACAACTCGGCAGAGCCAGACCGGCAGATAATCTATACAAGCTGCGCGATCACCGCGGTCTCCTAAACCAGACCGCCCGGTCTCCTCTACACCACTTCAAAAATTCAACACTCCCCCTTGAAGTGGGAAGTGGAGACTAGCCCGAGTAAATTCCACAACCGTGTAAACGGTCCCTTCGCCAGCGGCTTTGTGAAGATGTCTGCGACATTGTCCGCACTCCGAACATGCTCGATCATAAGAGATCCTCCCAACACCTCCTCACGAATGAAATGGTGCTCAATCTCTATATGTTTGGTCCTCGCTTGACAGACTAGATTGTTGACCAGCTTGAGAGCACTCTCATTGTCCCCGCGTAGCATAGTGGGACCTCGAACCTCCTAATGAATGTCCTCTACCAACCTCCTGAGCCAAACAGCTTCCTGAGCAGCCAAGGCCGAACCCTTGTACTCCGCTTCCGTGGTAGATACAGACACCGAGTCTTGCTTCTTGCTGCACCAAGAAATAGCTGTGGGGCCTGTCATAAATACATAACCAGACGTTGATCTCCAATCATCCACGTCTCCCCCATTATTAGCATCCATGAAACCATGCAACTCCAAGCTTGACCCTCTCCTATATAGGAGACCCAAATCAGAGGTCGACTTCACATACTTCAAGATGCCTTTTGCCGCCAGAAGATGAGGCTTCCGTGGTTCCGACATGTACCGACTCACCTTGCCTACTGCATAAGCAATATCTGGCCTTGTGATCGTCAAGTAGATCAAGCTCCCAACCAGAGCTCGGAAAACCAACGGTTCAGATAAGACTCTCCCCTCATCCTTCCGAAGTTTATGATGTTGCTCCAGAGGTATAGAGCTGCTCTTCCCTTCCTCCATGCCGAATCGCTGAACAATCTGCTCCGCATAGCCAGCCTGAGAAATGAGCACTCCGCTCTCCCACCTCTGGACCTCGAGTCCAAGGAAATGGTGGATCTCCCCCAGATCCTTCATCTCGAATCTGATAGCAAGCTCAGCCCTGATTCTTGAAACAGCTTCCTTCGAATTCCCAGTGACAATCATGTCATCCACGTACAGCAGCACAATCACCCGAAGCACCCCCTCCTTCTTGATGAACAAGCTAGAATCAGAGTCTGAAGCAACGAATCCACAGAATAAGAGATACTCTGCAATCTTCTCGTACCACGCCCGAGGCGCTTGCTTCAACCTATACAGGGCCTTCTTCAGCTTACAAACGTAGTCCGGATACTCCTTTGAGATGAAGCCTTGCGGTTGCATCATGAAGATATCCTTGTCAATCTCGCCGTATAAGAAGGCATTCTTCACGTCGAGTTGCCAAATCTCCCAACCACTCGAAGCTGCCAAGGCAATAACAAATCGAACCGAAGTCATCTTTGCCACTGGACTAAACGTCTCATCATAATCTTCTCCGTACTGCTGTGAGAACCCGCGAGCTACAAGGCGAGCCTTGTACCGCTCGATACTACCGTCAGCTTTCTTCTTCAGCTTGAAGACCCATTTGCATGTCACAGGAGTGGTGCCCTTGGGCTTGGGCACAAGAGACCAGGTCTCATTCTTCTCGAGAGCTGCCAACTCTTCTTGCATAGCAATGTCCCACTCCTTCATGCATCTGGCCTTCTCAAAGCTCGACGGCTCCATTTCATCCAAGGGACCAGCAAAGAAACATGAAACAAAGTTCACCATGTTACCTCCTGTGTATCGATCTGGTGGTTGAATAGTCCTCTTCGACCTCCTAAGAGGTTGCTCCTGACTAACCACCTCCTCAGCTGCTTCTTCTGTGCAAGCTCCTCTTCCAGATGAACTTGGAGCATCGCTCCCCCTGCTTCCAGAACCTGAAGCCTCCATCTCAGAGCTTGACACAACTGGAGCTCCTGGTGAAACAGGCAACTCCACTTGAAGACTTTCCGCAGCTTTTCCTCCTTCATCAACCCTGCTCTCTGGTAGCTCAACTCCTGAACTCCCCTTGTAAGAAGTCACTTCATCGAACACCACATCCCGAGAAACAATTGACCTCCATGTCTCAGGATCCATGCATCTCCATCCCTTCTTCCGCTCATCATACCCAACAAAGACTAGCTTCCTTGCTTTCGCATCTAGCTTTGTCCGAAGAGCATCAGGAATATGCACATAGCAGGTTGACCCGAACACCCGAAGGTGTGCAACACTTGGCTTCTCCTTGAACATCAATTCGTGAGGGGTCTTCATGTTGATAGGACTCAGAGGCAATCTGTTGATGACATAAGCTGCACAAGACATTCCCTCCGCCCAGAAGGACTTTGGGATACTCTTCGCATGAAGCCAGCATTTGCAAGTTTCCGTCAGATGACGGATCTTCCTCTCGGCAATGCCATTCTGCTGTGGAGTATGGGCACAAGTGAGCTCTCTCTAAACGCCGTGTTTCCTGCAAAAACTTGAGAACTCACCAGAGGTGAACTCCCCACCATTGTCAGTTCTCAATTTCTTCACCCGCAGGCCTAGACGACCTTCCACCAGCTCCTTGAACTCCGCAAACTTTGCAAAGGCTTCTGACTTCTCTTTCAAGAAATACACCCAGACATATCTGGTGTAATCGTCAATCAACACCAACATATATCTATTGCCTCCAAGGCTTCGGGTGGCAGTCGGTCCCATCAAATCACCGTGGATGCACTCCAACGGCACTTTGCACCTTGTTTGCGATTTGTCAAATTGAAGTCGATGAGACTTACCAAACTGACATCCTTCGCAGACATGACCGTCTCCATAGGAGGACAAGCTAGGCAAGCCATTGACAAGGCCTCTTACCGCCATAGCCTTCAATTTGTCCATGCCTACATGCCCCAACCTTTCATGCCAGATGGCCGCGCCATCATTGGTCCTCATCTTATCAACATAGGTACTTGTCGATAAAACGAACAAGTCCTTCACCCGTTTGCCGACATGAATAACATCTCCCTTTATCTCCGGTTGAGTTTTGAGAAACTTCACTTCTGTTGGGCCAAACAGAACGTGATAACCGGCATCGACCGCATTGGTCACAGAGAAGAGATTTTTCTTCATACCAGGCACGTGATAAACACTCCTCAACGTGAGTGGACCCTTATCACTGCTCAGAGAGACAACTCCTTCGTGCTCTACTGGATGAATAGAATTATCAGTCGTAATGATAGCATTGTTACCTGAGTAAGGAGCCAAAGAAGAGAACTTTGATCCATCCCCGGTGAGATGATGCCCACACCCTGAATCAACAATCCAGTCCTCATCATAGTTGATGGAAGCCAAGGCCTTAAAGGGCATCGCCGTTATATTAGACGCAAAGGCTCCTCCCCATCCAACTTCACCAGACTTTGGCATCTCCTTCTCCACTGCATGTCCCGGCTGAAGATTCACCCGGCAATCTTTCTTGAAGTGCCCGGTCTTGTTGCATCTAAAGCACCTCGGTCCCTCTCCTTTCTTCTTCCCATCAGACTTAGGAGCATAGCCCCTATCTTGCTGACCTAAAGTGGAGGGTCCATCATGACCCGGCTTCTTCTTCTCCCATTTCTTCTTCTTCTTCCCAGAGAACATCACATCACTTTCTCCCCCGGAGATTGAAACCCCCGCCATCTGTCTTGCTAAACTTTCTTGCGAAGCAAGAAGGTTCTCCAGCTCCAACAACGACGGTTGATTTGCCCAACCCTGAACTGAAGTCACAAAAGCAAGATACTCCTTCTGCAACCCGCGGATGATATGCCTCTTCAGTTTTGCCTCAGAGATAGGCTCATCAGGGTCCAATGCAGAAATCTCTACCGTGAGGTTCTTCATCTTGAGGAAGAAGGTAGAAACAGAAAGATCACCTTGAGAGGCTTTCGCCAACTCATTTTCAAGATACTGTAGCCTCGCTACATTCTTCTTATTGAATAACCCATCCAAGGATGTCCAAATCTCAGCAGCAGATTTACATCCAATGATGTGATCAAACAGCTCCGGTGAGATAGCCCACTTGAGAGTGAACTCTGCCTTAGCATTCGTCCTCCTCCAAAGTCTCACCTCTGCCATATTATCTCCTGCTGGAAACACCTCTTGTGTGTCTTCTCCGCCAACTACCTCCCAAAGATCCTCGACAAGCAAGTAACTCTCCATACACGACTTCCACTTTTTAAAGTTAGTCGATGTGAGGAGTTCAATACCAAGACCTCTTGCGTATCCACCTTCCATGGCAATCTATGTGGTCTCTTCTTCACAAAGACGATGGCAACTCTAGTTGATCACTGCTTATCCACTCCAGAAACCTACCTCTGATACCAAGTTAAAATTTTTGATTGGCCCGTTTAGGAGTAAGCAGGATTTGTATCAACAAGAGTTATAGCCAAACAACCACAATGCCAAAACAGCAACACAAGAAATCTTTATTGAAACAGAACTGCTTTACAATGCGAGGTATACATGGCGAGACATGATTCATCAGAATCACGGAGACGAGAAGAACAAAACACACGAAAAAACAAAGCTGGAAGCTAGACAAGCTCAGACCGCACAAGCCACACCACCCCAGAACTCGCTCGGCTTGCCCTGAGATCGCACGAACAAAAACCGGACAGACTGCCAGCACTGCAAGACCGCGCCTCAGACCGCACGAACTGGAGCTTTATTGGAACAAAGAACTGAAGTTATCGCCAGACCGCAACTCAGACCACCTAACCGCTGAAGGTCGCCTGATCACTGAGCTCGCTGCGAACAACATAAGAACACAATAACCCAGTTCGCTGACAGACCGCAGACGAACTGTTTATTCAAGCCACCGAAAATCACCAAGGAAGGAGACCGCACCCTGCTGACCGCAAACCTGCGAACACAACAAAGGTTAACTCGCATCCAAGTCGCGCGAACTCAAACTTGAGACCGTAAGAAACAATCTGGGCTCTGGTTCTTACAGTTCTTGTTAGGAATGACGGGCCATGCACCCCTATTTATAGGCGGGTGGACGGATGTTGTCACCGCACAAACCGGGATACACTCACCACCCATCAGATTGCGAACGGTCTCAAAAGACAGACCGCGCGAACAGACCTCTTGGTCGATCACCCGACCAAGACGCAGATCAGCAGACAAGATCGCGCACAGGCCGCGCGAACACGAGACCGTGCACAAGCCGTGCGGTCTCAACAACGCTCCTTCCTTAGATCACCAGGAGCAAGCTAGAACCATCTGGACGACTTCAACCATGTCGGCAGATCACCAATATAGACCGCCCGGGTAGACAGTCATATAGAAACAACCCGCCCGGTCTTCCAACAAGGAAGCCAGGCAAACTAGCAGACCTTACTCGGGAACAAACCACAGCTAACAAGAACAGACCGGAACAACCAGCAGACCGCCAGAACAACCCGGCAGAGCCAGACCGGCAGATAATCTATACAAGCCGCGCGATCACCGCGGTCTCCCAAACCAGACCGCCTGGTCTCCTCCACACCACTTCAAAAATTCAACAATTTCCATACTTTGTATGCACTAGAAAAACAATATAATAATTTGAAAATATCTTGAGATAAAGCACAAAAAATATAATGCATAGCTTTTGCATTTAGGTGACGCTCTTGTTTATTTGATTCGTCCGCTGGTCTAACTATTTCTATATCCCATGCATTGATATCTAAATTTTTAATAAATTTTTCGATTAACAATTTCCACCCTTTATAATTTCTCCCTTCGAATAAAGATGGTTTAGGAGATTTTTCTTCTTCATAAAAATTTACCCCACTAGTAGAAGCGAGATCATGAGACGCCATTATTCCCGGTTGTTAAGCTGATTAGGAATAACCTACCTCTGATACCCCTTGTTGGATCGGTAGGCGCCCTTAGAGGGGGGGGGGGGTGAATAAGGGTTTTAAACACTTATAATATATTTTGAATAACTTTGAAAAAGCTTTGATTATTAAACTAGAGAAGATCAAGACAAATCAAGTGAAGTAAAAGTAAAGGCATGCTTTTATTAACTTGAGAAGCATGATCACAAAACTTGATCTCTTATCGAAGCTAGAAATCAAAGCTAATAGAAAGACTCCTTTTGTTTTCTATATCGACTGGTATCCCCACGAACCGGTTGGCTTTAGCCGATCCTTCCCCGGATACGGCCTCAAGCCGCTCTAGCCAACCCTTCCCTAGATATGGCCTCGAGCACCCCCTAGACCTACTCCTGAGACCTAGTCGCCAACACGAGGCGAATTTTTGCCCTAAGTCCTACCCAGACCTAATCGCCAACACGAGGTGAATTCTCTAACGGTTACAAAAGATATGAAATAAAATAACAACAACAATAATAAAACTCCCTCTAAGAAACTTCTGAAGTCGGAGATGAACGACCACTGTAGAATACGCGAGGTTGAAGCGATCCCACTTTGGATGTAGCGTGATGAAGTCCTTCTTCAGAAACTCTCTAAGCGTTTAGTGGGAAATCAACTCTCGGTCGATCATATAAGGCTTTAGAATTCTGGCACAAGACCTCTCTCAGAAATTAGCACACCACACGAGAAGAGAAGGGTCAATTATATAGCCTCAGCGCTAGCGCCTGTAATAGTAGTTCCGTCGGCGCTATCCCATATTAGGACACATTCTGTGTGGTAGAATCTTCAATCCGAGGAAACAATTCTCTCTTGCCTACTGTGCTCCTCGCTATCGCCTGCGCTATCGGATACCGCCTGGCGCTATCTCCTTCTATAAGTTCTTCCGGCAATTTCGCTTAAGCCAATATTTCGTCGAACGAGATTTCGTCAAACGCCGCTAAGAGTTTGTCGAACGAATTTTCGTCGAATGAGATTTTGTCGAGCGGGCTTCAACATTCGTCGACCGGAAATTCGTCGAACGGGCTTCAACGTTCGTCGAACGACAGTTATGAGCATTTCATCGAGCACCGCTTATAGTTCGTCGGACGACAGCTAGCGCCTGTGCTAGTACTACCGTCAGCGCTAGTAGGAGATTTGGATTTGATGGCTCAACTTTGGGGGCAACCTTCTTATGTAATCCTTGAGTCATTTGGACTTTGTTATCCTGCACACTTAAACACATAAGATCAAATACACATAGGATTTGTTATTCTCAAACTTAGGAGATGCGGAAGACCATGTTCCAACATTGATGAGTCACAATAAAAGAAGACTCGCTTACCTTGAGGTTGTAGTCCTCTCACTGATGTTGAATCCACAATAGTTGTGCACAACAACTTCCTGCAGCAATGTATTGAGACTCAGCAGTGGAAAGTGCCACATGTAAGAACCCCCCCCCCCCCCCCCCCCGCTCCATAAATCGGCGGTCCGACCGGGGATTTTATCGCACAACGCCGAAGAGATCCCGAAGGGTGGAGGTGCTAGCTTCTCCAACCCCCTTCCTTGAACACTCCATTGTCACGCCTAGGGGTGGTGTTAAGCGAAAGTCACTACACACCAACAGAGTAGGGAAGCAGTATTCTAGCGGAAGACATCATCAAAGAGTGCACTTTATTGCACTTAGCGGAAGACATAGTATTATAGCGGAAGATTAATCATCACAGAAACCTCAAACTCAAGACCTGTATAAATAATTTACATATCTCTGCAGCATTATATCCTAACCATCATGGATCTATTGCCATTATATATATACCCTGATATAGGGCATAACAAAAGGAGATGCGGCTTAACAAACTTATACCTGATGTAGCCTGCTCCGTGGCTTCATCCACACATAGGTGCTGTCACTCATCCGCATCTATCACCTGTGCCAAAGACAAGTTATTAGAACTATGAACGGAATTCAACCCTTGCTAACAACAGACATAATATAACATTTATAAGGGAGGGGATATCTGGACTCTTATTGGGCCGAGGCAGTCTTCCCACGACCACCCCCTACGTACTTTGTATCATCCTGCATACGGTCTCAGGCCCACGTAGTTCTATTAGTTTTGCACGGGTTGCCCTCCCAGACCGTCAATCGTGCGGGTTGCCTTAGAGTAAAACTCATAGGCCATCCGACATTCTCTCAAGGCACATTTTCCGAAGGCACATTTAATTACCATCGGGATACTTCTCGAAGATACCATATATTCCCGTAGGAATATTTCTCGAAGGTACAATATATTCCTGTAGGAATATTTCCCTAAGGCAATACATTCCCGTAGGAATATTTCTCGAAGGCACAATATATTCCCGTAGGAATATATCTCGAAGGCACATTACATTCCCGTAGGAATATTTCTCGAAGGCACAATATATTCCCGTAGGAATATTTCTCGAAGGCAAAATATATTCCCGTAGGAATTACTTTCTCGAAGGCAACCTTGCATTCCCGTAGGAATTACATTCTCAAAGGCACAATATATTCCCGTAGGAATATTTCTCGAAGGCACAATATATTCTCGTAGGAATATTTTTCGAAGGTAATACATTCTCATAGTAATATTTCTCGAAGGCACAATATATTCCCGTAGGAATATTTCTCGAAGGCACAATACATTCCCGTAGGAATATTTCTCGAAGGCACAATATATTCCCGTAGGAATATTTCTCGAAGGCACAATACATTCCTGTAGGAATATTTCTCGAAGGCACAATATATTCCCGTAGGAATATTCCCTCGAATAAACCATAAACCGTATTTCCATTCGTAGGCCCCAACAACTACATACCTTTTACATTTTCATAAGAGGAAAGAAGGGAAACTATTTTTAATTCCATCCGAGAGTTTATAGAGGGAGAGGAGAGAAACTTTTTATAAGCTTAATAATATTTCCACCCGAGGTGGACAATCCTTTCATTCCGGCTTTCGTCGATCTTTTGGATTGTTTGGCAATCAAACCCAAACCATCCTCATATATAACCCTCCACAACAAGAAGTCACAAGAGTGTAAGTAGAGAGCGGAAAGAGATATGTCTTTTAATTATTAACCCCAACCTACTTTCCTTCACTTTATTGAATGTTAATTTCTATATAGAAAGAGAGAAGCGAAGTCGGTAGGCAGTAGAGGAGAGGGTAAGTGGTTGAGAATATAACCAATTCTTAGAAACATGCAGCCCTGTAGAATCCTTATATCCAACATCATCTCCACCTGACAATATCTGACCTGAAATTCTCCTCTTATTTATGCATAGAGTAGGTAACGTATGGTAGTAGGAAATCTCCGTAGCGCCTCTCCAGTCACTCTTTTATCTGCATACTTATAAATATAAAACAACCTATAGACGTGGACTCTAGCATCTCCCTATCCAACCATCAGCAATGCAATATCCAAACTAGCAGGAGCCAACCATAATGAATCAAACAGTGGAAAGGTAGAAGATGGAGTTCATGCTTAGAGGCCTCGACATTTTCCTTTCCAAAAATCGAGAGAGAGAGAGAGAGAGAGAGAGAGAGAGAGAGAGAGAGAGAGAACGAAAGAGAAAAAGGGAGGAGTGTGCGTGTAGCATTTATAAACTAAATCACGTCCACCCATGTCCATTTCAATTCTTATATCCTCAGCCTTTTCACAAAATCACAGGAAAAGGGCCTTCAGGGATTGCCCATAGTTTGATGGAAAGGAATAAATTTAACAGAGTAGAATCCCAGGCTCATAGAACTTCTATAAAAGTGGCACAACATATGGAAGCTGAGAAGAAACTCTTAGCTTCATTGCTTTTCAAGTTGTTGTTCTTCATCACCTCCTAAGGGAGGAAATTATTAACAGGATTCTTGTAGGTAGCCCATAATACAACCCATACATGAAAAATTATTTATCCATCCCACCAACCTTCTCAAGTAAAGCCCCAAGATAGACCCTCTTATGTGATAGATTTACATACATGCATTTATATATATATATATATTAGAACTGCACAGATAGGTAAAGGGTTAGAGAGAAAGATGGGGGAGAGAGATATAAAACAAAGCCAAAAGAAAATCTCATGCCTCCTCTAAGAAATTAATCCAAACCGAGAATCCCAAGACATACCTGGTGGAAAATTTCAAAGTCAAGTCCACCATTATCTCGAACCTACAACTGGGCTCAAGATTAAAACATTAATAAAATCATCTCCCCCCTCAACAGACATCTTAATATTGAGATGCAATTTAATTTTGAAAACATCCATCCGAAAACCCATCCCAATCGACCTCATCTGTTATGAAATAATATACCAAACTAATGAAGGGCTTGGCAGTCCAGCCGGTCCCAAATATTTGTAAGCTCAGATGAAGCATTATAAAGAATATAATTGGGGAGTGAGAGAGAGAGGAATGGGGGAGAAGTAGATTGAATTTAATTTCCAACTCATCAGAACAACCTCACCCCTAGCTTAGAATTCAATCCCCGTTGCAGCACCCATTTAGTCAGACTAAGTTAGGAATCACCAGGGCTGAGAAAGAGATGAAGAGCAGTCCCCATTTTGATAGAGCTTCCAGTAAGGAGGAGGAGGGGATGGGGACAAGAAGACTTTGCCGTGAGAATAACAACAACAATTCCCCCAACATTTATATCACCATCAACCATGTACCCTTCCATGCCGAGCCATAGCTGACATTTAAACCATGTCTGTTGTAAAATCAGCCTCGACTCATGTTATTTACCTTCCTTCCAAATTTGAGACCCTACAAAACTCATGCGATTTTTCATATGCAGTTTAACTCAAACCTTCAGAAATTCCCTCATGGGGAAGATAAAGTAGGTAAAGAGAGAGAGAGAAAGATATTGGCACATCAATCACATGTAAATCTCTGAGAGGGAGAGTAGGAGCATATGAAACATCCAAGGGCTGCGCTAGAGCCTTTGCTCATCCAGATTTTTAGCTGCGAAATTAGCCAATCAAATATATGAAATATGCAGAGTCTAGCAAGCAACATGATCAGGAATGCCAAAATGAAGCAAGCATGCAATCTTGTTAGCATGAAACCAAGAATTTTGTTAGCATAAACCAGGGCCACCAGCCCATAGTTTCCCACAAAAAGAACCTTCTAATCATGCAATCCTGGAAGGTTAACCCAGCAGCCACCAGCCCAATTTCCCCAAAACAAGCAAGAATATCTCAAATAATGAGATTCCTGGAAGGATAAGCAAATAGCCACCCCACCCGAGTAGGAAATCCAGGATTTGTTAGCATAAGTTCCGAAATCCGTTAGCATATATATACCCAGAAATTTGTTAATACCAGCCAGGAATTGGTTAGCATAAATCGGAAAAAATTTGATAACATAAACTAGGAAATCTGCTAGCAAAACTCCAAAAAAAATCAATTAACATAGACTAGGAAATATGCTAGCATAACTCCAGAAAATCTAAATAACATAGGCTAGCAAAACTCTCCAAAAAAATTGATAACAGGAACTAGGAAAATCGGCTAGCATAATTATATACCCAGAACTGTTAAATACCAGCCAGGATTTAGTTAACATATTCAGGAAAAAATGTTAATATAACTAAGAAATCTGCTAGAATAAACTCCCCAATAGATCAGGGCCACGATCGATAAAGCAATAGAGAAGTGATGAAGGGGAAAAAGGAGGAAGAGCTCCCGGGCCTCCAGAAGAACACCAAACCAGCCCTATTTATAGCCATGAATAACCAATCCAGTGCTGCCAACAAGCTTAAGAGCTCAAAATATATGAGCTATCATGGCATTCTTTCGATGGATTGAGTCCCCTCACAATTGAATTTCCCCCAAAATCCAGCCAAGTGGGAGATCTGATTCCTCCGGTGAGCTTCTTTTCCCGCCCAAGGTTTTCCGCCCATGTTTTTTCCGCCCATTGTTTTTTCCGCCCATGGTTTTTTCCGCCCATAGTTTTTCCGCCCCTAGAGATAGTTCGTCGATCTCCCGCCCATTCGTTGATCATATTTTGTCAATTTCTCGCTCGTTCGTCGATCGGAGGCCACCAGGAGATAGTTTGTCGATCTCAGAAGAACTTTCGACGAACTGAAGCACACCATTCGTCGAACTTAGAATGGAGTTCGTCGAACGCAAATTGAAGCACACCGTTCATTGAACTCGGGGTGGAGTTCGTTGAACGCAGATTGAAGCATGATGTTCGTCGAACTCAGGATGGAATTCATCGAACGCAGATTGATGCAGTACGTCGAACTCAGGATGGAGTTCGTCGAATGCAGATTGAGTCACACTGTTCGTCGAATAGAAACAAGACTCTCATTGAACCCAGAAAGGAGTTCGTCGAACTCGATGTGGAGTTCATTGAACTGAGAAATAAACTAAAGACTTTCTGGAGAACTTGATTCGTCGGGCTGAGAAGAACTTTCGTCGAATTGAAGCACGCTGTTCGGCGAACTCAGGATGGAGTTCATAGAACGCAGATTGAAGCACGATATTCGTCGAACTCAGGATGGAGTTTGTCTAACACAGATTGAAGCATGCTACTCGTCGAACTCAGGATGGAGTTTGTCGAACGCATATTAAAGCATGCTTACTCGTCTAACTCAGGATGGAGTTCGTCGAACGCAGATTGAAGCAGTTCGTCGAACTCAGGATGGAGTTCATCGAACGCAGATTGAGTTCGTAGAACGCAAAGCCTTGTAATTTTCCTAAGTTCTAACAGCCTAAAACCTTGTAAGGGAAATTGAAAATAATAATACTTCTCCTAAAAATCCCAAAAGATTATAGTAGGTGCCCCTCAGAGTGGGGAACATTTCCTATGTAGCTCAAAATAACTCATTTCGACTAACTTTCTCAAATCCCATTGGATTTGAACGAAACGAAATGCGTTGCGCTCAAATTGATCATACGAGTCCGATGCAAGTAACTGGGATTAATTCGAAGCTCGTTTACTTAATATTTGAAAGTGGCATTGTTGCAACGCTTGATATTACTTAAATAGTCGTTTTCTCGAAACAACCTTGGATTGGCATAAAACGAGTTTCGTTGCGCTCGTATCGACCATAGGAGTCTAACAAAACTGACAGAAGTCGATTCGAAGCACGTATGCTCAATAAACAACTTTGACGTTGTGGCGAAGCATGATGCTACCCAAAACAGTTATTTCTCTAAATGACCACCACTATGTGGTGAAGGTCGGGTCGCGATTGCCCTATGACCCAGCCTAGGTTCCTCCAAGGGTTTAACTGAACCGGCTAGACCCCTTTTTCAAAGTTGGGATGTTACACCACACTTATCTGCTTTTTGCTGCTTCAAGATATCAACCTCCTTCCTAGGAATTGACAAGTGTCACTTGTGCTTTTCCTCTCTTCTTTGCAGCCTACAAAATATGCATCTGAAAATCCAATTAGTTCAAAGTCATTGTTCTTAGGGTACCAAAGGCCAAGATGTAGGATGCCTTTAAGGTATCTCAAAATCCTCTTTGCAACTGATTAGTGAGATTACTTAGGGAATGCCTAGTACCTAGCACACACACATATATCATACATAATGT